>OW679194.1:45220088-45476249 GCA_940337035.1 Agriotes lineatus
CTAAAACGAGTGGTGCCAGAAAACCGCCCTTGACTTAGATTCCAAACTATCAGTTAGGATATGTACTTATATGATATCCTGACAGGTGACGAAATATGGATTTATAGCCACGATCTAAAAACTAAGCAACGAGGTACTGCGCATATGAGGATTAATAAAGTTAGTGGTTTCGAAAACCTGGAACGTAGTGGATCAAAGTTAACTACACTACGATATTCTGCGCGAAAAGCTACTTCAAGGAAGTTTTTGTAGAAAAATGAAAAATCTAGTCATGTCTTAACTTAAGTCTGTAAGTGAATGTCAGATTGCATTTTGTTTATGAAAACATCTGTCACTGTGACAGGCAAAAGTTTACATTGCATTAAGTTTACTTGTATCAAGCAAAAACGAAAATAAGATGACATTTTCACAAAACCAACGAGTGTTTTTGTTTGAAAGTTAGTTTCGGAATGGAAGAAAAGTCGATCAATAGTAATTTATTATACAAGACGATAAAGTTAAATTTTATCCACGAGTGAATCGTTTAACGTCGAGACGAAGTCGAGACGTTAATGATTCAAGAGTGGATAGAAATAACTTTATCGTCGTGTATAATACAATATTTTTTTTCTATAGCAAGAACTTTAATAATTTCAAAAGAAAATAATGACAGTTAATCACATTTCAAAATGTCAGTAGCTGGATTGGGTTGCTACGATAATACGAAGCTGTCATATTTAATTTAAACAAAAGTTAGAAAATTAAATTACTACTTTATCTACCCTTGCTGTTAAAGTAAAACTTGACCTTTTGTTTTGAGTTGATAAAAGCACACTTTAACATGTGCTATAGAAAAAAATTAGATTTATTGTATTACAAACACCTTTAGCGAGTTCAATGAGGAGTTTCCAGCACAGCTGTACAATATAAGGTATTTAGTTATGCTTTATCAAAATTGGTCCATATCTTCCTCGAAACTGGAAGGGTAATCCGGCATCAAGGTAGTGGTCGACCAAAAAAACTCACTAAAGAAGTGGTTAATAATGCGAGACAAATTGTGCAAAAACAACCACACGTATCTATTCGCCATTTAGGACAGCAATTAAATGTTTGGTATACAACATCTCATAGGATATTAAGAAGCAATTTGCATTATTTTCCTTGCCGGTTGGAGGAGTATGAGGAACTGCTGCCAAACGATCCTTCGGTTGGATTGGAATTCTGTAACTGGTTTTTAATAATTAGGAAATAACGATGATGAGTTTGAGAACACTTTATTTGCTGATGAGGCATACATTTAGTTATCTGGCTATATTAATTCACAAAATATGAGGATGGGGAGTGCTGAAAATCCTTACACTTTTTGTGAAACCCACTTGACCCATTAAAAGTTGGTACTTGGATTGCTGTGTCTCGAAGATGTATTATCGAACCCATTTTTTGCCACGAAACTGTTCCTGCTAAGAGATACGGAAATATTATAAATGAATATATTAATCAGCTTCATGAGGATGAGCTCCAGCAAGGCTACTTCCAACAGGATGGCGCGGCTGCCCATCCCGTTGAAGAGACCATTAATTAATTACCTATGCTAATCTTTTTTGACGATCGAATAATTAGTTTACGTTCAAATTCAGAATTTCCACCTAGATCACCAGACTTGACCATTTTAGATTACTTTAGATTCCCTTATCTGAAAAATAATGTATATAAGACTCCTATCACTAATACAGAAGAAGTGAAAAACAGAATTATTGAACAGTGTGACAAAATAATTCCTCAAATGCTTATAAATGCTTTTAATAGTATGAAAAGGCGAGTAAATTTGTGTCTTCAAGAAAACGGGGACTATTTTGGACAGTTTGGTCAGTTTTACTTTATTTTTTGTATCTGTGAAATAAAAAAACTATAATTTCAAATTTTAATGATTACCTACTTGTTATGGTTTGCTTAACAATTTCGTAATTTAGTTGCTACTGTTATCGTCTAAATTGAAATAAAAGAGCTCATTTCTTCAACAATTTGTTTATTTACAATGCAAATTTGCAAGTTAACCTCCATGAACACAACAGCGCACAACTAGCGCTTGCGCTAAGAATGGGTGTGTCTAAATATTACCCGATGGGTACTTAATCGGCTTACACAACCATAGCTAACTCATTGATTTTGGTACTAATCAGAATATAAATGATTTAATAAAATTTAATTACATGCCAGAGGAAAAACTAACCTAAAAATTATAAACTGAAATCGTGACTGCAAGTTCGAAAGCTTTGTTGTTGACATTACTTTTCCATGGCGAACCCTTATGTAATTTCTTTTTGAACACACTGTGTTTTTTTTGGATGCTCGGTAAATTGCTGTTTGACCATGAACACTCTTGTCCAGATTGGGACATGTATTTTAATGATTAAATAACTAATTTTAAAAACAACTCTCTGTTCAAACTCAAATTACCGGTGAGTTCGATTTCTATTGTAAGACTGGTGAGTTGACAGTTAAGTTAATCTCAAAATGCCTACAGTAACTTCTAAGCTGTCGAAACAGCTATGCATCCCAGGTTCAAAAAATTGCAGACGCTGGTACTGACATACTGTTAAATGTCAAATGATAACATTTTTAATTAAATAGTATTACTTTAATTTCATGTTTAACGACTCTTATTTGACATGCAATTTTAGAATTTAATTTCTAGAAGCAATGCACAAATAACTTTGTGATAATCTCTGAAATTTCTTTGTGTATATACTCAAAAAAATAGCATGACAAATAACTTTGTATTAATACTATACCAAATAGTGATAAGGGGTAAATCTAGTTACTATCCATTTCTTAGAAACTACTTTAAACTAAATTTGATTAATCTTAATTTGACATTTAGATAACTTAAATGAACTAATTATGTAATGTTCTCTTGGTGTATTTATAGTAAATTAGTATTTATTAACTTTGCCCTTATAAATGGTAGCTTTTTGAAAGAGCCAGCTTTGCTTTATGTTTATACCTTAACTGATGTAACGAAGGTACTTGAAGGTAAATAACATTTATTGTCGACTATGTACAGTTGGAAAATAACTAAATAGATAGTTCATAAATATGTACAAAGTAAATTTTATTTTAACATAAACCTCTTCGATCTGGTGTCGGGAAAGTAGACAACCTCAATTGCGAGCGTGCTCGTCCGGGATCTACAGTATGGTGGTCGCTGGAACCAACAGGAAATTTTACTTGCGTTGGTGGACCTGTAACACAGTAATAGAATTATTGACAGCTGGCGGTATTGTAAACAAAATTGAATAATTATTGTTTGCTTTAATTACCAATAACTAACTGAGGGTTTGATATCGTTACCATATATGTGTTCGAAGTGCCAGTTTACGTCCGTGTCTCATTCTGAGAAGCCCAGGTGATAACCCCGACCTCGTGCTAGGGGTCAAATTCTTCCGCTCCGTTATCTATCTGTTCGCGCGCGACAAAGTTAACTTCCAGGACGGTCGGATTAATTTCTACAGGCACGTAGCTTTCCTAGACCAGGAGGAACCGCATATTTTTCTGGTAGATTCTAGCCGTATTTCGGACAAAAAGGTTTAGGTGTCGCCGGATTGTGAAAATACAGCAAGGCTTGGAATTATTTCAAATAGCGCACTCCGATTCTCAGATTTTCGTTATTATACAGTTAAGAAGTCAGTTGAGCTTTGAAACTTTGAATTATTTAAAATAGTGCACTCCGATTCTCAGATTTGCGTTATTTTAAACTAAGAAGTTAGGTGAACTTTTCAACTTTGAATTATTCAAAATAGCGCACTCCGATTCTCAGAGTTGAGTTACTTCAAACTAAGAAGTTAGGTGAGCTTTGGAACCTTGAATCATTTAATATAGCGCAAGCCGATCTTTTGATTCGCGTTATTTCAAAGTTAATTTATCCACAGAACGGATAGTAACTTTCGACAGCAGGACAGGTTTTCTCAGGGTTGGTTCTTCGGCGATCTAAGTCGAGATCTTCTCGAATATTTCTGGTTGCTAGACTAGGCCGAGAGCAGGGTTTCTCTACGGCGGAGGTCGCGGGATCGGATCGGAGGGCGGCGATAATATTCTCTCCTGGAGTTCGGGAGAACAATTTAGTTTTATACGTGGTTGATCTCCTTCTCGGGCATCTAGGCGGTAGGGGAAATGCGTGCGGAACTATCTGTCGTGTCGTTCGCGCATAGTGACGAATCTCCGGCCGTGGGAACCCTGGAGCGCAAGTAACGTAAAAAGTGCCATAATATTTGATTATGATCAATTCGCATACAAAATATGAGCGACCTAAATTTTTCTTAAAATTAATACCAATATTTCTATTTACAGTTTTAAACGAATCTATCTCTATTTTTTTTATTTATGCATATCACCATAACATTTTCCAATTTAACAATTATATCCGTTTCTTCTCGTTTGAATCTCAAATTCCAGAGCTGCACTGCTATTTACGTCCGTGTCCACGTTATTTACATAAATTCCACCTGTACACACCCTCTATTATAACCTAAGCACTACAACTTGAAATTTCTGTTCTTTGGGAGATGTCAACCAAAATATTTAACAAACACCACCGTTGGAATATTTCCAGATCAAGCTGCTATTCTGCGTAACCGACTGGTTTACTTTTTTTCAAGTGGTTATTTCAATCGGTTTAGTATACTAACTTTCTACATACTACATATCCCCACTTTCTTGTGAGCTGTATTATTTATCAATTTTATTGTTCTTTTAGATTTCACAACAGCTTCTTCATGATTTTGCTGTTTCGTCGAGCTACCCCTTTAAATGAAATAAATTGTGTATATTTATAGTCTTTCTGAATCCAACTTTCTAGTGCAGCTTTATTTATTAATCATAAGCTCAGTAACCTAACGTTAATATAAATGTAGTGTTACTGAACTAGAAAATATACATTGGTGTGAATGTCTTCAACTGTTAATAGAAATATCAAACTAATTTTAGTTGCAGAAGCACAGAACCACCGCAGCATATATACATAATAGGAATGATATACATTTATAATTAAGTGGGTTTAGACATAATTGGAGTCTAATCACATTCCTTAGCTCAGCTGTGGATATTGCTCTACACAAATGATACTGCGTATAAATACAGGTCATTTCTACATCATCTACATTATTAACTGAATTTTCTTATAGAATTCCAGTACGTATCCATAAATACTAAACCAGTTTTGTAGAAATTACTCTCACCGCTTAATTGACTTAGGCTATCAGATCCCATTCCTCATAAATGTAGTTTAGTTCTATTTCGCAACTCAGGTTAGCCTATCCTGAATTAAGTATGAGCATAGATCCGAAATCTGTAATGTGTTTATTGCTTTAAGTATAAATAAATGCTTTTAACTACTTTAACGGCTTAATGTGGCTATTAAAACACTGAAAACAGTGCTTTAATGGAGTCTATTGAAGCACTATTCTTTCATGGTTCGTTTAATATGAAAAACGTTGAAACGGTCTCCGTTATGCTCGGCCAACTGACAGATTTTCACATTTCTAAAATTTTAAGATTCAAAATTTTTGATAATTTTTACTAAAAGTAGATAAAATATTGTATGATAGGCGTTGCACAGGAGTTTTTAGGCACGTGACACATTGTGAAACTCGACCTTCGGTCTCGTTTGACAAATCACGTCGCCTACCTAAAATACTTCAATTTAGCAACGTTTGTTATAAATAGCTACTTAAAAACACCATTCGTCATTAAATAAACAAAAGTAGTGTATGTACACATGTACAGGTCTTTCGACTACTTATTTTATGCTATTATTTATCATTAATCATCACCGCATGCTCAAACGGCTTTTCTGTTAGAATCACATTTATAGAAAGGTCAATCCGCATAAGTGATAAGTGACGTTGGTTTAAAAATGAAAGAGGATTAGTATTTGGATGCATAGCTATTAAACTTGCTACATCGCAAATTTTTATACACAAAAAATAAAAATTAATTAATTCGATAATGTTTTACAATAAGGCGGTCCGGGAATTGTCTCGTGATGTAGCAAATTTTTTCCAGCTAGTTCCTGAGCAAAATTGGAGGGGGGTTCTGGAAGCGTCACTGGTTCGAGACAGTCCAAACTAGAAAACCTGCAGGTGTCCGTGTAAATTCCTAAACCACTTACCAGTTTCATAAAAATAAGAAGTTTTAAAAAAATACCTGAACTTGAAATAACTTAAATGTGTATTTACACTATGTACACGACTACACGTACAGCTCTGCAAGATACTTAAAGGGGGTAAAACGGATCTGCAATATTCTGTGGTTCTTAAACTAGTTATAGGGTTACTAGTTTAACTTAGTTTTAAGTATAAACTGTAGTAACATGATTGTAATTTTAATAAATTGTAGTGAAAAGCCAACTCTACCATTTTTACTCGCAGTTCTTTTGAGCACACATATCTCAACGACGAGTATAAGGTCACTTAAAATAATACTGCGATATCGGGAAAACGGGAATTTCATGAAGTCGTTTAAAGCTATTAATTATTGAAACACGAGACCTCGCGGTACCGTGCGGCCAGGGTCTATTGCACAGTTGACTGGTGTGTTTTAACGTTAGTAAGCAGTTTTTTACTTCCCTCGTCTGAAAGACGAAGAAAGTATTGTAATCACGAAAAAATCACCTTCCGAAATTTCTTCAGATCTTTACGTTTCAAGGTCCCTAGATGACGAAAACGAGGTTTTCTTAATTCTGTATGTCTGTCTGTCGGCCTGTCTGTCTGTCTGTCTGTCTGTCTGTCTGTTGGCAGTATAGCTCAAAAGCTATTTGTAGGAGGAAGACGATGTTTTGCATACATATTATATATCTATCTCGCATGTAACCGGTACAATTTCATACAAATATATATAGGGTGAGCACCTTAAAAAATTAAATTTTCTTTATTTCCGGGTAAATTTTGAAATAGAAGGAAGTAATAACGTTCACATAGGTCAGGCTTTACATTTGCCGAAAATAAGACTCAACCGATACAGGACAAACACAAAAGAGTAAAAACGTTTCAACAATAAGCCCGTCCTATTCAAGAAGTGCGCGCCTCACTTATTTCTATAGGGCTTGATGACGCAGTTCGAATTTCGGTACAGTTACATCCGCTGCGGAGATGCGGTTACGATCGCTATGCAGGTGCGGCGGGTCCAAACCCCAGAGTATTAATTTTAAACGTTGAGGGACGTGATAATTGAGTTGACGCAACTAAAATTTCTAACACAGCAGCCAATCTAGTAAATCATACACTTGAATGAACTAAACTAATTCTCACAACCAAGCGCTCAAAGTGACAACATCAGATTTCTTAAATTCCCTGCACCATCGGCTAGAAATTTGCCATCACAAACGGTAGGTAGAACGCTTAAAATTTTATAGAAACTGCACTAATGGTATTTTCAGCTTTGAGAACTCATGTCTCGGAAACAGCCACAAGAATTGAGAGGATCAGAACGTATGCAGGGTATGGCACTGAGCCACCAGCGGGTACGAGAAGAAAGGCCTAAAATAGCACAACATCGAAATCGTTGTTGATAACGGGACGACAGAAACGTACCAAAGTTGAAAGCTAGCCACAAGTATAATCCATTTAGGAAACTCCAGTAACATTAAGGCCGTTCGCTCACTGAGACGACGCGATTGCGACGCAACTGACAAGAAACTCATAAGCGATAATCCATTGGCTTTATGTACTTCACTGCATACTGTTGCGACTGCGATGTGATCGCGATATGATCGCGATGCAACTTGCACAAAATAATTACTCATCGCGAGTGTCAGTGTCAATCGCAAAGCGATTAGTTGCGTTAAAGTTGCGGGGTGAAATGCAAGGAATGTCAAATTAGTACAGAAATACCTTTGTATTGATGCCGCGTCTTTCAACAGATGGGTCAAATTTAGTATACGGTCCAGTCTATTGCGCATGCGCTGAGAGCGCAGTATGTAAACATTTTGTGGGTGCCACTATTGTCTTGTAATGTTTAAAATAATGTTGTTGTACTCTCGGCGGTTCAGGTTAGCGGTTTAGGTTAGTTGTTAGGTCTTGATAATTTTTTTTTTTGAGAAAAAATGCCACCGGATCGTATACTGAACTTTTACCCAACAGACTACTCAACCTTTTCTACTAATACGTTAAAGCTCTTTTTTGATATTCGATACCATGTTGGAAGAACTTTCTCGCTGCGATAAAGGAAACGTATTCTACTCTTTATTATTTTTGATATATTGCAATGCAATGTTTGTAATATTAAATAAATATCTTAATAAGTAAAATTTTGGAAAATTTATAAATCGCGCAATCCTCAGATTTAATACTTTTGTACTGTGGTTTTACTTTGCCTGTCAGTCAATTACGGCTGGTTAAAATGAAATGTACTATTTAATGCACAAATAAAATGGTTGAATGCCCCTCTTTCTATTTTATTTAATTGCAATATCAATCAAGCTATCTCTCTGATGTGTTTTATCGGACCCTTTCCACTGTCTAGGGTGTATATCACACAACGTTTAGGGAGTTTTGATCTACTCCCGTTTTCAGGTGTTTCTGGTTAGTCCTGAGAAGGACTGATATTGTACGCTTTTATTTGTAAACTCTTGCATTTCTTGGGGTTTGAACCCGGGATCGCTGATCGCTGTGATTACTAGTCTGTCACTCTTGCCACTAGACCACCATCGCGGTTATATATTTTAGTTATAAACTTATACAGGGTGTTCCACGACTCGACCGACAAACTTATACCATATATTCCAGGGGTCATTACTATCAAAGGATGTTATATGACCTATAGATGAATTTCTCTTTGTTTCGGAGATATCAAAGAAATTAAAAAGTCGTGGAACACCCGACTCGACCGACAAACTTATACCATATATTTCGGGGGTCATTACGAGTTAGCCTTGATGAATTAGTTTGAAAAAAAAACAGTTTAATGACGTGTTTACTGTCGTAGTGAATGATTTTTGTGCTGTCTTATTAATTTAAGCCACTATGCCGCATTTTACGAATGCAGAATATGCCGATATGGTTTTCCTGTATGGTTTTTGCAATGGAAGTGGACGTGCTGCAGCTGCGGAGTATCTCAAGCGATACCCAGGTCGCATTGTTTCTCACCACACAACGTTTTTCATTACTTGAGAGAGACAGGATTGTTCCCACATCGTCGTGTGGAAAGAGATAGGGATAGGCTCGCTGAAGTAGTTTTAAATGCAGTTGAACGAAGTCGTACCAGTATTCGTAGAATATCTCATACAACGGGAATTCCTCAAACCAACGTATGGAGAGTTCTGCACCATGATGGGCTTTATCCCTATCATTTACAAAAAGTCCAGCATTTACTTCCTGACGATTTAGAAAATCGAGTACGGTATTGTCAGTGGTTACAAAATAGTTTGGAGGTTATTCCACAAATACTTTTTACGGATGAGGCCCAATTTACAAGGAATGGTATTAACAACACGCGTAATTCTCACATCTAGGCGGATCAAAACCCACACGAAACAATCGTGATTAACCATCAACGTTGTTTTTCCGTCAACGTGTGGTGCGGCTTGTTAAATAAACATCCTATTGCGCCTCATTTTATTGAATGACCTCGTAGTGCAGAAACTTACCTTTACTTTTTGGGAGAAGAATTGCCGAATTACATGGAAGATATTCCTCTGGAAACTCGTCGTGGCATGTGGTTCCAGCAAGTTGCGGCACCACCACATTTTGGGAGACAAGTGACGGTGTTTCCTAATGAAAATTTTCCGGAAAGATGGACAGGACGAGGTGGTCGTCTACATTGGCCAACTCGGTTACCTGACTTGTCGCCTTTAGATTTTTTTCTGTGGGATTGCCTCAAATCTCGTGTGTATAGTAATGGTAAACCAGATACACGCGAAGAGTTGACTGACCGTATAGTTGAAGCTACTAATTCTCTAAAGAATGAATTGGCAGTAATTAACTGGCAACATTCTGTGACTCGAAGGACAGCTGTATGATTAGAAAATGGCGGTTCTCATTTTGAACAGTTGCTGTAATTTTGTGTTAATAAGATATCCATTGATGAATAAATTTTCCTTTATCTTTTTTTTAAATTCCTTTGATATCTCCGAAACAAAGAGGCATTCATCTATAGGTCATATAACATTTTTTTATTGTAATGACCCCTGGAATATATGGTATAAGTTTGTCGGTCGAATCGTGGAACACCCTGTATATATCTTACCGCTGTATGCACAGTAGACTATTTTTGTAATTCTCTGCGCAGTAGTGGCATTCAAATGGGCTTTAGTTCTGCGCTAGCCGGGCTAATTGGTTCTACTGCCAGCGCTACGTATGTAGCCTCTTTCAGCTTCCTACGAAACCTGTTTTCCTCTTTAGCTACAATTGATGCGCTATTCGATTATATGCTGTGGTCTTCGTTCCAGACGTGTTCTGCGATCTTGGATTTGATGGTTTCGGCTTGTCTAATATTTTTGTGGTGTTTCGATAATCTCACTCGTAGAGGTCGTTGTGTTTCTCCTATGTATTGTCTTCCACACTCGCACGGTACGCTGTAAATACAGTTCTTTGAACTTTGATCGTCGTTCTGAGGCTTGGTATACGTCATTATCCCTCTTAGAGTTGTTGAGGACTTGAAGGCAGTTCTTATATTGAATCTGTTTCCGATTCTTCTGAGTTTCTCGGAAACTCCTCGGATGTATGGTATTATGGCCGTGGTTGTTAGCTCCGTTTTCTCATCCGCTGCCGGTGTTGTATTTCTGTCCATCTCTTTTGGCGTTTGGTTTAGAGTTCTTTTTGGGTAGCCATTAGCTTGCAGCATTTCTGTGATTATCCCAATTTTCCGTTTAAGGTCTTCTTCCTCCGAGCATATGGTCTTGGCTCGGCTATATAGGCATCTCGGGACGCCACTCTTTACTCTATTGTGGTGCTTAGAATCGTAGTGTAGGTATCTTCTCGTATGGGTTGGTTTTCGATATACCTTCGTTTGTACCGTGTCACCATTTTTCTGAACTAGTATGTCTAGGTATAGGAGTTTGCCTTCCGATTCTATTTCTATCGTGAAGTTAATTGATCAGGCTTGATTATTGAGATGTTCCAAGAAGCCGTCCAGTGTCTCTCTTCCATGGGGCTATATTCTCGCCAAATTTGCACAATTTACCCACGCCACGCAATTTTTCAATTATTACGACGCAGCTGAACCGTTGTAACGTGCTAATCCTCTTCGGAAATGTTTGATTTAGTCGTTTGATGCGTTTCGCAAACCTAACCCTCAAATCGCAGGCTTAATTCTACCTCGTTATGATGGCTTCGGAGCTGCTTGTAGTGATGCTACTTGGATATCATGCTGGAGACGCTTTCCTGGCCGCTAATTCCTCTCAAGATACTCCTGCACACTCTGCTAATCTTCTGAATTACTGACATCGGGCTCTGGACACTTCCTTAGGCCGGAAACGATGCTCCCAAAATTCAGCTGATCGGCTGCCCTTGAGCCTTGAAAATCGGATCAAAAATTTTATTAATTTAATGTGACGGAAACCTCCAAAACACTGTCACAGGTACTCTGAGATGGTCACAATAACATGAAATACTTTTTATACGGTTATATGCTTGTTTATTAATATAAAATTGTAGTTAAACATGGAGCACAAATTCGACAAATTTCAAATAAAGATTAATTCAATTGTTCTTCTTTTGTTTTTAGAAAATAGCATCAGGTTGCTAAGTTACTGTTGATTTTCTTATGTTAATGGAAATTAATTTTGATAATGAAAAGTTACTAATGAAAGAAAATTTTAGTAAATAATTAATATTTACAGTTTTCCCAAAACTAAATTATTGTATTTAACCTTACAATTAAAATTGTTCGATATAGTTGCACACACAAACGTTATTTATTTTTAAATGTCACTGCTCTGCTCTGCACTATTGCACTATTTTTAAATACACTTATTTTCGAGTTCCGCACTTTTCATGTCTCTTGCTTCTTTCTGTTTCCAATATTTAGGGATTGCTATTTGCAATTTTCTATATTCTGCTTCATGTTGATTTACCTTTTTGCCTTGCTCACTATTTTCACTATTCTATGCTTTTACTTATCAACTATCTCCTTTTTAAAATGCAGCTAACAAACCTTATGTTTCAAATAAATTTTTATGTGGTGTGAATTTACATGTGCACAAACCTCTCCTTTTAGATTATATTAATTTATTCACAATCCAATTCAGACCCTTTGAAATATGCTTTGTCTTTGCCTGCTTTTCTCCAACTAATTTACTGTTTCTCGCATCTCATTATCTTTGCATTTAATATTTAACTTTAGTTTAAAATTGCAATTATATAAAATATTCCAACTCTGTGCTTATTGAATCGGTTAATTATCCTGCACTGCAAACAGATCCAAGTTGTGGGCTTAATACCATCTCAATATAGGGGTGAACGTGGACTTCCTTTCCTGTTTCCTATCCTTATTTCATATATATCAGTAAGCTACAACCACGTTAGCATCATCGTAACTCGAAAACATTTTGCACCAGACTGAAAACAAATTGCTCTGATGTGCATAATACAAGTTTCCGTCGCGGTCGCATCGTAGGTATGTCGTAGTTGCATCGTAATCGCATCACAGTCGCGTCAGGTCAGTGGACAGAGAGCCTTACAGTGTCAAATGCAAAATTTTGAGTGTACTTGATAGGTACTAAGTATCTACTATTTCAGCTGATTGTACTTAACGGTCAGTAGTCAACCTGTAAGTAAGGTTGTTATGGCAGATTATTTGTTATTTTGCTAAACCTAAATATGAATCGTAGTTTTAGTGAAACAAAGTAAAAACATAATTTATTAATAACTTTAGAAAGAAATCTCGTATTATATGTGCAAAAAAATTAATCAAAATGTACTTAAATAATTTAAATGTCAAAGTGAAAGTAAAAAACAAAAAATTCAAATTTGAATTGAAAATGGAGCCAACATAAAATGCAAAATTACTAACACCCTACTAGCGATCTTCATATTAACCAACTGATAGTGACTTTTACGCCACGGGAGTTTCCTGAATGAATTATAGGTGATTTTGCAGAAATTAATTTATATCTCAGTTAAACCAGCTTTATTCCAGTAATCTGGAGCGTGAACTACGATTTTCACCATAATTCTTGAACCTTAATCTGCTTGAAAGAAATTTCCATAAAATAGCCCACGGAAATCATACTAACAATCTACGTTGAAAATTTAGTAGAATCCCTTAAAGCTCAAGGATTTCCAAAATATCCCAAAAATTAAGAATTAAAAGGGTATGCAACCCAATATACAGTTAAGAATTGCGGGTTACTCGAAACATTTTCTGAACTTTTAATCTAATTATACCTACATAAAAAATTATAAGTAACAGGCTACCTGGATATATGGCTTTTTTATTTGAAACAAGTAAGTTTGGTTGCTACAGATTTTTGAACCACCCTGTATAATTACAAATATTTTACTAATGTGTACCATCTTAGCGACTACAACTTTTATATCAGGAAATATTTTATGTAACGCTCATAGCTTTAGTAATATTTTCCACGCTCATACAATCGCTAGACAATATAACATATTTTTACCCTTTCTACCTTATTTTGCAGGGAGTAATGTGTCAGATTCCAAGAGTCATACTAGCTATATATGTATTAAGGGCGTAAAAAGGAGTGGAAAAATGAAAGGGTCAAAAACGATAGTTATCTAAGAGGTGCCTTCAACACTTTATGTAAAGACTAAAATATTCACAATTAAAGCTAGATGTATATTTTCCTATCAATGTTGGCAACCTATGATGTTCTTACTTTTCAAACTGACAGATAAGATAGTGAGAGACCGCTATGTACTTTATCCCCCTTAGGCTGTCAACTGACGCATTGCGCCCTCAAAAACAGGGTATAAAGTGATTAATTCCACCCGCTCGTACATAACATACTTTACGGCTCGATTAGTCTTGTTTGCGAGTTTAACAAGCAATAATATGCTTGTGCCAAATTTATAAACATTATAAATTGTTTAATTAGTGTGACTACTGCATTTGAGTAATGCCAATATCTTGATTTTTACCATCTTAAATAATTCCAAACTCATGCTTTCACAATTTTTGTGTTATGCTACTTATTGCATTTATATGTATACACTGTGGTTTTTTATCGTGTGCACATATTACGTGCACCGTTTTTTCATGAGCGTTTAAAATGTTGATAACATTTAAAATTAACTAATTTTATAGTTGCTGCAGAGGCATCTATGAAATTAGTTTATTTAAAATCGTATTAACATTTTAAACACAAAAAACCATACAAGTAATGTGTGTTGTACGAGATAAAAAGTGTATTTGCATTTTCAATCAAACGTGATGTTATTGTGTTATTACTTATTAAATATGTTTTTAATTTATTATGCATTTACAAGTATGGAAGCTGGGTAGCGCAGTTGGTAAAGCGCTAGGCTTGTATTAAGAAAGTCATCGGTTCGAATCCCGAAGAGGCAGGAATTTTTTCGCAGCCTTGGCAATTGGAATCGAACTCGGTGGAACCATTCACAGTTGGGCACCAAATTAAGTGTGCTCTACTCAGAACTACAGACATAAGAGATAGAATTACAAGGTACACACATCACCAAGACACACACCTAACACACAATCAAATGGTTGCTACGCAAGCACCAAAGGCGTGTTCCTACTTTGTAATTCGGAACTCGGGACAAGTTGAGCACTACACAGCCAGATTCTAGGGTACAAAGCACCAGACTCTACACCCCTAAGATAACAAGAGATTAACGATAATACATACATGCATGGATTTACACATGTATCATTTATACTTTCATTTTATTACTAAATATGTTTCTAATTTCAAATGGTCCTTTAATAACAGTCGTGCTTGTTGGAAATTTTATTCAAATAACGTCAAGGTAACTAATTAATACTTCTTTACTTTCGGCTGTTATTGCAATTTTAAGGTAACATCTGCTGCGCTTACACTGCATCCTTTTCTTTCCAAATGCGTTCTCTCAAGTTCGGGCAGGTAAATAGAGATCTCACAGTTTCAGCTAAGTTTGACAAATTGTGTACTTTCTAACAAATCAATAATTTTAAAGTAATAAATTGATGTGATTAATTTGCATGTTACATCGATTCTTGTTTAAAAAAAACGTTATTCGTATATTAAAGACTTTACATCCATGAAGTACGTAATACAAATGCAAGTTACTTCAACTAGATCTGACTGCGAGCAGAAGATCAAAGCTCAATTATGAAATTATAATATTCACATGTATGCTGTGCAATAGAGTCTGCATCAGCACAATATAACGAATCTATTCAATGCTAGCAAACAGATGAGTCTTTATCTATGCAAAGCTAGCAGGTATACGTACATAACTCCTCGACGAAAAGAAATTGAAATGTGGGGAAGCTAAATTTAAGTTTTAGATTGCAATAAGGATGAACTAGGTGTATCTTATCCAAAGTGGAACTTTCAACTCGTGACTTTAGTAAAAGTAATTAATTTTGTTTTCAAAGAGTTGTTTACAATATACAGGGTGCCCAGATTTCGTTGGTACAACATGGGTAACTTTTGTATTTGAAGAGATAGAGAGATGGTTAAATTAACAAAAAGGTGCAGGTTTAAGAGCTCATTAAGGATCCATCTTTAAATTTTACTTGTCATGGCCCACTTGTCTAAAATGTAAAAAAAAACAAAATCTCCTAATTTCTTTTATATGCCGTAACTTTTTTGTTACTTAAGATATTGAGATGCGATTTGAACTAGTTTGCATGGTAATTTAAATAATTTTATTGGTATTTAATAAAACCATTTTTATTTGTGTAAATTTTTAGTAAACTAACCTAACCTCAAAATTTTAAATTGGTCCCGTGCAATTTTTTTTACGCTTTTAACAGAGATTTTTTTTCTGAACGCAATGATGTATTACATGATATAGAAACTGTTTCAAAATTTTGAAAAACTGAGCTTATTCTTTTTACAGGCAGAAATCACTAGAGCTATGATCACAATAACTTTGTTTTTTGTTTATCACGTTATCTGTGAAATTATGTTTCGAAACAAAAAGCAAACTTATCATCATACGTGTCTGTTAGTAGTGTGAGTGTTATTACTTCAACTTATAATGGAAAATTTTTAAAATATGATGTATTTTGTGCGTATATGAAGTACTACAAGAACGTAGGACTTACACGTCAAATATACGGAACACACTGACACTACTGGAAGACACGTATGATGATAAGCATGCTTTTTGTTTCAAAACATAATTTCACAGATAACGTAATAAATATAAAAACAAAATTATTGTGATCATGGCACTAGTGATTTCTGCCTGTAAAAAGAATAAGCTCTGTTTTTCAAAATTTTGAAGAAGTTTCTATATCATGTAATACATCATTGGATTCAAAAAAAAAATCCTCTCTTAAAAGGGCCAAAAAATTTCACGGTACCAATTTAAAATTTTGAGGTTAGGTTAGATTACTAAAAACTTGCACAAATAAAATTGATTTTATTAAGTGCCAATAAAGGTATTTAAATTACCATGCAAATTAGTTTAAATCGCATCTCAATATCTTAAGTAACAAAAAATTTACGGCATTTAAGAGAAATTAGGAGATTTTGTTTTTTTTAATTTTATACAAGTGAGCCATGACAAGTAAAATTCGAAGATGGATTTTTAATGAGATTTCAAACCTGCACCGTTTTGCTAATTTAACCATCTCTCTATCTCTTCAAATACAAAAGGTAACCTTGTTGTCCCTACGAAATTCGGGCACCCTGTATTGCTGTGGTCTAATAGCTTTTATTTGATTTGATTTAATTTAAATCTTATTCTCAGGGTTTTATTTAAAATTTTGATTTCAATCTTACCTCTTGTCCAGAGTCTTTAGCATGTAATTGTAATAACCTTAGTTATTCGATTCTATCTCAAGGTTACTATTAAAATCGGATTAAGATATAAACAACGAATAATTATAATGCAAGATATAGGACAATTTATTGTATTTTTTAAGCAATTAATATTTGCCTTTATCATACGTCTAACACCTTCGTTAATAATATTTGATAAATACTTCATTTCAGTTAAATCAATTTTAGATTAATATTACTGTCTGTTTACAATTTTATGATTATCTAATTTATGATTCAATTGAATTCAATTCTAATAACTCTCGAAGTAGCAGATATATTTTATATTACGACTTTCATTTTATATGTGTCTTGTTTTAAGTTAATAGACTCACTTCGTAAGCTTCTATCTTCGAGCTCTTTATATTCTATGATCTTCTATTCGCCAGATCTCTGCTACAGCTATCATCGTTGTGGTTGGCAGCACATCCTTGCGTAGTAGTAATCGATGCACTCACTAAGTTTTCAGTTTCGCGCTAATATTTGTCTAACACACTCTTTAGGTGTATGATAATATAAATGGGTACATGCCAGTACATTAACGTCTAAAATTGTTTATGTTTAAACTACCCGCCAAAACCCAATGGTTATCAAACAAATAATAATTCAGTTTTCCTTTATTACTTGTTTTGCCTTTTCTAATTATCATAAATCATATTAGGTTAACAGTTTTACATTGCGTATGTTTTCAACTACATGGCCAAATATGTAAAAATTAAACTTTTATATAACATTTTATAATAATAATCACTTCTTTCAGATAAGTCTTGATTAGTTTGTATTTCAATTGCAATCAAAACTGGACTATTCACAAATGAATTGCAAATACCGTTGTAATAAATCGAAATTCCAATGATAAAACGAAGCCATCACTCCTTTTAGGATCATTATTTTAAGCTGCTTTACTATTGTGTAGTTATTGAATGCTCTATCATTTAATGATCATATCAATATCAACATTATGCTATATACAGATTGGTGGCGTAAAATGTGAACACAAGCAGTCCAATGTGCTAGAATACAGTTTTTTTACGATCGTGTCAAAATGACAATTTTTTGCAATGTTTCGAGTGTCAAAAGCGACGTTTGTAGCACTCTTAATATTAGCGCCCAAAATACGTCTTATTCGCACGTTGCCGTTGGAGGCTTTCCACACGCATTGAAGTAAATTTTAATGTCAACATAATCTAGAATATCTAACACAATATGCCGGAAAAAGTGTCACCCAACTAAGTTTTTATATTTCTGTCATGATCGTAGAAAAAATAGCGTATGATACACGTGTATAAGAGCCATTAAAGCATTAGCGACGTTAAAAGCACTCCGCTAGCTCGTCGTGCTTTTAAACTCGTCGCACGTGCTTTAAACTTATACACTTGTATCATAATGTACTATTTGACTAATTCTTGAGTGTTAATGAACGTTAGGTCGATATTAGAAGTATTGATTACTTGTGATTCATGAATTTTAAGTTTATTAATGTTGGGTAGCGGATAGACACCTTTATGAGAACCCGGCTGAGAATAAATCTACTTCCGGAAATCGATCCTACTCACGCGAGCCGTGGTTCTCTTCCGCTTCCTACTACCGAGGGAGAATCATGCTCAACCTAAATTCTGCCCACATTTTATGTTATTCTACTCAGTTCAATAACCAATCTCCAAAACGCATGTGACCTGCGTGATTAGTCTAACCAAATACCCTAAGATAGTTCATCTCGGAAAATTGTCTCCAGGTGGGTTCAACGAAGAACAAAAAACCCAAAGAAGAAACATGCTATAAAACTTTTTATAAAATCAAAAACTATATGTGATTAATACCTTTTACAAGAAGAAAAAACGACGGAAGTTGACCTGGATAAGCCCAGATGGCAAACAAAATTTTGAGAACAAAGTTCGGTGTAGCAACTAAGGGAAATAAATACAGATACAGCTACGGAAACGTCCAAGGTGAAGTACGAGAGCAAGTAAATAAAGCAGCGGGATGCTTAAAGTACTCCGTCTGGCAAAACAAATTTCTCAGAGTAGACACAAAAGCTAGAATATCCAAAGCAGTAGTAAGGCCAGTAATAACGTATAGGGCGGAAACTAGAGCAGAAACGACAAAAACCTAATAACTTATGGAAACAACCAAAATGAATATATTACGGAAGGTCGCAAACAAAACTCTTTTGGATAGAATACGAAGTACGAAAGTAAGACACACCTGCAACGTGACACCGGTTGGGGAATGGGTTGAACAAAGAAGGAGAGATTGGAACGAACATATAACAAGAACGAGGGAAAATAGACCTGCCAAAATAGCAAGAGATAAATCACCCGCTGGTAGAAGTGTGGGCAGAACCACTAGAAGATGGCGCGATAGCCTATACAACGTGATTTGAGAACAGGCAAAAATGCCTAACATAGAAGAAAGAAGAAGAAGAAGAAACGCAAATGAAAGTAATAAACAAAAAAGACAAACGTATAAAGAAACACTGAAAAGCTTATTAAATCAGCTGAAAAACCTGACGAAAGCGAAAAAGTAATTAGGGCAACCTAAAAGTTAATCAATGCCATAAAGAAACTGCGCTGATAGTAGCAAAATGGAAAACTGACAACAATTATAAAATATCAGAAGCCATATCAAGAATGAGATAGAAAAAAGAAGGAAAATATAGCATAAACAAATACAGAGGAACCAGGAAACAGGCAAGAAAAGTAAGCAGAAAGGACTTAAGTAAAATGTTACAATTACATTGCAGAAAGCTGCTTAAAAAGGTAACAAGACAGGAATAAAATTGCAGTGCAGAAACCATAATAACAATAAGACAAGAGAACGTAAAACAACATATCTATCTACCTTGGACCAGCAATTCAAATATAAAATGAAAAAAAGGCATAGAAGTAAAAAAAAAGAAGACGGTTAAGTTGGCCTAAAAGATTTAAAAAATACCGCAACATATAAGGACGCAAATATTCGGCCAGTGTGCACTCCCTGCATTTTAAGGGAAAAAGAAATAACCCTACGCATATGTGAGCAAATTTTGAAGAAATTAAATGTATCATGTGTATACTTTAAGTTATCTAGCTTAGCGTGCTTGATCTGATCTTAAAACCGAATTGCAATCATTAACTAACAATGAAATCGGTTGTCCCAATTAAATTAATTTAAATTAAAATAATTTACATAATATGGTTTCATGTTAGTATAATAATTATTTCAATATTAAGGCAAATATACAACTTGCCTGAATGTTAAAATATTTCACTTTAATTTTACTTAAGATTTCATGTTATTTTGTGGACTCCCATGAGCAGGTGTTCCCGATGAACTGGTATTCGCAATGAACTAAACTGAAATTAGCTGGGCTTTTTGGAAATTATAATTAAACCGTTTTGCCAAAAATCTGCACGACTGCGGCATTAATGTTTATTTTACATCAATGCCTGTTTTTGAAAAAAAAATATTTGCATATTAAGGAGCTTACACCATGTAGTACGCATATAAACGGCAGGTATTTCAACGAGATCTGACTATGGACTGAAGATCAAAGCTTAGTTATGAAATTATGATATTGAGATGGATGCTGTGTGACACAACCTGCATCAGCACAAGATAACTACTCAATTCAATGCTCATAGGAAGATTAGTCGTTATTTATGCAATGCTAGAAGTTGTACATACATAACTTGTGTGACGTAAGCTAACAAGAACGCAACTAACTTTTGATGCCGAGTTGTCGTTTGACTACACAATACAATTTTATTCCCGGTTCGCAAATTGGTGTCACGCTTCAAAGATAATCCATTAGAGCATTACAGTAAGGGGCGGTCTTTCAAACTAACTTTTTTTTCATTGAAAGAAGAAGATAATATGGAAAGGAATCAAAACTATTACATACGATATGATCGACAAAATTAACAGAACCCTTATCAACTACAACGGAAATTCATTATCAATGATATTCGACCTGTAGTATTTTTCAACTTCTTTTCTCATACCGATATATCTCTTCAGCAGTTACTAAAAGTCTGTAAATGGGTTTACACGAAACTTCCCTCGAGCGAATTAGATCAATTTGCAAATAAAAAAATGTAGCCCACTGGGATTCGAACTCCGCGCTCCCAGGAGAATATTTGACGTGACCTTTTGGTCTGCAGCTAGAATAACTGAGCCACGGGCGCTCACATTTAACAAATTTCTGATGCGTTACAAAGATACAATACTATTTAGTTTCATTTCTGAGGTATACCCCTTTGCTATTACGTAGGTCTCATTTTGGGCAATGATAAAGCTTGAGTTATATGCAAATCATTACTTTTATCTTTTGAAAATAAAAGAAGTGGAAGTTGTGACACTAAATATTTTGATAGGGAACTAGGGGTTAAAATATCTTAACGTTCCTAATAATACTGAAACGATGAAATGGACCACTCGATAATTCAAACTAAATCAATTTGAAAATTAAACAAATTGGAAAAGCGGGAGAAGATTCGTCATGGAAGGGACGTTTTTGGGAATATAAACGTTGTTTATTGAAGTTCAACTGAACCGCACGAATGCTATTCATCACGTTTTGGTCAGGAATCAGAAATCATAAATTCCATCATAGGGTGTGCACTCGATTTAAAAAATATATACCATATCTGGAATAACCTTGCGGATCTAAATGTGGAGGTCTCCGTTTTTTTGTGATTGCAAAAAAGCAAAAAAAATATTTTCAGATTTTTTTATTAATAAAAATTGATGAATTTAGGCGTACACTGCATTTGCAAAGTTATTCTTGTATATTTCTCAATGATTTTTAAGCTAGTGAGAAGTTTATTCTTTCTGGATTTCGAAGATGTCAAATTAAACTCGAAATTATGTTTAACAAATGCTACACAAATTGTTTAAGCAAAGCGTACCAGGAATGGGCAGTATAAATTTCAGCATCGGGGTATTTTGAAAGCTATTGCATATAGATGCGCACTTTCGACGTCTGAACTGTGTAGACAAATATTTTAGTGAAACAATCATCCCTAATCCTATATTGTTGTAAAAAATACGATTTATTTTTTAATACCGCTCCGTTGTTTTCTTCTGCGTGTTTCGAGTTTCACGCTTGACGTGCTTTGCCGATCACTGATTTCACCCCGATACGAAACTGCGCCTGCAAATCATTTGTATGTATTTCATTTCTCATAATTATATTAGGCTGATTGGTTATACGTAGGTAATGTCATTTGTAGTCACTAAAACACAGAAATTTAAAGATTAATTTACTGCGAACAAAAGCAAAACCATTGAAATTAAGTACTTCATGTTCTTCACCTATTTATTATAACTAACTAACTGCGAATAAAAACATAAAAATAATGCAGTGCTTTTCTCATAAAGTAGCTATAAGCTCAAAAAGTTCAACAAAAAGAACTACATTTTTTTACTCTGAACGTCCCACGCAAGTGACTAAACAATTTTAAAAATCAAAGAAATGAGGTTAACATATCGTGACGATCCCAATAATATTGATACGATGCAATACAATGAAACAATAAAATGAAACACTTGGTTCTGCGAACAACAGCAATATCAGTTTAAAAAAACTAAAGGCGGTCTGATTTGATCTACATTACCTGCGTATGCTATTGTAACCACATCGAAATGTTACAGTCGGGCATGCAGCCCAACTAGTACGTGTGCGACGAGCTGTATTAAACGGAACGGTCTGGTTGTTGAAATGTTTTGACTTTTTTGCGACGTTATCCTGTATCTGTTGGGTTCTATTTTAATCAAGTGTAAACCCTGACATATGCGCAAATTATTACTTTTATCTATTTCTCAGTTAACGCAAAAATAAACAAAACTTAATATTTTAAGGTGCACACCCTGTATATATTTATATCGGTTTCATGCCATAATTTTTGAGTAATACCGGCGGAATTGGGAAAACCTTTTTTTCGTCATCTAGCGACTAGAACCCGGCGACCCCACAATGTGGAGGGTTACTAAGAGAATTCTTCGGCAGCCTCAAGTAATTGGACCACTAAAACAGGGAAACATAACCATAACGAGCGATAAAGAGACATGCAATACATTTGCGGAACATTTTGAGACTGGTTTCTCATCAACACATAAAAATGGAAATGCATTTGATAATGAAGTGAGACAATATCTACAACAACATGAGCGTAACCTACGTGATGAAATTAAATCAACATCGCAATGCGAAATTAAGAAACTATCAATGAACCTTAAGGTGAGAAAGGCACCAGGATACGATCTTATCCCAAATATTGTAATTAAAAACCTCTCAACCAAAGGATATGCTTACTTAGCATCAGTGTTTAATGCCTGTCTGCGAACTGGGTACTTTCCTGCCGGCTGGAAACACTCAGAAATATTAGTATTTCATAAACCTGGAAAAAATAAGCATATCCCATCAAGTTATAGACCAATCAGCTTGCTCCCATAATTTGCAAAATTGTTGAAAAAATCATAAATATGCACTTACTTCAGAACCTACATCGAAATAAAACAATTCCTCCATTTAAATTTGGATTTAGATCTCAACATTCTACCACACATCAATTACAGGAAATTGTGGAATTCATAGAAAGAGGTTATGAAAACAAAGCGGACGGAAGGCTTACTATTCAAAGTGCAACACATAGATATCCCTGATTACCTGATAAGTATTATACGTTCATTTCTCACGCAGCGCACCTTTTCCGTAAGAATCAACTCCACATTTTCAACAACCAGACCTATCCATGCGGGTATGCCACAGGGATCCATACTGGGACCACTATTATTCAATATATATGTTTATTTAATTTGAAATTTTGTTAACAGCTGTTAAATTATATTAGGCATTAGGAGATATTCAGCTACTTTAAGAAACAGGAACAATTACTGTGATTAAGTTATCAATTTCCCTAGTTGTTATTGAACCAAGGAGAATGATAACATACAGCAATAGTCAATTACATAACTAGTAAAATTTTTTATTCTAAAAACATATTTTAATAGGAAATAATGTAACGATCCTCAACAATTTCACACAGGTGAAATAAGAACACCTTAAAAATTAATAAAGCATAATACGCATACTAGTGTTGTTTTACAGATAAAAATTGTTTATTAACCTCAAACTAAAACGCACTTGATTTTCATCGTAAGCAAAAAATTTTACAAATGCATACCAAGCGAATAAAATAGGAGAGAAAAATTAAAACAAAAAGGTAGCTCTTTACTAATTAGCTATAATATATAACCTATAACTGTTTTTAATTCTCCTTTTTCACAGATTATAAATTATTACTAAATCTAACCCCAAATTAAAACACTTTGGAACTTCATACCCTCATCGTATGCAATGAAATTATAATTGCTTACCCAGCCAATTATATCAAAGAAGAAAAATATAATAAACAAGAAACGTACACAATATCAAGGATCAACACAATAGCACGTTTTTATGTATCACATAAACAGTAGATTACACATACCTACAAACATTTTTATTTTTAATAACTGAGAGAAGTTACTCTTGCCATATTGTATTAACATACTAAATAAACTGCTCAAGTACAGGTCTAAAGAGTAGCTTCAGCACTGCGAAAACATTAAGTATATGTAGCCCTTGACCGTAGCTTTCGATTGATACCCCATATGACCCATGTTGCCATTGAAAAATAAAGTGACCTTTAACATAGGTCGCCAACGGTTGACCTTTCGCCAAAACCAAATAGCGCATGAAGGTGCTCGGGACCTTAGCAACAACTTTGCCCCCTTTCAAAATTTCGATATCTGTAGCCGTTCGAAAGTTACAGGCGATCCAGACAGACACACGGACACACAGACAGACGGACGGACAAAACGTTCGCATAAGTACGCTGATGCTACTAATAAGTAAGTATACTTCACACTTGCAAGCATTATAGATTTTTACTAATGTAAGCCCTTTTATTTACAGAAAACAGTTTAAATTAAAACACTTAAATGTACATTTTTCATAAACTACTACAAGATGCATATGAAAATATTTTCAGGTAAAAAAGTGAGACTGGAATATCTCTTTCACCAATCTAATTCCTGCGTTTTTCTACTTACAGAAAATCATTGAACATGTTTTTATTATATTTAATATTATTAAACCATATGCCTGATGAAGCAGAAAAATTAATACTTCGAAACGTTACATTATTTCCTATTAAAATATGTTTTTAGAATAAAAAATTTTACTATTTATGTAATTGACTATTGCTGTATGTTATCATTCTCCTTGGTTCAATAACAACTAGGGAAATTGATAACTTAATCACAGTAATTGTTCCTGTTTCTTAAAGTAGCTGAATATCTCCTAATGCCTAATATATGTTCATGATATTCCTCAATTAGGCATTACATCAATTGCTAACTACGCCGATGACACGGCACTACTCACTCAGAGCAATGACCTACTTCCTACTAGAAGCCGCAAATGAATTACAAAACAGCGTAAATACAATCTCCAACTGAATGGACAAATGGCACATAACCCTTAACCCATCAAAATGTCAAAGTAAAGTGTTTACTCTTCGCCGCCTTGCAGATCCAGCTAATATTGTTATGCACAATGAAGAAATATCATGGAACACACGGGATAGTGCGATTAAATACCTTGGCATTTACCCAGACCGACAATTAACTTGGGGATTTCATATAAATCCTAAATTAAATGAAATCTATGCTAAACCTGCTCTACTATACCCATTAATAAATAGGAAAAGCTCACTGCAAATAGAATGCACCATGCTCATCTATAAAGCTATCATTCGACCAGCAGCAATGTGTGCATGCTGCATATGGGGATTAGCTTTATCAACACATCCCAGGAAAATCCAGGTCCTGCAAAATAAAGTATTACGAATAGCCACGAACTCACCATGGTATGTAAGAAACCAACAACTACACACCGAACTAAACATTCTAACCATCGAGCAGTTCATCAGAAAAACAGCAAGATCATTTTTCGAAAATATAAACAAATGTGCGGAAACCACACATTACAACCTAAGAGCAAAGAATATACATCAGCGCCTAAAACGTAAACTGACCCAGGATCTTCTTTCAACCGATAGCAGTGATAGTGAATGAATAAACAGTGGTGCAATACAATATTAAAGCAATAAAAGTAGTGAACGGGTTAGCCATTAAGGTAATCCCGATATGTCAATTAAATGTAAGCTAAGCTAACTAAACCATGAATAGCACTAGATTGCTGAACTGGTTACATTTTAATTAAAAAAGAACCACAGATCTAAGACATAGAATAACAAGGTCAACACACACCAAGACACACACCTAACACACAATGGTTGCTACGCAAGCACGAAAGGCGCGCTCCAACTTTGTATATCGTAACTCGGGGCTGGTTGAGCACTGCACCGCCCGATGCTAGCGTACAAAACACCAGCCTCTACACCGCTAAGGTAACAAGAGGTTAACGATTATACATACATACACACATGAGGTTTCCAATAAGCTACACTTTTCTCAGCCTTTCAGAATTTAATTCTTCAAGTTAATAGAAATAATCTAACAGAATTGTAGTTAATATCTTGTTTCATCTAGCAGCATTAGCGTAGCTAATCACATTATTTGTTAGGTTTATTCAAGTGATTGCATACAAGCAATTACAGGCAGTGTGTTTACAGAAGACATATATGCAGAGCAGAATAGACTAGAAATTAATCATAGTGCTATATGCGCATTCAGCGCATCTTTTTAACACAATTTCGCCGTGCACCATACTTGATGCAAATATTTCCAACTGTATGAGTTGCTGTAGGCATTGAAACTTGTACATATGCAAATAGCAAGTTGACAGACTTACAGTAAAATTTACATCTGCACTGCATGTTAACTCTATGAGTACTTAGTTATTTTATATTTACTATACGACGTCTATTACAGCCTCGTGTTACTAATAAGAGTAATAATAATAAGGTTTACGACCTAAATGTTACGTATTTTGTATTGCTGTTAGCTGTTGTCAATTATTCCAAACCGCGGAAATGAGCGTTTTGGTGCAAAAATATTTTCCTGTTAGCAACTCGTATTGAACAAAGGTAAATATAAGAAGCTTGCTTCGTGTGTTGTACTTGCCAACGATGTTGAACTATTAGTTTTTCTTTACGCCGCAAAGATTGATAGAGTAAGCTTCCGACATTTTTAATTACAGTTATTTGCTCTTTTTCTAGGAGAAACGTATTTTTGCTTTAATTCTGCAATTACAATTTCCAGTAGATTTAATCTTTAATTGTTAATTCTACTTGGGACACAATTTTCCATTC
The DNA here is from genome assembly GCA_940337035.1 of Agriotes lineatus. Taxonomy (NCBI): domain Eukaryota; kingdom Metazoa; phylum Arthropoda; class Insecta; order Coleoptera; family Elateridae; genus Agriotes; species Agriotes lineatus. Next base: position 45,247,320 of record OW679194.1, read on the forward strand.
TTTTTGTTAGTTTATTTATTACTAAAAGTTCATTCGGTGCTGCAATGCTTTGATAAATCTACCGGGTTTGGATTGTTCTACTCCACTATAGAATTTCACTAAATGCAGTGTACTAGATGAATTATAATGATAAAATGCATTTTACAAGCTAACTAGCTTTAAATGCAATCTCTTTAGGAAATTTAACTAGGATATCCTGAATATGATATTTATGGCCAATGTAGGTTTTTACTGATTGGTGTGTCCACCAATAGAAATTTAGCTCATTGGACATTATACGTATTCAAAAAGTCAATGACATAAGACTGTTTATCTTAGTTTTCGTGTGGGTACTTGAATTCAGGTGACTATTCAATTCACCTGTCATCTGTCAAAAAGTGACCAATGAAAATCCAGAATTCTGACGTTTCTTGGCCAATCAAAAAAATATCAGTGGATATATATTCCTAGAAGGTATTCAAGCGACTATTTTTAGCAAATGCGATTTTTATTAGAATAGTCAATATTAGTGTTCTGTTACTATAGAAATTGCGTAGTTTGTTGCTAGATTTACTGAAAACTAATTTGAAAAAGCAGTTTGGTTCATTAAATAGTCTCTCGAATACCATTCTTAGTCAAAGTTAAGTAGATTATTTTTGCGGTGGTATCACTACTCATGTCCATTGCGCTTAGGACTCGTGCTAGCGCACTCGTCTTAATCGTACCAAAGCGCAATGGACATTCGTGACACCACCGAAAAAATAGTCGACATAACTTTGACTACTCATGGTATTATAAGTGATAATTTTGAACGCAATTGCAAAACTTCAGCGTTACTTTGTGCCACTAGACCGTTACAAAGTTTTCAGTTCTCTAGCAAATAGTAAGTAGGGAAATATTCTTAACAAATATCTAAAGTACACTCAATGGAATTACGAGAAGCATTCCAATGTGAATTACTAACTTTTGATGCCACTTCATAGATGCGCTTACTCTACTTAAAATAGTTTTGGCATTTTCAAAATTGAATTGTAAACAAAAAAGGTACAGAAGAATATGTTTAACATCGTTAATACAGAACGAGTATTCAAAATTATGTACCTATACAATAAGTAAAAATGTCTTAATTAGCTAGGTACCACTACAAAAACTGCAAAAGAAAACACTCTAATTTGTTATGAAAAAATACTGTTGATGGGATTCGAACCTGGATCATTCAATTGTTACGCAGACTCTTTAACCACTCAGAAGCTTAGGGTTTGTATGTTATCGAGGACAAAGCGCGCCGGCTCGTTGCTGATAAAAAGTTTACGCATGCAGCCACAGCATACGTTTATTCAATGTGTCGACGAACGGAGTTAACAATAGGAGAAAATCTTTATTACTAACTTTAAGAAGAAAAATCACCCTTTATAAAAAAACTGTGGTTGTAAGATTACCTTATAAGAATCTTAGATTTGATGCACAGAATGAGAGAAATAAAAAAAAACTTAAAAATGTTTCAAAAGACAATTATCAATATTTATTCGCAATCACATTGTAATGTGTCAATTTCATGACATGACAACAGCTGGGAACTAGATGATTACTTGAAACTAGCCAGGAAATTATTACATACCTCGAAAAATATTACATACCTGAAGAGTGGGGTGTTTCCATGGTAACAAAACATTGAGTGGGTTGTTTTCATGGTAACAAAAATATTAGCTACACAAGATATCTATTATTCAGAATTCAATTGTAGTTATTTTTAAAATTAGATGATTGCAAATAAAATAGTATACATACCACGGTGGAAAGTTTCATCCCTGTCTCGAGATAAAGTTAACCTCGACGCTACGCGTCTCGGTAAACTACCTAATCTCTCGACAATAATGAAACACTTCCCACCTCGGTATGTAATATACTATTATTAGTTTACATAAAATATTTAGATAACCAAAATGCTTTTAACCTAAAATACAGCTGAAGCTATTCAAAACTTTTAATCAAAATTAAAATGTTTACATTTTTTCTCCCTAGCTACCTCTCACTTCAACACATTTTCGGCTATCTTAATCAATTCTCGTACACTTGCGAATGGTTTGCAGCTCAGTTAATTCAATTTTGATTAAACATTTTGTATTTAAGCTTCAGTTTAGGTTAAACTTGCGAACTCCATTCGTCGACACACTGTATATAGGAATAACTTAATATATTGGTATGAACACATTTTGGTTCTCTTTATATTACGCATAATAATTAATAATATAACCAGCAAAACTAATATTTATTATAATAATATCCAGTAAATAGAAATAGCATAGTCCATGAAAATACTTGCATAATGACGTTTTTAAATAGCTTTATCTTGGTTTAAAACGTAATAGAATCAGAGCAAGCTTGGCAATCCATGTAACAATGTGTAAACTGTAAACAAAACAATTGGGGTAGTTCCTTCGAAAGCTTTGGCTGTAAAATTGCCAAGCTGCTCCAAAAATAAAGTTAGTTAATGTGTTAATTAAGTTAATTAAAAATGTTGTTTAACTGATTGATTGTGTCCTGGGTAATTTGAGGACATTTTGCCTTCAATTGGGCTTCCGGACAGGTAAATAGAAAGCGTAGAAGTGGTCCAGTGGAAGATGTGGTGTTTTGGGCATATTCCACGGAAGTCCAACCAGCTTTATAAGTTTCTATACGATTGAATAAGAAAGCAGCCACCGTGTAGCACAGCGGAGTACGAGATTTGATGCCCCCGCTTCATTGGAAGCGGTTCTAGAGATGTCCGAAAGCATCAACAATTTAAGTGGTGGGTTCCAGAGCATATTTGAGCCTTGTTAACTGCAGGCAAACAACAACGAATGGCCTAGAGTATCGTGGAAGTTACAGTGAGGGGCAGGTAGCCCTATTTTCAACGCAGAAGCAATCAAAAAATTAGCTTTGCCTCCTAAAGGTGTTAGTTTTGTGAATGTGCTTCGTTAGCGTCACTTCCGGTTCGTGGCGTGGAAAGAAGTGTTTTGTTTATGACGTGGAGTTTTTACAAGTTATTGTTGTTACATAGCAACAGCGTTAATTGCGTGGAAATCGAAAAATTAATTAAAATTGTCAGCTCGTTTACGTATTATCGAAACAAGGAAACCATTTTGGTTTTGTATTCGTCTTATCAGTTAAAGGTATAAACCCAGTGTTTCAAATCCTATTAAATAAAGATATGTACAGAGCGCTTATAATTAAATGTTTGTTTGTAAATAACAAATGACCAAAACTGAACTCAACGACTGTATCAAGTTAGGCTTAGTTACAAAGCATTAATTAATGTAGACAACTTCCACTTATACAGGGGATGTATTTTAATAGTTAACATAAGTGTTTCGTTTCTATGCCACCGTTTAATCATACAAGTCATTTCCATAGTTACAAATGAGACCAATAGATTAGAGCGTGTATTTTACGGGTTAACATAGGACTTATTACTTGTCAAAAAGACAATTAATAGTTATCCTAATGTATACCACTGAAGAAAAGATACAACCCACAAGTTGTTCCTACCTATCTACTTTTTAGTTGCATACCTACATTCCGGTAACAAAATTAAAGTTTCTTATTAGCAAGTACCTAATTCAAATTTGTATGTTAACTCGTAAAATAAACGCTCTAATCTATTGATTTCATTGGTAACTATGGAAGTGGCCTGTATGAGTAAATGCTGGCATAGAAACGAAACTGCTATGTTAACCATCAAAATAAATTCCCTGTATCTGTCTTTTAGCGCGCAATTCAAATTATAATTCAGGTTGAAACGGCAATCGTATATACAGGGTGTTCCTAAATAAGTGTGGCAACGGAACACTGTAGATTCCTCATGAAAAAAGGAACACTTTTTTCGTCTTCCATTTTCTTTCCGAGCTTCCGTTTTTGAAATACAGGGTGTCAAAGATTACCTTAGAACTGTCAAGAGTATCAAGTTAATTAATTGTCATGCTACTGAGTGCTTTTTTTATAATTGTTTAAAATTGTTACAGGTGTGGTAAAATGGAAGGTTTTACTAATAAATTTACGGTGAAGCGTTTAGCAAAATGTTTGTTTTTGTTCATCAAAAGCCATTTTTATCGAAAACAATTGACGTTAGAGCAATGAACCAGCTTTTGTAGAAATTTTTGATACCCTGTATCTCGAAAACGGAAGCTCGGAAAGAAAAATGGAAGAAGAAAAAAATGTTCCTTTTTTCATGATGAATCTACAGTGTTCCGTTACGACACTTATTTAGGAACACCCTGTATAATAATAATAATATCGTTCTTTGCTGATTGAAAAAAATAGGTATAGGATATATTTAGCAATAAAGATATTAAAAGTAGCGGTATTGTTACACACACGTTTTGTTTTGTACAGTAAAGGTCGTTGTAGTATATAGTAGTGTGGAATTGACACAATTAATCACTGCTGTACCAAAATTATACCAAGCGTTAAGCTGAGGGTTTTATTGACTAAGAGGAAATTGCTAAAAAGCTTAAGTTAAAGATCTTTAACGTACTCATACCGATAATAGTACACTGAATTATTAATCTTCAGCGATCTACAGGAAGAATTTAGACTAAAGACATAAGACTCCTGCGAAGTCACAAGACGATACGAAATTAAACGATGGCAAATACCGTAATTTAAAAAATAATACGAGGCGCTGTAACAACAAACTGAAAAATGATAACTGTGTTCGGCGTAGAAATACAGAAATAGAATACAAAATGTAAAACACGTAAGAAATAATGGCAGAAATACTTAAATTATTTTAGAATATTTTTAAGCACAGGATTAAACCTACAGTCCAGTTATTAGATTACTTTGTTCGAGCAGCTTGAGAATTGACCCAGCTACTGATTCTTACAGAGAAGAAAGAGAAGGTCATAAATTTGTCTTTTCGAACTTCTCGCACCATTTCAAGCGAGGAATCGATCTTCAGTGGACCAGTGGTTATCGAGCAAAGTTTGTGTGTGCTTCGTGAATATAGCTGTTTGGAAAAGTTTTACCATGTTAATTTTAGCAAATTACGACGACCACCTAGCTTCCAAAATGCAAATTATTAATCTAAAATGCCGATTATGTCTTGTTTGAGTGATGTAGAATTGCATATCGGTTTCCGATTGGATATATTTAAAGGAAGCGTTGTACCGTCTCCCCAACGTTCTATATAGCGGTACAGTCCAAGAGAACCTCTCGTTACCAGCGTGTACACCAACGCCGATTGCTCGTCGTCAATCTCTTAATTGCCATTGCCCAGTGTCTATTTTACAAGCCGATGAAGCCCCGAAAGTTTTTCTTCATATAGAGTGTAAAATTTTCCCATCTTCAACTGCCCATCCAGGTTTCATTTCAGCCCAGTCGCCAGCTACACTTTATATTTGCAAACCCGTAATGCACGAAAACTTTGACCTTTATCGAGTCTGTCTAATCTTTGGCTAGGGATCTTTGCTCAGCCCTGGTACTCAATCACTTTCGCTGCTGCATTACTGTTGTGGATTTGCTGCCCTAAGCTAAGTTCAATAGGTGTTATTAACTTATTAGAGCATGTGTGATTAACTGCAAATTTTGAATATGTCATATATGCTAAGCTTGTAGTATGTATTTTATAAGTATGTTTGCAGTAGTGCAATAATGTGTGACGTGTATCACAATTAGAAATGCAGGAACACATTAAGGGTTCTGCACCAGTTTATCAATATTTTTTTATCACGCGACGTGACACCAGGATGGTGGTACTGTAAGGTTATAATAGCTTTACTAACTGCATTACATATACAGTAAGAATAATTTAAGACTGTATATAGGTGAATTATGCAGAATTAGACATAGAACATTTACTCAATGTTACCATGGCGTTTGTAAAAAAAATAACAACATAGACTACTAATTGAAACTGGATTCTTTCATTGTAATTTCAAAACCGACAATTGTTACTAGCATGGATAAATTGATTAATGTTAAAATAAAGTTGTCAATGTATAGTCTTACATTATTCACACTGTATATATCACGACCTGCTGAATTGTTTGGCAAACGTAGTCATTTGTCACACAATTCAGCAGGCCGTGGTATATATAAATTGTATTCGAACACATAAAACACATTTTCTTGTTTGTAACCTAGTGATGTGCAACATGTATGTAAACCACTACAGTACCATGTAACATATCGTTTTGCTGATAGTTTGGGGTAGGTTCGTGGTTTACCTGATTGTGTTAGCGATTAAATGAAAAACACATAAATTCCACAAACAATTTATTAATATTTTAAAAACCCCGCTTAGACTACGTAGTTTTCAAGCAGCAAACCTAGATTGCTGTATCTTCCAATGGTTCAAACGGCGCGGCGTTCTTCAGGCAACGAGGTTCGAGGATCTTTCCTCGAATTCCTCAGGAACTTGGTTTGGGCGAGCAGACCTCCTGGGCTGGTAGTCAGCTTTTTTAATTTATTCGAAGCACTTTGCACTTTTGCTTCTTATTCGCACAGTACATCTATTCAGAGTCTTTTTACAATATTCTCAAACTAGGTACCTGCCCTGAGACGGGCCGCTACCTTCTTCCTTTTGAGGGCTTCGACCACCTCTTTTATCTATTGTGCTCTTTCTGCTCCTACCACTACAACTGTGGAAAACTTTACAACGTATCGCTACTACATGTACGATTCCATTAGTCAGCAAACAATTCTTAGTACTTAAGGGATTGTTATTAATAATTATATATCTAAATTACCCTAACTTATATACAATACATTAAAAAGCTGGATGCCTTCGAGATGTGGGTGTGGAGAAGACTCCTGAGGGTCCCTTGGACAGCACATAGAACCAATGTTTCCATACTGGAAGAACTGGGAATTCAAGAAAGGCTGTCAAGTGTAGTAAAGCGACGAATCTTGAAATACTTTGTACACGTCACCAGAAGGAAAGACGACAACCTAGAAAAACTGGTTGTTCAGGGGAAGCTAGAAGGGAAACGACATCGAGGACGCTCCCCAAGACGATGAATAGACCAAGTCAAGCAATTCACCGGCACACCGTTTCAAGAAAACGTCAGGCACGCCTCAGAGAGGGACAAATGGAGGAACATTGCCCAAACTACAACGTAATAGCAACCATAAGATCACGACACTTCAGCCATAAAGTATACGACTAGAGAGAGAGATATACAATACTAAACTATGCTTAATTAGCAGATACATACGGTTTTAAACTAGTTACATTGTATGTTCCTTGAGACCTATTGTGTAAGGTACTAATTTCATACGCATGATTGCCCAAATCTGTTTTAATTTTATAAGGTCCTTCGTGCAACAGAAACAACTGTGTTGTCTTCTTATTTATACAATTCTACAAGTTTGAAGACCTCAATAATACAAAATCTGCTTGATTTTGATGGCAATACATTTCCAAAATTCGCCTAATTTCGCGCATCTCCCTTTCACTCGGATTCCTTTTCTCTGAAAAGATATCTTGATATCTAAGCAACAGAGAATCTATTTCATCTCCCTGATCGTCTCTTAATTTGCCAATCGAAATGACATCTTCTTTAATTTGCTCTAACTTTTCGTTATTAACTACAGGATCTTTATTTTCTGTAATTCCTTCCGTGAAATCTACTGTATTTACTTTAAGAGATTCTTCTATTTTGTTAGCCATTATTAAAGAACAGCTTCCCGTTTTTCCATTTTTCTTCTCAACCCAACTAAGCATTGATAAATCTAAAGCTAACTTAACTTTATTTCTCTGCATCCAGTCTATTCCTATAATTACTGGCCTAACTAAATTTCTAATTACTAAGACAGGAACTACAAAATAGGCATCTTTAATTTTTATATTTAAGAAAACCTGCATGGTAACTCTCTGACTTCGAGTACCTGTAGTACCTGTAACCGAAACGCCTGTTACTGGAAGCACAGATATATTCACATTATTCTTTAATGAATCCCAAAACTCCTCTGAAATTCTCGTTACGTCGCTACCTGTGTCTACTAATGTAGCTATTTCACGTCCTTCCACCAAAATAGAAATTTCTGGAGACTTAAATTACTTCTTTCCCACAAATTTTGAAAAAGTGTATTTATTTTTACATCTGCTCCAACTTGAGTCAAACTATGCGACCGCGTTGGAGTCAACGGCCTGCAGCCAGCTCGTTTCCCTGAATTTTGTAATTTTGCTCGCTTACACTGTTACCCGGAACATACATATCACGCTCTACTCTACCTGGTTCATATTCTACATTGGTCTGTAAACTACGAATGTTACCATTACTATTTCGACTTGGACCAGCAAAATTGCTACGATTAGTAGCACCGTAATTATTGCTATAATTATTGCCCCGATCATTCCTAAACTGACCAATTCTTCGCGATTCCCTTAAATTAATACTACTGTTACTATGCTTCTTTCGCATATCAATTTCATCCCTACGGCGTAAAAAGTTTTTTACCCCAGAGATGATATTTACATTGCCGCACGATCTGATGCTCCATTCTATATCCGTCGGAAAATGGCGAATTATAGCATCGATGATGTCTTGATCATCCATTGGTGGGCGTACAATTTTTACAAATGAAACTTGCTTCAAAAAATAATCGGAAAAGCTAATGTTTGTTTCCGGGTTATATGTTCCCGCATACAGATCAGCGCGGTACTGCCTTTGCCACCAATATTCCTCAAGAAATATATTTTTTAAATCTTAATAGTGTACAAAATCATCGCGAAAAAACCATACACCATGATTTAGCTGGCCCAACTAATGATTGCATAGTTACTCTTAATTTTGCGCTTTCCGGTACTCCTGTATAGGAAAAATAGTCTTTCAAATCCCCAATAAACTTGACAGGATAATTTACCTCAACATCCTGATTCCCTGAAAAAGCAGGTAAGTTTTTGGTGACGTACGAGCCCTGAGCGGGTGGGCATTGCTGAGTACTACAATAGCTATTTCCCAGTTTAGGGCCACTACTACCTGCTGTAACTAAGCCTATTGGTTGTGCACTTAAAATAGTTTCGCTTGCGTTTGAACCTGTTCGAATTTCAATTTCGCTTAACAACGACCGCTTTACTTCTTGCATAGTCTCTGCTTGTTTTTCAGCGGATTTTGAAAACATATTTGCCATCATTTGCTCAATCTTTCCCATTAATTGACTATCATGCATGTCTGTCCGACATGGTTCTCGACAAATTGACAAACTCTCCCGTATTAAATTTTGACTGCGAGCGTATCGTAGGCACTAACAGTTATAATTTTCTCATTTAATCGCTAATGATCAGGCCCCACGTTGGGCGCCAAATGTAACATATCGTTTTGCTGATAGTTTCGGGTAGGTTCGTGGTTTACCTCATGCTGCTAGCGATTAAATAAATTCCACAAACAATTTATTAATATTTAAAAAACCCCACTTAGACTGCATAGCTTTCAAGCAGCAAACCTAGATTGCTGTATCTTCCAATGGTTCAAACGGCGCGGCGTTCTTCAGGCAACGAGATTAGAGGATCCTTTCTCGAATCCGCAGGAACTTGGTTTGGGCGAGCAGAACCTCCTCGGCTGGTAGTCAGCTTTTTTAAGTGTGTGCCAGGGTAGGCTCCCCGGCAATGGCGAAGACACACTTAATTTATTCGAAGCACCTTGCACTTTTTACAATATTCTCAAACTAAGTACCGGCCTCGAATCGGGCAGCTACCTTCTTCCCTTCGATGACTTCGACCACCTGTTTTATCTATTGTGCCCTTTCTGCCTCTATCACTACAGCTGTGGAAGACTTTACAACTTCAAACTGTGGCATGCTACAACTAATGTTTGTTACGAATCTGGTTTTGCGTTGGTGTCCGCATAAATGCACTTTTATTAATGTTATCTTAATAGATCTCTAGATGTTACTGTAAGATCCTTATTTGTGAAGCAATGCGGAGTTCCGCGTATTTTTGCAGTAAGGTTAGCTTTCAGAAACCACAAAACAATTTACCATTTTTATGGTAAAAATTATTCCAGTTTAGTACATCAACAATAGACCAACACCAGATGGTGCCCTTAAAAATAACGGGAATTTGTTCCCGCATCTTTCGCGCTACAATTGTTTTGGTTTTCGAGAACGAGCTCTCTTTTATTCCAGTCTAAAACACACCTTCTACGCCCTTTAAGTTTGTTGCATGTTGTAAATGTGAATTTAAAATTCCATTTTCATAAACTCATTTCATATAGATTTGTTGAATGTATATTCAAATATATAAAAAATCCTACCTATAAATTCAGATTTGGTATATCCTACCAAGTTTATGCCTGAAGTGCTAGTAATTCACCGCATAAGCGAAAACCCCGATTTCGATTTGCAATTGCAATTTTTGTTTCTGAATGGCATTTTGAATAATTCTTATTGTAACAAAAACTAAACGTTCCGATGCATGTACCGAAACAGCTACTTCCAACATACCAATCTTTTAATTTTAGATTGAGTATTCTTATGCCACCTTCATATCAGCGATTGTTTATTCTTTTTCATTTATCCTCATATCCATACCAAGCTAGTAGCTTTGGGTTTCAAACTAATGACTGTATCCTGTTTATGACTGCCAGCAAGCATTCAAACAATTAATTCCCTTTTAACTTTATGTGAAATGGTTTTGCATAGTCCAACATGGCAATTAGCTTTACTGTCATTATCTTTCCCAAACACAAATGGAGTCCATTATTAGTGTAAATCAATATACGTTTTGGAGTTACTTCATTGGAATAATTACATCTCTAGCAGAAGGTTGCATATAATCATTCCATGCAAAACTAATTACATCAAGGCTAATAAGGCTACATATAATACGATAGGTTCTTGAAAAATACTAATTAATTCAGCTTCTAGATATAGAAGCACCTTGAAATATATATATGACAACGCCACAATACAAATTAAAATCACAGAAGACCTCACAACAAATAAAATAAGTACCAAACGCGGAGTGAGACAAGGAGATACAATCTCTCCAAAGTTGTTTACCCTTGCCCTCGAAGAAACATTTAAAAAACTGAATTGGGAAAAAAAGGGCATTAACATCGATGGCCAACGCCTAAATCACCTTCGCTTTGCAGACGACATCGTACTCATAAGCACCAACCCCGAAGACCTACAAGAGATGTTAAGCGAACTTAAAGCGACGTCGGAAGAAATAGGCCTCTCCATGAACTTGGAAAAAACAAAAGTTATGTCTTCAGAAAGCATCAACATAAGAGTCGGAAATGACACATTGGAAAATGTAGACGAATATGTATACTTAGGCCACACATTAAAACTAGGCATAGAGAACCAGACTGCTGAAATAACTAGAAGAATCCGACTAACATGGGCAGCTACCGGAAAATTAGGATTCATAATTAAAAACCCAAAAATACCAGTCAACTTGAAGAAAGAGGTGTTTAATATGTGTATACTGCCGGTATTAACATATGGAACCGAGACAATGTCGCTAACTATCAAATCAGCAACAAGATTAAAAACAACACAAAGAGCGATAGAACGCGCCATGCTGGGCATAAGCCTAAGAGACAGAATCACGAACAAAGCAATCAGAGAAACAACAAAGGTAGAGGACGTTGTGGAAAGAATTGCGAAGACAAAATGGAGATGGGCGGGACATGTGGCCAGACAAGAAGAGGTAAAGTGGCCAAAACGTATTTTAACGTGGAGACCCAAGAATGCACAAACGTAGCGTAGGAAGACCACCCAGAAGATGGGTAGACGATATAAAAGAAAAAGCTGGGAAGAATTGGCTACAATCAGCGCAAGACCGAAACGAGTGGAAAATGAAAGAGGAGGCATACGTTCAGGAGTGGACGGTCAAATGCTGAGAAAGAAGAAGAAGAAGAAGAAGAATTCAGCGATTATATAGAAGATTAAGAAGATGTTAGCTACAGTTCTCTGTTGATTACTAAAAGTAGGGTTCGGAATTCCATTTCACTTTTCATGAATTCACAAGGACTTGATCCTAATGTTTCTCATTGCGCATCAGTATTGTCACAGACTGTTGTAAGTAAAACCACAGCAGCTACAGAGATATAATGGCCCCAAATAAAAACAATATCTGCAGCTGGCAGTTGTTAACAATAGTGAGTACAAGTAAATCTTTAAGAAAACAACATTTGTGGAAAATTCTGAATTTATATAGTACACAGTCCGTTCGTTTTTACACAAAATAATACTTTATTAAACAGGATTAGAAGTTATAATATACTGGCATAATGTTATCATTTTAAAACCTGCAGTGGTAAGAAATTCGGAACAAAATAATCTCCACACTTATTCGGAAATATGAGGTAATGGACGATATAGCATGTAACGAAGTAACGATATCAGTAGCACGTCTTTTAATGGCTTAATACACTTTTCTAATAACAATTTTTAGGATTATGTGTATTGTAATGGTTTTTAGTAAAAAGGGTTTAATATCAGATTATAAAAGTTAAAAGAATACAGTATTAAATAACACAGATGAATTTGAGTATTAGAGGGATATCGAAATTATTAAAATGTATTTGGTAAAGAAAGGAGATAGAATTTAAATTCAATTGAATGATGCTATATAAGAAACAGAAAGATTCTTACATAATTTAATTATTATCTGAAATAAAGTGAAGGATTAATGACAAATACCTAGTCGAGAAATATCAAACATAGTGGGTGTTAGATAAGTATGATACAGATTATATGGAGTGTTGGACTTTAAAATATATGCTACACTTATCACTAAGTAGATAATAATATTATCAGTATATAAAATAATTTGGTACAAAAAACATCTAATACCTTTATAAGCGGCTAAATTTAAATTTATAAAATAAACCGTTTATACAAAGTTTAAACTGTTTTTGTAATGTAAAAGGTTTGTGAATTAAACATAAAATTTGCGAGAAGAAAATAAAAAATTAAATTTTAAAGATGTGAAGATGATAAAAAGGAAGAAAATTAATGTGGTGAGATTTCTGTAAGTAAAAATCAATTTCTGGAGTTGGATGCCGAACTAAGTTTATTGTCAATCAATTACATCATATGAATTGGATAGCAGAGACTGTTTTTTCTGGAAGCGGTTTACATCGAGTTTGTTAGCAGAGTGAGCGTCTTATGGTGTGGATAAAAGGTTATTCATCTACTGGAGCTCTAATTCGCCAACCTTGTTATTGAAGTGACATCTTGTAACTTTCATCTAGTCGAGGTTCGAGAAGGTCGTCGGTAGCTTGAGAATTTTTGAAGGAAGACGTGGAAGGCGTTTGTTGCTGATCAGTTTTTTGCAGTTCTGTTGGAGAAAGGTAGTAGGTGCCTTGTCGTGTTTGGCTGGGAAGTCTTTGCGGTTCCTGATTTTTGGTTGAGTTTGTACTGGAATTTGTCTAGACGTTGGGAAATCTCTGTGAGACTACCGGATGCGTTTGGCTTGGTAAAGGAAAGTATCGAGGTCTATGGACAGGTGACACACTACAGGTATTTATGTAAAAACTGAAAGGAAAATATAGAAAAACTGAAGTGAGGTAATTTTAAATAGGGGATTATTATTATTTGATATTTGTTGAATGACAAGTAATGTAATGAGGAGGTATTTGTAATAGATTTTGCACTTGCATAATTTGAAGTGGCATTGACAGACGTACAAGTTGTCACGAAATAAAAGAATGAATTTTCAGGAATAAAGGCAGTCTAGATTATGAGCGAATCCGACCTGTGCTTCAGTCAAGAGTAAATGTTTTCTACCGGAGATAGAGATTTAATAATTAATATTGATTATCCATAATTTATAAAAGGGCAAATGAGTTACTATAATTCAATTTAAAAGAGAATTGAATGAAAATAAACTAAAGTATAATAAAAGTCAGACGTAATAACTAAAGAATAATAAATATTGTTATAACATAAAATCATTTACATACACGAAGACCATTATAACATAACTTGGAGCCTTAACGGTATGTAATAAAGATTCATTTAACAAAATCACACTAACTGTCTTTAGCAATCGAGTAATAAATATAAAGATCTCTTTGGGTCAAGTTTTGTTGACTATTCAAGAACGACCAATTACAACTGTATATTCTCTTACTAGAATGTTTTTGCTGAAAATAATAATAATAAATCTGAAGACCTTTGGTTAACTGATAATGTTAACATTTTAATGTCATTAAGGGATAAAGCTAAAGCTCGATATCGCAAGTCGAAAAAACTTCAACACTGGAAATATTATAAATCTGTAAGAAACCTTACAAATTTTGCTATTAAAAAACAAGCTTTTTACAACTTCACTGCAAATAATTTTTCGGGAAAGGAATTATGGAATAAGCTTAAATTTTAAATATAGCCTCACCGAAAGATGTCAACATTGCTTTGGCGTTGTGTGATGTGAATTAAGTAAACGATTATTTTATTAATAGTATCCCTAAACAAAATATTTCTAACGATGATATAATGAATTACTACACTACTAACAAGAAACTAAACACTTCTGTTAGGTTTAACTTTCGTAATTTAGAAATTGGTGTAGTTGCTAGTATAATTCAGAATATTTCATCTAAAGCAATCGGCTCTGATCAAATAAATATAGTTATGATTAAAATGTGCTGTCCATAGATTATGCCGTACATTAATCATAATATCAATTGCTGTTTAGTTGAAAATATTTCCCCGTTAGAGTGGAAACATGCACTCGTATTGCCGCTGCCTAAGATAAAGCAACCTGAGAGTTTTAAGGATTTACGGCCCATTAGCATCCTTTCTACATTTGGAGAAAGCTATGAGTATGCAAATTAGGGACTATTTCAGGGATTTTGATATATTACCTGTTATTCAATTGGGCTTTAGTCCAAATTATAGCTGCACTACTGCGCCCTTAAAATGACGGATGATATTTTAAAGGCGTCGGACGAGGAAACGGTTACTGTATTGGTCTTTCTAGATTATAGTAAATCCTTCGATACCATTAACTATAGAGTTATTTATGCAATTTTAAATTATATTGGGTTTTCTGAGGATGCAGTAAGCATGATTAAAAGTTATTTAACTGGCAGGTCGCAGAGTGTTAGGCTGGAGCTCTCTATTTCTGATAGTCTACCAATTACTAAGGGTGTGCCTCAAGGCTCTACAATTGGCTCTCTTTTATTTTCTTTATATACAGTAAATATTAATAAATTCATTTCAGCAACATGCACAGGTATGCTGATGACACTCAGGTATACTATTTTTTTAATCCTATTGATGTTGATTTAGCAATAGCTCGCATAAATGATGATTTGAATAGAATTCTTCAATTTTCCAGTAAGTGATCTCTCATTCTCAACCCTAGCAAATCTGTCGTTGTTCTTTTTGGAGGTGGCAAGGTTTACTCTGAACTGAACTATTGCTATTAGCAATATACAAAATCCAATATATAACAAGGTTAAAAATCTCGAATTAATCATCGACAACACTTTTAGGTATCGAGATCAAATTACAAAATAAATGAGGCAAGCGTATGCAGTTTTTAAAATACTTTTTCCTCTTCGACACCTTTTAGATGTTAAAACTAAAATTACGCTAGGTGATTCGTTAGTTCTATCTCAGTTCTCGTATTGTTGGCTTGTATACAATCACTGTCTTGATACAGGGTATGAACGACGTATACAGAAAGTGCAAAATGCCTGCAGGCGATATAAAGTATGACCAAAAATTAATCTCATCTAGTATGGCTATGAAAGAACAAATTGCTGCCTTTAAAACTGGCTCCAATATATTTTATTTTTAGGTTGGATCACAAATTACTAAAGGTTTAGTAATTACTAAAGGTTCAGTAATTTGTGGGTTATATTTAAGATGAAGTGTCTATTCGACTGGCGCAAGCTTATTTGTTGGACAATTACATTACTTTTACGTGCAAATTCATTTATTTCAATATAATATTGTAATAAGGTGGATAAAAAGAATATTTAATAATAAAATTTTACAGTTTGAATTAAATATAAGTATGTAAACCTATTTTAAAAGCGTTGGTTTACAGTTCCACAGCCATACTAGATGAGATTAATTTTTGATCATACTATATTTATGGTAAACGAAAATTTCAGCATATTTCACATAAATTGTTAGACTCCGGCTGGTAAAATATGAAAAATAGAAGAGTTTTGCAAGAAACATGCTTGTATCACAAATTAATTACGTTTATTGTTCATTGAAATGTTAAACAGTGTTTAACATGATCGCGTCCTCGAATGTTAAGATACATTTAACATGCATTCACTCATTTAACATGCATCCACTCGCGTCCTCGAATGTTAAGATACATTTAACATGCATCCACTCATTTAACATGCATTCACTATAGCAACATCACATATATTCATGGTAGTCCGATTTCGATTTAGCAGTTTTTAGTAATTATTATTGATTCAAAATTATTGCCTCAATGAACAATAAACTAATGAACGTATTTCGAGGGGAAACCGTCTTAACATTTCTCACATAAATTACCACTCTTGCTTCGCTGCGCTCGCTCGAGTGGTAAAAATATGCTCGAATGTTAAGACTGGGTTACACCTCTTAATACGTTTATTACTATTAAAGAACCCACTTATCTTTACAATAAAATTGAATTTACGTAACAGGGAACTGTTAACCACACCAATGCACAGAACCGCACTTTACGAAAGCTCTTTCACTTATAATATTTGTAATATTTATAACCACCTCCCCATTTCTTTTAAATCTTTGAGTATTTCAAGTTTCAAAACGAAGAATAAATGTCATCTAATGATACAACAATGAATTCAATCAATAATCAGAGAACTAAGCTTGTTAAATAATTCCTAAGCTCAGGTATGTCACAGAGTTAGTAGTTAAGGTTTTAGGTAGGTTTATGGTTTTTATAAATTAGTCTTTAGCTTGAAGGTTTAGGTGGTAGAGCAGGGGTCATTTAAATTGCTCATTTTCTCGCCTTCTGGTTTTCAAATTAATTCATTATAAGCTGTTGTCTAACAATACGAGAATTTGATCATTTGAAAATATAGTATTTAACATTACAAGCCAGGTAAAACAGTTTTTACTGGCGATAGGATTGGGATGACTGGCGAGCCGTTAGGCGAGCCTGTCATATCCTTGAGCCAGTAAAAATGGTTACCTGGTGTGTTTTGTTGAATATTTTATTTGTTTCTCACTTGTAAATAACTAGAAATTTACCATTTATTCAAAATGTCAAACTGACAAGCAACTAAATTAATCAATATGACACATACTAAGGAAGACAACTCTGGCTTTGCACGCTATCATTTATCTATGAGCACGCTTGTAAAATATAACTGGCTAGCCAGTAAATTTTTTGCTGGCTAGCCAGTTAAGAAACATTTTCAAGGTGAATACAGTGACTTGATAAATTGATGTTTACAAGTGAGGAACAAATAAAAGACATTTATTATGATTATATTATTATTAAAATATTAAATAGCATCAGATTACAATATCTTAATATTGCAATGTTCTGTGTTTATGCAAATCGCGTCGGACGATATCCGCAATTGCTACTCTCATTTCCCATCCAGTTTCAAAAGTTTCATCCCGCTCTGAATTTATCAGGTACAGACCCTTGGTGGAATATGAAAAAATGCCCAGCGCCTCAAATTCAACTTTCTATCCCAGCTTCTCCTCGAGAAATTGGACTGCTTGCATAAAGCTTTAACCTAACCTGAAACCATTCCGTTCCGCTACAGTTAGTCAAACTGCTCTTTGCACCCTTACTGTCCAAGAACCTTCTTCCACGTATGTGGCACACGCCTTGGACGAGTTCGCTGGTTAGAAGTAATCGTTCTCATACCGGTATTCACATGCGATTATGTTCGGCGAATGGGTCCGGCAGACAGATCCGTTGTTGGTTACACACATTCGGACAGATTCGTCGTCGGCTACACACAATAAGAATATGATCAGCAGACATCATTGAAGGAGAGTGTTTTGTAGTGGTAACAACAAATTAAAAAAATATAACTGCTATGGAGAAAAAAAGAAAACTGGCGACTGTTGGAGGATTTTTAGCAGTATTTGAAGATAAAAGCAAGAAAGGTTGTGGTCAAAACGTTGGTACATGGAAAGAACAAAATGCCCCCATATGAGTTAACTTAAAGAACTGGAAATAAGAAAACCTCGTGATTTACATCATTTTTTACGCATGGACAAAGAATCATTTGAAACCCTACTGGAGTGTGTTTGTTGCAAAATTGTAAGACAAGACACGCACATGAGAGCAGCTGTAAGTGCCAGAAAACGATGAATTGCTACACTGCAGTATTTGGCGACTGGAAGATCTGCAGCCGATTTAAAATTCAGTATCGCGATATCACCACAACTGCTGGGAAATATTATTCCTGAAACTTGTTGGCCATTAGGTAAGGCATTAAAAGAAGAATACTTCAAGGTTAGTACTTTTTATTATTTATTAGTTATCTTAAAAATCTGGTGTGATACACGCACACAACTTCCTTTTACAGTAATCTTATAATTAGCCAAAAATTTGATTTTAAATGTATAAGCATTTGTCAAAAAATTTAAAAAATTATAAATTTTACAAAAACGGTACAAAATAGAGTGTTAGTTCAAGAGACAAATTCTCTCTAGAATTTTAAGCTAAATTCAAAAATTTAATAATTTGCCCGGTGTTCTATTTAAAATACGAGTTAATAAAAAAAATAGAAAAGAAAACAAAAGAAACCCATTTTAGTATTCAACTGGAAAATCACTCCTCTCACATCAATACACATTAAAAATGTAATAAAAATGGAAACATTTTAAAAAAACGTTACAGCCGTTTTTGAAAAAATCGAAAAAAACTGAAAAATTACAAGAGTATGGTGCTGGTGCCGAGTTGAAGTAATTCGATGGTGGTGCAGGTGAAAACTGATTTCCGTAGTAGGACGGTTGTCGTTGGTGAGGAAAAGAGGGATAGTGGAAACTAAGGTATGGATACGCATGAAGTGGGGCCACACCCGGTGCTTTAGGAGGTATGTTAATATTACAGTTTTCCGTAAGTTTTCCTAGTTTTCCATAGCATACTATGTCGGAAATAAGTTTTTGGGCCACAATTCTCTGGTGAGCTTTCACAGTCTCGGTTTTTTTTGTCACACTCTTTCCAAACGGCTAAAAAGGGGACGTCGACATATCTGTGAGAGCAACACTTGGTACGTCCAAAAATTTAGCTTTTTTTATGAGCTAAGGTGCTGTTCCCTCTACCTGTGGACTTTCTGCTGCTTTCACTTCGCAGAGAAGAACAGGTGCTGAGTGGGGTTGCCGATCGTTCATCCAGGAAAATATAAGAACATAGTTATTCGTGTAAAATGCCAAACAGTACTTTGGCGCAAGAGAATGATGAAACAAAATCAAGCCTAGTATCGAAGTTTTATTGCGTATAAGAAAAATGGTTGTCATACTAGTATATTTATTTAAAAAGTATTTTCTTCTTTGCAGTTGCCTCCAAACCCAGAGGAATGGTTGGAAATCGCAGATGGATTCAATAATTTGTGGAACTTCGAACATTGCTTAGGAGCTATGGGTGGCAAACACATTACAATAAAAAAAACCAGCTAACAGTGGAACATGCTATTATAATTACAAAGGCTTTTACAATACTGTCTTATTCGCCATTGTCTGACTTTCTCGACAAGTTAGAAAACCATACCTTAAAGGTATCACCTCTTAGTGGTCTGGAAAAATCGGCAGTCAAATTGGTGATGACGCATTTACCTTAACAGAAAATCTTGTGAAACCCTATTCATTGACTGATGCCACTCAAGATTTAAAAAAAAATTGCCGTTTATGCAGAGCAAGAAGCGTTGTAGAGAATGTTTTCAGCATAACGGCATCCCGTTTCAGAATATTACTGACCACAATTACATTGACCCATACGGAAAACATTGATGGAGTGGTCTTAGCATGTTGTGCTCTTCATAAGTTTTTAAGAAGAATTGATCACGAGAACATTAATGACAACAGCATTGAAGATGGTGACTGGCGTGAAGAACTTCGTCAATTACATGGTTCACAAAACAGAAGGACTTATTACAATGATATTGCCAAAAATGAGAGAAAAGCGTTCAAGAAAATATGATCTACTAAAAAAAATTGTTGAGAATATACACACTGTGTTTATATAGTGTGGTTGAAAATAAATATATATAGAAATAAAACTTACTCTGATTATTACTGCGCTTTGAGCATACTCTTTCTCGGAATCCGATTTGTGCAAGCCTGTTGAACATGTTCCAGGCCGAACGTCTTCTTGGTCTTGTGTAAATACTAATCATTCAAAGTACCACAAAGTAGGATCATATACATCGTCAGCAGATGTTCCGGTCCTTTTGCTTCTTCTTAATTCCCGTAGCTCTCTTCGAAAGCCAGCCCGCAGTGAATCAAGTTTATTTCGAACATATTTTACGTCGATCTGGGGATTAATTTCTTTATATTTATCCACTAAAATGTTGTTTATTTGAATATTCTTTGCTTTTTATATTCCACAATCAAGGTTTTGCTTTGTATAATAAAATAAAACTTTCCCAAAAAGCCTTATTATCCGCGAAAGCCATTTTACTTAAGAATTGTTCAGAATGATATTCTTACAGATGGCGGACACATCAGTTATTGTTACTAAACAAGTGTGGATTCGTTTCGCTCGCTGTCTGTGATTGTCGCCTTGGATGACGGACGACGAGCAAGACAAATCCGGCGACCCGAGCTCGCGAATACACACTTGCGGATTTGTACGACAGACAGATCCAACGTACAGATGCGCCTCACATAATCGCATGTGAATACCGGCATTTAGATATCGACACGTTTAAACTGTGGCGCACGGCTTGACCGAGGTGACTGGGGCAAACTTAAAACTTCCTTGGGGTAGATGAACTCGGTAAAGCTCGTTCTTCCAGATTTATTTAATTTTTGTATTGATTTGATATTCTTATGCTTCAATTTGACAAATAAGTACCTAATGTCATTTCGTACGTCAAACATCATTACTTTTCATATTAGTGTTATAATAAGCCGTTTCTAATCCAACTGACTAATGATAAACGGTGTGTTAATGATTGCGACCAAAAAAATTAGTTTCGATTTTGTTACGTTATATCATTGTATAATTATAACCATTAATTCTTTGTGATTAAAACAAAAACAAAAATTCATATAAGCATCTTAGTAATAATTTAATTTGTTATCGATTTACTTAAAAATATAGAGGGTGTACTATTCGAAAAACAACATTTGATATTTTTGAGAATAAAATAATTACACTATTTCATACATTATTTCTTTTATATACATAACTACCAATAGAAAATTGTATCAGATTATTTCAGACTGTGGAATAATTTGATAAAAAAGCCGCTGTCGTACTCGGCCAATTTATATTGAAGCAATAAATACTCATATATCTACTTTGACAAAAAATTTCGGCAATTCGTCTACCGCTCGCGGTATTGTAAGTATGTATATGAAAATTCTCAGGAAGTTATGAGTAGTTTTTTATATTTTGTATATATGACGAAAATAAACAATATCATGCTGCCAGTACCAACGAGTAAATAAAAAATATTGCAGTGGAAATATTTCGCCCCTAGATGCAGTTAATCAGCGGAAAATAGATTACTGACACTACTGTACTGTAGAGAATAACGGAATTCTTCTGAAACGGAATCACAATTATTATTACCAAGTGCAAGGATTATTGCATATAACCAAGCGAGAACTCTGTTATTTTGTGATCTATACCAAGGGAGGATTACACGTAGAAGAGATTAAAAGGTAAATTTTAAATCACACGTACTTGAATTTTCATGTCATATCTTTATTAATAAAAATGTGGCATTTCGGCAATTCCAATGTTTGAATCAAAACTAGACATACCGTTTTTAATTTCTCTGTCTCATCGGTATTATTGTAAATAAACAAAGAAACAATTTTATCCTGGTGTGTTTCCAGAAATATAATATGAACTGGATTTAAAAAATATACATATATGTAGTTAAATAGTGTATTTATTTTATAGTTAACGTTTGTTCTATATGTTATAGAGATGACAGATGGAAAGAACAAATTGCAAAGAAGCTTAGCGAATTTTATATGCAATCGTTCTTACCCGAGTTAATCGACTTCAGAAGGTGTCGTCAGCAACGTATACGAGATGTTTACATGAGCTAAATTAGTCGCCCGATACTGTTATAGAGCTTATCGCATTGTTATTCATATGACTACTTATAATCCGTTCACGACCTTTTTGGGACAGAGATGGCTATGATTTTTTCTTTTCATGTTGGACTAACTGATTCGGTAATATAGGGGATACAACTTTTCTTTTCTGTCAGTGTCAGTTCGACATTTTCTTGCCACCACATTGCCAGATTTATTATTTTAATATTCATATGAAAATAAATGATTTATCAAGTGTGTAAAAATTATTTTAATTTCCGTCAAAGGAAAAGTCAAAATGCCGAAAATAATTTTGCTACAACAAAAAATTTCGATTAAGCGATGCTATTTTCAATTCAAAAAGGACAGGCCAGATTTTAAAGAACACGAGTTGATGTCGAGACTAGAGACTATATTTGCTGTACGTTAAAATGATGCACTATTTTTACATACTTGTAATAACGTAATGTTAAATCCATGGTTCAAAGAAGGTCAACAGAGATGAAAATAGAATAGTACGCAAGTATAAGAATGATAAACTGATAACTCGAACTCATTGGTAATGCGCAATGGCGTATAGCTTTAATGGTTTGCGTAATGGCCGATTTCATACCTTAGATATTTGTCAGAGGATGCTTTTTTAAACAGTTTAACCAAAATTAGTAAGGAATATGATTATATGATGCAAGAGTATTAACATATCAAGGGAGCATTTGTTTTAGTGCTGGTTTAGATTATTGTAATTTTTTGATCAACTTTATCATCATCGTTATGTGGAGGCAGTGTAAAATTATCTCTGATCTTCTGAACAAACTTGGATATAATGCCAAAAATAAGGAGAATATTCTATATCCGACTATTCCTTCTGTGTCTAAACATGTCCTTCATTGTCTAAATCTATCTACTTCTACATCGTCAGCATCAGCAGAGGTTTATCCATCAGATGCGGAAACTGAAGACCATGATTTATTCATGCCCGAATGTTGCGATGACCCACAGAAATTTACACAAAGTGAATTAAACGACTTGGTTCGAGATTTAAATTTACCAAAGGATGCAGCACAAGCTCTGAGATCGAGACTCAAAGAAAAAAATGTACTTGCTGCGGGAGTGCCTTTCTCTTATCACAGAAGTCGAGAACAAGAATTGGCGAAATATATTTCACATGAAGAATCACTTGTCTTTTGCAAAGATATTCCTGGACTTGTTTGGCATTTATTATCTGTTGTTCACAACCCATCCCAGTGGAGGTTGTTTATTGATTCAAGTAAAAGAAGCCTAAAAGGAGTTCTTTTGCACAATGGCAACACTTTTGCTTCTGTGCCAATTGCTCATTCGATCCATTTCAAAGAAACCTACGAAGACTTAAAATTTCTTCTTAACAAAATAAACTATAAGTACAATTGGTAAATATGTGGAGACTTGAAATGTTTGAGCATGATATTGGGACAATAAGGTTTTACAAAAATGCCATGCTTTATATGTGAATGGGACAGCAGGGCAGGAAGTCAACATTGGATTGTAAAATAATGGCCTAGGCCCTAGGAGGACAAATTAATTCCAGGATGCAAATTAATATATACTGCGTCCCACCTGTGAATCCTGAAAAAGTTCTTTTACCACCGTTGCACATAAAATTGGGTTTGATGAAGCAGTCTGTAAAAGGTTTAGATAGGAACGGTGAATATTTTCAATATCTCGCTTCTAAATTCCCACATTTATCAGACGCAAAAATTAAGGAAGGTATTTTTGTGATATAAGGGGTTTACTTAAAGATGAGACATTTGACGAAATCATGACTACAGTTGAAAAAGAGGCATGGTTTTCGTTCAAAAATGTGTTACACATTTTTTTAGAGAATCATAAGGACCCTAATTATGTCGAAATTGTTGACAATATTCTGGAAAAGTTTACAGCTGTAGGTTGCAATTAGAGTTTGAAAGTTCTTTTCCTGCACTCTCACCTTGACTATTTTTCAGAAAATATTGGTGACGAAAGCGAGGAGCAAGAGGAGAGGTTCCACCAAGATCTAAAAGACATGGAAAAACGGTACCAGGGATGGTGGAGTGTAAGCATGATGGCGGATTACTGCTGGTGCCTCAAAAGAGACTGTGGACCTGATATTCAGCGAAACAAAAAGGCAACAAAGCGTTCATTTAAAGGAAAAATAACGCCATTCTATTAAATTTGTTATAATAGCATAAAGAATTAAAGATTTTTCTATTTGCTTTTCTTTATTGTATCTTTTAATATAACGTCGTAGTGTCATAATGCAAGTTTGAAAAAACATATAATTGTCATTATTTGTTTTTACGATTGTAAGAAAATGTGATGTGATAGAGAAAAACTGCTTTCCATTTTGAAATTAGTACAACAAACTTCTTTTAGCCACGTTAATTTCGGTCAAACCCCAGTAAAAAATCTTTTTGTAGACCTGTATAATTTACTACCTACCTACTTACTACTATTTTAGTGTTGAAATGTTATGTGGCAGATGTGAAAATCAACATGAAGTAAAATCAGCAAGCCATCAATTTCACAAAATATTTACAATTTTCACATGTTAATTTTTATAAGACCAATATTGCTCAATTGCTGTACTAAATTTATTTGGCATCAACTTGTGGCGTCTTTAACCTTCCACGCCAGCAAGCAAGCAAGCATGTAAAATAAAGTGGCATATTCATAGCATGTATACAATTCTTATCCAAATTGAAATAAACATTAATATTGAATGCTTTCATAATGCATTAGTTCTCATTTTCGTTTCTGTCGTCAATTGTCAAATCATTTCAATTTTCCATCCTTAATTTAAACAGAGATCCGGCAACAATGTACCTATTCAAAAAATATAACCTTAAACTGAAAACAACCTAACCTAACACAAAAAGTGTCAATTTCCATTAGGGAGTTTAGTTGCCACATAGGTACTGCCAACAAAATTACTAGATCGTCATAGCCTCACCTGACCCAAAAAGATCGTGAACGGATTATACGTGCCAAATCTGGGTGACAATGAGACTAGGGCCATGTTTATATCTTCTTTATTTATGAATCGATTTGGATAAAATTTTACACCAAGATACTAGACTTAATTTCTGATTGGCTGATAGATACAGTCAAAATGACTGACTTCCGGTTTTACCGGAAATAATACTAACTTTAATTTTTTAAATGGAACACCCTGTATATTTTATGTTTTTCGGAATCTACGAGTCAAATTACATATAATAGCCTTGCCAAATTTCAATTTTTTTAAGCAAAAAAGAATATTTTTTCAATTTTAATTTTTTACCATAGAAGGCCTTGACTTGGGAAAATCTATTCTAATTGACTCTAGCAACTCTTAATAATAGCTATTTTATCAATAAGGTCAATAACAAATCTTTAATAAAAGAATATAATTTGCTAAACTCATTTTTTAAGAAAAAGTCACTTTTTTTAAATAGCACCTACTAAGGGCCATCTTGTCATTAGATAGAAAATGTAATTACCGATGTAACGATATGTATAATGCACTACTTTATCTTTATCTGAAACTGAAAGTTTATTAATTAATTATTTGTTTAAATATATTTAAAAAACCAAAGTTAGTGTCACTGCCGGTGAAACCGGAGGTGACACTAACTTTGGTTCTTTAAATAGATCACTCTATATGTTTTATGTTTTCGGAATCTACGACTCAAATTACATACAACAGTGTTGCCAAATTTGCTTTGGTATTATTAGTTATTACATAAAAATATTTAAAAAAATAATTAATTAATTAATTTTCAGTTTCAGATAAAGATAAAGTAGTGCATGATGCATATCGTTAGATTGGTAATTAAATTTGCTGTTTAACGACAAAATGGCCCTTGGTAGGTGCCATTTAAAAAAAGTGACTTTTCCGCCAATCGTACTAGAACTGACACATTATTGACAAAATTTTGTTGAGCAAAGTCAAACATTCCATTACATCAGCCGTTGCTAGGTAATTTACAATAAAACTGTACAGGAATAATATTCCCGGCCTAGGCAGGGAATATTCGAGTACTATTTTCTATTTTTTTTTTAATTACTCGTATCGATCGGCGGAAAAATAGTATGTGTATCTTGGACAAAAAGCAACATTCCCAGACTCCTGTGTTGTTGGGCTCGGCATTCGCCTCGCCCAACAACATTCACAGCCGTCTGGGAATGTTACGCTTTTCGTCCTAGATGTACTATTTTCTTAAAAAACGAGTTTAGCAAATTATATTCTTTTATTAAAGATTTGTTATTGACCTTATTGATAAAATAGCTATTATTAAGAGTTGCTAGAGTCAATTAGAATAGATTTTTCCAAGTCAAGGCCTTCTATAGTAAAACATAAAAATTGAAAAAATATTTTTTTTTGTTTAAAAAAATTGAAATTTTGCAAGACTGTTATATGTAGTTTGACTCGTAGATTCAGAAAAACATAAAATATACAGGGCGTTCCATTTAAAAATTTAAAGTTAGTATCATTTCCGGTAAAACCGGAAGTCAGTCATTTTGACTATATCTATCAGCCAATCAGAAATTATGTGTAGTAGCTTCGTATAAAATTTTATCCAAATCGATTCAATAAAGAAGATATAAGCATGGCCTTAGTCTCATTGTCACCCGGTATACCTATGTTTATTATAATCCAAACATGTCTTTACCTCCACGCATTGGGTTATGTTAAAACGTTTTTACTATAAATCAAAATTCTATTGTTATTCCTTACCTCAACTGTGATCTGATACTAAGATAACAGTAAGTGCATCACTATTTCAGAAAAAGATGGGCTTAGTTGATAGACGTTTTCTAGAAACCAGAAAGAGAAAGCGACTTATAAGTTACTGCCACGTTGTGGTTTGCCTCTGTATTATTGACTGACATTACATCATCCTTAACATACACACAGAAATTGTGGGTGATAAAAGTTTAAAATGTTTATCAATATTTATTGTCAGTCTAAATATGTGCAGAATTAACCTTTCTTGTCAACTAGTTTTTGGAAAGTATTGATTTTTGATTAAAAATTAATATCACCAACAAACGTTCTGTTATTAGCTGAGGCTTTTAGAGCACATGAGAACCTACAAAAGTAATGGGCCATTTAGCCCACTAATCTATTTTTATATTTCAAGCAAAATCAAGCATTTACTTTTGAAAACACTACAAGATAAGTATCACTTTAACAGATTATGTCAATTAGCTCATAATCCCTCTGCAGGTAGAAAGTTTTACGGCGGCTGGAATAGGTACATAAAATAATCTAAAATAATTTTTTCAACAATATTGTGAGGCCTAACAAAGAGATACAATATTTCTCGATAAACTTTTTGTTTAATAATAGATACAGAATTTGACTAGTATGTAAAATTGTTTAAAGAAGTCTTTAGATTTTAAAATATTTGGCATGAAATAATAATAAGAAAATCGTAATAATTAATTATCTGTGTCCTTTAGATCGAATAACCTCATAAAGGTCAAATTTGATTGATTTTAAGAATTCTTTACTGCAGGGAGGCCTACTTAGAATTTATTGCTGAAGTCAAGAAAGTGAAAACAAGTTTCATCTCTTTTGGAATAATTTAGCACTGTATAATTGGTTGCGAACATGACTCCTTAGAAGCCTTAAGGAAAACACTTTAGTTGACCAAATGACAGTAGTCAGCTAACGCTCTCGGCTCAATTTATTGGACACGCGACTTATTAAAAGAAAAATGAACAGCAAGGGGCTATATTCAGAGGCGGAAAGGAATGTCCCTCAGGGCTGCGTCGTGGTTCAAAGCGTCGCTTTACAATACGGTTGTGGAACGATAAATGGCAGTACGATAATAGTTATTTAGACCACAAGTGTTAGAGGTGCAACTTTTTTTCACACGTGAAAAATAAGCACGCGAACACGTGCCTATTTTGTATAGAATTGGATTTGCCTTCATTTTAGTCAAGTGCGTCGGTCAGTTCTGGTAACTAAGGAAACGTCTATTGGTAACTAAGGAAAGGTCCAATTAGAATCGTTCATTCTCATATTAAAAGCAAAGTGTCACTTTTTTCCACTGAGTTAAAAAATGTGGCACTTCACACACCGAAATTAATTAAAAAAAACCTACTTCTTAAAATGAAATTTTAAAAATGTTCTTCCAAATAGCCGACCAAGAACCGCACAACAAAGAAACGGAACACAGAAATTCAGATTTGTAAGCTGTACATTGGAAATTATTAAATTCGATAACGACAAAATTGCCTGGGAGGGTCAATGCTTCCAGGTTCCTACGTCACACGAGCGCTGACGCTCAAAACACGCCCTTCCAGACAACAAAATTACGCTCTCTCTATATGCTAGCTGACATTTATCACATCCATGCAAGCAGAACTGCAAAATTTTCGCTTTGTCATGGCAAAGCAATGTCTATATTGTTAAATGAATAGAGTCTTCTTGATTTAATATTACCCTTCTGAGTATTGTAAAAATATAAATGAAACATTTCATTTATTTTCTGATATTGTATTGTCTTTTGGGAAGCCTATTTTAGAACACCCTGTATAGTAATATGTAGTACATATTATTTTCTACTACATTATTTTTACCTATTTCTTCCTTTTCTTCTCAGTCTCGGATCTCTAGTGGAATAATCGTTTACTTTACTGCTTCTGGCTACGTTTTCATCCGCCACCCTCTTATTATTTCCCTCCTTTCTCCCTAAGATTACTTGCGTGCATCTTTTTCCACCAAAATTTCATAAACTTGTTCCATAATGTTGCCGTATCTGCTTTGAATATGTGAATTACACTTTGGTGTTTGTATATGTACATTATACAGGGTGTTTCAAAAAGGTGTTGCCAAACTTGGGGAGGTTATAGAAGATATTGCGGTAAAATGAGCCGTTTTGGCTCTGGAGCAATTTTTGTTCCAAAACGTAATGTTATCTTGTTCATACAACAAGTCTTTAATATTAGTTAATTTTTATTACATCAAGTCCTTGGTCTATGAAACTCCTGTAGCCACACGAGAGGAACTGGTAGGGAGAGTGATGGCAGCATGTCTTTTCGTGCAGAAAGATCCGCATACGTTACAACGAGTGCGCGATTCCATGAATCGACAGGCACATTATATATGTAACGAGGTATTGGGCCGCCATTTTGAACCATTGCTATAAATTTATAATTTTCGCGCTTTAATAAAAATTAACTAAATATCGAACTCTTTTTCTATCAACAACATAACATTACGTTTTTGGACAAAAATTGTTCCAGGGCCAAAACGGCTCATTTTCGACTAGGGGTTTATATGCAATTTTTTTAACGCAATGTCTTCTATAACCTTCCAACACCTGGCAACACCTTTTTGAAACAACCTGTATATTTGTTCCTTTTGCATCTACATTTTACTTAACATCCTTCGCTCAATAAAATAAATTTTTACAACGTTGCTCTTGTTTATGCTCTGCGTTTCATAATCGTTTAGAACAGAAGTTCGAATTGAAAATATCTCTAGACAAGCAGAATGCGTTCAATTATATTTTACGATTTGCAAAAGCAATAAAAACAACAAAATATTTCGTTGAAAATTGAACACATATAGGCTCCATAACATCACCAACAACTAAATCAGAAAAAAAGCTAACCAAATTAAAGCACCGTGGTTGAAAGGCATTGATTTTCACGTACTGCAAGTTATAAGTTTACACTGGATCAAAAATGTTTGAGGTGGTGCAGTATACAAACACACATTTAATAATTTCCACTCACTCGCTAGCTTGAGATATATTTGTTCTGTGAGCTCCACCCCGATTAAATTTTCCTGGACAAATACGTCGCGAATAAACAAAGCTCATATCGCACAACAACAAGCCAGATTCGCACGGAAAATAAATAAGCGCGTCTTCAATTTTATAAATTTCCAATAAGTTACTTCCCAAGAGGACTTTCAATTTTCTGGGCTCGCCGATAAGGCAAATATTAAAGCAGAAAAACCACCCGTATTGTAATAATTGGAATTGCTCCCTAAGCTCACGTTATATATGTTTAGAATTTTCTGTTTTTATCGTAAGTTCGTAGGTTCTGGAAAATTACTAAGCAATAACTAACATTTAATTTAAAAGCCTAGCTGCATTTGCACTTCATCTGAACTATAATAACAGAATTTCTTGTTAACTAAAGAGGAATAATCATAATAGATATTTGAAATTGACTTATTATAAATCGATTTGGATAATAGCGCAAGTAGATGGTGTTAACCCTCCGCAAGTAGTATACTTCAATTAGTTTTGAAGAAATCCTTGCATAGGTAGAGTGCATTCTCGTTTAATGAGGAATGCGGTAGATTCCTATAAATAAACCAAAAAACAAGATGAATGGAGACCTGTCAAGGTTACGTATCCGTTGATAAAAAAAATTCTTCTGACTTTAAAGAAGAAAACCTGATATTAAGAATTAAACACAATAGGTTAGAATGGACAGTTCTACAACCTCCCCCCACCACTTGGCCTTGAGTTCAAGGTCAAGGCTATTTTTCAAGGCCAAATGTTTAAGGTCACAGCTCAAGGCGAAACTTCAAGGTCATAGCTGAAGGCTAAACTTCAAGGTCACAGCTTAATGCTAACTTCAAGGTCAAGGCTATTTTGCAAGTTTGGTTGCTCAAGGTCATGACCAGTTGTTTTAGGCTATTGTTCAAGGTTAGTTCTTTCAAGGTTCTACCTTTGAGGTTCATACTATATAAGGCGCACCGTTTTCTACCACAGCTATCAGTTATCATCATGCCTGCTATTTTTGGAGATGCGCTTTTTGAAGATGCCCCTTCATTTTACAAAGAGTTCGAGGACTTCATCGCCTCACAACCGCTACCTCCATCACCTCGTCACCTCCAGGCTGTCATCACAGTCAACTACACGATGAAGGTCCTCAAGGAGCAGTTAGGTGAGACCGCCGTCCGAGGACGCTGCCAGAACCATTCCAAGGTCTCCAGAAGATAGAAGAGGTGGAGCTGGCACGTGAAGCTACCCACAATAAAATTCTTATCGAGACTGTCAGATGGCGACGTGGTCGCCATTAATTATTTTTGGATTGAATAAATATTTACAAATATATGTGTGTGTTCTTTTTGAGTGTGTACGTAGTTATGCTAAGTTAATGTAAAAGAATATTCAGCGCCACAACTTTAAAGAATTAAAAGAATGCATAAAGAGGAGTAATATTTATTTGCCTTACATATACATTTAGACAAATTTATTATATTACCAACAGATAACGAAATATGTAGCACACTTACACAAAATGCAAAATAAAATAACGCTTAAAGGCTTGGTCTTCAATAAATGGTTTGCCAATTAGTGTCTACTGTATATGTAGAACAATTGTATTTGATCTTGAACGTAAAAACACCATCTTTCGTAAAGTTTTTCACAGGCAATTTAAAAACGGGAAGAGTTGCTAACGAACTGGTATCTATTTTACGCCACGTAACGTTGTGCACACCACCGTTGTAAGCAAGAGACGCTGAACTGCAATGTGGTGGTTGGAGCACGTGGACAACACCATCATAAACGGCCGCGAGAGCGACTAAAAATTTTAGGGGCACCATGTAGAGTGTAAGAATGAAACTAATGCACTAGCGATCTTTTGCAACAACAACAACAGAAACCTTGGTTGGTAAGCGCCCCTCCACCAACAACGTCGATACCACCGCATCTCCGAAAGTTAACTCTTCGAAAAGTGTCATGGTGTTTAGTAATAGGTCTTGCACAGTTCGTAAGGCGCGAATATAATTTGCATATTTGCAATTCTTAGACCAGCGGAGATGTTCAGAGAGAGGTTCGTCATGAGGCTCCCAGTTATGAATTCTAATTCCGCTGTAAAAACATTGCATATCATTTTAAATGTTTTTATGTGAAAAAAACCAACTCTGGCCAGCGATTCTGGACTTTGAACTCCAGTCCAGGTATGAATGAGTCTAATCGTTCCAAAAAGCTTTGGAAATGCATTTCACGATCGTCGACGCACATGACTGTAGAAAGTGTAGCAACTGATTAACAGCGAGTTAGGTATTAAGGTCCTATATTGAGATGGTATTGGGCCCTACGCCCCTGCTCTGATTGCAGTGCGATATAAAAAGTAAATTAAGCACAGAATAGAGATGTTGTATCTGGCAGCAATGTTAAAATCATTATAATTATAATCCAGTAAATGCATTTGACAAGTTTGAAATGCCTGTGTTCAAATGAATGAATGAATTTAGAAACGCTAAGGAGACAGCTGGCTTTTCAAAGGGTTGGAATCCGAGTTTTAAAGTAAAGTAATTATTATATTTGGCAGAATAAAGTGCATAATAAAATTAAATTAACACAAAGAGGTTTGCTACGTGCAGGTATGAAACATAGAATTCATGTTAGCCAATATAAAATACATTTTGTGAACGATTATAAAAAGGTATGAGGCGAAGGAATGATAATATTGCAATAGAGCAAATGAATAAGGCAAATTAATAACTATAAGAATAAATTAGCAAGTCTTTATTTCTACTTGGCAAAACATGCAAGAAAAATTTACAGTTAAGTGTTGTTTAAAATTTTTATGAAAGCAAACATGAGATTCAAACGTTCTAAAAGGAAGTGAGTCAATAGACATACGTGAATAAACAATAAGAACATTTAATAACAAGTGCAGTGCGCCAACAGACAATTAAAAACTGAACCCATGTGCACAGTAATTTAGTTTATAAGACTTGTGTAGTTTTAGTTACTGTTAATAATAATTAATATAAAATGTACTGTATTTGAACTAAGTTAATATCCGGTTTTTGTAAATTTATTAGTAGATCGGCAATTGTTTATAACCGTTGAAGAAGGAGAGAAACAGTTGAATAATATTATGCACTTACACGTATTCAGAGAGTTTAACCATGCATGAGCAACTATTTCCATTTACAGGCAAAACACGATTTATTCAGTACATACCATCTAAACTGGAAAAGTATGGTATCAAAGTTTGTTGGATATGCGACTCTTTTACAATTCATATCATTTGAGTTACCAAATTTATTCAGGGAAAGGTGCAACTGGACGTAAAGTAAACCAAGGAAAACTCTTTGTAAAAGATTCATGTTGTCGCTACAAAGGGTAAGGTTGAAATATTACTAGGGATATTTTTTTTTACTTGCCGCTAGCCCCTCCTTATGATGTATTGGAATTTATCAATTCTCGGTACTTAAAAAAAACATATTCCAACTGAAATGCTTGTTTCATAGATACGTCAACCCTAATCATCGATTTAGTATAGAAAGTGTTTACAATTTGTCATTTTGTCCCAAAAAAGAACAAAAGTGTATACCATCATTCACTATGTATAACGATAATGCTGTAAGTGGAAACAAAAGTGGAGTGGACAATACATACAAAAAGAAAGATAAGGTGGCTAGTGGCATTTTTATAATATGCTACATACGGTATGTTTGACAGCCTTTATAGTTTATGCCAAATACAATCCAAAACTTGCTAAAAAATACATAACTCTAAAGTTTTCCTACAAAATTGGGCAGAGAGTTGAACATGCCTGCTATTGACAGTAGGTCCAAAATACCTGATGTTTATAGAATTTTTTCTGCTAAATTGGCAATTAAGCGAATGATCGGTAAACCTTTGCTAACAACACGACAACTACTGCTTCGTGATCATCAGAGCTAGATGCCTCTGGACTTTCAACGGTGGTCGCAAATAACTATTTGCGTCTATCTATGGAGAACGAAATGCGTGGTAATACACGAAAGATATGTAATCTTGGTAAGCATTCATTATGCAATGAACAGGCACAAATTATAAATAAATGTCAACAACGTGTTATTTTTTATTGTATTTGTAATTCCAATATATTTGACTCCCAACTTCTTAGCTTTATTAAGTGGTTACCCAGGTACCACGGGTACAGACTTGAAGATGCTTTAACTTTACATTACATTTTTAATACCGTAGTTTTTTAAATTATGCAAATCAAATGTACTTGAACTACTTGAGGACAAACTAAAGTAAAGCTGCGAAAATTTAATAATAAACCTAAAATTTATTTCAAAACTTTCAAATGGGTACCCATGTACCCGAATGTAGACACAAGTGTTAACCACTGTAACACCTTCTCCTGAACGCATAACCTGATCGTAACTGTAGGTAAAGTTGTAGTCAAGGAATAAATTCGTATTCGCAAATGACTCACCTATAATTGCACACCGCGAAGCAGAGATCCAACAAAACGGGCCCGGAGTGAAAACGGCGCAAGTGATTAAAAAAGCTAACTGTCGACACCGGAGGTAAACTTAAAAGCAGAATAGTTAACATTTAAAATTTCGAGTTCTGGGACTATCAGCTTAGTAAGGCTTTACGGAGTACTGCTGTCCCTAATAGAAATATATAGTTGCTTCTGCAGTTAACTCAAAAGCGTCCCATGGCGCTCAAGATGGTAAATGCAGAAAAATTAAAGCGAGTGGCAAACTAATATAAACGGTTAGCGTGCTATACGATAAACTGTAGTGGAGCCACAATCACTCGAAATACTTCATTTAACTCAACTTGTACAAACAGTTTGTTATCGAATTTTTCTTAACGAGCTGAGTTACTATCCTCAAGAAAAGTAAATTATACAAGCAAACAGATAAGTACATAAATTAATACAGTACGTAGTTTTCCACAGAGAGACGCAGCTATTAAAAATATTCTACAAAAATGCAACTACTAAAAATATATGCTCTATACATGCTAAACATTTAGGTAACCCTGCAGAAAAAAATGCTTGAATTTCGGCCAGTAATGCTGCCTTCTCGAAGTTCACCAGGTAACCTAGGCGTAACCATTCTGAAAGGCTTTCCAGGATTAGTTTCGTAATAAGCTAGCCAACGTTACACGGTGGCTTGCAATAAGCAGACAGGTAACATGTGTTTGTCCCTATCGTAAGTAACACTTCCGAGACACAAATAGGCTAAGTTCGAATGCACCAGTCACAAACAGGCTAAAATATAAATTCCAAGATGGACAACGCTGCAAGAGGGTGAGCTAACGACTAGTAATCT
Source organism: Agriotes lineatus (assembly GCA_940337035.1). Taxonomy (NCBI): domain Eukaryota; kingdom Metazoa; phylum Arthropoda; class Insecta; order Coleoptera; family Elateridae; genus Agriotes; species Agriotes lineatus. The sequence goes on from OW679194.1 coordinate 45,282,505, forward strand.
TTAGGATGGCGTGAAGCCTTCAACTATGCCAGATGCTTCTTAGAAGGGTGCCAGCAAATCCGCCCAAAGGCGAGACTAACGGAGGTAACATACATGGAAATTACTAGCGCGTTCAGATTTCGATGCTTCCAAATCCTCTATCCAGAGCTAGCTATACTAAGCCTTAGTAAATCATCGAAACCATAAGGCATAACTTCTGTCGCTCGAAATCAGGACATAACATACAACAAGAATGCAGAACAAGCAGTTTAAAATTTCCTGTTACCAAGAACCAAATGGAAAATGGTTCAAGCAAAAGTATTATAATGCAAGTGTAGCAGCATAAATAGCTCAAAGTAACTGTCAAATTTCAAAATGTTCAAAATCTAACTAAAGTTGCATACCCAAGAGAGAAGATTTGTTCAATAAGCTACTTAAAATAGAACCTATTTAGCCAATTCTAATATTGCATGCTAAAACTACAAATTAGCTGTAACAGTACGTATAAATCAATTGCTCAAGTATATGATCTTCTAACTTAATTTACAAATGTGTTAAGAGAAGCAAGACGTACATATACCTTTTATAACTCTTCTTACAGAAATATGTTTGCTCTCTTTATTATTGAACATCTTTTATCTCTTTATTTTTAAGCTATTTGTTTCCCTGTTATATATTAGATAATACATGAATCTATATGACTCACCTAACCGTTACCCATATAAACGATAAACCATTTTGTAACCATCGATAGGGTCCTTTCAGAAAATTCAAGGACACACGTCGAAAACCTATTACAGAGTGCATTCCCTAAGTGATAAAAACGCCTTTTAGCGTTTGCCAAAACTATAACATTAACGAGTGCGGTTTATTAGATTCGAAGACCTTCGTCTTTTAAACAGGCAATACTATAATAAATAATGCTCGTAATCGACACATCAGCGCTGAAATTAAGATAGCATGCACTTACCGTTAAGACGTCTTCACCAACGCCTTCGGAAGCGATTTTTTGGGGAGGCTGCAACAGAACTTCGCATTCTTGCAAAAATTGTCAATTACAAACGCATCTAAAACGGCAGATTTACAGACGAGAACATATCGTGGTCTGGTGGCTACAACAGCAGCAGTAAAATAAGCCTATAATAAGTGCCACAAAATTAGTCAAAATAAAAAAAAATAAAAGGAAAATTTCACCAGAGATGGAAATCGCCTTAACGTGTGTTCAGGAGAACGTCGCCGCTCATACCTTTAATTGTTGCGAAAATAAAGTCAAGAGTAAATACGCTATTCATTAATCTATGCCAAATTCCATCGGATGCTTAATTTGTTTACGAGCACAGCTGCCCTCGATCAGTGCTTGGAACCTAAAAAAAAACACTCCCCAAACATCCTATTCAGGTACTTCTTATCGAAGTTCAAGCGCTTTTTGGAAAAACCAAATTCTTGAAAATACTGTCGAAGATATGCACGGAAAATTACATTAGAGATGCGAGCTGCACCGAGGAGCGAAATACAAAAGTAATGCGTAAATGGGATGGGTGGTTTAATTGGTTAATTTGATAACACAGCTACTTTCAACTCATTTATCTTTACGTTTTATGCTAGTAACCTGGTTTTCAAATTTTATATAAGACTAAATTTTCAAAATATAAACGGGCATTTGCAATTCAACTTTACAAGATCTACAAAAAAAACTGCTGAACTAAAATCATGTACCTGTAGAGCATTCAAATTTAAACTAAAAGAAAAACTACCAACAGAGATGATATAATCGTCTTAAAATACAATGTTTTTTGTTTTTCATTATTTGCACTTACACCATGGGATTTGTCAACCCACGTTGCTATTTTTTTTTACATCTTGCCTAGTTCAGTCAAAAGATGAACACGATTATTATTTTTATCGTTCTCTCGCTTTTACATGGTTGCTTGATGCTCATCTATGTCGGTCGCCGACAAGATATATGATAGGCCCAGGCTACATTGAAGCACAACTGTCTCCAAAATTATGGCTCTTTGTATCTCTTTTGCCACAGAATGATTGAAACTAAAAGTTCTAATACTAGTTTTTAAATTATTATTATTATTATTAACATTGTGCGCGTAGTTGTGGATATTATGGCAAAGCTTCTGTGGCTCAGTCTTTACGTTCTTTTTTTATTTGTTGAATACAAATATGTGTTGCCTATTCGCATAATGAATATGTGCGTTATTAACTGTCACCTCTTAGCTTGGAATATATGAATAAGCTCACCTTAAATTTAGCGAAATATGGTTCGCTGAATCGCGTCCGAGCGCTTCTAAATAATTACACTTTTAGGTTTTCCATAAACCTACGTATGTTCTTCGAGTTATATATATTTTTAATAATTTTCATTGAATGTTTTGTTTGTGTGCTTTATATAATTAATATTATTGGGAATTCTGCTTGATTTTATCATTTTTGAACTTTGTGGAGTTGTAGTTTGTGCTCCTACCTGTAGGTTTTTAGATTTGAACTGCGTCGAGGCAGTGGCGCACCAAAACACATTCCCTGCTTAGGATTCTGCTGGTACATTTGCTACACAATTCGGCAATCTCAAATTACAGTTAAAGTGTACTATTATTTAAAAATTACAGTCATTAGATTACAATCTCTCGTATAATAAATCAAACTAGATTTATTATTACATTCATTTTACCAATATCTATAATATAATTCTCCTTAATGTGTGTTTGTCTGTGTGTCTGTGGCACAAAATAAAATCTGACGTTTCGGTTTCACAGATGTTTATATTTGTTTAGGTTTTGTTTTTCTTATCTTAGCGCTCCGCTCGGAGCTTGACCTTTCGCGTATCCTATTTCACGTGCGCGCCGATTTAAGACTCGCAGCGCGTAGCGCGCGGTTTGCTTGTTAAAGATAATTCTTCAAGGTGGTATATGTTCTTAATAACAATTCTCTGTTTTTCTCTAAATTGAAGGCAGATTCTCGTTTTCCGTAACCCACCCTTATTACTTTAGTCACTCTACTACGATATTACAGAAATGCGAGATTTCTTTTAAGTTTTTTCTGACCTGCGTTGGTAAGAAATTGCATAATATATTATGTGGCTGAAAACAGTTTGTAAGTTATTTTGAAGATTTTAAAGTAAAATAACATCTACCACAATAATGAATTCATCCCATTTTTAGGCATTTCTTGAATTTCGCACTGTTTCTTTTGTGATATTATTTATCAAGCATTGTATACCAGTACAAAAATGATCTATCCAGTTTGGTGAATAAATAAACAATAACCGTAAATTAAGCTCATGCAAATGAACCAATTTAGCATATCTTTTAGTTTCTATGACCTCAAACAGGATCAATGTAGCAATCATTTATCTACGTGAAGGTGCGACTAACGTTGTAATTTTTTACTATTGTACATATTGCAGCAAGGCATTGAAAACATTGATTTCAGCAGTTTTTATTACGCTAACAAATAAATCAAAATGAAGCTTTGAGGAATACTGGGTCTCGCATGTCAATATGTACTATAAATCAGCATGATGCTCAACTCAATTACATAACAAATAATTTCACATTCGATATAAAATTGATGAAACAAGCCATAAATCAATTATGCTTGTTAAATATCATGTAAGATTTGATAGTGTAATTTAAATAGTTTCGTCAAAATCCTTTATCTAATAGACGTGTCTGTCTGGGACGCTGTTTTGTCCGGGACGCTGGTCCGTCCGGGACGCTGTTTCAGCAGCCAAACCGTAAGAGATGGAGAAAAAAGTTATGAAAGTTATATGTTTGGAATGGTCATGTCAGGTCAGGAACCGAATTTCAGTCACGTGACACTTCCGGTTTTCGAGAAATCACAAAAAAGGACCGTTTTTCAAATAGAACGCGTATTAAATAAAAACTGTTCGGCCGCCAAACGTAGCTGCGACCCTCTGCGCCTTAAATCCTCGATCGGTTAGGCAACCACTTTGACACCTTCCAGGTCTGGGTGGTTGCCTAACCGATCGAGGTTTGAAGGCGCGTTAAATGAGACATTTGTCTCACTGGACTGCTAGTACATAATTTAATATCTTAATGTTGATTATTTCCTTCATATCTATAATAATACGTAATCACTATGGTTTCTGTCAGTTTAATAATGACATAAATTCAAACGTCAAAATTTAATCGCTTGTGCACAATTTTAACATGATTATTTCCTTCATATCCAGAATAATGCGTAATCACCATGGTTTCTGTCAGTTTAATAATGACTAAAATTCAAACGTCAAAATTTAACCGCAGTTAAATTTATGTCAAAATTTAATCGCTTGTGCATAATTTTAACATGATTATTAAAGGTGCTTCACCAACTGAATGTTATCTATTTATTCAGGAAATAATCACGCCGAACATCCCGCGTGCATATAAACTAGCCTGAATAAATTTTGACGATTTTCTGTCAGAATGTTTTGCTCTGAAGAAATATATCGGGATTCTTGTTGAGCGGCAAATTTACTTAACATGTTTCTTAGCAAATCATTCTGACAGAAAACTGAAAAATTTAATCGGCTGTTTTAATGCACTTGGGATATTACTGTTGAATATTTTTTTTAGAATATTTTCATATCCACAAACCACGGGGAATATAAAATAATTGAATAACTTTGGTCGAACTTAAAATTACAACACCAATTTTTCGTAAGTCGATAAACGATCCATTTGACTGTATCAAAGAGAAAACCTAAAATAAAACTTGGAAGTAAAGAACGAAGGATTTGAATCAGATTCAAATTAAATATTTGAAGCGTAACTCAAATAAAAAGTTTTAAAGAAATACTATATAAAAGCTTTCCCTTCTCTTTAGGGTATTTGTAATTCTAATTAAGTAAGATAATTAATTTTAATATAACTACGTTGAAGCAGCCGACAAATCAATTACGATTAGTGAAGTATGCTTTGACACGAATAAAAAAAAATTCTTTTAAAGAATTAAAATGCAGATACCAGTACATTGTTTAAAATTTATAGTTAAATGGTTCCGTTAATACTGTTGGAGTTGTGTTGTTATTCTTCCTCAACAATATGTAATTTTCAATATTTATTCTTTTAATTATTTTTATAGCATTTAGACAAACGTATGCAATATCATTAAACGAATCAGTCACTATTTAATATTTATACTATGAATTTTCGTTACGAGGGTCTTACCCATTTCAGGCTATAAAATAGAGGTTTAAATTTAGTAAAATAGATGATTGCTGGATTTCGCTAGTTAATCTGTATATACAGGGTGCCCGGAAATTGGGAGCACTTATTTTAAGGGGTGATTCTACGTTTAAAATAAACCCCAGTTTCCTATATAAACGTATGTTCAGAAATGCTTCCTTACCAAGATACAGGGTGTTAAAGTTCTAAGAAAAAAAATTTTTTTAATCCTATCTTTCACATCACTCGATATATTTTTTGAGCATCAAAAGGCATAAATTTTCAACTGATTAATTTAAAATTTTCAGTAAAGAAATTCCTCAATCCAAATTTAAATCTACTTACTATGGTTATTTATGGCATAAAAACTATTTTTATTTTTTAAGCCAAAGCGGTGCGTCGTAATAAGAAAGGTCAAGGGATCGAATTTGCTCTAAATAAATGGGGATATCAACCATAATTTTTATTTGTACAAAAATGGTGGCCTACCATTTATTTCTTCAAACATATTCAGTCCACACCCCGTACGGACGCCAATTGTGCAAATTAAAAACTCTTTAATTATGAGAAAATGCCATTTATTGCTCGAAAGGCGTGTACCAACTTTGATAAAAATATCTCCCGTGATGTAAAAGATATGATTAAGAAACGGTTTTTTTTTAGAACTTTAACACCCTGTATCTCGGTAAGGAAACATTCCTGGACATATATAGTATATAGAAAACTGGGGTTTATTTTAGACGTAAAATCACCCCTTAAAATATGTGCTCCCAATTTCCGGACACCCTGTATAATGCTCTTATCATGGCCAATGCTGATTTAGGAATCCAATAAACTTTTTGGAAAACATGTCCAGAAAAAAATATGAAGAAAGGCGTAGATCAATCACGAAATACTAAACGCGTTTGATTGCTATTGCTTTACATAATTGTTAAAACTAGACCTTGCACTACAAGAAACTTTGAAATTTTATAACATGAATTTCATTTTGTTGATGTTCAACCAGGCGATTATGGCACCTGCGTAAGTATTCTATCGTAGTGTTCCACCTTACCACGTGCTCTGTATCTTTTTTACCTTCTTTTATTGCTATTCATTTGATATGTATTTTAGGAGACTATTAAGTTATAACGTAATTTAATAAGCATGATTTTTGATAATACATAAAAATCAGTTTGTCGTAAACATACTTTAATTTAAATTGAAAATAATTTAATTATTAATTAAACGTTTCGCGAATTATGTTGGTTTCTTCAGTAATTTATTTAAGTATTACAAATTAGTGACTTTTTAATATTCTGAAAAGAGAAAAAAAAATTAGATTTAGTTCACGACATTTTTCAATTTTTTTTATTAATAGGTAATTATAGATGGTATTATTTATGATAATCCATAATTGAAAATAATTAAGACAAGAACGCTTGGGTATTTCGAATGCGAGAATGCAAATGACTAATTTCTGTTCGATGATATATATCATCAATGATGCAATTTGGGTTGTTTTCAATTTCTTTCACCACTGTTGGACTGCAGATATAAGTGTTTGGAGTAATTTGGAGATTTTCTTTAAATTCCTCATCTGTCTCTTGAAAGTACATTTGTAGGTTGTAATCCACAGCGAAGATCCCTTTTGGTACGTCGATCACCCAGCAGGACCCATTGTTAATTTGGAGAGGAATTGGTGTCACTTTGATTAAGGTATATTCAGTTTTTTCTACTATGATGAAGTATCCCTGAACGTTGATGTAAATGTCATCTTGTCCGATGTCGACCTTTAGGATTGGGGCCGGTAAAATTTCTAAGCTTGGCGAGAGTTTAGTGGTTGCATTTGCGAGGAATTTGCTTGATTTGGGCAGGCGTGATTAGCTCGTAAAAATTACCTTGTTGGAAATGAACGTTCAAAATGTTTGTATGGTAATTGCACAGCTCACTAATAACATTGGTGGCGACTTCGTACACACTGATGATGTGGATGTTCAATCGGTTGGAGTCGGTTGCCTTATACCATTTGTCCATGTTGTTGATTGCCCTGATTCCTTGGTTTAGTTTCTCTTGAAAATGTTCCAGCTTCTGATCGATTCGTTTTTTGGTTTCATTAAATCTTGAAAGTGCCGACAGCAAGAATTTGGATTGTTGACTGTCCATTTTTATTAACTCCTATTGATTTTTGTCGAGTCTATCAATAATCTTGATAGACTTCGTCGTTTACTCCGAAAATTGACGTGAGTACAGTTCCAAGCACTCCTCGTTTCTCTCGTCTTGTTATGATATCTTCTATACCAGTATTAATCCATTCTATATGCCTTTTTTGTTCCAGAAGATGATGCACCAGTGTCTTGCACAATGTATCTTCGGACAGTTCTTTTGCAGACTTGCAGAGATTGTCGAATTTGTCCACCATGTCGGTAACTGTTTCGAAGTCTTCTTCGATCTTCCCCCTCTCGAACTGAATTTCGATCCTGAATGTTCCTCGTTCAATCTTCCCGTGTCCAATATGTTCACATAGTACCCGCTGCCTGGTTTTTGGATGTTGAATTCTGCCTTACTCAATGTATTCGTAGTAAGGAGAGTAAATATGAGTAGCAACATCTTCCATTTGGACGTGACAGTTTTCTTTGGCATTGGGAATGATTGTGTGTGGGTGCTGTTGGCCGAAATTTTCTCTTCAGACTCTGGTTCCTGCGATTCCTCATTAGTTGGTAATGGAATGATATTGCCTATGGATCGTTTTAATTGGTGTCTTCCTGATTTCCGGATTGTTACCACTCGTACGGATCCATCGGTTGCAGGATGAATGTCGGTAACTCTTGCTAAGGGCCATTTACTAGGATTGATATTTTCTTCTTTTATTAACACTAGGTTACCAACTTTTATGTTCTCCAGCGGTTTCTTCCATTTGTTTCTTTGCTGTAATCCATGAAGGTAGTCTGAGCTCCATGATTTCCAAAAATCTTACTTAATTTTTTGGATTATTCTCCAGCGATTTGACAGATTTGTTGATATTGGTGTGCTGATTGCGTCCGGTGGTGATATTATCTCTCTTCTTATCAGGAAATGGCCTGGTGTCAATGCAGTGGTGTCTTCAATATCGTTGCCTTGTAGGCACAGAGGACGTAAGTTTAAGCAGGCTTCGATTGGGCAAAGCAGAGTTGTCAATCCTTCAAATGTTAAAGTAGCGTTGCCAATGGTTCTTTTCAGATGATGCTTCATTGATTTCACTCCTGCTTCCCATATCCCTCCGAAGTGCAAGGCTACTGGAGGGATGAAGTGCCATTGGGTACCAATGGTGGATACATTTTCTTGGATAACTTGGCCTTCCATTGCTTGACGGATCTCCTTGTCCAAGACTTTTCTTGCTCCGACGAAATTCGTTCCGTTGTCGCTATAAAGATGTTCACAGCGTCCTCTTCGGGCGACGAACCTCCTGAAGACTTCTAGGAAGCTGCTAGTTGTCATGTCGCTGACGGCTTCTAAATGTATTGCCTTGGTAGATAGACAGACAAAAACAGCAATGTACCCCTTGGATGAAGAATGTCCTCTTCCCTTGGATGTTCGAATTTGTATTGGACCGGCATAGTCCACTCCTGAATGGAAGAATGGCGGGGTTGAATTGACTCTGGTTGATGGAAAATTTTCCATTAATTGCTGGGCTGCCTCTGCCTTAAATCGGATACATCAAAAGCATTCATTGATGCTGGAGCTGACAGCTTTCTTCGCGTTGATGATCCAATATTTTCTTTGGATATAGGACAGTGTGAGTTGAGTGCCACCGTGTAAAGTGCGTGAATGTGCCTCATTGATCATTAATTTGGAAACATGATTGGAATACGGAAGGATAATTGGGTGTTTTTCGTGGTAATCAAATTAGCAGGTTAGGTTTTGCGGCAGTTCGTGTTAAAACTGACGCAAAACCTAACCTGCTAACCTCGAATTTGATTTTGACACTCATCAAGACGGCAACAAAGCCATATCTCTCTGATCTAAATTTTAATAAAATCAAATTAGTAATCAACTGACCGCTGATATTTGTAACTTGGGTTGCAGATTTTGCTCTATCTTGAATTTGAATGAACTATAAATAAAAAATTATACGTAACAGCCTTAAAGGTATTACCACATTTATTTTCATAGTATCCTAGATCGATTGAAAATAATTGCCAATATTTTCGAGGTCATCTATTTCAGCATGAAAAGCAACGCAAATTTTAATTAAATAAAGTTCGACTGGCGTCAGTAGTGATGCATGTATGCGTTGCTAGGGAAATGAATAATCAACCAATTTATTGTTTATCAGCACGAGTATTCGTAATTTAATATTTTGCAACAAATATAAGTATGCCAAGTTAATTTATAATTTTTGCATTATTTAATGTAAATTTTATATGTTTTATGTTCGTAGAGAAAATAACATTTACTACTTGTGATAAAATACTCAATATTAGGTCCATTAGGTTTTATTCGATCGTACATGACGTAAATATCGTATCAACAAGTACGTTTAGCAATAATATTAAATTTTATTTGTTGGTAGCTACTGAGGAAGACCATTAGACAAAAAACTTAAATAGCCAATAGTTAATGAATTAATAGTGCGTGTTACAATGAAGAAGTAATGTTATTAGAATTCAATTTTACAATGAATGGCTTAATTTTGCATGTAAATATAAAGCTAATATTTTATGGAACGGATCAAAGGCTGAGTCTTAGAAATGCAAAATTGTAATAATGAATTAATTTGGGTTTATTAAAATACAGCGATACGTATCTGCTTTTCTCCATAGTAACAGATAGCTATACGTGGGCATATGCCAGGATTACAGATTACTAGAAAAATGTTTCTTTTTAATTACGTACTTCTAGGATTGCTAACAAATCTCTGTCATAACTGTTAGTGTACTTGAAGAACATGTTTGAAATGTAGCCTTAAATATTTATTTCTGCGTTTCTCAAGATTTTCTTTTACATATTACAAGTTTCATAGTTCTACAGGGTAGAACAGCCTTTGCTAAACTTTACTGAGATAATATGATTGGTTTGTTATTATTACAAATAATCATACTTTAAAGTACATATTTATTAAGATTACAGTTGCCACTGCAGATGATTTGCATACAACTACGAGTTGGGTCCCGAGTGGGGTAGCTTGAACAAGCGTTCACGTTCGATCAGCAGAGTTAAGCAACGCTGTCTCTGGTCAGAACTTGGATGGGAGTTCCACGGCTGCATCTCTCGGCGCCTCGTGGTACGGCTATCACGGAAAAAAGTTGGTCCCGGCGGTCATACAACATCATGACAGTCGTTAGTGGGGTTGGAAGTCCTCATAACTGCACAGCGACGCCTATAATTGGCCTAACGGCTGTTGGCTGAGTGCGAATTAAATAAATAAATAAATAAATAAATATAGTGTGAAACACACAAAGTATGGACAAAATCCAGTAATCCAAAGCTCTTTCTCCTAAAATTTCTGGACATGTAAGTGCTCTAGTATGCCAGCAACTTACTAACATCTTTAAGCTGGAAGTTTTGAACAGATAAGAATTGTTACAAGCTGTTTTAACCTCTACTATACTGTATCTTATATTACTTTTTAAAATAAAATTTTAAAAAGTAGGTTTTTTAAAGCAATTTCAGGGTGTGAAGTGTCGCTTTTTTTAATGACACTGCTTTTAATTAAAGAATGAACCATTTTAGAAACAAATTATTTATTCATTTTTAGTTTTATTTTCACATAAACGAATTAGATATTTCAATAAATAAAGACGTTTTGTTAGCGGAACTGACCAACGCACTTGACTAAAATGAAGACCAATAAAATTGTATACAAAATAAGCTTGGATTTTTATATTTAATGAAATTTGAATGTTAATTGCTTATTTTAAACTTGACCAAAATCCGCTAAATTTAGTTTAAAACTAGTTGCTTCGGGTAAAGCTCAAATTCCCATGGGTTCTTTGTACTCAAACGTATAAAATACAGGGATAACACATCGTTAGAATAAACTGTACAATGCGTTTAGATATATACAAAAGACTTAATTAGAGTAAAATGCTAGTCGCGCAAATATTATAAAAACAAAATTCTTTCTGGTAATTGTGTCTACGTTTTCATTCTTCTGGACGATCTGCAACTGACGATGCATACATGTTCTGTCGATTACTGCCTCGAGTATGAGTCCATGTAGGTCTGCTAGCTCGTATATTCAGCGCATAGCAGCTACGAACGACGGGTTTGAAACAGATTATATCCGTGCCGGGAAACGGCGGTTGTTTATGTTTTGAGGTCTGAAAAATATCGTTAAATAACAAGAATTAATACAATGCTGGTGATTTTCACTGGCAATGCATTAACCCGAGCTGGTCGTTGTGGTTCTCTAGTATGCACATTTGGACCACTCGAAATAACATAAACATAAAATTTCTACCTTTTGCAGACCCCGGCTTTTCTCCGCTGCTGCGTTTACCGCTGACCGCTGGAAGAATGCGAGATAGTGTCTCAGCCAGCGAATGCAATATGCCTTCGATGGAATACTAGGTCGGCGTTGTTGAACTTACAATGCTGTTACTAAAGGTACGCAGTATTTTTATGAGTTTTTAGGTTATAATAATCTAGGTGAAGCCGGGTAGGTGTGCGTCAACGCTTCAACTTGGACGTCGGACGCGGGGTTTTAGGTTAACAGATTTGTCTACGAGACAAATTCCAGTCACAAGATAGAACTCTGTCAGATCCAGGTTAGGAGAAGGAGTTCTACGAAACGAGTTTCCGTTATCTTATGTTCAAGCGTTAGAACGATGTAACCGCAGATTGGAACGGAATAAGCGCCATACAAATTTCTGGCATAATATTAATGCTTTAGATAAATTTGCTACTGGCGCTAACGTCACACGATACTATCAAAAGCGCATCCTGAAACAGCCAGTAGATAGCAAATGTAGAATACGAATCAGTCGGAAGAGCATATAAGCCATATCGTTGCAGGTTGTAACACACTTGCGCCATCCGAATACACCCACAGGCACAATAAAGTAGCTAGGTAGTCTCATTGCACCCTGTGCAAACAGTTACATGTACCGTTGCCAGATAAATACTACGAACATCAACTAGAGAAAGTTGTAAGCACCAACGATACAACTTTCATGTGGGGTGTCTCAATAATAACGGATAGGACCATTTCAGCTAACCCACCAGACATAGACGTGCACAATAAAAAATAAAAAACCTGCCTACTCATCCACAGAGCTGTCCCAGTCGAACATCATGTTAAAAGAAACTGAGAAAATCAGTAAATGCAATGATCTGGAAATCGAGTTCAGTAGGGTGTGAAATTGTAAAACGAAGAAAATGCCAGTCACAGTAGAATGATTAGGTACAATAAGGAAAGAGTACGAAACGAACCTTAAACTGCCTTTGTCATTTTTTATTAACTCCTGTTTTAAATAGAACACCCGGTATATTATTATAAAAGTTGTCTTTTCAACTAACTCTCTATTTTGTATCGTTTCTGTAGAATTTGTACCTTTTGAAAAATTTTGATAAATGCCTAAAAATTAAAAATAAAATTTTTGACCAATTATAAAATCACTGTAAAAGGAAGTTGTGTGCGTGTATCATACTAGATTTTTTTCTTCAAGAATGCAATATCTTAAGTTCAAACAAGTTAAATGAGATGCATATATTCTTTTATTCCAAAAATATCATGTAAAAAGCCGAAGAGGCCTAAATGGAAGTAGACTAGGTTTATTAATAATTAGGTATTGTATAGACCTAGCTGAATGCACTTTGACTTTTTCAAATGCCTTCAAAAGGTTTTAGGGTAAATCACTGTGAACGCTTGTTGAGATATGGATTACCAAAATTACAAGAAAAAGGAACATCTTTGGATTATGATTACAACAAAAATTACACAAAAATTAAAATTTTAACGATGGGTCTGTAGATACTGGAAATATATAAACTTCTTTTGAATAAATCTATTAGTCATTTTAGCAATAGAACATCAAGCTTATTATTATAGTCTCTTGAGAGTTTGATCAAAATGAAGTACAATATTCAGAACACAAAAGTAGTGGTAGCAATTTAAGTAAAATAATCAGTGTTCTGAAGTTCTTATATATCAAATTGTATGTTCATATGCGAAAATTGTCGATTTGTAGCAGTAAGTGCTTCCAGTGCTGAAAGCTCAGTTTCTGTATTTAAAGATGTTTTAAGCTCAGAAGATGCAGTTTAGCTCAGGCAAATTGTTAATAACTGATTATCATGTATGTATGTATCATCATCAAATATTGCTATTTGATACTAATACTGTTTGGGCATTAAAATATTACCACGTATATACCCATGGTAAAAATATATTGAATAGAAGCAAATATTTCACAGTATGCCCACGTCAACCAATTTATTGTTTGCTGTTGAAAATTTATATAAATACATGAGTAACATTTGGTGAATTACTAATGCTTCTCACCATTTCTATTCCTCATGGCTAATTAATGCCAGTTTAACTTTCATGTACTTTTCCACTGAAATGTTTTTGCTAAATGTTATATCCGGCTTCAGAGATAAGTAAGTGTTTTTTACTTAGCTTTAATCTAAAAGAAGCAATACACAGTTAATACATTCAAATTATTCCTTCTATTTTCACAATCCGCTCATCTTCCTCTCAACGGGAAGCAAATTCAATACGCTTCAAAATAATTGCATGCTGGAGTTGATTAAGTAGTCGTTCTTTTCAATTACGTTCTAATTTATACCAAAATAATTAATTACTGACATTGTGAAAGAAACAGTTCACTGAATTGAAAATGTCATTCCCCTTGCAACCAGGCCACGTTGGAGCTTTATTTAAGATCGGTTACGGCAACGTACTTGGGACTTAATTAAATCCAGAAATTAAAATGGCTTATTAAACTTATTAAAAGCCTTTTGAAATTCGAATTAAATATCTAACAAGCTGAAAAATGGTAAACATACTGAACGTTTGATAAATCTGAAGAGCTGAAACTGATTTTCCATGAAAGACCTTTGGTAATATTGCCAAATATTTATAAAATTACTTTTGAATTCAAACATCAGTACAAAGAGAAATATTTTATCGTGTACAACGTAACTGTGATAATTATGTTTGATATATTCAGCCAGTTTTACAACAGCTTGCATTGGTTCCAAGGAATTTAGTGCCAATATCTACATACTTGTAAGACGCCTTAATATATCCATAAACCACAAATATTTTACTAAAGACGTCAAGATGGAACCTAAGCTTTAACAGATTACGTTAAGCATCTAGGAGGATAAGGGATTATGGCAAATAGTTTTAGTTTACCTTGTAGCTTATATTTCAGCTATCCGCTAATTGACCCTGAGGTCCTGTATTCGTCTTAAAGTTTCAACCATCAGTTCTAACCCTAATGCGCTTATTATTTATATGCCATTAAAATATATTTTAAATAATTAATTTCTTTCTTTCAATTTTAATCTTGGAGTAAGCAAAATATGCAGCAGTCTTTAAATAATTGTATATTTTCGACTATATTTATTAACACTTTTACTTGTAGTTGTATGGCGTAGTACATCGAAATAAAACTAAATCTAGCAACTTTGTTATTACGCATAACTTTGCACGAATTTATTATAAAGTTCGGGTGTATTTCCCTACTATTACACTTTTGAATTGCCACTTAAGAAGTTATGTATGCGTACGTGTTTAATTTCAGCTTACATTCTGGAAGTACGTAAGTCAAAATTGACTTGAGAAAACTAGAAAATCGAAGTTAGTATCCAAGGTACTTAGAAAAATAGAGTCTCAATGTTTGAATCAGAATAATTCCGTATTATTTAGCTTAACACCAAGAAATTTGTTTGAAATAAAAGAGATCAGAATAAAGAAAAATGCTGAAATAACTACAATGCACCTTTCAGCTTAACAGAATTGTCACAGGAAAATACTCTACCAATACAGAAAATTTTCAATTTTACTGTAATGGACTCAATTATAAGCTGTATCAGCTTAGAGTAAGCAGTCAAGTGAGCTTTCAAGTCCGATTACGCCGAAAACTAGAAAAACGTAAGAAGCTTACATGTAATCCAACAAAACTTTACACTTAAGCAAAGCTCCTGAAACAGCCCAGTCTTGGAATAAAGAATTTACGAAAGTAGAGACATGGATAGGTTATTTTACAATTCAGAATTCTCATGAGCATTTGAAAACCTTAATTTGTATCTAAACTAAATCTTCCGTCGATTATGTACTTAATTTTACCGACTAGTTAACGGTGTTGAGTAAGCAAGACATGGCAGTGCAAGTAAATCCTTTGTTATAACTATCTTAGTACACACAAGCAGAAAATATTGCCTTAATTTTATACATAATGACCTAATAACTAACTAATTACATCTGCCTACCTAAAAAGCGGTACAGTGCAACCTCGTTAAGTCGGACCAGCCGGGACCGCGGCCGATCCGGCATTTCGAAAATCCGGGTTAGCCGGAAAGAGAGCAGAAAAAAATTAAAAATGAAAATCTACTTTCAATAATTTCCTTTATTATGGAGAAAACCACTTTTAAAATATTGACACATCACAATACAACAAAAAATACAACTGTTGATTGTACAGGTATGTATGTATGTCTAATTTTTGCGGAAAAAGCTTGTTAATTTTTGTTTACGTTTTTACCCGGAAATCCGACTTAAAGGGGGCCGACTTAATGAGGTTGTACTGTAATAGAAATAAATTGTTTGATATCTTTTATAGTTATAATAGCACATTGTGTGACAAGATTGTGTCCCGAGTTGCAATGAGAACATAAGGCATAAGGGAATGGTTATAATGTTAGAAAACCCTTTACAACCGTAGTGTATTTACTATTTTTACACCACCTTAACTCATGTTCTTATTTGATATGAATTTTTGATATGAATGCTCGTTTCTTAACACCAACGGAAATTAAGAATGGAATTTACAGTCATTTCTTAACTTCTACTTCACCTTCACTTAAGTAAAGTGCAAGAATTACTGAAGTATGAAATATTCTTGAATTGGTATTCATAGGAAAAGTGAAGGAAAATCGTAACTTAACTTTACTTAAGTAAATCTTTCCAGCAAAATATTTGGCAACTTGCGTTTTTTGTGCTGTCAACATTGTTTTTTGTTGCGATGTGTTCTATTGCGCCTACGTCAACATTCTTTAACCTAACCACGTGTGAACCTAACTTTTGCAAGTTTAGTGAACGTGGAGAACACGCGGTAATATTTTACGGGTGAGGAGAAGCTGAAGCTAAAGGAGCTTGTGGCTAAATATAAGGCCACAATAGGGTGTAAAAGGAGTGTCTGCATTGGTGCAGCCGAAAAGAAAAAATCTGGTGTGATACACGCACACAACTTCCTTTTACAGTGATCTTATAATTAGCCAAAATTTGATTTGAAAGTTTTAAGCATTTGTCAAAAATTTTCAAAAATTGCAAATTCTGCAAAAACGGTACAAAATAGAGCGCTAGTTGAAGAGACAAATTTTCTCTAGACTTTTAAGCTGAATTCAAAAATGTAATAATATACCGGGTGTTCTATTTAAAATAGGAGTTAATAAAAAAAATAGAAAAGAAAACAAAAGAAACCCATTTTAGAAGTATTTAACTGGAAAATCACCTACCTCATATCAATACACATTCAAAATGTAGTAAAAATGTGAAGTTTGAAAAAAATCGTTAGAGCCGTTTTGAAAAATCGAAAAAATCGAAATAACACCATGACACAAAACTTAAATATGAAGTTTCAACGCCATACCCTTTTGCGTTTTTCATCATAGCTTGCTGTCCATCTACAGTACACAACTAAGAAGTTCAACCATCTTTGAGATCACAGACACAGACAGACAGACACACAGACACACAGACCAATGAAAAAAAATATGTTTTTTGGGTTCAGGGGACTCTAAAACGTGAAGATCTGTTGAAAACTCAATTTCGAATTTTTGGGGCGAATCCAATACTTCCTTTATTGTAAAAGGAAGTAAAAAGCGTGTGTGCAGCACTCGCAAGAATTCAACTCTATTGCAGAATATTCTTCGGTACGTATCTACTATTTACATAATTGTAATTTGTATTAATTGCTTATTTTAGAGGACTCCCGAACAATCAAGAAAATGCTTGGAAAACCTTAAAACAAAAATAAAAAAAAAGAACTAGCGGAAGAAAAAAGGGAGAGGTTGGGACATTACCCCTGTGAAGCTAGCACCGCAACTTCGAAAAATGTTATTTTTTTCAAGAGTTCTCGTTGCACCCCAAAAAGTTCCAAAGTTCCTTGCTATTTTTAAAAATAGTTCTATGTATGTAAGAGAAAAAAATCTGGTGTGATACACGCACACAACTTCCTTTTACAGTGATCTTATAATTAGCGAAAATTTGATTTAAGGTTTTAAGCATTTGTCAAAAATTTTCAAAAATTACAAATTCTGCAAAAACGGTACAAAATAGAGCGTTTGTTGAAGAGACCAATTTTAAGCATTTGTCAAAAATTTTCAAAAATTACAAATTCTGCTAAAACGGTACAAAATAGAGCGTTAGTTGAAGAGACAAATTTTCTCTAAAATTTTAAGCTGAGTTCAAAAATGTAATAATATACCGAGTGTTCTATTTAAAATAGGAGTTAATAAAAAAATAGAAAAAAACAAACCAAACCCATTTTAGAAGTATTCAACTGGAAAATCACCTGCCTCATATCAATACACATTCAAAATGTAGTAAAAATGTGAAGGTTGAAAAAAATCGTTAGAGCCGTTTTTTTTTAATCGAAAAAAACTAAAAAATTACAAGAGTAAACACCTACTTCCGGTTATGCAATTTTCTTCAAAAGCTTGTTGTCGCATCTAAATAGTACACAAAACTTATATATGAAGTTTCAACGCCACACCTCTTTTCGTATTTGAGATATTCTGTTCACAGACAGACACACAGCCAAACACACAGACACACAGACAGACCAATGAAAAAAAAAGTATGTTTTTTGTGATCAGGGGACTCTAAATCGTGAAGATCCGTTAAAAACTCAATTTCAAATTTTTGGGGTGAATCCAATACTTCCTTTATTGTAAAGGAAGTAAAAATGTGGATCGAAAATTTGGGGTGCTAACTTAACTTTTTCTTCTGACAAATACCACTATAACTCTTTTTCGGTCGTACTTATTGAAAAATGTTTCAATACTTTTCGATATAACTCGTCGGGGTGCCACTATAACTCTAACAAAAAAATAACAATTTTCAAAAAAAAATTATGAATGGAAAAATAGTTATTTACCTAACAAGTTCGGGAAGTTAATTTTCCCGAATGAGCACTTTGTTTGCAGCACGACCGAAGGGAGTGCTGCATGTAGTGCGAATTTGGGAAAATTCTTCCCGAAAATTATTTAGTGTTTTACAACTTTACTGAGTTGGCAGCACAAATTACAAAATTTTTATACGTATCCTAGCACCTGTTAGCTTTTGTTGACTTTTACAGCGCCTCTGGAACAGACAATTGCCATAGTTTTTGTGGGAAAGTAAAAAACACGCCGGTGGGTGAAAAGTCATTTTCGGCGCATCGGGAATGACCGGGAAATATGAATTTTGAAATCATGAGTGCAAAAATATCTTTTTTCGACGACTGACATCGAAAGTAGATTTTTCCCACTGTCATTTGACAACAGAAAGTTGACATTTGCCGCTGAGCGTGCGTTTTCATCATTTTGCCGATGGGCCGAGCGTTTTGGGTTTCCGCGTGAACAAAATAGGTAGCCACGTCCGAATGTTTCCTTGACAACGCCCGTCATTTGTCGAAATAATCGCGTCGCATGTCTAATAGACTGCGCGAGTAATGTTAACTTGATTGTCAATTAATTTTTGCGATAAAATGAAATTTGATATTTATTTAATAATATGCTCAGTCGTCGAAAAAATAGTATGTATGTTTCGAGCTAAAAGTGCGCTTGCCGCTTTTGCATGATTGCTGGTTTCGACTTCGTCTCAACCAGCAATATTCATGCGCAAGCGGCAAGAATGCACTTTCCGCTCTTAATATACAATATACTATTTAATTTTTTTAAGTTGCGGCAGTTCTAATGAAAGTTCTAGTAGCATCCCAACGAGTTCTATCGATCTCTAATAACATTTTTTGCTAGGACTCAAAGTAAAAAAGTTACGCTTATTTTTGTGTTAGTATTTTCATAAAACCACTAAGTCCTGAAAGCAATTTTTTGAAAGTTCCGGTAGTTCTAACGGGAGTTTTAGTAGCACCTCGGCGAGTGCTATCATTAACCTTAATATAATTTTTTGATAGTACCCAAAGTAAAACACTACGCTCATTTTTGAGTTTGTACTCTTGCAAAACGACGAAGTGCTGGCAGCAATTTTGCTACAAGCTATTTGAGCCCCTACAGTACCGTATTTTGCGTTATTTTTGAAGAATAAGCAACTTAAGTGGGATAATAATTTTATCGGATTTTAAAGGCTCTTATCTTAGTTCCTCATTCATAGGTTCGCTAAATACATGTCGAGTTATTTTCCACAGCGATGACCGGCTCTTTTAACTATATTCTTATTTCATTGTCCAGCTCAGTCTCAATTTACAGTGAGCTCAGTTCGAAAACTTTATGATCTTTGTTCGAAAAGTGTCGTTTTTATAAAGCTTTTAAAGTTTTTGTGGAGATTTGGAGCATACAGAAAGTGTTAGATAACAGGTAATATATTATATATTTTCATAAATACGTTAGTGATACCTACTCTATATAATAATTTATTTAATAATTAGTTTTTCTATGGTGTGGTAGAAGCATTTTATTACGTTTATTTTGCTGTTTGACCGTTCATCGGAAGAGTAGAGTAATGTAGAGGGGGCGGGGGGCGGAGAAGTTCACCATAACGGGGTCACCCAAAAAGTAGATTTTTTGGGAATTTCGATTCAAAGATGCTGTATGTCGTTGTAACTTGTTTAGATTAGTTACAGCCTTTGATTTTGTGTATGTTGTACGGATTCTTCATTATCTGGAAACAATATAATGTATAACTGTTTAGAAGTAAGCACGGAAAGGTGCCAAGTTAATCACTCAAAAGGCCTATTCGCTTGGGTCCTATAGAGTCGAGACCGAGATTCACCAACCTACTGCTTACCTGGATGGCCCTGTGCCTATGTGCAAAAATATAATTATTAATAAAGTGTGTATTGGTTGAAAAGGTTTAATAAATATGTACATCATACCTCTATAATAATTCAGAAGACTACAAGTCGTGTTTACACAACTAAAAGTACTATAGTTGCATTCCACCATTTCTATTTTCGGGTTTTTGTAAACAAACTTCCCTTAACTTTTAATAGCGATATTATCACAGAAAACAATTATTTATTATGCCTATTTCTTGTGTTTTTTAAAACTACGCAGCCAGCTTCAAACGGAAGTCAATTTTCTTTGATAGTCATATCTCGTCGTTGAATGCTGCCGAGCCCCCAAGCAAAAGAGCCGTACCTTTTTACATATTGTAAAGCGTCTTCGATGCTTACGCTACATAACCTAGCCTATAAATTTCTTACCTCATGTTTCCTTTGTGTTGATTAGCCTTCTACACAAAACAATAACTAATGTCTTCTAGCAGTGGCTACAAGTATTAATTCTGTGATAATGGTCTACTGTGCATCAGATAATTGTAGTACAAAGCAAGGTAAGGGAATAGCGTTGTTCACATTTCCCAAAAATTTGCAACAACGAGATTATTGGTCTAAATTTTGCAAAAGCAAGAATTAGGCTCCGACTAATGCATCACGGTTATACCACAAGCTGAAAGGAGTTTCATTCGTAAGTTATTTGTCCTCTTATAATCCATAATGTGTGTTACAATTTATAAATTCTAGCAGGAAACCGAAGAAGCAATGGGACGCTACCGAAATCGCAAAGCAAGTTGTGGCACTTCTATTGCAATCCAATGACTTTAACGTTGTCGTAAATAAAATAATTTCCGACACGTTGTACAACGTAAGGCAAGAAGTAAAAACGGCTTCTGCCAAGGTTGCTTCATTTGAAGCCAAATTAGAAAAAGTAAATCGTATACTGGACAGTATGTAACAGTATATATTGTTTGTGTAAGGGTCCTGATATGGAACGCGTATGATTGCTGTATTTATCACTTTGCAGTACTGAATTGGGCTCCAACTAATGCTTTACGGTTACGCCACAGGCTGAAAGGAGTTTCATTCGTAAGTTATTTGTCCTCTTATAATCCATAATGTGTGTTACAATTTATAAATTCTAGCAGGAAACCGAAGAAGCAATGGGACGCTACCGAAATCGCAAAGCAAGTTGTTGCACTTCTATTGCAATCCAATGACCTTAAAGTTGTCGTAAATAAAATCATTTCCGACACGTTGTACAACGTAAGGCAAGAAGTAAAAGCGGCTTGTGCCAAGGTTACTTCGTTTGAAGCCAAATTAGAAAAAGTAAATTGTATACTGGACAGTAGGTAACAGTATATATTGTTTGTGTAAGGGTCCTGATATGGAACGCGTATGATTGCTGTATTTATCACTTTGCAGTACTGAATTGGGCTCCAACTAATGCTTTACGGTTACGCCACAGGCTGAAAGGAGTTTCATTCGTAAGTTATTTGTCCTCTTATAATCCATAATGTGTGTTACAATTTATAAATTCTAGCAGGAAACCGAAGAAGCAATGGGACGCTACCGAAATCGCAAAGCAAGTTGTTGCACTTCTATTGCAATCCAATGACCTTAAAGTTGTCGTAAATAAAATCATTTCCGACACGTTGTACAACGTAAGGCAAGAAGTAAAAGCGGCTTGTGCCAAGGTTACTTCGTTTGAAGCCAAATTAGAAAAAGTAAATTGTATACTGGACAGTAGGTAACAGTATATATTGTTTGTGTAAGGGTCCTGATATGGAACGCGTATGATTGCTGTATTTATCACTTTGCAGTACTGAATTGGGCTCCAACTAATGCTTTACGGTTACGCCACAGGCTGAAAGGAGTTTCATTCGTAAGTTATTTGTCCTCTTATAATCCATAATGTGTGTTACAATTTATAAATTCTAGCAGGAAACCGAAGAAGCAATGGGACGCTACCGAAATCGCAAAGCAAGTTGTTGCACTTCTATTGCAATCCAATGACCTTAAAGTTGTCGTAAATAAAATCATTTCCGACACGTTGTACAACGTAAGGCAAGAAGTAAAAGCGGCTTGTGCCAAGGTTACTTCGTTTGAAGCCAAATTAGAAAAAGTAAATTGTATACTGGACAGTATGTAACAGTATATATTGTTTGTGTAAGGGTCCTGATATGGAACGCGTATGATTGCTGTATTTATCACTTTGCAGTACTGAATTGGGCTCCAACTAATGCTTTACGGTTACGCCACAGGCTGAAAGGAGTTTCATTCGTAAGTTATTTGTCCTCTTATAATCCATAATGTGTGTTACAATTTATAAATTCTAGCAGGAAACCGAAGAAGCAATGGGACGCTACCGAAATCGCAAAGCAAGTTGTTGCACTTCTATTGCAATCCAATGACCTTAAAGTTGTCGTAAATAAAATCATTTCCGACACGTTGTACAACGTAAGGCAAGAAGTAAAAGCGGCTTGTGCCAAGGTTACTTCGTTTGAAGCCAAATTAGAAAAAGTAAATTGTATACTGGACAGTATGTAACAGTATATATTGTTTGTGTAAGGGTCCTGATATGGAACGCGTATGATTGCTGTATTTATCACTTTGCAGTACTGAATTGGGCTCCAACTAATGCTTTACGGTTACGCCACAGGCTGAAAGGAGTTTCATTCGTAAGTTATTTGTCCTCTTATAATCCATAATGTGTGTTACAATTTATAAATTCTAGCAGGAAACCGAAGAAGCAATGGGACGCTACCGAAATCGCAAAGCAAGTTGTTGCACTTCTATTGCAATCCAATGACCTTAAAGTTGTCGTAAATAAAATCATTTCCGACACGTTGTACAACGTAAGGCAAGAAGTAAAAGCGGCTTGTGCCAAGGTTACTTCGTTTGAAGCCAAATTAGAAAAAGTAAATTGTATACTGGACAGTACGTAACAGTATATATTGTTTGTGTAAGGGTCCTGATATGGAACGCGTATGATTGCTGTATTTATCACTTTGCAGTACTGAATTGGGCTCCAACTAATGCTTTACGGTTACGCCACAGGCTGAAAGGAGTTTCATTCGTAAGTTATTTGTCCTCTTATAATCCATAATGTGTGTTACAATTTATAAATTCTAGCAGGAAACCGAAGAAGCAATGGGACGCTACCGAAATCGCAAAGCAAGTTGTTGCACTTCTATTGCAATCCAATGACCTTAAAGTTGTCGTAAATAAAATCATTTCCGACACGTTGTACAACGTAAGGCAAGAAGTAAAAGCGGCTTGTGCCAAGGTTACTTCGTTTGAAGCCAAATTAGAAAAAGTAAATTGTATACTGGACAGTATGTAACAGTATATATTGTTTGTGTAAGGGTCCTGATATGGAACGCCTATGATTGCTGTATTTATCACTTTGCAGTACTGAATTGGGCTCCAACTAATGCTTTACGGTTGCGCCACAGGCTGAAAGGAGTTTCATTCGTAAGTTATTTGTCCTCTTATAATCCATAATGTGTGTTACAATTTATAAATTCTAGCAGGAAACCGAAGAAGCAATGGGACGCTACCGAAATCGCAAAGCAAGTTGTTGCACTTTTATTGCAATCCAATGACTTTAAAGTTGTCGTAAATAAAGTAATTTCCGACACGTTGTACGACTTAAGGCAAGAAGTAAAAACGGCTTGTGCCAAGGTTGCTTTGTTTGAAGCCAAATTAGAAAAAGTAAATCGTATACTGTTACAGTTATATTGTTTGAGTAAGGGTCCTGATATGGAACACATCATGTATTTAAAAGCACGACCGCTGCGATATGTAAAAAACGCAGGTCTATTTTTAAACGACCAAATAATGCATTCGGACTATCGTATGTCATGTCATATGTTGCCTTCCGCCGTCCATCAAAAGAATCTATAGTAATTAAATTCACTGACATGGCAAATAAATATGACTTAACTATTGATAAAAAATAGATTTGATAACATGAAATAACATTTTATGGTCAAAATTTATTTAAAACCAATTTAAATTCAAACACATTTAGTAAATTTATTCAGAAAATGTATAATGGTTACAAAAAGATTATTTCTATATTAAAATAAAGACACTTAAAACATTTTTCCCGCTGCTGTTCAAGCCTTAGTAACAAAACATGTAAGTCGGTGATTATAATTGTTTGCTACTTTCCCTTGACAACGGAACTTAATATTATTGTTAATTTCATAGGATAATAAAATTAGCAACGCAAGATGCAAACTTGGACGTTTTGTTTATAATTGCAAGTGTTTATGCGACATGTGTCACTCACAGGTAACACGACTCACGAATATTAATCCTGGTGTCAGGTGACAAACCAAACGATTTTTTTCAATAATCTAGAAAAATTTCGATAAGCAGCGGGAAAAATATAATAAGATAACTCGGAATGTATCGCCTATTAACATTTTCGGCAGGCAACAAGCTGCGGCTTTGCCTTGGCTTGTACTTGCCTACCTCAAATGTTAATAGCTATTAAAAGAAGTTTATGAAGCACGTACTCTGCACTCTTCCACGCCACCATGAGGTAGAGTTAACGGCACGTTTTTTTTTTATATGGTATCCCGAGGAGGCCTATTCCACATGTCACAAAGAAAGCTGTTATCGCTGCTGTTAAAAATTGACTCCAGAACTGTGTTGAAGTGGTAATGTATCACTTAAAATCGTGTACTTTGGTTTCAAAGTGCCAATTACACGCTCCACGTGAATTCTCACATTGAAATTGCATATACACTATAGTTTTTTTATCTCGTTACAGCACATATTACGTGCAACGTTTTTTCATGAGTGTTTGAAATTTTGATAACATTTGAAATAAATGAATTTCATAGTTGCCGCAGTGGCATCTATGAAATTAGTTTATTTCAAATGTTACCAACATTTTAAACACATGAAAATACGATGCACGTAATATGTGCTGTAACGAGATAAAAAAACCACAGTGTATATATTTATTTTATAATGAACAATCATTACATTTTAACTGCTACTATTTGGCACTCACTCCAGTGCCTCCTGTAATAAAATAATTTATTATTAGGTAATTTAATATAATTTTTTAATACTTACTACCACTAATTCTTCTTCCACTACAGTAGAATTGTTCTGCAAATTTTGAACAACATGGCAAATTAGTTGTTACAGATAATAATAATAATAATAATAAGGTTTATTGAATTGAATAACTGTACATAAGTTATACATAATTAGTTAGGTTGTTATTCTAATATTTTAATTTTTATAATTTTTATTATCTATCTTATCTCATTTTATATTTCTACTTATTAGTTATTTCAATAAACTAGAAAATATTTGATTTCGTACACGTAAGCCACTCACAAAAGCACAGCTTGTGCGTGAGCAACTCACGTAACTTCAATGTAATGTGACAGTTCTCTACAAAAGATAAGATTGAGATGACAAATTGCAATAAAATTGGGAATTAATTAAATTGCTCAATTTATTTAAAATAGTGATATTCAATAAACATATTATTTTTAATATTAAGAACGAAAGTAAATACTTACAATTAAGAAATGTTTTTAAATACTTTTTAATGCGATGAAATTTATTATCTGTATGCGATGGCAGTTTTATAGTACCTTTTTTTGAAAGAGGTTTTAGTAAAGTTTTCGAAAATTAATTTGGAAGGATTGCGGAAAATCAACAATTATCAAGTGAAAAAAAAATTGCAATAATACTAGCAGTCTTTAAATCTCGTGGGTAGAATATGTTCAGGCAATTTATTGACAAATATAAATGTGTAATAACATTACCGTTTAGTAACGTGATAAAATCACCATTCTATCATCACTGTTGCCGGATTGGTCCTATAAAATGAAATAATAAGATTAGGTACCCCTACTTAATATTTACAAATTATTTTTGATAACCTACCAACAAAGAGCCTACGGTCGCATTAGCTTCAGCTTCAGTAGAATATGTTCAGGCAATTTATTGACAAATATAAATGTGTAATAACATTACCGTTTAGTAACGTGATAAAATCACCATTCTATCATCACTGTTGCCGGATTGGTCCTATAAAACGAAATAATAAGATTAGGTACCCCTACTTAATATTTACAAATTATTTTTGATAACCTACCAACAAAGAGCCTACGGTCGCATTAGCTTCAGCTTCAGTTGCTTCCACTTAAGAAGTGTTAAGCACCTCGATGACACATTAGTGTGTGCTTATATTATTAATGATCAAAATTCACTTTAAAGGTTTTACAGTAATCTGTTGACTCTTGCTGTTAAAACTCACGTCAAACATATCATCATCAATGGTCTGTAATAAGTAAGTTGAATTAAAAGGATGAATTTACAATGTTTTAATTTTGACAGTGTACTCAGAAATGGTTTGAGCACTGGTATGCTTATGCATTATTTAAAATTTTTCATATGAAGCTGTTTTATTCTGATTCACTTTTCTCGCTCTTCAAATCATTTCCGAGTCGTTTTAGTGTTTTATGTACAAGCAATGTACAAACCAGCAACTCCTCTATTTTCAGTTTCTTTTGTGGAGGAACAGTATGAGGTCTGCTGGCCACATGTGTTACCTTAACAGATGACATAAATAATTAATGTTTTTAATTATAGTTACAAGGTAAATTCGCTAAAAGCACTAACTTTTTTTAACTGTATTTAAATTTCCTGGATGGCCCTGTGCCTATGTGCAAAAATATAATTATTAATAAAGTGCGTATTTGTTGAAAAGGTTTAATAAATATGTACATATTTACTATAATTTCCGTAACAAATTTTAAAATAAATTTGAACATGGTTAACGGTTGTCAACAAATTTTATGTACGTAATAATTTTTTGTATGACAATTTACTGTCATTATACAGTTTTAATATACAACCCAACTCACTCACTTTAAAAAATTGCTTCCAGGAATTGGTCGTTTTGTAAAAGTGCTAACACAAAAATAAGCGTAACTTTTTTACTTCGAGTCCTATCAAAAAATTTTATGTGAGTTATCGATAGAACTCTTTCGGGTGCTACTAGAACTCCCATTAGAACTGCCGGGACTTTAAAAAATTGCATACACGAGTTGGTTGTTTTGTAAAGGTGCTAACACAGAAATATGCGTAACTGTTTTACTTCGAGTCCTATCAAAAAATGTTATGAGAGTTATCGATAGAACTCTTCCGGGTGCAACTAGAACTCTCATTAGAAATACCCGAACTTTAAAAAATTTCTTCCAGTAATTGGTCGGTTTATAAAAGTGCTAACATAAAAATACGCGTAACTTTTTCCTTCGAGTCCTATCAAAAAATTTTATTAGAGTTATCGATATAACTCGTGCGGGTTCTACCAGAATTCCTATTAGAACTACCGGAACTTGCTTCCTGGAATTGGTCGTTTTATAAAAGTGATAACACGAAAAACACGCGTAACTTTTTTACTTCTTGTTCTATCAAAAAACATTATTAGCGTTATCGATATAACTTGTCCGGCTGCTACCAGAATTTTTATTAGAACTATTGGAACTTTAAAAAATTCCTTCCAAGAATTGGTCGTTTTGTAAAAGTGCTAACACAAAAATACGCGTAACTTTTTTACTTATAGTCCTATCAAAACATGTTATTAGAGTTATCGATAGAACTTGTACGGGTATTACTAGAACTCATATTAGAACTACCCGAACTTTAAAAAATTACTTCCTGGAATTGGTCGTTTTTTAAAAGTGCAAACATAATAATACGCGTAACTTTTTTACCTAAAGTCCTATCAAAAAATAATATGAGAGTTATCGATAGAACTCGCCCGGGTTCTATTAGACCTCCCATTAAAACTAGCGGAACAAAAAAATTCTTCCAGGAATTGGTCGTTTTATAAAAGTCTACACAATTGATATTCCGAATCTTTTAACACTTCTAAGTTTCGCGGAATTTCATATTGATCTATAGTCAGGTACATTTCAAAAAACGCATGCGTCATGCGCATCAATCTATCGCTTAGCAACCCTCCTGCATCCTGACGAAACTCTAGGAAGCTGTCAATAATTTCGCTTCCTTCTTCGAGCCAGCTAGTCTTGCTCAAGCTTTGCTGCCAGTCTCATCAAGCTAAACTGCATTCCAGCTAAGTAAAATTTATGTTAATTAAGTAAAGTTTGTTTCCCTTTAAAATAGAAACGCACTGTAGGAAAAGTTCTTTCGCGTAAATTGCAGTCAATTTTAATGTTTCTAGCAAATGAGCTGCATGTTGTTAAATAAATATCTATTATTTTTGCTTATTACAAGCAGGTATATTCTTTAAGCATTGTTTTGAAATCTGCTACACGAGATTTTTCTATATGGTAAATATAATAAATAATTGTTCTCTGAATGATGTCATTTTTGGCAGTGGTCTATTATGATATGTTTTATCGGACCTTTTCCACTGTCTCGGTTGTTTATTACACCACGTTTTAGGAGCTTTTGATCTACTCCCGTCCTCGGGTGTTCCTGGTTAGTCCTGAGAAAGACTGATCACAAACTCTCGAAACGTCGTGTGATAAACATCCGAGGCATTGGAAAAAGTCCGATAAAACAAAACACTGTGATTTAGGAATTATGCTGTAGTACAGCAAATTTTTTCCAGGTAGATCCTGAGCAAGATGAGGTTGGTTGTCCTAAAGCGCCATTGGTTCGCCCAAACCAGAAGACCTGAGGCTGTTGGTGTAAATCCCTAAACTGTAAACCAATTGTATATTTACACTATTAGCTAATTAAGGAACAAGAAATCTAAGCACCTATTAACATTTGAGGTAGGCAAGTACAAGCCAAGGCGGAGCCACGACTGGTTGCCTGTCGAAAATATTAATAGGCGATATACATTCTGAGTAATCTTATTATATTTTTCCGCTGCTCATCAACATTTTTCTAGATTTTTTTTAAGGAAATTGTTTGGTTTGTCACCTGTCACCAGAATTAATATTGATTTCAACCCCTTTCGTGAGTCGTGTTAGCTGTGAGGGTCACATGTCACATAAATGGTTGCAATTACAAACACACCGTTTAAGTATGCATCTTGCGTAATTAATTATACAGTGAGCGCCAAAAAGCATTGGTCAGTTTCAATACCTAATAAAAACCCATACACTTCACCTATGGAATCAATAATAATTTCTTCATAAATCGGAAACTTGGGAGTTTGTTTCAATGTTTGACATCCTCAGAAAGTGACAGTTTGGTGTGCTGTTTCACCGTCAAAGATTGTCGGGGCTCATTTTTTCGAGGAAATTGGTGAAACGGTAACGGTTACATCTCAAAGACATTACATGCTTTAAAGATCTTTTTATTGCAAATAGAGGAGGAGATAGTAAATGAATATCGGTTTCAACAGGACGGTGCTACAAATTACACCGCAAGAGTTAATACGAATCTCCTACGACAATCGTTTCCAAATAAACTGATTTCTTGCTATGGTGACCTTCATTAGCCCTCGAGATCGCAGGACATAACCACTCCTGATTTTTTCTTTGGGATTACTTGAAGAGCAGAGTATTTACAAGAAAGATAAGAAATCTGGAAAAGCTTAAAATGTTTATTCTGGAAGATATTGAATCTATACTGCAGGATATGCGGCAACATGTGATGAGAGATTTCGGCCACCGTTTAAAAGAGTGCATTCAACAAGAGGAGAGTCATTTAACCGACAGCATTTTTCATAAGTGAATTTCCCATTCTTAGTCTTTAAGAAACAGTTCTGATTAACTGTGTAATTTAAGCAAATAAATTGTTATTACAAATTGAAACTGACCAATGCTTTTTGGCGCTCACTGTATTATCCTAGGAATTTACATAATAATATTACGTTTCGTTATCACCGGAATGCAGTAAACAAATATTACCACGGACTTGTTACTAAGGCTGTATCACTCACTTACATGATCGACAGCGGGAAAATGTTGTTCTAATATTCTGGAGATTATGCATAGTTTAATGAAACAAGATATTATTTATTAGTATTAAAAGGTCATTACATTCATTTTATAATTACTCAGGGAAGGTTCAACTTTTTTTAAAAAATAAATGCAGTTAGTAAACGGTTTAGGAAGAGATAATAGTGCGCTTAACTAATAATTATAATTAAGGAAGTAAAATTGGTTGGTAGTGTTGGCTCCAGTAAAAGACTTCCCTGCAAGTAAAGTTGTGCATCGGAGCGAAGTAAAAAGGGTCGTCTGGTGGTAAAGCGGTTGCTACATTCAAATCGGAGGGAGTCCTTATTGCAGTCGGTTGCTGCAGATCAGTATTGAAAGCGTTCTTGCTGTATGTGATAGCAGTTGGCTAAATAACTAGAAGAAGCTGCAGGAATGAAAGTAATCTAAACTGCAGATGTTTGGAGGTTGCTCACAGGGAAGCAGAATCGAAGGAATTGTGGAATATACACTAAAAAACAAGTATAGTATACTGAGGACAAAGCTATTATCTTTGCTGAGTATTCCAAGTGCAAAGTATAATTTATCTGAATTTACGTCAATACAATATCGTTGTGTAATGTAAAATCAATAAATGCGGTCTTTGCATGCACAGATATTAGTAGGAGCGATTGAGGTTATGCCAGAGTGTGTTAATATTAAACGAATTTATTTGCTAGCAATATCATATTGTTTGTTTCTATCACAGATATAAAATATGAAAAGTTACTCATAACTCCCTAGGAATTTTTCAAATTGTTTCTCCCTCAATCTCACAGTAACTATGCAACTACTAGCAACGTCTTAGCAACCATACATTCAGGCAATCGTTCATGTTACATACATATTCGTACTTTAACCCTTGCGGACGCCCGCGAATATTTATCACATGAAGACGCGCACAGGTTTACCCACTATCTGTTAGATCAGTTTAGCTATCTTATGTTACAAACTCTGTTACGTGCTAAAAGCATATGGCACTAATACTAGTAGTTTACGGTATATAAATAGGGAATACAAGATCAAGTGGGGATAACACGGTAAAAGCTCATAAAAAATTAATGTCAGACTGGGAATGGTTGTTACTAGAGGGCAGAAAATAAATAACGGATTTTATTTTTGAAAAAAACGAGTGACAGTATTTTAACGTGGAAAATAATGTGATAATATCGCAATTTCTCGTGGTTTCGGTTATAGTAGGTGAATAATACTGACCGACCGTCCTGGTAGGGAATTATGGGAGCGAGTATCACGAATGTAAATTTGAGCATAGAAGCGATATAGGAACCACGGAAAACGTTTGCGTATTTTATTGCCTGTTATCATGGTACGTATAATTATTCTGGCATCTACCTCATTTTATCTTGAAATTTGATATTATAGCAACAAGTATTAGGCGTAACACCTACGGGAAGTTAGTCTGCTGAAAGTCATCACGCAGTTTTTGGGGTCTACGTGCAGCAGGTGACAGCCGGCGATTGGGACCTGACAAGCTGACATTTGTTAGACGTCATTGGATTTATTAAGCGTCTACAAGTATAACAACAAACAGATAAGTGATTTAACTGGAATCTGATGGTCTTTCGCGTATAAGAACAGTGTGTACTCATTAAACGATTCGTTTAAGTTAATTGGGGTACCCCGTGCAAATAGTAGTGCCTAATTGAATAACTGTCAAATCAAGGAATACAACGTGTGAGAAATAATAAAGCTAGCTAAAGGTATTGCTTCCTTTCACTTTCATCTTAGAAATTGAGTTCAATAATTGTATAGTTGGATATAAAGTGAAGTTATAAGTTTCTTGACCTATATCAGTGTACTTGAGTCAAACTTGTTGGCGCTCCCTTTTAACATCTTAATTAAAGAATTCGCGACGTCTTCACTGTTGCTAGAGACGGGCCTCAAGTACACTTTTATGGCGATTAATTGTTGAGTTAAAAATATAGAACGCCGACCTAAAGGTAAGTAAAAAGCTAACAACTCTAATTATTATTATGTATAATTTCTTGCACAAATTGGTTTTAGAAGGCATTAGTGCACAAATAAAAATATTTATTTAGTTTATTCCATTACAAACAAAATATTATAAAAATAACAAACCATTGTACTTGTACTGCCTCCCCAGCAGCCCTCAGATTGGGTATCACCCAAACCATCCAACTCTCTGGATGTACTTGAGAACATCCGCAACTGGGGTGTTGCTGATTTCGGCTATATCAAGCCAAAAGTCTCCCAACATGGATCCTCTAATTTTTGCGAGAGCTGGGCAGTGGAACAGAACATGTTCTGCCGGCTCGTCGTCCCCGTTGCATTCGCAACAGTTTAGGGTATCTAGCAGTCCCATCCTGTGCATGTGTTGTTTTACGATGCAGTGTCCAGATAAGATACCTAGAATAGTAGCCAGTTGTTTCGGGACAGTTGAAAGCAATATTTGGCTCTTTGGCGAGGGTGCATTAATTGCATCCTTTGCTTGACGACAACTCTGAGTGTACACCCATTTCATGTGGAGCTTTTTAGGGTTTCTTGGTAGAGCACAAATTTTAATGCCTTCGGGGATATGGGAATTACGGGTTCTGAGATTGCAAAACTGGTCTCCAAACAACCTCTTTGAGCGCCAGTTTTGCAATCTCATCTGCCTCTTTATTGCATCAATTGCCGTCATGTTCCTTTATCCATATAAGGAAAACGAGATTATCTTTTGAGATCTTTGCAATACCACTCTTCAGGTAATTTTGCAATTACTCAGGGCTAGTAAAGCGGCTCTGCTGTCGCTATAGATACCAATGTTTTGGTTATTAATTTTTTGTTAAAAGTATATCGATGTACTTGTTTGGCTTAGTATTTGTATAAATACTAAAGTGTCTATTAAAGGCATATTTTAAGGGGAGGCCTATAGCGTCCAGAAAAGAGGTCTTGACGACTGCCTCATCTAGGAAACTGGTATGTCTGCCTTCCCTGCCTGCTGTTTGCTACAGACCCTTATAGCGTAGCCAACTTGTCTGACCCTGGGCCATTAGACAAGTTCTCTATGACATAGCATAGGTCTTATAACAGCAGTATACATACATCTACAAGTTAATTCTGGAAGGGAGCCCGCATGATTTACCTAAAGCGGGGCGGCACTACCAGAAGGGTATGCAAGCGTTTTCTGTTTTATCTTTAAAGTATTTCTCTTAATTCAGCTGTTTGTCAAAAATACTACCAAGTATTTTACATCTGAAACATGAAAGAAATGCCAAATAGCAGAGGTGTACGTAAAGGTTCAACCTTCCTTTTCTTCGTGAAAGTACCATTTCTGTCTACAGGGGGTCGACAGAGAGGGACTGATCACTACACCATCTTTCTGATATTCGCAGAGCCCTCTGCATTAGAGCGCTAGGGCGTACTTCCAAACTTGCCCGTGATAAGGATGGCAATGTCATCCGCATATTCAATGGTATAAAACCCAGCATCATTGAGTAAGCTTAGGAGACTTACCACCACTGTATTCCACAACAGTGAAGACAGAACTCCGCCTTGTCTACAGCCTCTAATCGCAACACCTCTAATAGAGCTGGCTCCTACATTAAATTGTACTGTTCTTATCGTAATGTGCTTTATCCACTCACAGAGAGTAGTTGCGACGCCGTGCTTAAGTAGCGCAAAATTGATACTTTCAAAGGAAGCTTTGTCAAAGGCTTCCTCAATATCAATGAAAACTTCCAGGGTAGACATTTTATTATACAGCGACCTTTCGATTCGATTCGCTACAGCATGTATAGCCGATTCGGTGGATCTCCCTGGAATGTAAGCATGTGGGCTTCGATA
This sequence comes from Agriotes lineatus, assembly GCA_940337035.1. Taxonomy (NCBI): domain Eukaryota; kingdom Metazoa; phylum Arthropoda; class Insecta; order Coleoptera; family Elateridae; genus Agriotes; species Agriotes lineatus. The sequence goes on from OW679194.1 coordinate 45,316,534, forward strand.
CAGTGGTTGTGAAACAAGCACCTTCTCTCTTATTTCTGTCGCACACAGTCTCTCAAGCGTCTTTAGTAAGAAGGATGTAAGACTACTTAATGGGACGGTAAGATTTAGCCTGGGAGTAATCGATACACCCAAATTTTGGTATAAAAACTACCTTCACTTTCTTCCAGCTCTCCAGTATGTATCGACAGGAGATACATACCCGGTAGATGTGCACCAGGTGGGCAACTATCAAGTTCAATCCCTATTGTAATAGGGCTGGAAAGACATTGTCCACTCCTGGCGACTTGTAGGAGTGAAATAAATTTATTGCGCAAATTACCTTGTCACCCCGTACGAATTGGTCCGCCAATTCCCAATCCTTCTGAGTAGGAGGTGGAGCGTAGGGCCTCGGCCATACACAGTCAGGGGTAACAATACAGCCAAGGAAACATATTTAAGTAACACTTGCTCTGTCTCTTTGTGTTTGGTTGTACAGAAGCCATCCCCTTGTTTCATACAGCCTGTTGTTGACTTGGTTGCTTATACAGAAACCTTTGTAGTCCAGCCGCTACGGTAGTGGTCTCTATGGAACTACAGAAAGTTTTCCAAGAGTCCCTCTGCCTCCGGGAATTTTTTTTCTTGTATATTCATGTTTGGTTTTTGTATGAGTCCCAGTTACTAGTAATTCTAGTTTTTCTTGCTTTGTTAAAGAGTTTTCCCTACACTTATCTCATCCTGTCGAGTTTTCTGCACCACCAGGAGGTTGTTCGACTCGCCTTGAGTGCTCTCAATGGGCATGCTGGTTTATAGGATTGTACGAGAGAGTTCTGCAGAATATCTACGCTAGTCTGCAAGTTTTCTACCTGAACAATCGCTTTCGGAAAGAGCGAAACGTGGTGAGCATCCCAATCAACAATTGGGTGTTTGTTGTTCCTCTTACAATGATCCAATAATATCAATCCCGCACTAGGTGAAGGATGAATTGAATCACTGGGAGATACACTGATGCTAATATTACATCCTCCTTCCTTCCGTTTATGTAACAGTTCATCTGTATCGCTGTAATATCACGCGTACAGAAGTACAGCAAAGTAAAGGCTTGCAAGTGTTTGGAGCTGTACATACAAACCCTTGGCTTCTCCTGACTGTTATATGTAAAGACAGCACCGTTACAATTATTTAATTTACGGATCTTAGATTTTGCACTCCAAGGCTCTTATATTAATGCAACAATGTTCTGCTGACTGTCGAGGTGTTTGCGTAGAGTAACAACAGCCACTCGATAGTGTTACAGGTTGATTTGAATAATTTTTAGTCCAGACTGGTTGGACATAGGGTCAAAGACAAGTTAATTGCCCCCGGTGGCAACCCGGACTCAATCAGCATCTCCATCATCACAGACATGGAGGTGGAAGCGCTCCTATTGGTGCTGAAAGGGTATCCTTAAACGCACTTTGCTCTTCATTTTGATTTTCGGAGGCTGGATCTCTGAATTTTAACGTTTAGTAAACTGGTAGCGTAGTGCCTCTGCTTTTCACAGCTCTCTCAGCTTCTATGCCATTCACCTTTTCGACGGTTTGGAGGAGGGGCCAGTCCCCAACACCTATCCCGGGGTTTTGCGCTGCCAGACGACAAAAGACCGTCTCCGTAGGTTCGGGTTTTCCCGGATCCACATAGCTGTTATCGCCAGCCTATGCCGCCGTTCGACCTGAACGACACTGAGGCGGGCACCCTCCCACAAGGTAGGCAGGTTAGCAACCGCCTCTGTTAGCCACTTTAGGGACTGGTCATCGTCGCAGGTGATTTGAAGAATCTCCCCGTTGTAATACCAGCCCCTGAAAGTGGGTGCAGTTTGACTTTCGACTAATGCGAACATGTGATTGTCCAGGGCCACTAGCAACTGAGCTTTTATTAGGTACGCTTGGACCTGAGTGATCTTAACAAGGGGGGTAATCTACGATGGCCACGCAGAAGTGCCTCTTAAGGGCGTCTTTGTAACCACCTGTCCTTTCGGTCACCTTTTGCACTGACTTGACCTTCTTTTTCGGAATAGAGGTAACGGGTGTGCTTCTTATTTTTTACTTGCCATGTCCTCCGCGAACGTTGGCTATCATCGTAGCTATTTGAACTTTGTTAATTGCTTTCCTAAAAAATAATGTAGCAGTGTTCACTCCATACCACTCCCTTAAGTTCTTTAGCCAGGAGTGTCTTCTATGGCTTGGACCCCTCTCTTCTTTTATCTTGCCTTGTAAAATGTTTTGCAGGATTCTATATTTGCTATTCCTCATAAAGTGGTCAAGGTACGCTAATTTACGCTCTTTTATTGCGGACCAGATCTCGGTCCAAGGTATTCTAAGAATATACCAGATCTCACATGTTTCTTTTTTTTAGTAGTACAAGCAGTGGAGGTCCAACCTCCCACTCAGTAAAGTAAGACCGAGAATACACAGCACCGAAACGGTCGTAGTTGTTACTTCAGACTTAAACCCCTACAACACAGTACCTTATTCATTCCTTTAAAAGTCTTTCTGGCCTGTTCGATTCTTGCTCTCATTGTAGTGGAGTTGTTCTAGCTACTACTAATCGAACATCCCAGTTATTTATAATTCACAACCTGTTCTAGTTGTATACCGTCAACCGTGGCGCTTGCTCTTAGATTCTCATTCCTGCTGCATTACCATAGTCTTATCAACATTCAGCTTCAACCCTGCTTTCATACTTTTCTGGTTTACGCTCTCTATGAGCATCTGCATTTCATCTTTACTAGTTGCTGAAAGCACAGTATTGTCAGTGCAACGCAGGTTGTTTATTATCTTGCCGTTTATTACAATTCCTTTCTGTTTATTTTCTAGAGCCGTTTCCATCCGATCTATTCCTTTTGCCTGTGGAAGTTGTAGTCCTACCGGAACCAGCCGCCTTGGGGTTAGCTCTGGGAGCCAGTCTATTGGAAGTGGTTGAGGAGAACCCACAACCCTTTCCCCTTCTCGATTTTTTAAAATTTAAATAATATTTTATATCCACCACTATACTTGGCGCAGCGAACAAATAGAGTGGCTTATGCAACCCAAATAACATATTTCAAAGCTGACTGGATCAGTATTTGATTAATAATTACTAAAGAATCAGAGATGGCGGTTCTCATAATTAGACTTCATTTCTTCTGACATTAAATAATTTTTTGAGGTTATGACACAAATAGAAACTTAAAAAGCATGACATTTGTGCACTTGTAATATGTAGACAATAATGCGATTTAACAAGCTCCAGGCCACATGCCTACATATTACACGTGCACAAATGTTATGCTTTTTAAATTGGTCGAAGTTTCTATTTGCATCATAACCTCAAACAATTATTTAATGTCAGATGAAATAAAGTCTAATTATGAGAACCGCCATCTCTGATTCTTTAGTAATTATTATTCAAATACTGAGCCAGTCAGCTTTGAAATATGTTATTTGGGTTGCATAAGTCACTCTATTTGTTCGCTGCGCCAAGTATAGAAGCTAAAATTTTCATAGAAAGAAATAAAATCTCTTTGCACAGCTGCTTGGGCACGTCTAATCGAAAAGTTATGCAAGGACTAGATTAATTTGACGCAGGCCGTTTTATTATTGCATAATTTTGCGTAATATCCCGAAAATTTGATTGTGCATTATTTGCTCCTTCTAGTGGTTGACTAACAATTTTACATTACTCAAACCGACATTTAACTAACAAATATTAGAGTTTAGAATTTACAGAAGTAATCAACATGAAATGTGGATATGCATAGTTGCGGCATTTCGATAGTTGGAGCATGCATACCCCACAAATTGCATCCTCTAAATAATTGTATTAGCTTAAACGGCTGCTGTTACATGTCCTCCAGGGCTCGGTTTTATGCCAAAGTTAGCTCGTCATACATATACTTACACCCCTATAGACAGCATTAACAAGTTTATACTACTACTTTGAGATTTAATTAAATTTAATGGCTTCACTGCAGGAAACCTTTTGAGAGGCCTGAGTTAAATTATAATGGACTACATAATGTGCAGCGTTTCGTTCACTTTTGTCCAAGTAATTATCGTTAGTTATATAACAAGGGCAAGACATACTTATCGATAATTTCTAAGAGCAACCAGCACGATGACTCGTGGTACAGGCAAAATTATTTGTAAGCCCACATTTATATTTGGAGGATTATTACGCAATACCCGTATACGAATTCTGACTTGATATAATTAAGCAAAAATAATAAAGTAGCTTGTTTCTTCTATCTCTACTTCTAATTATGTCACCATCCACGGAGTCGGTGATGAGGTAATCAGCTCGCATTGGTCGATTTTCAAAATAGCATGGTTCTCATTGGGTGATATCAGTCATGTGACAGTTGAGTATAATAATCCATAACAGAAAACTTAAGGTAGCTAGTGATGGAATTTAAAATTAACGCTATGTGGTTTGCTGCTATTAATATAATAACTATAATAAGCATTCCCTGAGCACAAAAGTTACAAAATCTGCTATTCGAAAGTAATACTTATTGTTTGGACCTGTAGTTCAGAGAGACTTAAGAATTAACTTTATTAAATAAGAAAATAGGACTTTCACTAAAAGTTATTTATAAGCCAGCATTCTAGAAGTTTCTTAAAATGTGAATACAACGTATACCTTGTTGTGAGAATCCGAAACAAGTTTTCTACAATTAATTTGCTAGTAAATTCTAATATAGCTACTAGGAAGTTGACAACTAATCAGTTTTCTTGGAATCCATACTGAGATTTGTCCTAATTTCTAAGAAATAAGGTGGGCTTCCCTAAATCATTACTCAAATCCCTTAATCATAATTAGTGGCCTAAAAATCTTACAGTGGGGATTATTAGAAAACAGTTACTAATAGTATTGGTTGTGAAACGAAAAAGAAACTGTTTCCAGGATGGCGCGATCTACATGATTGTTGAGTAAGGCTTTAATAGTTATTTATGTACCAATGTCGTAAAAGAGCGTTTTTGGCCAGCGGCGTGAAAGTTATAGCACAAGGTGCGGAGCACCGAGGGCTATGGCACGACAAGGGCCAAAGACGCTAAATACGCCTGAGGTGTAGACAAAACTATAATAACTAAGATGACATCAGCGAGCCATAACATTTTTTTCGCTCGCTAAAATGATGTCGGGGGCGATAAAATTCTTTTACGTCCGCTGACGGCATTTAGCGAGTGGAAAAGATATTTATCCCCTGAGGGCGAGAAAGACTAACTTTACTCCTGAAAATGAGGCCTAGAAAACGCCTGTTATAGATCGATCGTACATAAAATAATTAACCACAATTTTTTTTATCTTTTACTTTTACCTCTTCTCATGGTGAAATTTAATATTTTGAAAAGGTTACGTTACAAAAGGTGATTTATTTACGTTTGAATTTACTGTTTGTGAAATACGTTGCTGTACAAAATTTATCATAAGCTTCTTTTTATGTATGTTAAACAATGTAAACAACACAAAACTATGATATCACATTAGGTTATGGCATACTTTCGAATGGTATCTCATTTAGTTTTTAACATTATTTGGTTTATTTTTATGTTGTGATAATTTCCTCATCTATTTTCCCTAATATTGGAATTACATTTGCGATCAATTAAGAAGAGTAGGGAAGGGGTTCTTGATTGTTGTGTGCATTTGAAAACTTCAACTTTTGACTTTGATGGTACTTCTGTAGTAAAGTAAATCAATTGGAAGGAATAATCTCTACACATTGTAATAAAATACACATTGAAATTTTAAATTAAAAAGTCCTTACAAGATTTTCACATAATCCGAGAAAAATTTCCTTAATGACGTAAGGCAGACTGTTTTTAAAATTTCTCATATAATAAAAAAGCTTTGATATTGAAAAATATTCATTTTCAACTGTTGAAAACGTAAAATCAATAGCACAATAAATAAAATCGTTACAAAGGTATATATTCTTTTAAGGATGTTTTTTGAACTGAAGAGCTTAGAGAAATAAGCAAAAATAGAAAATTATTGTTTTTACATTCTCTGTTAACTGACTATTTTGCTTTTTTTACCGAACTCTTGCGGAGGTAACAACCTACTACAGAAAAAAAATCCGTTTATGGCAGGTAGCAAGAAAATAGGACGAGTAGCTGAGCTTCAGCGAGGGGGTCATAAAGAATAAAAAAAGAGATCTTGCTCGCGGCAGGGAACCAGAATAGTATATTATGTAGCAAGTTTTCTAAAAGTCACTTTAGTCACCAGTTTTTCTTAGGCACAAGCGCTGCGAGTGTTTATTAAACCAGTGTCTAGACGAGTTTATATAATTTGTTACATACTATACTTTTTCTACGACCACACATTTGAACATGTAACAATTTCATTAAGATTTTGAATATTAGGTTACGTTAAATTATGATCGACAAACGTCAATGTTGACTGTTGACTAACTATTGATTTTAGTTTTGGCTGTGGCTAATAAAGCAGCTACTGTTTGAATCTAACTTCACCCCATGACTAAAACATAGTTGCTAACTTCAGTCCATGATTAAGAGGCTTTTTAGTCACACGTTATGCAGGAGTGATTAAGATGTCACTAGCGACGTGTACCTATGTTAGTATGTTAAATGCAATTTTAGTTACAAGAGTATAAAAATGTATTTAAGATACATAGACAAATTCTTGTTATTTAAATGAGCTACTTGGTGTACATCCGGATGAGGTAATGGGAACATTCCACCAGGAAGGCGTTGCTGATTTTTGACGAGAAATAGCCTATTTCACTTCAAAATATAGGAAACTGCCCTGAATATTATAAATGAAAATAGCGCGGTAAATTTAAAAACCATGAAAATAATATTAATAAAAATACATTTACATGGTTGAGCCTTGCAACTGCGACTACAGTAAAGGAAAGTATCCAAAACAATTTCTTACAATTCTACCTGCTATTCGGGACGTCATGCTGCACGATAAGCAAAACATTGACATGTGCTCTCCTGGAAAGCAAATCCACCGCAGAGACAATTATGATAAATTGATGCAGAGAGCTTAAGGCGTTGCAGCAGTTGTAACGGCGATATACCCCAAAATTTATTTTATCTACTTTAGTGGGATAAGTAACTCATTAGGTCACTCATTTGACATTACTTCCGTTAGGTGATAAAGCTCATTACACCACTCAGTTATGTAATGGCCTCATTACCTAACTGAGTGGTGTAATGGCTTCCATACCTAACTGAAATAGTGTCAAATGAAAGACATGACATTTGCCTATTGAAATAATTTTGAAAATTACAAATCTGACAGTTGTAGATAAAATTTTGAAAAATACATGTGTGATAATGCATCTTTAACATATTTGTGTGTTACGCACTCGTTTGTAGCTTACACGCACATATATTAAGGATGTTCTTATCCCACGTGTATGGTAAATAACTATTATAGCATTCAAACTTACTTATTCCGTGTATAAAATTGGCAGCAATTTGAGCATAAAAAATCTTAGCTTAGGTGCATATGACATGCTTCAAAGTGGATGTAGGTCAAACATGGAGTACTAAATTACTAAATACATAACCCATTGCTCGGCAACGGAGTGTGCTCTCAAGCTGCCGGGCTTGTAAGAAACCGTAAATGGATAGTTCCAAGTATGTCGACAGATAAAGTTTAGCTTTGCTGTACACGAGATGTGACGAGAGCCTTTCAGGGCTGCGGTGACAAGAAATGGACAGCGGCAGTTTAAAAATTTTTTCTACAGCTTCGAAACAATAGATAACGGAATGATGTTTATTGTGTTACTCAGAAGCGCTTTCTCATACATGTATTTTTTTAGTTTTTTGTTTGAATGTGAGACTGTTTATATTTAGGTTGTCCTGTGCGTTTTTCTTTAGACTTTTTGTAATTTTTATCTTTCTTTTTGTGTATTCTCCTACATGTATATTTTTCGATCAGAACATTCATAAATGAGTGTACTTCACTTGAGAACAGAAGAGTTATCACTGACATTTTAACTTTGCACAAACTTCTTAACGATAAAATGTACTGTCCTGCACTACTATCTCTTATAAACCTTAACATTCCTGCAAGAGAATTAAGAAATACTTACTTGTTTTCTATAACGTTTTCTAACACCAAATGTTCTATGAATTCTCCCGTAAGTCGGATGTCAAGATTGTCAAATATTCACCTATTTGCTGTTTGTCCAACTAACCTTAAAAAACTACTACAAACTAAATTTATAAATTAACACTTATTAGTGTTATAGTATTGTCTATAATTACTTTTTATATACCCATTTACTGTTTTTTTTTTTGTAAAAAGTGGATACTGTAGTGGGAGTAATCCTGTTTGTATTCTAAATAAATAAATAAATTCGTTAATACCCTTCTTTATTCTTTCTTCGTTTATTTTTAAGTTGTTGTGGAGGTATCTTCTGTTAAAGTTACAGAGACCACACTACCAATTTATCAAGAAAACTAGGTTTCCTTGCTTGGATTATGCTTTTAGTTACTTTCCGATATAAGGTTTGATTGGGATTCCTTTAATGAGGGTAAAAGAGGCACATTTTAAAATTAATTTCACATATATAGGGTGTCCCAAAAAGTTTGGCTCAAAAAATTATTAATTTTTTAATGCAACACGTTCTACGTTCAATGGTGGTAATCTTAAAAATGAACATAAAACTTCGCCCCAAGTACGTAACAACTTACAAGACAAAAATTACGCTCCAGTTTAACACGAACCTGCTCACAGACTTGAATATAACAGTCGAACGAAAAACAAAAGTTCGTGACAGCCTCTCACAAATCGACTTCACGAAGGTGGTATCACCAGAGCACTATTGGAGACACATTAAGCAATTAGTGTCAGATGTCTGTAAATAAATCTTGGGATTCAAGAAAAGGAAGCAGCAGGACTGGTTCAACGACAATATTGAAAGCATTGAACCACTTCTAGAAAACAAGCGATGTTCATTTAAAAATCTCTCCAATCACCCTAACGATAAAGAAGCACAGAAGAACCATTCCGCAATCAAACATCAAGTGCGTCGAAGAATAAGAGAGATCAAAGACAATTGGTGAAGAAATAAAGCAGGAGAAGTACAATCCTACGCTGACCAGTATGACAGTCGACGGTTCTTCCAAGCCATAAAAGAAGTATATGGCCCTACAACCAATAAGCTCCACTTTATTCGAGCTAAGAACGGCTAGCTACTAAAAGCTGAGAACGAAGTGAGGGAACGATGGACACAGCACTACTTGCAAAACCCTGAACCAAGCAAACGTAATAGACCTAGCTGTCCTAGATCTAATTCCACAGTACAATACAGCCGAACACCTGGATGTCCCATTATCTCAAGAAGAAATTGAAGAAGCTCCCACAGAACTCAAGAACAACAAATCTCCCGGCGAAGATCGGATTCCCCCAGAGGTTTTTAAAGCCTTAGGAAATGACATAGTTACCTCTTTGAAAGGACTATAAGATCTCATTTGGACTCAATAGGAAGTACTACAAAATTTCAAAGAAGCGATCATAGTGAACATTTACAAGAGAAAAAAAGACCAAGCAGACTGCTGCAACTATAGGGGCATTTCTCTATTAGTAGTAGCTGGCAAGATCCTAACCAGGGCCATGGCTAACAGACTGCTTCCATACATTGACAAGTTTATACCGGACCTTCAAAGCGGCTTTATACAACAACGGTCTACTACAAATATGTTCTGTTTCGGCCAGCTGTAATAAAAGTTCATTGAACAGCGGAGCAACATGCACATTGCTTTTGTTGACATTATGAAAACTTTCGACTCTATAAACCGAAACGCGCTCTGGCTAATCATGCGTAAATTTGGAATACCCTCTAAATTTCTAAATGTATGTAGACTTCTCCATGGGAATAACTAGGCTAAGATATCATATGGTGATCAACTAACAGACTATTTCGGAACCAAGACGGGTGTCAGACAGGGTTGGGTCTTGGGCCCTCTGCTTTTCAATATATTTATGACAGAACTCACCATGATTGTGGACAAAAAACTAGAGGGAAAAAAATATTGCTATTAGATATAGGACAGACAAAGGTATATTTAATCTATCACGTCTGAAATCCGAGTACAAAGCAAGTGTTACATTATAAATTGCCGACATTGAACCGAAACATGCACTCGTACTAACTCAGTGGAAGGGCGTGGGTAACTTACCTTCAAAACTAAAAGATCTAAATTATAGGGGCGCCAAATGATTCAGGCCCATGTTCCTTTGTTCAATTGAGCGAACGAACCATTAAATTGCTCAAAGGTAACAACACAATATAAACAATGAAATCCACAGTTCGAAAAATCGTATAATGTTTCAAATAAGTAATTGATCAACAATAGGGGAGAATAAAATGGATTTGTAATTACTGGCATCAACGAACAATAAACAATACCATATCACATATTTAAATATCACAATTTTAATAAGCCAAACCTGAGATAGTGTGCATAGGAAAACGCAGCTCTTGCTGAGTAAATATAAATGCTACTTTCCAAACTGGATTAATTTAAAACTTTAAAAGAGCCAAGCAAATAATTTTGAAGCAACCCGTATACTGAATGAACTTTATTACGTTACTGAGTTCCACCCTTAACGATTTAATTGCATTTCGCAAATACTCCCACAATCAGATATCTGCATGTTTAATCGGTATACCTTATGATATGCTGGGATCGCTTTTCCCAGCTAGCAAACTTGATATGGCGATAATTATAGGAACAAACGTAAGTGGTTTAATCATCCACTCAGCTAGTTTTTAGCATACGAAGCGGCATTATTTATACCTGAATTAAGCTCAGCTGGAAGCCGGCGCCGATTTTAAATACACATGAAAATACAATTTTATACCAAACGGTGAAGCCGTTAGCAATGAATTCGGCTGCATATGAATTTATAGAATAAAATAACATAAAACCGTCAGGCTCAAACCCAAACTGGACGCAAACTGCACATGTTGCAGGAGGTAGAGGCGACTTTAAAACCAGCTGCTTTTGCCAGCATGGAGGCGGACACAGGCTAACTCGGGCAATGCTCGTTCCATTCCAGAGCAGCGGGAATAAGTCCACTCAAAAACTGCAAACTAACCGGCTAATCTGAAGACGTCCTCTCTACTCGAACAGCTTAGCCCGTAGGGTGAAGGCTACATATATTACAAATTAGCAAATTGAACACTAAAGAATAAAATTCCTTACCAGAAAAAATCTGCCTATTTAAACTCAAAAATGTGTTCACTCTAAAATTTATATCTGCATGGTTTTCGGGTCCAAAATATGTCTAAATCGATTGTCTTGCATTAGCCTGACATAGCTAGCAATTCCGCAAACTCAACAACCTATCTCAGGAAGGCTCAAAACGGCTGATGAAAAAAGATTCGGCACAAAACATAAACGTTCGAAAACGTCTCTAGGAAATTTTTGGCGAACAGGAAATGACGCTAGTGTAACTGTATAATACTAAAGTATTATACAAGTACACTAAATGACGCCAAACTATATCGCCATCTAGCGACAACTATTACTGCACTAGTCGCAAAAATTGCAGTTTCGTAAGAAACTGTATCAAGCAGAAGACTGCATTCGACAACATACATATGTGCAGAACCAGTTGCCTATTCGCTGGGCGTTTCTCCTTCCGTGTTAATTACTGGATTTACGAAATGGATCAATAAATTCGTCTCACAAGGTCGCGCTACACCGCCGAACTAATGTATGCTGACAACTGTGCTTTGGTAGCACACACACCTGAAGCTATTCAAATCATTTTCAACGCATATAACTGGGCGTATGAGTCCTTAGGACTGCATACAAACATTAAAAAGACAAATATCATGATTACTCCTGAAAATTCCGACCAGCAGGGTATTATAAGTATAAAACAGAAGCAACTAGTGCAAGTAGAGTCATTCAACCAGGTATCTGGGCACAGTTTTAAACAACAAAGAAAGCCTCGATACTAAAATCCAAAATCGCAACAGGGCTGCTTCGGGACCTTTCTGGAAACTACGACGTAGGGTATTCCAGAACCACAATTTTTCCATGGACGAAAAAATATCTGTGTACCGCACAATAGTGATACCAACGTTCACCTACTGATGCGAAGCTTGGTCACCTCATTCCAAACACGTTAAGACCCTTAAACGACTACAACAGCGACGTCTCAGACAAATTATCGGGATGCGTTGGTATCATCGCATATCCAACCAAGAGGTCATGAGAAGAGCAAACTGCAAATTGAGTTCTTAGTCAGTAGGTGTCGTTTCCGATGGGCTGGCCACCTCATGCGATTAGATCAAAATCGCTTAGAGAAAAACATACTTTATGGAAAACTTTGTCAAGGAGAGAGAAAAGCAGGAGGTTAAAAACTGCGCTATAAGGACATCCTCCATGAGTCGCTAAAAAGCGTCAACATCCACCATGAATGGGAAGAACTCGCAGCGGGGAGAGCACACTGGAGGCGGATAGTTAATCAATACAACGGTCCTAAAGAACACCAGAAAACAGCCCAGCCGCCAGGTCGTTATAAGTGCCCAGAATGCGGTAGAATCATTACATCCAGAATTGGACTATACAGTCATCGCAGAGTACATATGCGCTGACCTTGGATGTTCCTCATACTCGAAATCGAGTGTTTGGCTATTACGTTCAATTCTAACTTTTCTTTTAAATTGCTTTCAGTGTTTCCAACTTATGAACGTTTTTCGTTTTTATTGTCAATATCAAGCATTCACTTAAAACGTCACATTATCTCCACTTTTGAATGTTTTTTTGCCTGAAAATTGAGGGCGCCATACATTAGCATCCGAAAATACTAAATTTTTATAAGAACGGGATATTTTAATACAAGGTGTTTAAAATACCTGTTCAAATTTTTCTATCTTTAATCTTTATTTTCTTATTTTTTTTTTAAAGTAGAACACCATATGGTTTATTACATTAAATTTCCATTATTTTGATCCCAATATTTTATATTTTATTCCAAATGGTGTTTAAGATTATTAATCACGATAAATGTGCATGGCTTATAATAGTGCTGGTAAAGAAAACGATTTGATTTTGTTTCGGTTAACTACGGTTTTTCGTTAAAACGAAAACCGATCAACCGGTTAACCGCAAACCTGAATATATACGGTTCATGAACCGGTTTATCAACCTACCTAAGAACTGATTTCTAAATCGGTTTACGAACCAGTTTCAAAACCTTTTTATAAACCGGTTTCAAATCTATTTATAAACTTCTCTAACACTTCAATTGGTTATACCTATAAAATGTGGAAGCTATGCAATCACATTTTTAAACCACGCATTAGAATCGAGGATTTCTTTATGTATACACTATATGTATAAGTATGAGTTATGCATCATTTCGTCATCTTTACAAGATGAGTTAGAAAGCGTAAACCTTCTTTCTGGAGCGGCAACCCAACCTACACATATCATGGCCACATAGATACCCAATATTTTCCTAAAACATTTTTGCAGTTAATTGAAGTTTAAAAACCGGTTAGTTTCGGGCTAAATAATAATTATCACACTAGCAATGTTTATACCAAATATGAAGCTACTTCGTGCAACAACACCGGCTATTACAAGGTGATGACGACTTTTATACGATTCTAAAACCCAAAAAAAATTAATCACCATGGCAACGACTCTACTCCGTCTCATTGCTGCCGCAAAAAGTGGGTTTACCAGCTATAAAACTGTCGGTTTGTGGTAGTTAAGAAAGAATGTGCCGCACGTAACTTATTGTACTTAAACCATCAATGAATTCCTAAATTACGAAACAAAATCCAGTCAGCTTACTCAGGAAGTGTGGTAAGCTATTTTTCACAGAAGGCTTCTTGTAACTTACCTTACAACGAAAGAAAATAACTCAACAAAACTACCAAGAATATTTAAACATATCTATTGAATGTCTAAAATCTCGAATTTCATACCTTACATTTGCAAAGTAATGTCACAATGTGTCCATACAGTCTAATTTCAAAAATATTATACACCAGAAATTTACAATTTTAATTGTTGGGCGCAGAAGAACCCTTAGTTTAGCTATAATCTAACATTACAGCACAAAACTTAGCGAAACTGAAACATTTGAAAAGAAAAGTTTACCGATAAATAAGGCACTTCTTATTTACACACTGTGTACACATGTACAGTTAACATATAAGATCTACCTAAATAGCATCTTGCACTTGCTGATGGCGTCCATGACTGCGAGGCGTTATCGCTAACACTGGTAATAGGAGATGCTTAAATCCTCCTTGGAGAAGATATTGGTGAGTGACGATGAATTAGCTATGCTGCGTGGCGCCAAATAAATGTAGGGTTCGAGAATACTCTAAAACCCACCTGGTTGAGTGAAGCGTGAGAGTAAAATATAAGACTGCAAAAAATGCACAACACCTCGTTATTTCAAAACAATTAAGAAAATCAAACGTCAATCCGGTATTCAACCGTAATTAGCGATAACACACATAATAAGCGATAAAGATAAACGGAGTATGCTTCTGTTTTATAAGATATATTTTACTAGAAAGCCAGGTTCCAATACATACACTAACCGGGGGAAGCGGCAGTGCGGAGCCGGCGATCGCTTGGAATGTTAGACTTCACCTGAAGATGCGCAAGCGTTTAGTTGCAGGTCTGTAGACTTTATCTCTCACTACAGCGTAAAAGAAGCAAGCAAGAGTAAAATCCAAGTAAGTAAGTGGTAGTGAACAAAATACTTACAAGTGGCGTCAAACTTTAGAGTATTATAACACGGTAATATGACTTATACTATAATATTCAATTGCGTTGGCAAGAAAATACCAACATTATTTTAGTATATTATTATGATACACATAGGTCACTTATTAAATAAAAATTAAAGGAAATAAATTTGGAAGATTAATATAATCAAATTTAGAAAATTTTGTATAAGATTGTTGGTTAAGTTGAATTGAGTAATAGAAATGAAATTTGAGACAATTTATAATCAATTTTGTTAAGTTATAGCAATTCAGGGTGGTGAAAGTTAATATGAAAGATAAGATAATGTTATCATGTGACAAATATGCTTCTACTAGAATATAGCATGTAGTAGGTAAAACTCAGAACATTTAATTGTAAAAAAGAGTGCATTAATAATTGTAACTAGCATAATTTTAAAATTTGTATAAGATAGTGATAATAACAAACTCATAAAATGTAGACATATTTTTGGAAAAAATAATTTTGTATTAATAAAAACTGGAAATTTAGCCTTTATTTGTATGAATAATTTGGTTGAATACAAATAAAAATGTTTTTACAAATTAAGTGAAGATATAATTATGAAATGATACTAGTGTGCAGTCATTGAAAAGATAATGGAATATAGGGTTAATTAAATGCAAGTAAGAAGAATTAAATTATATTTAATTAGAATTGGATGATTTACTACATACAAGGAACAGGTTATACTAATTACTGGATTTGGTGATTATACGGAGGACGGATCAATCATTTGAAGGGAGTTGCCAGTGTAGCTGATTGATTTGGGTTGGTTACTACAAGGTAGGAGCTGAGCACAATGGCAAATTAGTTTGGATACCATCTGTTAGTGAAAACATACCAAGAGGCTGTTCGATTGACGGTAGCGTGCAGGAGCCTGGGGTTTGGACGTGTTCGAGTTGGTTGGAGGAGTATCGAGGTTCGGCTGGTAATGGGTTTAGCTGTAAAAGTCAGGAGCATTGGTGTTAAATGTGAATAACAGTAAAATAAGAGGAAATCAGGTTGGTTTTTAATTAGTCCTATAGAAGCATATTGAATAAATGACAATTAAACACTTGAAATAAATATAACACAGTACTCACTTCAGGGAATTGAGTCTTTGATTTGTGAGTAGAAATAATATTTGTTATTTTGATTTGATTATTGTTTGATAGTTTAAAGTCAAACTGACATTTAGTAGCAGTCAATAGTTAAAAATTCATATAAAATTAAAATATCTAAGAACAGATAACTAGATTGACGACCCACACCCTATTGAGAGTCTCAAATTGCATTAAGTAATATTAAAGTAAATAAATATAGGATTTAAATGTAGAGAGGTGCAACCATTCCATATTAATGGTCGCCCAACGTGGTGCTTTCTTGTCATTCCAATATATTAGTTTGAAAATTTGCTTTGCCATAATATATGTAAGCTGGGCTGCAGTTACAAGAAATAAAGAGGTCTAAGTTTCGTGGCCCACACTATATATAATAAAGCTTGGTTAGCATAAAATATAAAATAAATATTGTTTTATCGCTGTCAGCATGTATCCATTAGAGGAGTAAATCATATTTACGACCGCTGTATTATTCATAACTACCGGTACAATGATGTTAGTTTATTTATGAATTGCACCATTGTAACATTAAACTCATAAGAACAACGTAATCCAGATTCTTTAACAACTTCCACTTTATCATCAAACAAGATACGAGTACAAAAAGTGTCGTTGCATAATAAGCCATGGTTTAATGTGCTGGCTCTGAATAAATAGCCTCAATTTTTCTTTTAGCAATATTTCAGATATTACCTGACTATTACTAAGTGTATAATAAACACGAATTTGTCTCATAAGTGGCATTGACTCTACAGTATCGGAAAACATAGGGGAAGCTGTTTACATTCATGCTGCAGCCGCTGGATAAGCTTCCGACAATGAATCCTGAATTATTCATAATTGATTCAATTTCCTCCAGGAATAGAATCCCTCAAGCTCTCGTACGTACGTAATGGATTTAAGCAAACTTTTTTGAGAGCACGAGTTAATGAAGGATATGATGTTGCCTTTTACTGCAGAGTCTAATGAAGCATTACAGCATATATTGCATTCGCGATCTTTCTGGATCAGGGTTGGCCATGATTTCGTTTGATCAAGTTACCTTCTTTATTATTTTTTTTCCTTTAGGTTTTCCTGTTATTAAAAACTACGTTTTACGGTGCTGTCAAATCTAAATTTAGCAATTTTAAAAAGATCTCGGTAGTTCATGTCAAGCTCGTGTCAATTTGAATGCAAGTTGAATTAAAAAATGTTTTGAAACCCTACGAAATATGCGGCCTGATTTAACCCATAATTGTCTGGTAAACAGCGTTTGCAATATTTTTGGGATAATTACATACATGTTTTGTATGTTTACCTAATAACGCATTAATTTTTAGTTTGGGAGGTCGACAATAGAAATTATTATAAAACAACAGCCTAAAGAGTTGCAATCTTCTGTCGTTGGCGTACGCTCTCTAGTTTATATCAAAATCATTTTTTTAGGAAGGACTTGCAACAACTGATTTGGCAATATAATTCCGAAAATATATTTCTTACAGTAAGTGATTTATTGGTGGATGTTAAGGAACAGTGAATCTGATTCTGAATCACAGTCAGAATCGGAGTCAGAATCTCTTAGTGAAGTAATGGAAGTGGAATAAAAAATTCAATCATTTAGGTTCAAAATTTCAGTAAATATTCAAGAGCAAAAACTCAGTTATTGCAAACGTGGCAAACAAAAAAGGCTGCCAAAAAAGCCAAAAAGGCAGTCATCAGTAATTTAGACGTAAGTAACCAGAAAGAGTTATTTAAGCAACAGAGGCGTCTATTATACCTGTACACTAACACGGGAACGTCGGAGCAATCATATAGCAATGCCCAGTGAACAAGAAAATGGAAGAAGATCAAACTCCCTGAGTGGATGCAGCGAAAGTGCAGTCGAAACAAAGCACAGCATAATGCGGTAGTTCATATTTTATTCTCTGTGCATGGTTGAAATGATAGCATTTTTCCGTTACTCTACGGAGCAGTAGCTTAACTTCATGTTTCTCCTTCAGCTCGTTTAGGCGCTTATTGTAAAGAAGTGATTGACCGAGGTACCTACTATAACATGAAAATAAAAGACGTGTTGCCAATATCGTCGAAAAATACGCTAAAACACAGAGGAAGACAATTAAAATTCTAAAAATTTTCTGCTACTTGTAAAAAACATGTGATTAGTTTAATAAAAATTTACATTTATCAAATCTTTTGCGTTAAGATACAGAGGAAGCGCTTGCAACAGCGCAAACGATAAATGATAGAAAACATAACCTTAAGATAAAATTATCGAACGTCAAATATTAAAGTCACAATTTAACTCCTTAAACACCATTCACACTGCCAAAACTGTCTAAATTCCATGGCCAACCCTCATCCAGAAAGATCGCGAATGCAATATACCTGTGCTTACAGATAACTAGCAGCTCTTTTAATTTGTATTTTTCTTTGTATTTAGGTGTTAAACTAATGTCAACAGAATATTTAAAGCTGTTTTTAACAAATTTTAAAAATGCTGTCAGTTTGACGAATGAATGTCAAATCGTTATCAACACAGTACTAGACTAAGCCAATAGTTCCGACATTGTAACTCCCTTCAAAACCTGTATCTTGGGACGAAAGTTATGTGACACTTAACTTAGTAATTCTCAGCATGAGTAGAAGGAGAATTTACTTTTTCCTCGATGCATTCTTCTGCGTATCCCTCTGCGACTGTTGAAAACCAACTAACAAAGAAGCTGACGACCTTCTAAAACTATGGCCTATTTAACGCTCTGGATTTGGCAGTTTTAAATACGAGGAGATAAGGCTGGGCATTTTAGAAAACTGATTAATTCCAACAACTTGAACCGTACATTTTCCATGTCTGTACTGCAAAAGAAATCTCGGATGTTCTACGTGTTTTGGGTGTAGTGATCCATGTATTTTCTGCAAACTTCAGCAGGAATAAATATATTTTCCGTAATAGAAGGTACCGTAAATGTTCTATGAATGTTGGTTTTCGAATCTGGAATCTTCACGATTAAGTAAGAATCCTGGTCTTCTGTCGTCGATTTTCATCTTGGTTAGTTCATCTCGTCGAAATGCACCTGAGAATCCCATAATTAACACTACTTTCATTAGTAACAATTTTTCATTAGGTGATTCTACTAAAAAAGTGATTTCTTCTTTCCTCGTAAAACCTTTCGCCTTTTTGGCCTTCGGGTCATTTTTGAAACTTTCCCACGTGTGAAAAAAAATTGCACTTTAGCTACTTCTTCCATAAATAACTGTTATCTACGACAGTGTGTAAATTTGACTTTTCGTTGGCAGTTTTAAGTTTGTACAAGGACTGTTTAATAACATTTTTTTATTAGTTCACGTCGTCAGTTGCAACGTGTTTAAAACGATTTTATTAGTCACGTCGTCAGTAGCAACGTGTTTTAAAATGTTCGACCACGTAAAATTACGACCGGTTGCTAGAAATCCTAATTTATTTTTATTTTTTTTTATATTTACTGTGTTTTCTACATTCTATCATAGAGAATAGTATATTGTGATACTAGTGTATAAGTACGCCTTTAAAGCGCGTGCGATGAGTTTAAGAGCACGGCTCGAAGCGGAGTGCTTTTAACGTATCGTAACAGAAATATAAAAACTTAGTTCGGTGACACATTTTCTCTCACATTGTGTTAGATATTTTAGGTTATGTTGACATTCAAACTTACGGCAAAGCGTGTTTTAATTTAGTACTAAAACACACCTCCAATGGCAAAGTGCGAATAAGAAAAATTGTCATTTTGACAAGACCGTAGAAAAAAATATTATACGATACACATGCGTAAAGCACCTTTCGTCACCCCCGAAGCTTAAAACACCTGCTCACTAACGTTTTAACTCTGCCCCGCGCATGACTAAAAACTTCTTCTCTGGGTATTTTTTGCCACAGTATCACTTTGTTTTCCAGTACATCAAATAATGAAACTTTATTATTTTTGTCATAACCACATCTACAACTCGGTACAAAACACTTCCCAAGCATTTTACACAAAGCTACGTTTATTTGTTTGACAACGTTAACCGATTTACAGTCACATTTAATGATTACAGTAAAAATCGAAGCAAAACCTAACCACTTTGTGACTAAAAGCTAGCCAAACCATTGCCCGCTTATATCCCTCTCTCTCTCTCACACGCCGAGTCTAGCGGGCTTTGCCGTTCATTCTGCCCACGAAATACTTGGCTGGATTACCTCTTCTATTTACTGCAGTGAGTAACGCTCAGGAGGTGCCTGCTGTCCTAGTCCATCGGCCTTCAAAATGACCTGGTACTCATAATGGTAGGTTCTTCCGGGTTATGCCATGGTCCTCGATTTCAACTTGACTTCTTCAGAAGTTTTTTAAAGACTGTATTTAAAAAACTTCTGAAAAAGCTGACAGCATGAGCAGCGAAACGTCAAGTTCAAATCGACGACCACGGCATAACCCGGAAGAACTTACCATTATGGAAAACGGCCCTGAAAGCCTGCATGCGACCTGGTACTCGTCTCTCGACATTCTGTTCTGTCGTCACTGAGTTCCTCCAGGTACTCCCTTACCAGTCTGGAAAAAGTCTTACTACTTGATGCAGCTTTCAAAGTCACCCGGATGTCCGACATTATGCAGATCCGCTTATGTTTATAAGCCCTCCGCTTGTTTTCTCCGGCACACTGTTGTGGTATCGCGTATATTTCCGTTTTAAATACGGACGCTTAGTTACCTAGCGAGGAGTTTCAATTTAGAATCATATTATCCAATTTCAAATGTATTCCATTCGGCTTAAGCATGGCATCTTAACTATTTACGAAGATATTTAGACCTATCTTCCAAAGATTAAGATTAGAGGGCACAAAGACTATTGCATACCTATATGTTTGGCTCAAAACTGAAAAAAGAAATAGCAAAATGTACAAACCAAAAACAAACAAAATTTTATCTTTTTAAGATGCTCACCCTGTGATGTTGGAGCTAAAAATATGCCCTTTCTTGTCAAGGGTAAAAACCTGACCTATGCACAAAATATTACTTTCCTTGAAGTAATAGTCCTTGCGATAAATCAGAAATAGGCAGAGTTATAGTTTTTTAAGGTATTCGCCTTGAATATATTTTACCAAAATTTTATCGGTTTGATGCCAGGAAGGCATATAATCGGCATGCAAAATATCGTCTTCCTAGAACATATACTTTTTGGGTTACACCGGCAACAGGCAGGCAGACAGCCAGACAGACTAAACTTTAAAAACCTGTTTTTTGTCATCTAGGACTCCTGAGAAGTGAATATCTCAAGAAATATCGAAAGGTAATTTGTTCGCGACTACAATACTTTTTTCGTCTTTTAGACGAGGGGAGTAAAAAGAGATACAAATTTAAAAAAATTGAAAAAAGCTGACGTAAATAAGTTGTTTCTGATTTTTTCTTTGATCAAGTAAGAAAACTTTCATCCATTTACTTATCTGCCTGTGATGCCAAGATGCCGAATTTATCAATTTCGCCTTGTCTTGTTCATAAAAGTTATGTTTCACTAAATTGCAAGCTTTAAGATTTAAATCAGTTAAGAGGAACTCCTATTCTTGGACCCCGTGCACGCTATTGGCTTGATCTGTGTTTGTATACAGGATAATGAAGTAACGCAAGTGCCGGTGCTTGAAATTAAGTTCACACGACTAAATTTAGTTGACATCGCTTTGATAGTCACACTTCAACATGCAGGAAATGTTACATGAAACATCACTTTGGTAATTTGGTTTTGCTAGTTATTGTAATAGCCCACACAAAGGACGCGAAATTGTTATAACAGCAACTAACTGTGTTATTTCTGATTGCTTCTATATCAACCATTCATAATTTCTGCTAATGCCAAAATAGTAAAAAGAGGTTCACAATTATAATCAATGAATATATTTGTATTATTCTGTTATCAATACAAGAAATCAAAAAAGTTAAAAATAAAAAAAATAGTACGTACAGTTAACGTTTTACACAAATTATCCATGTTTACAGGACCAAACTTTTAATCTACTACAAAAACTAATCAGCACTGCAGCAAAAACATCAATGGTTGCCTAAAATACAAGAAGGTAGGCACACGGACTAATTAGACAAAATTATTTAAAAGTTAGTAGTAGTGCTTCTTTGTAGTATAAATTGTGTTCTAAATAGTTAAACATTAGTGCATAATGCTTTTATTTTATACAGTAGCAGGTTGTTTGGCATTTGAGCTAATTTTATACAGTAGCAGGTTGTTTGGCATTTGAGCTAATTTGTTGGTTACACAGGTCCAGTGAGCAAATAAACCCACAATAAAGTCGGGTTTCACTTAATTCATAAGAAAAGGGTACTACGAATTGCTTCACGTTTTCTTATTCATGTTGCTATGTGTTACTGGCTGGGTCAAATATAACAAAATAATCGATTAATACGAGTAAATAAACAACTTTCACTACTTACAATTCAGCATTGTTACAAAAACAGATCATAATTATTCCAACAATATTAACTACTACAGCAGTCATAGTTTAACATCTCGTTGTCTTGTATTACAAAAGATAATGATTTTCATTACTTATATATTAGACAAAAACATTAAAATTGTTCTTATTTTGTAACTCTAACATAGTACGGATAATAGACTTAATAATATATTTAATAGCTATTTGTACAACAAGTGCTAAAAGTGAATGTTTATGCATGAGACATGAAAATTATGAAATGAAGCTAAAGGCTGAGTTTCATAATATGTCTCGTGCATAAACACTTTTAGCACGAGTTTGCAAAAATATTTTTTCTACGGCCTTACATTTATTGTTATTAATCCACCCTTTCAAAGGTTTGCATTTATGACAGTTATAATTTATGTCATAGTAGAGAGATGGCCTTGACGGCACAGGTGACTGCTTCTGCAGCCGGTAGCTGTCAAAGTTAGTTATCAAAGGTAATTATAATACTACACATTTTACTTTATTCATTACATAATGCTTTAATTATTTAAAAAGCATTTTATCTCTAACGAAAGAAGTAACTAGAATAACTTTATAACCTCACTTTCAGTTCCAAATTATAAATTCAACACCAGCTGTTTACTTTTAGCACATGTGCTAAGAGTAAACAGCTAATTTGTAACACAAATTTTTAGTGAAACAAGCTAGTGCTAAAAGGCTTACTTTTAGTAGTGATCGTAGAAAAACTAACTTAACACGTCTCTCATGAGATGGGAGGAAAAAGCACCATCCTCAACAGTTTCAACCTCAATCATTTCTTGAATACCTTCAGTCTTTCTTCTTCTACCACTTTAACCCTGTATTCTAGGCTGGATGGCGTACCTGCTTGTTGGTATTTTTTCAGTCTCTCCCCAGCACCACCCATCCTAAACCAAGTACACAGTCTGTCTTGAACCAATTAAAATCAATAGATATTCGTTCAACAAATTGACGATTGGGTAACAGTAAAACATTTATTTTTCTTTGTACTCTACATTTACGCAGACGCTCTACAGATGATTGGTGCTACATAGGTATTCTTTATATACTACTCCAAAATTATTGGGATTTTGCTTTATTCAGAATTTTTTACAAACAGTAGCTGTATTTCATAGAAATAGAAAATACATATGAAAATATCCTATTAATTTTTGAGTAGTATAGTCTAAATGATCGAAATGCAAAAAGTGTGTTACCGTTACGGCGACTGTAAAAGAAGTAAGCAAAGGCCAACGGATTCTCAGCCGGAGCTGGTCGTGGG
Organism: Agriotes lineatus; assembly: GCA_940337035.1. NCBI lineage: Eukaryota > Metazoa > Arthropoda > Insecta > Coleoptera > Elateridae > Agriotes > Agriotes lineatus. The sequence goes on from OW679194.1 coordinate 45,340,102, forward strand.
TAAAACAAAAGACTCATAAGCTTTAGCTGAAAAATAAAAATATGGGCGCCAAGTAGCTAGTAACCCAGTACTTTGCTAAACAAACGATACACTACAGAAGGCGCTACTAACCAAACTGAAAAATAAAAAGGTAACGGCAATGGCACAAGCCAGATATGCAGATAAATAGGTCAAGGTAGTATAATTGCGGCAAACAAGGAATACATGCACAATTAAAATACACATACAATATACGGCAAACCGAATCATATCACAAAATATATATCACAGTAAAGATTAAGCGTATGGCTAGCCTCACCACAAAATTGCCATTTAAATTTATATAAACGTAAAAGCGTAGTTTACAAGTAGATTCAAGTTAAGTAAGTAATTAAAAAAGGTAAGTGATAAATTAATTTGAGACAAAATATTAGCATTTAGAATTACAAAAATTGACGGTAAACTTGGCCAAATGCACTACTGAATAAATAGAAAACGGTCGAAAGCATCGTGGCTTCGACACAATTTTTAAGATTGAAAACTTTAGAAAGGTACGTTGAATGCGACCAAGCACCCAGTATGCAAGGCGTAACTTTTAATTAAATTTTCAAGACGCTAACACGGGTTACAAGATCTTGTTTCCGTATAAGGCGCTATAAACCGCGAATTCACGATAATGCCAAACAATCAGCATTAGAGGGTCGTTATCGAATATTACATGTAATTTTCTTGCAAAGCGGGGCGCATATGATAGTGATATGCAACCGTAAATCAACTCACCATGGCATCGTGACGATCGAAAGTGAAATGAGGCTTTTCAGGCACTTGCCTTACAAAAAATATCACAGTACCGTTGGAACTAGTACGGGACCAGATGCACCCCCGTACAGATTACCAAAAACGCTACAAGACAGCCAAAAAGAACTACCGCAAAAGTCACTGTACAATGACAGCTCTAACAACCACATTTCACAGGTGAGATAACCGCTTAAGATACAGATTAAAAACATCCGAAATCCAAATCCAAAGCGCCCCAGGAGGAACTCGAAGTTCGAGGGATCGTAATGAAAATATTAACTAACTGACCTTTACTATGGATTTTCCCTAACTGCAGTGAACGCAGGCAGTGATCGAAGGACTGCAAGGCGGTCACGAAGCGGACGACCACCAGGTGACATGTAGGAGGAGGTTTCATAGGCGTTCAACTGCGCTATCCCTTCTTGCATGCCAAGCTCGAGGGGGCTGCAGCCAAAGGCTTCGATTAGCCCTGGGTGCGGATGTGCTCGCAGGGGAGCGGAACATTGCTCAAATCGCCACCAGATCAATGGACGTAACTCAACGAAAACTGCGCCTCCAAATAGGAAAGCCGTTGTACGTCACCAGGTAGGAATAGCTAAAAGGACAACAAGCCTTAGAACCGAGCTGAATAAATTTAAAAGCACACATACCCGTTGCAGATCTTCACGGCTGCACTACGCCAAGAAGGAGAAACATGTGCTTGCTAAAGCGAAATCCCCAAACGAGGTTTGGGCTTGGAAATTACCACAAATACAATTCACGGGGCCTATTCCAGACCATTCGTGGAATTCACAACACACCAAAAGTAACTTCCAGTCTAAGATGCCACCGAAGAAATCCAATAAAGCTACGTCTCCAAGACGTTAATTTTCGGGGCAGCTGTCTTCAGCAGCACAAAAATGGCGAATAGGAAGATGGTTTCCAAAAACTGATAAAAAAATCTAATTTTGGGAAGGGGCAACCTAATACGCATAACGTGAAGCCTACACACGCCTGTAATTCTGATGAAATGGCTTACTTAGATTGAAATATAGTTTTCAGAAGATCTGCATGCTCAGTATTATCGTAGGCAAACTTAGGTTTAAATAAAGATAAAGCAAAATTCAGCTTTAACCAAAATTAGAGCAATTAATTAAATAAATAGCTGTAAATTACTTTTAGCCCGTAACAAGTTACATACACGATCGTTTCCAGAGTAACTTTCATGAACCTTATTTCCAATCACCTTTAGCAAATTAGCACTAGCAAAATAATGATCATAATGTTTTAACATATCAAATGGACTTTGGACATGTCTCATTTCTTATCTAAATATTCTACAGACTCCCTCGCTGGAATTACTACGCAATGAGCCCAACCGGGCGGTTAACGCACTATCCAAAACGTTCGGTGTTTAACTGAACACAACTTCTAAGTAGAGTTATGTACATCATTAATCAATTATAAGTATTAAATTAAAAATCTGTAAAATACTTTACCCAAAACTTCCCTCGTCCGAATTAGATCAATTTGCAAATTTAAAAAAAATATATCCCGCTGGTATTTAAACCCGCCACACCTGCATAGCGATCGTAACCGCATCTCCGCAGCGGATGTAACTGCACCGAAATTCCAACTGCGCCATCAAGACTTATAGAAATAGGTACGGCGCGCGCCTCTTTTGAACAGAACGGGCTTATTGTTGAGACGTTTTTACTCTTATGTGACATTATCCTGTATCGCTTGAGTCTTATTGTAGGAAAATGTAAAACTTGACCTATGTGAAAGTTATTACTTCGTTCTATTTCAAAATTAATCCAAAAATAAACAAAATTGTATTTTTTAAGGTGCGCACCGCCTTGTATATATTTATATAAATTTGTGCCGTTTTCATTCGAGGTAGATATATAATATGTATGCAAAATATCGTCTTTCTCCGACAAATAGTTTGTGAGCTATACTTCCAACAGGCAGACAGACAGGCGGACAGACAGACAGACGGAATTAAGAAAATATCTTTTTCGTCATCTAGGGTCCTTGAAATGTGAAGATCTGAATAAATCTCGGAGGGTGGTTTTTTCGTGATACAATACTTCCTTCGTCTTTTAGACGAGGGCAGTAAAAATCGTTAAAGAGTTTTGGAACGTTCTATCCCCAATATTAGGGGCGTCATTATACCTCGGGATAAGCTCAAAACCGGAGGCAGGGCTCGCTCAAACTCTAATATATACAACCAGAAAAACACCAGAAAATTACCATAGATATATTTTGTTTAGCTATATGTATAAAATCAATATTCACTTAATGTGAAATTAATTGTGTATTACAAAAATAACAGTTTCGCCTAGGGCATCCCGTTTTGTTCTTTCCTGGAGAAGCCGCAACCTTCCTGACGCTGGTGTATGACAGACGTGCTCGACGGGTTATTGAGCGAATTTCCTGGACGGTGTTCGGAAAGCACTGGTTTAGCGGCAGCTGAACGAATTGGTGATTCTAATGACCCGGCTGATTAACCTGGAATTTCCAGTTTTGATTGTTGTTGTGGGGCTAGAATCACAGGTGCAATTACGTTAATGTATGACATTACTACACCTTGGTATCTAGCTGGGAATGTCCACGGTCCTAATAGAAGTCCGAGGAGTTCGCAACGTGTCCGTCGAAGTGCCGAGGATGCGAGATTTAGCCGGGTTTTCTCGCATTAATTTCAGCGGGCTTCGAGCTTTTAACCTCCAGCTGCTCGCTAAGAAATTTTTCATGCTATGGATTTTACAGGCGGGTTTAATGTTCCGGTTTTACAAAGACGTCTCTCCATGTTGTTCTCTGAATGTCATTTTTTGGCAGTGGTCTATTATGATGTGTTTTATCGGACCGTTTCCACTGTCTAGGGTGTATATCACACAACGTTTCGTGAGTATTGATCTACTTTCGTCTTCAGGTGTCCCTGGTTAGTCCTTCTCAGGAACACCTAAAGACGGGAGTAGATCAAAACTCCCGAAACGTTGTGTGATATACACCCTAGGCAGTGGAAAAAGTCCGATAAAACACATCACGTCTCTCCACGTCCCAGGGGACTCTTCCGGTAAGTATACGCCTGCAGTTATAGAGATTAATGTACATTTAAGCGGACCATGTAATTTGGCTTCGTAGGTCTTCTATGATTCGATCGTTTTGAGACTATTACGGGGCATATCGTAATGTAGGTCTTTTACGTGTTCGGTAACATCAACCGGGAGGCGGGCACTAATTGCGAGCCGCTGCCTCAATCTGGCTTCGGATCAGACTTTCAGGGTAACAAACCAGGAGTCGGGCAGAATCTCAAGTCAAAATAATAGAGGGATTTCAAGTCTTGTTCCGTGAACTGGTCGCGGAACCTGCGTCTATATGCTTTCCGTCTTGTTATCACAGCAGCCACTTCAGACATCCTTAGGTGTCTATTTCGCAGACCGGGCCTGAGTTCGTTATCACTTGTTCGAGTGTCGGTAAGATGCAGCCCGTGATAACGCTTAAATAAGCGAGGCATAAATTTAATACAATTTTAATGCTGCTTTTAAAAATTTATGCACATACAAGCGTTACAGTTTCACTAAAAACTTCCCTTCCAAGTAGACATTGTAACACTAAAGAATTTTAAAAATCAGAGTCAACTGAGATAAAAATATCTTCACGTTGGTAGTTATACTGAAACAGTAAAAGGAAACACTTTATAATTAATTAATTAATTAATTAATTATATAAATTTGCAAATTAAAAAGATATGAGCCAGTGAACGCAATTTTAATATTTGCGCGTAGCCCAAAGTAAAGCACGCGTTTGCTGCTTCACTCACCAAGGACGCCTCCGATTAGTGCGATGCAGCTGCCTTAAATAGAACGCATTCATTGTTAACCCATATTTAATTTTTTTTTAATTTTTTGTGTATCCTTTTCTTTCTATTTTTATCAACAGCCAGAAGTACGTACAAGTAGCTACTTTTATATATTTCTTAGTAAAAGCAAAACTAAACAAAATCTTATTTTTTTAATGTGTTCACCCTATATATATTTGTCCGAAACTTTCTGGATTTTATACCAGGTATAATCTGCACGCAAAATATCGTCTTTCTCCAACAAATGATTTTTAAGTTGCACCACCAGCAGACAGACAGACGAAATTGAGGAATCCTGTTTTTCGTCATCTAGGGACCATAAAACGTGAAGATCTGAAGAATTCTCGGCAGGTGATATTCTCGCAATTACAATAGTTTCATCGTCTTTTAGATAAGGGGAGTAAAAGTAAAACTAGTGTATGAAAACACCAAAAATGGCAAATTTGCAATTACAAAAAAGAAACGTGTACATTAGTTACATAATGTTATCTACATTAACATACCAGATAGAAGATGACAATAACAAAAATTTGTTTAGTTTTCGGTACAAAATATTTTGGCAAAAGAAAATAAAATATGAAATATACAAAATGCTATCCATTTTGAAACTCGAGCATAGTTAACACTAATTGTTCTTCAGATCTGTAACAGCTTTTTTATCGATATGCATTACTGCATATGATTGCAGTATCAATTTACGGGTCAGGAATTTTATTTTACGAAAAAGTTTGCTAGTTTCTTGTCTGTCGGAATAACATTGTATTTCTGCAAATATTTTATTGTAGAAGTCATTTTTCAAATTATACTAATAATAATAATACCTACGTACTGATATAATATAATAAAATCTAGTGTGATAAGCGCACACAACTTCCTTTTACAGTGATCTTATAATTAGCCAAAAATTCTATTTTTAATTTTCAATACTTTCTTTATCGTAAAAGGAAGTAAAAATTGTAGCAAAATACCTAGAAGCTAAATGGACAATGTTAATTATCTATTTTCGATTATAAAAGTGGACGCCCGGTATACAGGGTGTTAATTAAGTACGTAGACAAACTTTAAGAGGTGATTCCTTGATCAATTCTAAGATAAAAAGTTTATACAAACATGGAGCCTCTCTAAACGGCTTCGTTTTCAAAATACAGAGTGTTGAAGTTTAAACAAAAAACTTTTTTTTCAAAAATTTTTAAAATGGCTGAAGGTATTCTAATGAAACTTGCTGTAGTTTAGTATTTTATAAAGTGGCATTGTTCTGTCAAAATAAATTTAATTTATTTCTACCAGTGGCGTGCATCGGGGCCACCTCAGTTACCTTATTTTAGAAAAATCTGGTACGCCACTGTTTTTTAGAAAAAAGTTTTGTAGCTATTGTAAGATTGTTTGTTATTAAATATGTTTTTTAAAACTTCTTTAAGCTGTATTTTGAAAACGAAGCCATTTAGATCCCATTAAAGTACCATGAACGAAATTGCTGCTACATATTTTTCCGTTTTTCTCGAAAAAGGTTTATTCTATCAAAAAAAAAAGATACATCTTTGGTATAGTTTTAATGGACGAAGCTAAAAAACTTCTCGTATTGGCTAAAGAACAGTGGCCTACCAAAGTTTTTATAAAATAAGGTAACTGAAGTGGCCCCGATGCAAAATAAATTAAATTTATTGTGACCAAACAATGCCACTTTATGAAATACTATTATACACCAAGTTTCATTAGAATACCCCTAGGCGTTTTCCAGATTTTTGAAAAAAAAGACTTTTTTGTTTAAACTTCAACACCCTGTATCTTGAAAACGAAGCCGTTTAAGTCCCATGTTTGTATAAACATTTTATCTTAGAATTGATCAAGAAATCACCCCTTAAAGTTTGTCTACGTACTTAATTAATACCCTGTATAGCAGATAAAATTTACGGGAGGCTGAAAAAGATAAGAGAATACTTACCGTCAATTGAATTGATGTGACTGCTTATTCTGACACTATAACTTGGATCCTGGCTGAATATTCATTACTACTGATCTCATAGAGGTCTCGATGTTCTTAAGAGTTGAGTAGAATTTTGTTTTATTCCCTGTCAATGTTGCAAATGCTTATTCGCACAAATAAGTTGTGCCAAATTAAGCTCACCAACTTTCTTGCAGACAATAGCATACGGAATAAATGACAAAGAGATTATATCCACGCATTAAATCTAATGTAGTTATTGTTTGACAAAACTACCATCATATAGTAGCAGTTTCAATTAACACACAAAACTTGCTCAGATGTGTCACTGAAGTTCAGCCCCTTCATAGACTTGAGAACTTTCCTTTATTCCGTTATTTTCTAATTTGTTCGATTCCATTGCTAATTCTAACACTATAGAAATTATCTTTAACAGCAAGCCAAAAGATGTTAAGGTCTTTCCTTGAAAATACAGGTTTGAGATTAGCATCACATGACAGTACTACAAATTTCTCCTAAGCTTTCAATGATAGATGTTTCACATTTTTTGAGATGTGATAGAAGAGATAAGAAGGTTTTAATCTGATCTAACTGTTTATTGCTTGATTTCGATAAAAAATATTTCTGAAAATTGTTTTCCAAGCATGCGAAATTATCTCCTCAATCAAAACGAAACTTATATTATTGACAATATGATCATCTTTGTTGAGGCAGCAGTGCGGTCAAAAGCCATATTTGTCTAATAATGCATGTATAAAAAAAATATGTTAAAATATTTCCGCGACCCCCAGTAATATTTAAACGACCCCGTAGGAGTCGAAAAACCTAGTCCATGGATCTAATCAACTTCGGTAGGCATTTCCCAATTGAGAATGTAAAAGCAGGCAAGAGCCCATCAAATGGATTGAGAAGCCACCTAAGTAACCATGTAAGGAAGGTATTGTACCCAATGTGGTGATTATGTATACTCACAGCAAATTGTTCTCATTAGGCTCAAGGCTTTATTGCATATTGAGATGGTATGAGGCCCACGGCTTGGTTCTGTTTGCAGTGCAAGATAATTGACCGATTCAATAAGCACAGAGTTGGGATGTTTTATCTAATTGCAAATTTTGAAAAACTAAAGTAAAACAGTAAATGTATTGATAATGAGATGGGAGAAAGATTAAATTAGTTGGAGAAAGGTACGCAAAGGCAAAGCAAATTTCAAAGAGTTTAGATTGGCTTGTGACTAAATTAATATAATTCGAATAAGGTTTGTGCAAATGTAAAGACACACCAATTTATAAAATGTATTTGACACAAAAGGTTGTTGGCTGCATTACAAAAATGGCGTAGTTTGTTAAGTCAAAAGCAAAAAGTAGTGAAATTAGTAAGCAAAGCAGAAAGGTAAATTAAGCAGGATAATATAATAGAAATATTGCAAAAGAGCAATTCTAGAAGGCAATAGAGGAGAAAAGATACTGGTGAACATGGTGAACTCAAAAAATCAATGCATTTAAAAAAAGATAAAGTGTAATAGTGCAAAGCAGAGCAATGACAAAATAAAAATAATAACATTTGTGTGCGCAGCGCTACTGAACGATTTAGTTATAAGATTAAAGACAATAATTTAGTTTTCAGAAAACTGTAAATATAATTTAAGTACTCAAATTTACTTTCATTTGTAACCTTTCTTTACAAAAATTAATTTCCTTTAACATAAGATAATCATAGTAACCTAGCAAACTGATGCTGTTTTGTTGAAAAAACAAAGAGAACAATTGAATAAATTTTTAAGTGAAGTTTGTTAGATTTATGCTTCACTTTTAAACACATTTTTATACCATTAAATGAGCATATTACGAGTAAAAAAGAATTGCCTTTAATTGTGCCCATCTTAGCGTACATGTAACAGTGTTTGTGAAGGTTTCCGCAGCACTAAAATATAAAATTCTCCGATGACATCGGCTGCCGTTCACCTAGCGTCTCCGATCATTGTTCCCGGCAAAAGTAAGAATCCAGAGCCAGAGGCCTGCACTGCATTACATCGGAGACTGCAAGAACGTCACGGACATCATCTGCAGCGAGGGGACCGTCTCCAGCAGAAGATCCGGGCAGCATTCACAACGGGCAGCTTAGAAGTCTGCAAACGAGGTACGATAAAGCTTGCAAAATTAAGTGTGGAGTGTCGGAAACGCATTAAAATCTGAGGTCAAACCTTTCCGGAGTGGCTTAGCGTTTTCCCGAGGCGCCATTTGCTTCGGTTTTTACAAAAATCGAGTAGCATCGGTGGATTGTGCGAATTCGACTGAGAACCCAAGCAAACAAAAACAAATGCACATTTTGGCGTCCTTTATAGGTCACGAAACAAGCAAGACGAGGTGTACCTACGTCATCACTGAACCAAAACAGTGCTAATTGATGCAAGCGCGTTTCTCACAGTAATTTCACTTTTAAAACATTCAAATACGCTGTCACCATTAGCGACATTTTGTGTCATTTGTCAAATCAAGAATTTTTTGATCTACCAAGAACGGCGCATTTGAACTACTGGGTTCAGGAATAAAATAAAATCCGTTTATGACCCCAACCAAATGAGATTTGAGTTTCATGCTTGCCTTGTAGTTAGCCAAATCAGTTTTGCAGATTAGACAAAATATAAAAGATGCAGGCAACCATTTATTTGTGTAATCATTAATTACATTTCGCTTTTCGCCAGCCACATTTTAACTTATTGAATTTTATTTCAAATTAACAAACAGGTAGACCCATTTTATTACAATATATGACCAAATATCCTATGCGTTAAAATGTATCTATTAGTAGTAAAACTCGTATTTATACGTACATATGCAATATGCAATCCAACGCCTGCACTTCAAATTTAATAAAACCAGAATGTAATACTAATTCCTGAATTAGAGTTTAATTAAAGTTAATCTGAACTTAATTAATTCCAAGTTCAATTATCCAGGCCAGTTATTGAAATTAAAATGTTTGTTTTCATCCAACTAGCACTTCCGCTGTTTTCCTGCTAATTGGTTTTTATTAATTTAAAACATGATTTTCAGTTTAAAAATGAATTACCTCGTCTCGCTATTTTCCACTTGCAGAACATTATCGAAAGGACAATTTTATAATTTCGACGACAATGTGCCTAATAGTCTAATTAGAAAAAAACATCGATCCTGATTCCTCGCACGTTCTGTGGGTGTAGCAACAAAAAGTGCTGTAGGTGTGCTATAAATATACGTACATATTTATTTTTAATCTTAATTTCCAGATAATTAGACAGAAAATTTTAGTAATGTATTTGATACACCGCTTTATATGTACATTGATCAAGCTCGAATGAAATAGATTACCATTTATCAAAAAAGTATCAGATAAAGATCCATATTTAATTTTTTTAAGCATAAAAAGCCTTGGTCGACATTCCGTGTTAGAGTGAATAATTTTTTAGACAAATGGTAGTTTTAATGTTTCTAACGATATCCACAAACACTTTAAAATAAATATGATGAACTTTCTTGTGGATTCCTAGAATACTCGATAAGTCCTATGTTTTAAGTTCTTGCACTATGGCGATAACAGCCGACTTTGTACCTAAATGGAAAAAAGCCAGAAATGTGGCGGAGATAAATGTACTGATAATGAGTGCTAAAAAGAGGGAAAAATGCGTATATTACAGTAGGGTAGATTATGCGTCTGTTTCATTAGATTGTCAAGCTTTAAAAAAAACAACAGATCATTAAAGGAGTAATAGCAGTTGGAAATTAACCGGCGGAACGTATAGCAGAATTTCTTACTCGAAGGTAACCACAAATAATAGATTTTTGTTACTGAGTGAGTACAAATATTTCCCAACGCTATCGCAACTTCAAAACCGATATCACCATGTGTTCAAAGAAAAATTAATTATACGTTGTCCATGAAAAATATAAATAATGTCAACAGATAGCTTTAAAATTCATTAGCTGCCATTACTGTTGTTATTGTCATAAGTTCATATTATAAGCTTATATTATGATTAGAAATTCTAAAGCTTGCTGTCTACAAAAACTTGCTGTTGACATTACTTTGGTTTTCCATGGCAAACTGCCACTTAATTAATTTTTGAACAAATGGCTTTATCTTATTAAGAAAACCGGAAAAGTCTAGAAAATCAAAAAAGTAACTCACTCTGCATAAAAAAAGGAAATTCAATTCTCCCCTACTTCCCACTTTCCATCTCCGTTATTTGCAAAAAAGATAATAAAAAAAGTCAATCTGTATTATTTAACCCTTACCGCGATTAATTTATGGAGTATGAAAAAACAGTATGCCAAATGTTAGTTTTTTATGATATTTTGGTGAACTTTTAAAATATTAACGAAGGCAACATTAGAGATCAAATTTCTTTTATCTTACAATAGAAAGATTAACAATATCAATCGTTATACTGGCACTTAATCCTTCTCATTCCGAAGATGACGATAAATTAAAAAACACAAGGAAATATAAAATTGTTAAAATCTTGAAAAAGCCCTAGTTAAATTAATTAATGAATTTGAATCTATATTTTATAGGCTCTGAGTCTCTCTAAAGAAACTTCAGGGGCATTTTTCTTTACGTGACCAGAATTTTGTATAAATTTTACGGGCTAACAGATGCTGGCAAAAATTCGGACAGCTGCAGGCATGTTCCCACCTGCGGCCAAGTGTTTTATCGGCTTATTTTTGTATTCTTCGTTGTTTCATAAATTAATCAAGCTGACGGACGCGCATGTGCGTAGCCAAACCACCTTCAAATAATTACAGTATTTTGGTAGCAGCTACGCTAAGCTCCTATGACGCTCTCCTTATCGGAAATTTGGATGTCAATCAAACCGTTTGTTAGGGCATTAAAAAGGCAGTAGACGTCATTTCAGGGTTGATATATAAGCCATAAAACACACGTGTTGAGCAGAAAACCGCTTTTCTCAACTTTGGCCAAAAATCGGTCACGCTATGTTTCATTCTCTCACCGCTTCAGCCAATCGCATTGCTGAATTAATCGAATGCTCCATTTTCTACCAATACTTCCGAACGTCTAATTGTTTTTCGACACAATCGGGCGTCTCTTTTAGCATCGCGGGGTCCGGATCTTTAAAAAGAGTCTCGCGGAGACTTCTGCAGCATTCGGACTTTAGTTCCAGCATTCAAATTCAGAGTCAAGGTCTTGAACGAGACCGTGTCGAAGCAAGTTTTGCAGTTGGTTTCGAGTGGCTTTCACATGTGTGTGATCACGATCGGTTCAAATTTCCGAAGGATATCTCCTCATACCGCTTTGCTGGATTAATCACGGGGCCTATCAATTTAGGTAACTTAAAGAGTGCATTCCGGAGTATCGTATCGTCTATCGTCTCGTAAGCAGCAGTCCGGATTTCCTCCTGAAGGGACCAGCCGCGTTGACCAAGCCTTCGCTCGATTCAGCATCGCTTGCCGATTCTGTCTCTATTGTGCTTCCCGAATTCTTTAGCAGTTCATGCAGCGACAAAGGCTCTAGCTCTACTGTGTAAAATTTGCATTAATATATTGGAATGGTTGCTTGGCTTATTGTATTTTAGCAATCCCCACAGTTAGTTGCTTCATAAATATGTAAAAGCTTATGACGTTGAGACGCCTTTTATTTAATTATGAATAATACCTCTATTTTCTTTCAAATTGATTGATTTAATTTGAAATTTTATATATTATTCTGTTTAATAAGGTAATGCATTTGAGACTCTTAACAGGGGTGGTTCGTTAATATAGTTGTCTGTTCTTTGATATTCTAATTTTATAATGACTTTTAATTATTGACTGCTACCAAATGTCAACCAAAAATGAGAAACATTCTTTCTACTCATAAATCAATTACTCAATTTACTAAGGTAAGTACTGTGTTATATTTATTTCACTCATTTAATTGTTTTTTTTTATTCAATATTCTTCTATAGAACTAATTAAAACCAACCTACATTCTTCTTATTTTGACTGGTAGTCACCTCAAAACAGTATTGCTCCTGACGTTCACAAATCAACTTATTGACAGACCGGCCTCGATGCTCCTCCAACCGTGCAACAAACTCCAACCTGTTAAAACCCTGGCTGCTTGCAGATATGGTCTTGTTCCTTACACTCTTGTATGCTACTGTCAACCTAACAGCTTCCTGGTAAGTTTTTATTAATTCAAAAAAAGTTTTTCCAAAATATGTCTACCTAATTTTTGTTTGTTATTTTTTTACTACCATTCAAACAGGAAACTTTATGCTAGTTACAATTATTACTACACTCTTTTAAAATTAAATGATCTGATTTATACCTACTACATTTCTATATTCTAATAATAAGCATATTTGTCACATGTAACATTAGCTTATCTTTCATAATATTAACTTCCACCACCATGATTGAATACTCAATTGCTATAATTTTCAAAATAAATTGTAAATTGTCTCAAATTTAACTTCCATAGCTCAATTTCAATTTAACAAACAATCTTATTCAAAACTTTTCTAAATTTGATTGTATTAATCTACCAAATTTATTTATTTTAATTTTTATTTAATAACTGACCCTTGGTTACTATAATAATATATTGTCATGATGCCCTTAACTATAAAAGCTTTAGTAACGATATAAGTAATAGAATAGGGCTAATCACCACAATTTATAAATTAAAATAGTTTTGTGTTGTGTCAATCTCAGGGCTTATTAAAATGATGTTGTAATTACTTGCTAAATAAATGGTTTATTGCTCGTTGTATTCTATCTATCTGCAATTAATTAAAGTAAAGCTGCGGTCTAGCATTAGAAAAAATCTAGTCACAGGGGTAGGTTCCATAGCTAGTATTACCAATACTTTTGTGTATGACGAATTAACCAGTATGGCAGTTACTAAAACTCGTTTCTAACAGCTCTAACCTTAAATTGACTTTAAACACAAAGATGATCTGCATTTATAACAATTTGAGTAATTTAAATTCAAACACTAAAAATGGCACAAATCACATCAGGTAAATATAATGTGACGTAATTTCCAACTAACCTGGTATGTTTCAGCGACGCAAAACGACGCTCGATGTGTATTTGTTTAATTTCCTGGTAAATCACCAATTCTCTGCATTTCCTGAGGACGCCATCTCAATTACCCGAATTTGAATGAATCTATGCAGTTGGAACCACGTTCACGACCTTGTACGATGTCCAACATTGATAAAACCCAAAACTTATGAGTCTTCTGTAACAGTTCGCTGTGAATTTTACTTTGCAAAGTAGGTTCTGTTGGCTGGTTTCACACAATGATAGGAATCCACGGGAATTACAAACTTGGTGATGACTTCTTGCTCCAAAATGTCTGCACTCAGGAACTCAGGAAAGCCCGCTATACACGTTGCACACATACTACTCTTGCTGGCCCATACCTCTAGCTATTGGAAAAGTGGCCCCGATGTAGAACGAGCTTGGATGATCCTTCTCAGAGCTGGCCCTATTCACTGGGATGAAAATGACACTCAAAGATGCTCTGCACACTAGTAAATACGAAAAACCACTTTTTGACTAACACAGATAACTTTTTTCTTTTAAATTTACATGATACTGGGAGCACCTCTTGCACTCAAAACAAACTTTATGAGGCTTGTTTTGGTTTTCTTAACAATTGACTGTCTCGTATCCTAGTAACCTAGATTTATAATTTTTTTCTGGAATAAGGTTTGATTTAATGTTTTTACTTAAGAACTAAGGGCTTTAACTTAGAAACTAAACCGTCTTTTTCTTGGAAATTGTCAAACGTAACACTTTTACTCTGATTTTAATCATCTCAGTTTTAAATGCACTGTTTCACATGTGTATTTTAAGACTGCAGAATGTCTGTGTCTTTTGATAGGTATCCCTATCGCTCTTTGCAATCTTTATTTCCACGTACTGCTTTGCACCGCTTCTTTACCCGTCAGTTGTCTTTCAGTTTACTGGTGATAGTGTCTGTAAATTTTCAGTCAATTTTAAGCAAATTTTTTAACGATACATTTATTAGCAACCTTTCACATTCCCAGATTTCCCGACAAAAACTTGATCATAATCTAAATTTGCCGTCAAAACCTGCGCAGAATTTGAATTTCCCGCCAAACTATCGCGCAGACCCTCTCGCAGACCCCCACGCAGACCTGTGCAGAAACCCCAGACAACAATCACATACGGTTTATTTTTAGCAACCTTTCACATTCCCAGACGCTCACATCCGCAGGTCTTTACAGCTAATTTCTATAGTCTGCAAATTCTGCGCCTCCTTCTAATTTTAGCTTTATTTACACAATTTCTAATGTGATTGTTTAGTTACAAAATGTTTTTGAACAAGTTTGAGATTTTCCCTTATACATCTGATTTTTAAGCAATCTAGATAAGTTTTTATCCGGCAAAAATTAACTGTCCCTAACCGTTGGGTATCGTGTATAGCATTTTTATTAATTAGAGTATTTTTTACTAATATATTGTTGTGGCCTAATAGCTTTTACTTGGCTTTATTGTATTTTATTCTTATTCTCTGGGGTGTATTTTAAAAATGTTGATTTTAATCTTACCTTTTGCGTAAAGTCTTTATCATTGTAATAACGTTAGTTATTCGACTCTAATCGACTATTACAATCAGATTAAGCCATAAACCATAAATACCGGATATAGGACAATTGTATTTATTATAAGTAATTAATAACTGCCTTTATCATACGTTTAACAACTTTGTTAATAATATTTGATAAATACTTAATTTTAGGTCATTCAATTTTAGATTAATATTACTGTCTGTTTATATCTTCTATAGTCTTCTATTCGTCAGATATCTCTGCTACAACTATGCTCGTGGCAGCCAAAAACTGGACTATTTACGAATGATTTACAAATACCGTTGTAAGAAACGGAAATTCCAATGATAAAACTAAACCACCACTCCTTTTAGGAACAATATTTTAAGCTGCTTTTTATTTTTGTAGTTATTGAATGCTTAATAAAACATATAGTGCTGTGGCGCCGGATTTCGTAAATATACTACCATAACATTATTAAAGCCAAGATGCTAACACACAAGAAGAAAGAAGGTGTTTGTTTTTGCAAGATTGGTATGCGGAAGTTGCAGACGCTTCAAGATAACTGAAATATGTCGGGTGGTACACACGGTTCTTTTATCGCTCTGTTTTGTATTATAAAATTCTGCTGTTTAAGACTCCGCCGTACTTATGTGTTTTAGCTTCCTATCACTTTTTAGTGCTGGAATTATACATGTGTATAAGATTGGCTAAAACTACATCAAACTTTTAACCTGCTAATTGAAAAGTATTTTTTACTAATATATATTGCTGTTCGATATTTGACAAGGCCCTATCGTAGGAACAAAATTAGACATTTAGCCCCAAAATTTATCTTGGAAACCTTGTAAAAATTATACTTTTAACCCCAAAAATTCATCGTGAGAGCACGTGACCTAGGTGAGGTCAATGACCTTGGCCCCGGCTAGGCCCATGACCTTGACCCCGGCTAGGCTCGCGACCTTGACCCCGGCTAGGCCAACGACCTTGACAAACCTGCGCAAAAACCCCGCGCAGACCTGCGCAGAAGACATGAGCATTGACACATTTTGTGGCAGAACCCGCCTAGGCACACTACTTCCTTGGTTTCATATTCAGCAATTTGTTTGAGGAAATTGGAACAGGCGAAGGCATCTAATTCCTGAAGACAAAAAATAGGTTTTAGTTCAGCAACGTTTTGTATTATTTGCTGTTTTTTCTGTCTTCATTAGCTTGAACGTATCGTGTAAACATTTTGTTTCCAATCGGGAATGGTAGTTCTTTCGCAGTATTTATCAGATTGTTAAATTCTTCGCACCATCAGTATTGTTGACTTACATTTCGTCTATTGATAGCCTTTCTGAATGCTTTATTTGCAGCTTTTTGTATTACTGTCTTTTGTCATACATACAGCCTCTTCTTTTTTGTGGTTTCGAATTTTGTATAAGAATCTTCAAACGTTCTGTTTTTATTCTCTGCTCGAGTTCAATATTTTTGTAGTAAAACTTTCTTGTTTTGTAAAGTGTAAAATTCAATATATAACTTTACTCTTTCTTATACGTTAAAACTTGTTTACTAACTGGAATATGCTTGAAGGGTTGCACGCATAGCGTGGGTTTGTGGCAATAAACTGACAGAACAGGTGCTCGCTTTGTAGCATTCCAAAGTCGAGCTATAATATGAATTATCACAAAACCTGAAATTCAGACAACTTAAAGTACTTGGGAGAAATACAGGTTGCATAATATTCACCTAGTTCTTTTGGTTTCAAATAGAAGGCTAATTTGAAAATTTTCAAATTAAAAATAAAAGAGGAAACCACTTCGTGTTTTGAATAAAAAACAGATTGGGGCTTGATAGCATCCAACAGCAAATGGATTAGAAGCTGATTCCCAGCTTAAAAAGATACAAAATTGGAAACTTTTTATCTGTAAGGTTGTAATTAATCTAATTTTACATTATATTAAGAAGTAATAATTCAGGCAAATATAATTAACTAATTGGGCAGGTTCTTAATAGAACAAGCAGTTAGGAATTAATTGATAGGTAAATACATTGGGTGATCCGTACATATCCCAATAGAAAGTGTCTTTGGTTTAGCTTTTTGCTTCCCCTGTCATTGTTTGCTATTTTTGAGCACGCGAAGTCATGATTCAGTGGGATAGCCACCCGGAGTCTCGATGAAACCTTTTTGGAGGGCCTAACAGAAATAGAAGACAATGTTAGACCATCATTAATTTTCGTTTAAGAGCACCTTTGCCAAAAAAACCGCTTCATTAGTTTGACGATGAGGTTGTTTCCTGTTAAGTAGAGTTTAACTCGATGGGCAAGGCAACAGTTCCTGACATCACAGATCGCTTTCTTTTTAGTTAGGTTAGCCCTAAACCGCAGGAAAATTATTTAAACTATTCAGTTCATTCATAACCCAAAATATGTCAAGTTACAAGTTCAAAATGTACATATGAAATTTAATCTATCGTCAATAACTTCATAATAATGTAATAAGATTTAATTACCATTTCCATAACAAGGCTAAAAAGGACCAAATAGATAACCACCTGGTTATATTTGTAAATTTCAACTAGGTTTTAATGTTATACCGCAGGTATCTGTCAAATAATGGGCATTTCTTGTAATTTAGAAATGTGAATTGAGATAGCCGATCAATCATTTAACAGTCTTCATTAAAGACAGAAATAGATTAAGAGGGTATAGAGAGCTCTTTAAATGTAGTATCAGTATCAGATGGAAACTGCCATAGTAGATAAACCTTTATTATATTAAACTCATAATTAACCATTAACATGACCCATAAATTATATGATTGAATGTATACGTAAATATTATAAAAGAAATTACACTTTCATAAAGTTGTTGGCGTTCAATACTTCTTTCTTAGGAAACCTAAAACCTTCATGCTAAAGTGAAGTAAACAAAGATCCCACTTTAACCGTATCATATCGCAGCCGAGGATTGAGCTAGTCGGAGTTATGTGAGCCTTCTAAGGTCTGTTGCAATAGTTGGTACAGCTTACGAAAGTTAAATCAGTAGGTACGGGGAAAATATTCTTTATTATTAGTGGTGCGCCACCCTAATGAGTCATCACTCAGTGACGTAATGAGATTTTTTCATGGAAATCTTGCTTACAGCTTCGAGAAATAGGCGTGTTTGCCGGGAATCGAACTTACCTTGCTTCTATTTTTTCTGAGGAAGCTTACTCCTTCTTACATTTCTAAAAATGTATACTGCACTTTGCTTTACAAGAAATCATACCTACATGGTGTAATTTTTTACGGTCATATTAAGTACAGAAGGTAACATAAAATTATTAACAGGCCAGTTGCAAAAGCTAGGAAACCGCATCAAATTATTTTTAAACTACCTAAAACACATGACGTAAAGGGGCAAATACAGAGATCTTTCAATGTAAGGTGAAGGAAAGGCCCCGGTTCGAACGATTATTTCTGGCAGCCGCTGGGCGGCGAGCACAATCGGACAAGCTTTGAGCGAAGAAATGCGGTCGTCGATTTGTTGCTGATACGAGAAGAGAGTCAAGACAAAACGATGGTGGACGCAACCCAATAGAAATCTTGCTGAAGCGTGAACAAAATGTCAAGTAATTTATATTTTCAAAGCTGTTAAATTCAGCAGAAACCGTAGTGTACCTTACTGCCATAATAGTATATTAAAGTATGAGTGGATAACAAGGTCTTTAAAACACGCGCGAGTTTTCGAGCTCGACGGCGTAGCCGGAGTGCTCGAAATAGAGCAAGTGTTTTAAAGACCAGTTATCCACGAATACTTTACGCTATTTTTTATTATACCTCCAATACTGGAAATAAATTACGCACTAAAAACTTAGAAATAATTTTTGTGGTGATAAATCGAGAGGGCATAATAATATTGCTACTATAGTTACGAGAATTATTTACGTTTTTGTCGCGTCCATGTCCGTTGTTGCATTCAGTCGTTTCCTTGACAACCTTTAAAGCTCGGCGAGCTTTAATCGCCTGTATTCGCACGCTCAGGCGTGCTTTAAATGGCGATTCTGATGCAGGTATAATAAAAAATACTTTCAAAAAGGCAAATCACACTGCACTCTAGGAAAAATGTTGCTGCACACTCTAACTCAACGTTCGTTCTCTGATCTCTATCCCGCGTTGATTGCGTGGTATAAAGAAATTCATACCCCCTTGTCTCGATCAAAACCAGTAGCGGCGTCTCTAAATTTCGAGACGATATATTATCGTAGAAAGTAGTGATAACTTTCATATTCACCGCCTCGGCAGGCTCATACATTTTGATTTTTAATTTTTGAGATTTGCTTGGTGATACCGTAATTAGTGACGCTTTGCGCTAATAATTAAGTAAGACGTTGTTGAACTTTAATTTAAAATTGTATAAAAATCAAATGATTTTATTGGACGAATACTACTTTAATATTACGTGTATAGCAACAGATTTTTGTCAGCGTATAGACACGATGATGGAGTATCTGAAATTAACTCTTATTATAAGTTTAATTATTTTATTAGGCACAGCTAACATTTCAGGTAGCACTCTGTTGACTTCATTACCATCAACAGATTAGCACTATTGTTATTCAAACTAAATTTTTACATCTAGTAAAAATTTTTGTTGAAAAAATTTTATGTTGCTCAATTTAAATTCCCAACAAATTAATAAAAATAAATATGTCAGTGTACATGATTTAATGACGTCGGGATGATGTTGAATTAGATTTTATTTGCACAAATATAGACTGTAACAACATTACCGTTAAATAGATGTCAGCACTACAGCAGAATAATCATAGATATATTAAACAAGATACAGCCATGCGCGCTAAACGTATGTTCGTGCTTAGAAAACATATCAAAGAATCCGGCACATCTCTCCATTTCATTCTGCCACGCATGTAATGTATTTATTTTTCTTTTTATTAGTTAGCCGTAAGTCGCACGAATTTCGAGTGCTTTGTTTTGAAATGTCATTCAAATTTCAAATTACGCCAAACTCGTAATTCACGTAGTTTATTGAAACAATAAAGAACTCAATTAATATTTATAATCAAAATGAGAACTTGTATTCTGTATTCCATTTCTTATAGTCATTTTTATGAAGATTTATCCTTCCATTGGTGCGTGTATTTTGTTCGAATTTCTCTCAATATCGCATCAAAGTACCATTGCTTGCATAGAAAAGTGGAATAGTAAAAAATTCTAATTTGAAAAATTCGAGGTTAGCAGGTTAGGTTTTGCGTCAGTTTTGACACAAAAATTCGAGGTTAGCAGGTTAGGTTTTGCGTCAGTTTTAACACAAACTGACGCAAAACCTAACCTGCTAACCTCGAATTTGACATAGACTTACAGTGCCACCAACAAATTTTTTCTATGCAAGCAAATGTATGTCTCTAAAAATAGCGCTATACGTAATTCAAGCACTGAGAGTGACAGCAATAAAAGGTACGTCATTTTGAACTATGTCGCCGCATGGCTGTATCTTATTTAATATATCTATGAGAATAATTGATTGCAATATTAAACGTTACAAGTAAATATTGGGCTTAAACTGGGATGGCGGCAACCTACTTTGTGAATCAACTTCTAGCTTATAAAATGTGTAATAAGGACCAAAGTAAGTTAGCAATATTTGTATGTATTGTAATGGCCGCCCACTACTAATTAATTGCTTCTATTAATAAAAATATCTAGAGCCACCATACATATTATCTTTAATTCTGGGTTCGTCACAAATCAGATAACTTATTTTGGTTCTCAGGGATAATTAAATGAGCAATCTAGTGATATGCTTGACCTGAATGATCGTACGCCCCTATTTATAATGTAATCTACTTGCAACTTAAATTATTGTTGGCGAACTCATAGCAGAACAGAGCTCTTATTCAAGGTCTGGGTTCACAATTTTAGATTTCAAATTTTGATCGCACGCCTATGGTGCGTAGGTCAAAAGCAACCTAAATGCTACAACTGAGCTAATCTGTCATATAATTTTCCGTCTTTATGAAAAACTAGCAAATGCAGATCGTTTTCGTGTTTGTGATATGAATTACTACTCAATGAGCAAATTAAATAGGTAAGTTTTTTATTTTCCCGCTTTCTTATAGCGTCGGTTGATCGTGTTTTGTTTCTAGCCAAAACCCTCCACTTCGTTGATTCGAATAATGACGTCAAGGAATCCTAACCTCAATTCTGGACTTCTAAATTCTCAATTTGAAGCTACTGAAGCTATTAAATCGCCGTGAATCTGCCAAGCAGCGATGCTATTCCACTCCCGGGTAGGTTTTACGGTGGTACATGTACAATTTTGCTTCACAACTAACTTTGCAATTTTTCCAGGTGCTGTCCGATGATGTCCGGAGAGGTGATAATGTGCCAGATCTTCTCTCAGCGAGCAGGAACCGTGGTGCAGGCCTTGGAGGAGCTGAACTGGTGTGCCGCCGATGTAGCCACGAAGTCAGGAACCTCGGAAACCGCCTCTTGCTGTTAAACGTAGGCCAAAATAGGATGGCGAACGTCCCTCGGAAGCCGTTGTGGATCGGAAATATTTTGTAGTGGCCGATTTTAAAACCCACACTTGTGCTTGAACACTGCTATGTCGTGAACACTCTGGTAAAGTTTCGGAGCTGTATTTTAATATTTACTATATAAAAATTAGATTTTTCTGGGAGAATAAAACTAGGCTGTCAGTAAAATTATTTTATTTTTAGTTGTTATTAACAATTGCACATCAATACAAATAGGAAATCAACTCTGTTCAATTGACCTTTTTAACAAATAAATTCTTAAAATCTAACTAATTTTACAATTCTACCTTATTTACTAAATTGTCCTTTGATTTTTGTAATCATTGTCTTACATTATCACTCGCGTTGCACCGTTTTAAATGTCTTTTCATTTACTTATTGCACTGACTCATGTTTCTTTTCGCGCACATCCTCTTTTGATCACTTCTGAATTCCATTAAAAGTCCATTTCATTGTTATACTTGCTAATCAATAAACTGTTTGTAAATTCAGCAAATTTCCAATATTCTTGTTCCATTTTCCTTTTTTATTTATGATTTGCCTTTAGCTTTGACATCACTTCGTGCTCGTTGCACCCTGCTTTGCCTTCCTCCACATTACCTTATTATGATATGCTCACAGAGAATTGTTATTAATGAATTATGACTTGCAAAATACCCTCGACCAGCATTTACTAATTATTTTCATAATCGATTCATTCTTACAAATTTACATTGATTAAATAGAACATGAATCCAACCTCTATGATTTGAGCTCTGCCTTGTTCTTTATGTTAGGAGAATTAATTTCTTTATTACTTACATAGCTTTGCACATATTATTCCTAAATTCAAGTCTGATTAATTTTTATTTTATTGCAATTAGATGCCATTTCTCAATCTAAGCTTGTCTGAATTATTCATTATTTTGTTGTGCTGATAGAAGTGAGACTCAGGGCTTAAGACCATCTCAGTATAAACTGAACACCTATTTTACAGTTGCTATTTTACTTTCACTTCCGTAAATAAAGAAATGCTTAAAACCGCTATATTGTATATTCTCTGAGTAATTTAGTTTAATTTAAACTTTATCCGAAGTCAACTGAAGGCTCCCTCTCTACAACAAAAACATTGAATAAATAACTCATTGTAGCTAGTCTACTGGAAATAACTTTTTTTCGGCTCTAATTTCTTTACTAATGCATGCATATCCAAACGCACATCAAAAGTTACTTATTTGATTTGTTTTGAGCTTAAAATACCATGACGCCTTTCTTTATCTAAAATAAGATCATCGAATAGTTTAAATAAGTTGTTCAACGCATATTTCTGACTAGGGTTGCTTCCGTCATAAACTTACTAGAATATGTGATCAAAATCGGAGTTATGCTGTGCTTCATTTCTGTACTCCATTACTCCATTGTACGAAAACATTACAGTCAGGACAAGCTCCGTCCGCAATCACTTCCCATCCGTATTTTGTCAGATTTCTCCCCGATTTAACACTGGCCCTGCATCAAATCCTTGTTCTTACTGGAAGCATCGTTCCCTCAGGCCCATAGGACGATTTAGATTTATTTGATGTTTTGTTAAACAAACACAGTTTGTTTGTTCTTATTGATTCATTTTATCTTCCGAATGGACGATTTCGAGTTGAAAAACAATTCAAAGACTGCACAGTGCACACCCTGGATATATCCCACTGCCTTCCTAACCCTTCTTTTAGCTTTATTCAGTCTTCTTACTGCATCTATAAAACTAAAGTATACAGATGTATATTTAAATCGTTTAGGGATTTATAAACGCATGCTGTTTACTGTAAATTTAAAATGCGTTGCAAGTCACTCGCCAAACTAAAGTTACTGCTGTTTGATCTAGTAAGTAATTGTGAGGGTAGTGGTTTGAAAAGTAACATCTGATGAATTTTAACGAGATGGCTAGTAGCAACTTTTGAATACTAGTGCCGCTATAAAAATGTCAAAAAGGTCATGGATGTTGTAAAAATTTCTGCACATATATTTATTAATAATATTTTAAACTAAGTCAAAATAGGACATAGTATATAGCGTTAGATGTATACTTGAAATAGCATAGCTAGCTACAAAAACCGAAGAGCACATTTCAGATATTGAATTTCATTACTTGCAATTTTCATTAATCTAGTTCCACATTACTTTCATTGCTTTTAAATCTGGTTCAATTTTTAAAATGTAGTTGACTAGTGAAGCAATAATCGCTTATTGCAGCTACGTTGCATAAATTGGGAGTTTCACATCAGTAATATCGTTGGCTCCCGGATCTTATCCCAACATGGCTGAACCTTGAGGCAACTGACGTTTGCAAAGTTATCGCTTCCAATCTTTCGATATAGGTACGAGTAATTTTAAAATCCCTGATGCAATCAACACGCCCCATCATCTGCAACATTTTATCTAGGGATTGATATATGTTACTGGTATGTATCGTATAAATGGAGTTTTTCCTCTTCCCATATGTAAAATAAACAGCAAAAACTTCTGCTCACTTTTTCCAAATATATTTCCCGTTCTAAAAATAAGTCACTGGTACTTATATTTTAGCATTGCAGTAATCGAAACCTAAAAATAATGACATTGAAGGTACCAAAGGGCGTGGAATTTAGTAAGTGTCCTACATCTGGCTTATTGTTATTGCTAAGGAGTACGTAGAACTAAAAAGCCACAATCATGTACTAATTTCAAAATATCGAGTCTAAGTTTACTCATTGCGGCGCGATCAATAATTAATTTACTAATTAACTAATAGATCGTGAACAAAAAATAATAAGATACACAAAATAATAAATAGCCTTGACTTACCAACTTGATGATAACAGCAGAAGCGGGATGGACGGAATTATATCAATAATGGTCTTTAACAAATATTGACTACGGTTTCACATAGGAAAAAATGGTTCGGAGGGCGGGGTTACATGTTAAAGCGTCATCTTGTTTCAAGAATTTGAGCAACAGTTGTACTTTTTCCGGCAAGGACCAGGTAGAAGGGGTGGTTACAAATTGAAGGCAACAAATTTGAAAAATGGCTAAATTCATCATTGTTGGTCCCTCCACCAGTAACAATATTAACTAACGTGGTTGACATTATTTGCAAATGAGGAAATAATTAAATTATAAAATAATAACTATACTAACCTAACATTTACAATGTCTTTTAATGTCCAATTACGCAAGCCTACAAAATATACTGGAGTAAGTTTTCAGTTCCACAAAACGCGAATGGAACGTAATGTAAAACGGGGACGTAACCAATTTCCATCACCAACTATATGACACTATCCTAACTAAAAATCCAATGCAACTTACATAAATCTAAAAAACAAACAGGCGACAGTGATGATAATAAGATCAATGTAGATTATTTTGATATACGGATTATAGAATGTTACATACCGAGTTAGACAGTTTTTCATTACTGTTCAAAAATTTAATGGTTAAGTAAGACGCATAGGGTCGAGGTTGACTATCTAGAGGCAGAAATAATACTTTTTGGTGTGGAATGTATACTATTTTGTTCACAAACACTTTATTCTCAACAAGAATTGGAAAAATGGATGTTACAGTTCTTCAAAACTGACAATAGGCTACTAATAATACGGTAAAGTAAAGTTCGGGGCGCTTTATTTCATACATAGGAATATGGCCTGTAACTCGGCGGGCCAAGGCTGCCGAAATACCTCTTTCTCTATTTTGCGTTTAGAATAACTCCATTCTAGCACCCGAATGACGTCATTTAAGTATTGGAATAAGTCGCTATGAAATTCCGTCATTCCTGTGCTAGAATAACTACATTCTAGCACCCAAATGACGTCATATAACCTCAAAATAGAAAATATTTAAGGGACTCCGGCTTCAATTTTTCGCGTAACAGACGACTGATTGTTAATTTTAACACAAAAAGCTCTATTTTCTAAAAAATATGCAATTGTGTTTATTAAATATGGGGAAATTGGCAGATGTAGTAGCTTATAAATGAGACCATTGTGCCAGACCTTGTCAAACGCTTGTTTGACATCTAAAAAGGCGGCTGTAGTATTCTTCTTTGATTCAAAGCCGAGTTCAATCATCTGGGTAAGTCGTAACAATTGATGATTGGTTGAATAGTTGCTTCTGAATCCAAACTGGAATGGTGGTAAGAGATTATGAATTTGTACTTCATTATACAGTCTAACCTTGATGATCTTCTCAAATATCTTTGACAGGGAAGGCAAAAGACTTATCGGTCTGTAGCTAGTTAGCTGATGTGTTGGTTTTCCCGTTTTGTGAAAGAGGAGTATGTTTGCATGTTTCCATTTATTGGGGAAGTATGCTAGTCTTAGGCATGCGTTAAATGTAGATGCTAATAATTCATAGGATTTAGGAGTCAGCTTCTTTAGTATTATGTTGGGAATCATATCATCACCTGGAGCTTTCTTAGTTTTTAATTTTGTAGTAAGTTCTTTGATTTCGTCTGGGCTAGTTGGTTGAAAATTCTCATTCTGTAGGATAACACGATTTTGTACTGAAAATTAACGTCAGCAACAAAGTCTTCGTTCCCTTGATCAAACGACGTTGTAAAGACTCCTTCAAGGTAAGTAGCGAAAGCATCGGATTTCTCATTATCCGAACAATATTCTATACCGTTACTTTTAATTATTGGTATTAGCGTAGTCTCCCTTAGTATGCGTTTTGTTGCTCTCCACATAGACGGGTCACCCGGTTGTAGTTCTCGTATAAACTTCGAATATGATTCGATTCTGTATTCATCTAGTTCCAGTTGAACTTGCCTAGCAACTCGATTCCATTCTATCTTAATTTGACCATCCCTTGTACGCTGCCATAAACGTCGTAACCTATTTTTAGTTTTAATTAAATTTAGAGTATTTATTGGAGGATGTAGATAATTATTTGGGCGCTTCTTAGTTCTTATAATCGTAGCTTCCGTGACGGCTTCTTTGATGTTGCTACTGAATTTTTCTAAAGCTTCGTCAATGTCACTTTTTGAGATTAATTTCAGTGGGCATTTGATTTTGGAGTCTAATAGAACTGCAAATTCTTCCCAATCAACTGTTTCTCTAATTAGATATTGTGCTGGCATATTAATCTCTGGCTTCATAAAAAATTTTATTAGAACTGGAAGATGATCCGAGTCTAATTCAGTAACTACTGACTGATATATTGGCCAGGTTATATATATGGTCCGAACGATATGGGAAATAAGTGGCCTCATTGGGAGCATCTATTTGGGCTGAACATAGAGAAGTATAGTTGTGTAAACGAATTCCATCTGGATTATTAACTCGACATCCCCATAGAGTGTTCTTGGAATTTAGATCTTCTACCAATATTATTGGTTCATTTCTGCTAAAGATGTTAGTTATATCTCCCTCTATCAGACGTTTATTGGGCTGTTTATAGGCGGATATAATTGTCACATTAGTTTTATTGTTAAATCTTATCGTGACTGCCACTGCTTCTAAACTTACTAAGGTTAGAGAAGGGAGAGGAGATATTTTTAAATGTTTTTTTGCTATAATTGCAACACCACCAGATGCAATCCTTGCATTTCGATCCATTCTATAGATGTTATAGTTGGGGATTTTAAATGGCTCATTTGGAATTAAGTGAGTTTCGCTTATGCAGGCCACGTCAATGTTATATCTTGCTAGAAATGCTATAAATAATGACCTTTGAGATTTAATGCCGTTCGCGTTCCAGTTTAACATAGTGATGTTATCTAAGGTTTGTATTTTATTTGTTGACATTATTTAATATTGCGGGAATGAGCGAAGACAACAATGACTTGATGGTGTCCATATGAGGAGCAATGAAATCAATTATGGCTTTGATGATTGTTTTGATAAGGGAATTTTCTTCAGAAGTACTCGTATTATCTTGTTCGTGGTTTACAGTAGATCGTTGTGGTCCACGTACGGTGTTTGCAAAAGACATTGTTCTGTTAACATATGATGTCGTTCTCAGGTTTTTTGCTGCTGAAGTCGGTTGGACTGATGCTGTTTTTGCTCGCACATTTTGACAATAGTCGCATCCTTTGTAATTAGCAGGATGTTCTCCGCCACAGTTGACGCATTGCGGTTTAGTGTTCTTCAATTTAGGACATTCCTTGTAGTAGTGATTTCCTGTGCATTTGACGCAACGGGGGTCAAGCTTACAATAATTACGTGTATGCCCGTAGCGTTGGCATCTCAAACATTGAGGAATATCTTTGCTTTTATTTCTAGGTTCCACTATAATTATGCAATGATATAGGGTGGTTAAATTAAAAATACTTTTGGCTTCGTTGGTGTTAGTTAGGTTGACTGCACATAAAGGCATAGGTTTTTTGTCTTTGTTACGCATTCTTGTCACATTAAGCACTGGAAATTGCTTTTCCTTGAGTTCTTGTTTAATCTCTTCTTCGGTTACAGAACATGGAACGTGCCTAATTATTACTGATAACGGTGCATCTTTGGGATTTCGAAAAGAGTGATATTTGATGTCATTCTTGTTGTAAAATTCAGTAAGTAGGCGAAAATCTTCAATGGAAGATAAATTAATTTTAAGAAAATCGCCTTTAGTGGAAGTTGTAAATTCAGATTCTGTATTATTTTTAAGATCCTTGATAACCCCTTGGTAATTGGATGCATTATGCAAAAATATTGGTGGAATTTTGGCTTTTTCTGATGATGTCACAGTTTGAGTGGGAGGTTCTTTATCATTGTCGCTACTCTTTCCAGGAATATTGAAATTTGGTAGGTAATATTTGTTTTTACTGAGTAATTCAGCATTGGTGAATAAAAACTGTTTTTTGGGGCTAAGTATTGGAGGAGAATTATTGCTCCTTTTCTTGCTGGCAAGATCTATTTCTTTGTCGCAAACAAATGGTTCGTGTTCCATATCGTCGATAGCACATTGACCGCGTGCATTTTTATCGTCTGACATTTTCTGAGGTGTTTTAACACGGGAGCTCTCTTTCGAGAGCTCCTTTTTAAAATTTGCTTCAGAGAGATATTGGTAATATATTTTAATTGTTATTTACCGCAAAGTTAATTACAAGAGTGTTATTACTTGTTTCGTCGGAATAAATTATCTTTGTCCACTATAAACCGAGCACTGTGATAAAACACAACCGCAAGGAATAAAGGCAAGTTTCGAATCACAGAATTGGTAAAACAATAATAGACCTATTTACCAAAAAACAGAGCAGACACCAAAGATAATTTGGCAAAATATAGCATTTACATCAATGTCACATGTGATACCAGACACTGAAAGAGATGGGGGGGGGGCTTCCTCAGACTGTCTATTCATATCAAATATAAGTCAAAAGCGCAAACAATCGAGCTGTGTTCACGGCCTTTATGTAACGCTGAAGGACTGCGTTGTTTTTTACTTAAAAATAAGTTTTATTTGACAAATCCTGCTATAATCAGCTCAAGGAGTCAACAAGGTTTAAGTTCCCAGACAGGCTTCTGTAGCTGGATTTCATGAAAAAGAGAATGTCCGAAAGGTTAGTTTTATTTTGAAATGAGTTTGCTCATAGACCTTTGCAGGCTAGATAAATAGCACAAAAACAATTCCTACAGCAGAACAGAGTTTCAAGGCAGCCCATATTAGATATTGTTTGTTAATGGACAAGGTCTAGGCATGCAGAGTACCAGGTACCTTAGACACCGACTGCTTTAGTTATATGGTCAAAGTCCTACTTAGAATTTTGCTGAGACTAAGGAGTTCCAACCCTAGCAAGGGATCTTTTACATGCTACACATCGTAGTAACATGTAACTCACGGCTTTACATCACTTCCGTATGATGGCATTCTGTAGAAGCTTTCATCTGCATTTTTTTAATTTTTGAAAAGCTCACAGGGACCGGGAATCGAACTCGCGACCTTTAGATCAGTAGTCAGGATGCTTACCACTCAGCTACCGACCCCGGCATATTAGATATTACAAATACAAGTAATGGTAAAAACGCAGAGGAGATTAAATATGGAATTGTAAAATATAGCAAATCGTTAAAGCTTGCATTATTTGCATTCCCATGCTGCAAATGCACAACGACCATTTAAGTAATATTTCGCATCAAATCTGATGAAAAAGAGGCCCATGTTTTACGAGATACCATCACAGAGTAAAACAAAATTTGGATAGAGGCATCTGGATACGCTGAACCTAATAGTAGTATTAATTATTAGTTTGGGCCTGTGTTTTTCACTTACTTCTAAGTATACTTTTGTAAATAGGTGTTTTTTTCTTATTGATATTTGATTTTTTTGTATTTTGTTTAACCATTAACTATAAATGTTGTTTGAATTTAGCGAATCAGTTATGTTGTTATAAACATTCGAAGACTGTTTCTATGATCAACCACTGGAAATTATAAATAGGGCTACTCCATAAAACATGAGAGAGATGCAATTTAGCCATGCTAAGTGAATTTACACACCTTGTATCACGAAAATCTGTAATTCAGGTGTTTGCTTACAAATAAAAGGTGATGTTAACGGAAATATACTCAAGTTATCGCAGTCATTATTAGTTGAAAACGCCCAGAGATGCACACTACAAATATATTAAGGATATATAAATTAAAAATTTGGAAATGCAAGTATCAAAAACTAACTGAGAATAAAATTGCAAAAGTGAATTTGTAGACGTAGCTGTTATAATAATCGGAAAAGAGTTTAACAATTAAAATCCAACGCAAAAGCAGAACAATGCAAACAAGGTGGTTGTCTGCAAATATTCAAGTTCAACAGCAGGAAAAGCGCTCGCAAAGCCACCAGTCAAAAAAGTCAATAGACAATTACATCTCCAATAAATCAAAGTACAGCTGAACCATTCTACTCGTAGCTTTGCGGGCGGCAAAAACCAGAACTCATATTCGAATCTAATAATTTCTAAGCTTCATATTGGTAATAGTTTTTGACATCTATCAAACTGACATTAACCCGTTAACCTGATTTAGATGAAATGACAAGATACTACATCAGTAGCGTAGGTACTAAAAACTTTTATATTTAAGTAATTATACCAAACAATAGAGGTTTTGCACAATAAAGGAGTTTGTAGTAACAGTGAATTACTTTCGATGCGATGCTTAAAACTAAATTCTTCGAATAATTCAAAACCTACACTACACATTGCAGTGTGAAGACAATTTTTACTAATTCCTGCAACCGCCGCTACTGATTTATTCAGAGTTATAACATAACTAACCTTTATAAATATGACATTTATTTTACTATTACCAAATTAGTAGAATCAATTGCCATCACAGCGCCTTCCATGGCCTACCTCGACCGCAAAGCTAGAATGGTTCTGCTGTTTAGTCTAAATACAAATACTAGGAAGCATTTGAAAAAAATGATAAACGCTAAAAGGGGCTGCTGAAAACGCCTAATGCCCAAAACGCCGACCCGATAATTCGTCCAAAACGCCGACTGCCATTCTGCCGACAGTGTCCAAAACGCCGAACGACGCCAACTGACCTCACATCGTTCGCGGGCTCGGCGTCGGAGCCGAATATAAATCTAAAATTGTATTTGGTCCAAAACGCCGACTGCACATCTAGTCGGCACTTTGGCCATTCGGTAAAATGTGGACTGTCCAAAACGCCGAACCGATAATTCGACCAAAACGCCGACTGCCATTCCGCCGATTACGTCCAAAACGTCGACTGCCATTCCGCCGACTATGTCCAAAACGCCGACTGCCGTTCTGCCGACCGTGTCCAAAACGCCGAACGGCGCTGACCGTCGTCACATCGTTCGTGAGGTGAGCGTCGGAGCCGAACGCGAATCAAAATTTATCTTTAGCCCAAGATGCCGACTGCACATCTATTCGGCACTTTGGCCATTCGGGAAAATGGCCTAGAACGCTAGTACGAGCCTCGCCCAAAACGCCGACCGCGTTCGGAGTCGGCAGTTCGGCCGTTCGGCGAAATGTCTTGCAAGGTAATCGCTGTTATCACCAAAACGCCGACTGCATGTACCAGCGGCCGTAAACAGTTTTGAAATTGCATTATTGTAGATGACGTTGCAGTATGGTAGATTTGTTTATTTGATTAACTGTTTCTGACTTCAAGACTAAAATTTTGGAAAAACAAATACGATCTGGCTTTCTGAATCTTTTTAATAGTCGCGGCAAACTTGCATAGTACCTATGAGTGCTGATTCATTACGGGAAAAACTATTCATGGGTCATAAATTGCAATTAATTCTACACCTACCAATATGTCCACAATGTCTACTTTTATATTTACATCGGCCTATTTAATACTTATGATGCCGTTCTCTAATTATGATTGACGTTTTGTAGGTAAATGAGGTTATCGATAATAGATACAAAAAGGCGTTGTGATTTAGTTAAACTTCCTACAAATAAAATAATTATACAGGGTGTTTCTTAAGTCGACCATGTGAATTCTGGAGGTACCAACATTGTAACGTAAAAAGAGGTCAAAAAAACTCGTTTAAGGTTTTGTGCCTCAGATCCGTAATTCTCTTATAAAACACCGTTAAAAATTTGAGAAAACGTTTTGAAAATCTTCGAATTTGTCATATAGCGGCAATATTTTTTAAAGCAGGTGAGTAACAAAAACCTTAAAATTGTCTACTATCCATTCACAAAATACAAAATTCGTGATCTGTCAAAACGGTGTCAAGTTGGCACCTTGTTTAAATTCTGTTTTGGAACCTCTGCTTGCTGATTTTGGCAGCACTAAAATTTTTAAAATTAAAAAACTTGACATGTAACACTTTCTTGTAAAAAAATAATCTCTAAAATTCTTAAATTTTTGTGCATACACTTCAATTGCAATGGAACAGAAATGAAAAAGGGTTTTATTATTAAAAAGGGAAAAAAGGCTATAAGTAGTTAATTATTATATTGTTCAAACTATTTTTGAACATAAATTTAGTGAATAAAGTGAAATAGAGCAAAGACAGAAGTGCACGCATTTGGCCTACAAAAGAACTGCATAAGTTGCTCCAGATAAAATATGGGTCAGGTTTCTGTGTCGCGATAACAACTAAATGTAAACGACACACGCAACAAACGCCAGTTCCTTATATTTCAAAACAGACGTTGCAGGTTTTAATTGTGTATTATACCGCATGTCAAAGGCACAGCGCAGCAATTTTGTAACTAGTGGGTCAAGATAACAAACTTAGCGTTTAATATTACGCACATATGATTGTAATTATTTATAGTAGGAAGTAAAATATGGCATACATTTATTGTATAAAAGCTATGTGATATGTATTAGAATTCAATATACGTTCAACCACGAATGTGTATTCATTGATGGGGTTAAACACAGGCCAAGATTGTTTGTAACGAAGTAGTCAGACCTAACTACTTCCCCCTATCTCTTAACAACAAAATAATCTCCAACTCCTGTCGAATAAAACTAAACTGGTTTTTAAAAACAAACATAAAAGGTGCTAAGTTCCAATTAATTTTGGGACACATCTTTTACAATATGGAAAAACTTTTGGCACATGTAACATAACCTAACTTTAAATATTACTAGAAATTACTAGATCCGAAGTATATTTAAAAAAAACTGTAATTTCCAGGTACACTCAGCAAATATTTAAAAAAATTGACATTGACAGTTTACGAGTTTCTCTTGTATAGATTGATGAAACTATAGCTACAGCATTAACAATCAGAATACGATAAAAAAATCTGGTGTGATACACACCACACAACTTTCTTTTACAGTGATTTTATAGTTAGCCAAAAAAAAATATTTTTAATTTTTAATCATTTGTTAAAAAAATTTAAAAATTACAAATTCTACAGAAACCGTAAAAATAGAGTTAGTTGAAAAGACAAATTATCTCTAAAGTTTGAATACGGGCTGTTCTATTTAAAACTGGAGTGAATAAAAAAAGAAACCCATTTTCGAGGTATTTAACATCAATACACATTAAAAATTTAATAACAATGTAACGTTTGAAAAACATCATTAGAGCCGTTTTGACAAACACGAAAAAAACTGAAAAATCACAAGAGTAAACACCATACTTTAGGTTATGAGATTTTCTTCAAAAGCTGTTGTCGCATCTAGATAGTAAACAAAACTTATATAGACTGCTGAAAATATTAAGGAGCACCTAGTAAAAGTCGACTTAAATTGTTACACGTTTATACGACAATCAGTATTTGATTGCTGTAGATTTTTGTTTTCAGGGATTTCATAATGGAAACACTGTCACTATACCTTGGCAAATTTATAGACTAAGTATTGTTTCAAAATTTTCATTGACCGTAATTTTGGAAGATTTTTAATAGGGGCTCCTTAAATTTTTTGAGCAGTGTATAAAGTTTCAACGTCATACCTCTTTTCGTTTTTTCCTATTTCAATTTTTTTATGTTGTTGATTACTTTTTATTGTGTCATCTACATCGCTATTATGTTGCCTAAGTATATCTTCAAAGTGCTGTTTCCAACGGGCCATGATCTTCGTGTTGTTAGTTAGTAATTTTCCCGTTTTATCTTTAAAGACATTCAGAAGGAATGTTTTGTCTTTTCGGAAATTCTTTAAGACCCTACAAAAAAGCTTCTGTTTTTTTAAGTTATGTTCCATTTTCCCCCAAACTCATCTTCCAAACTTTGTTTCTTAGCATTTTTCACCATTTTGTTTATTTTTATTCAACGTTGTTTATAAAGCTCATAGTCTTCACTACATTTTGTTGTGAGGTAGCTGACCCATAACTGTTTCTTTATCTTCAACTTTGATGGTATGTTACTTGATTACCAAGCCGTTTGTTTTGTCCTTGTCTTAATAGTATGATTTTTGCACCATATACCTTTTCTGCTGCCGATATTTTTTTTTAAATTTGTTTCCAATAGCTTCTGTTTTATCATCATATTTAACCCAGTCAACTTCGGACATTTCTGTTTCAAAAAGGAATTGGTAGCGAAGTTGTAAGAAAGTCCCCGGAAACAAAATTACTGGAGAGAAAGTTGTCGAAACACACAAGAAACGTCGTCGCCGTGTTTATTATTTTTAAATATCCCTTACATTTTTACTTCCCTCGACTAAAAGACCAAAGAAGTATTGTAATCGTGAAACACGCTATCCGAGATTTTTTCAGATCTTCACGTTTTAAGGTTCCTAGATAATGAAAAACATGTTTTTTTCAATTCCGCCGTCTGTCTTTCCGTCTGCCTGTTGGCGATATAGCGTTAAACTATTTGTTAGAGGAAGGCGATATTTTGCATCTCATAAACAAAATGAGGCAAGAAGTGGCCGTAGATACTACAAAGATATTGCAAAATGAAAGTGGTATACCAACTATCAGGAAAAGGCTTCGGCAATATGAGTATTTACAAGCCAGGTTACAATCTATGTGCCAGGAAACACCAAGGAACCCGAACTATTCCCGCTTCCCCAGAGAATAAATTTAGATGAATAATTGTTCTCTTAATTATAGTACTTACAGTATTGTATGTAGTATGCAGATTACAGATGGTATACAATAAAATAAAATGTTGTTATTGCACTACTTATTTAATTTTTTTTCTGGAGCCTCTTTCCTGGTGACTTTTTTCCGGGGGTTTCTTCTTGATGCCTTTTTCTGCTGACTTTCTTTCCAGTAACTTTTATTCCACGTGACTTTATTTGCGGTGGCAATACAGATAGTCTATCGCATCATCAAGTGATACTCGAAAAAGTTTTCGGTATAAGCGTATTCCACCAATCAAGTGCCTTTGATTTTTGAATAGGTGTCGGCAAGCCCAAATACTAATGGTTTTTAAAAATATCAGAGCATATGATATAATAAAATTTAATGAGACAAATTCAGTTTCGTTGACTTAGCATTTTAAAATAAATGAACGATTAAAAATAAAAATTAAATGTTTTTATTAAAACTGTATATCTGAACTTAATTTTTAAATGCCATATTTTTCTTTTTAGAAATAAAGGTAGTTTATTCCTGACACTTTAGATTAATTCTATTTTTGGTCAAACCGTAAAATATTTGAAAAATATATTCCTAAGGCTAATTTTAAATGATGCACAAACTTTTTGAGAAATCAATAATGAAACAGTTTTCCATTTGTGCGAATTTTTCGGAAGACGCTGTATACGAAAATTTTACAGATCTACTTGTTTATTCATTATTTATGTGAGATTTCAATATAGGTTTAGCCCAGTCAAATGTTACATCGGAACTTACATTAAATGCGGTTTTAATAATTTTTGGAGAGGTGTTTCGGACCATTACTGGGACTACAAATCCAGATTTGCAACCCTCAGAAACCTGTGCTAGCTGAATGGCGGTCGAAAACAGCAACTTTTTCGGACTTTTTTCGGTTTTTTGACAAGATCTCCTAAACTATGCGTTTGTTGGAAAAAATATTTCACATCTTTTTTAAAGTAAATTAAATTATCTACAAAATAAGGTCAAAATCGTTTTTTTAAGTTATATAGTTATCGAGATGCAGCTTTTAAAAGATTGACCTTTTTTTCCAAAAAGTGAAAATTTTAAGTTTTCTTCATGTTTCGAGTTGAGATACCGGCAAAATGACACGTCTTACAGAAAAGTCAAAAGCATAAAAGTTGTAGGGAATTTAATAAGCTTTAATATGAGCTAAGGCTGATCCTTGTAGCTCAGATAGTCTCGTCAGAAATTACAAAAAACGAAAAGATAAAAAAAATTCTTTTTTGGTTGAAAGTTAAGTAACATCGTTTCCTTCACCAATACCTTAATTATTGTTTTTTTCATAACATGTCGGCGGAAAATGTCGTATAACTAAGTTGAGAAAGTTTACAGTGGTTTTTATTGTCATTGAAGAACCTTTGAAAAGGGCCAGCCACCAAAAAATTCGACGCAGAGTTGAAAGTCCACTTCAAGTATGAATTGGCCCCTTACCCAATGTCTCTGTTCAATGAAACTGAAATGAGGAAGGGAACTAAGTAATAATAATAATAATATGATAATAATATGCCTTTATTCAACCAGAAAAAAATAATCGAAAAGGAATACAACCATTGAATATATTCACAGGCAAAGTTCAGCCAGACAACATAAGGTTGTTTGCTGCTCTTCCACTTAACCTGTAGTTTGAACTTAAAATTATAAGAAAAACATAAATACTAATTATTTTAATTCCGACATGAAAACCCACGCGCCTGCCTGTACGTAACAATACAAATACAAAACTATTTAACAAAGAAACTATTGATTCTGCTCACGAAATAAGTAATAAGTTAGATTTCTTTTGAAAGCGATTGACTTATAGTAAATGGAAGAATATCTAAAATTTTATTGAAACAGTTAACGACACAATATGAAAAAGATCTCTCAAATAGTTGTTTTCGATGTGATGGAAATGTTAAAAGACTCTTGTGGCGAAGATTTAAATTATGGATGTCGGTACGATAAGTCAGCTCTATATTCGTGTTTCACATCTCTCACTACCAACATCTCCCGAGATGCCTATACCCATATCGTGCTCGATGATGACTACTTGCTCCACAAATATGTGTAGTACTGAAACGCTTCAGTGAAGACCATCATCGACGGATACATTAATTTTGTAAAAAACCATTTTGGAACAGATGTAACAATTGTCTTCGATGGATACCCGGAGGACGCCTCTCAAAAAAGTACTAAAAGCGCAGAACGTCTCAGACGATGCTCCGCCCTCAACTGCAGTGACACGAGGCACTTTTT
Source organism: Agriotes lineatus (assembly GCA_940337035.1). Classification (NCBI taxonomy): domain Eukaryota; kingdom Metazoa; phylum Arthropoda; class Insecta; order Coleoptera; family Elateridae; genus Agriotes; species Agriotes lineatus. The sequence continues at coordinate 45,377,441 of OW679194.1, forward strand.
CCCAGCTGCATAGCATCGTGACTTACATCTGGGCGGAGGAATTTGGTTTTCCTCCGCCAGAAAGGGGCAGAGGTCGTGTCGCACCCGCTAAATGCGTGAAAAAACAGAATTACCCCAGCAGAGTAATTAGAGGTTCTGGTGGTGAACGATGTAGATGAATATTGGACATCTGGCTCCCCTCTTCTGCCTTTCTGGGGGTACTCGTAGGTGGTGTATTTTTTTGGAATTTAAACCAACTAACAACACAAGCAGGTCCACATCTTCCCGATGATTACAACTTTCTCAGAAGAGTCAGCTTTGGTGATGGCAGCTCTAACAATGTTAGCATCAGCGTCCTCTTCTGAAACTGTCACCTCAACACCGTGCTGCTCAAATCCAGTAGCTCTATCAACCTACACTTATTAGTGTCGTTTGATAAGAACTTCTCTTCCTCCGCCCAGATGTGAGTCACGATAAAATAGCTGCAGCTGGGAAGAAGTGCCTCGTCGCGAGATATGGAGGAGGCTGACTCTACCCTCAATGACCTGATATACCTCCAGTTCATCAGGTCAGAATCTACAGCCTAAAGTCAACCTCGCCCGTTTGCCGCCATCCACAGATGCTGCAAAACATCATGCTTATCGTGTGTATCACCAGTAGCTCTATCAGCCTACGCTTATTAGTGTCATTTGATAAGAACTTCTCTTGCTTGACGTTGAGAGTAGTTGAAGCTGATAGGACAATGTCACTGCAGTTGAGGGCGGAGTATCGTCTGAGACGTTCGGCGCTTTTAGTACTGTTTTGAGAGGCGTCTTCCGGGTATCCATCGAAGACAATGGTTACATCTGTCCCAAAATGGTTTTTCACAAATTAATGTATCCGTCAATGATGGTCTTCACTGAAGTGTTTCAGTACCACACATATTTGTGGAGCAAGTAGTCACCATCGAGCACGATGTGGGTATAGGCGTCTCGGGAGATGTTGATAGTGAGAGATGTGAAACACGAATATAGAGCTGACCTAGTTCCCTTCCTCATTTCAGTTTCATTGAACAGAGACATTGCGTAAGGGGCCAATTCATACTTGAAGTGGACTTTCAACTCTGCGTCGGATTTTTTGGTGGCTGGCCCTTTTCAAAAGTTCTTCAATGACTATAAAAACCACTGTAAACTTTCTCAACTTAGTTATGCGACATTTTCCGCCGACATGTTATGAAAAACACATTAATTAAGGTATTGGTGAAGGAAACGATGTTACTTATTTCAACCAAAAAAGAATTTTTTTTATTTTTTTGTTTTTTGTAATTTCTGACGAGACTATCTGAGCTACAAGGATCAGCTTCAGCTCATATTAAAGCTTATTAAATTCCCTACAACTTTCATGCTTCTGACTTTTCTGTAAGACGTGTCATTTTGCCGGTATCCCAACTCAAAGTATGCAGAAAACTTAAATTTTCACTTTTTGAAAAAAGGTCAATCTTTGAAAAGCTGTATTTCGATAACTACATAACTTACAAAAACGATTTTGATCCTATTTTGTAGAAAATTTAATTTACTTTAAAAAAGCCGTGAAACATTTTTTCCAACAAAACGCATAGTTTAGGAGATCTTGTCAAAAAACCGAAAAAAGTCTGAAAAAGTCGCTGTTTTTCGACCGCCATTCAGCGAGCACAGGTTTCTGAGGGTTGCAAATCTGGATTTGTAATCCCAGTAATGGTCCGAAACACCCCTGCAAAAATTATTAATACCCCATTTAATGTTAGTTCACGCATTTTTTGTGTAACATTTGACTGGGCTAAGGTACCTATAAGTGCATTTCAAAATCACCCTGTATATGCGTCTTCTTAGGAGTGGTACATTTTTTATAATACAACTTATAGAACTTAAAATATTTGAATTTCAAATGGCAAAGTGTTAATCTTTTACTAATTATAATATCAAGTCTCTTAATGGGTATTTTATAATTTTTGTAAAATAAAATGAATTAATGAAAAACGCAGAGTAACATTTGTAAGACTACTCTATTCTCGTTATTAAAGAATTGTACTCTTTTTGATGTATGCAGTCAAGATATGTAGGTAAGTTTTTACTAATATTCCAGTGTTTCTCATCTGCATTCCTTTAAGTAGGTCTTCTAATTGCAGTTAGTCCACCATAAAATCCTTTGCTATTATCGATCCTTTGGAGAGAATAATATTTGCAGATACATTTTGCTTATATCGGCGGTTAAAACAAATATGTGCAATCTAAATCTAAGAATAATTAAAAGCAAGTTATCTTGAAGTTTTGGCCGAACCATTAATGTTTTATTTAAACTAATCCCAGATAAATACAGCCGATACTTCACACTTCACCAGTAGTTTTTTGAATTTACTTAGTTTTTTTATTACTGCGTGATGCAGCATTGGGTTCATTTAATTTTGATACCGGAACCAATTCCATATGGCTAAGTTTCTGATAATCGTTCATAAAGGACTACAATTTGTTATAGTAAGGAATTTAGATTTAATTTAGTCTCTAAAATTTAAAATTGCCTACTTGCCATTTCCTTTGTTAAACCGATTAGCGAATATTGGAGGGATTAATTTTGAACGGCAGTTTTATTACCTGCCGGCACTATTTCCTCCAAATGTGCTTGCAAAATGTGCTTCAGGTTGTACTTTTCATAGAAAACTACAAAAGGCTGAAGATTTTTCTATATCCCCGAATTTTTTAATTAACTTACTAAACAACAAATTGTTTTCTCAAATTTTTAACGGTGCGGATCTGAGGCAAAAAACCTTAAACGAGTTTTTTAGACCTCTTTTTACGTTACAATGTTGGTACCTCCAAAATTCACATGGTCGACTTAAGAAACACCCTGTATAATTATTTCATTTGTCGGAAGTTTAACTAAATCACAAACTCCTTTTTGTATCTATTATCGATAACCACATTTACCTACAAAACGTCGATCATAACTAGAGAACGGAATCATAAGTATTAAATAGGCAGTTGTAAATAAAAAAAGTAGACATTGTGGACAAATTGGTAGATGTAGAATTAATTGCACTGTATGACCTATGAATAGTTTTTTCCTGTAATGAATCAGCACTCATATGTACTAAGCAAGTTTCCCGCGACTACTAAAAAGATTCAGAAAGCCAGATCGTATTTATTTTTCCACAATTCTAGTCTTGAAGTGAGAAACAGTTAATCAAATAAACCAACCTACCATATTGCAACGTCATCTACAAGAATGCAATTTCAAAACTGTTTACGCCCGCTGGTACATGCAGTCGGCGTTTTGGTCATAACAGCGATTACCTTGCAAGACATTTCGCCGAACGGCCAAACTGCCGCATGCATGTTAAAATATTAAAGTCCCTGACAAAAACATAGTTGGATCATACTTTTAGACATGTTTTACTCGTCAAAATCTCTCTTTCTTCAAAAAAGCCATGTTTAACCTTAAACTTTCAAGGCCAAATCATAACACAATCAGTAGTGGACTATTTTTAACTTATGCGGCAACAACTAAACTGTAGCCTCCCAAAAGAATTACTACGATATGTTGATTTTGTCAAGAGTTCTTTGATTGTTGGAAAAGTCACCTCCGAATCGCCCACTGTGCGGCGTTTTGGACGAATTATCGGGTCGGCGTTTTGGGCATTCGGCGTTTTGTCCTGGACCCACTCTAAAAACCGAAATGGTAATGAAATATCAGCAAATAAAGTAAAGGAAGAGATAGGTAAACTAAAACTTGGGATGGTAACCTAAAATGGTCAAATATTTATGCCCAGTGCCCATGCCAGTTAAAATAGTCAACCCAACCGGAAATACAAATTAATACCTAAAAATCTGATGTGATACAGGCACACAAATTCTTTTTACAGTGATCTTATAATTAGCCAAATATTTGATTTTTAATTTTTAAGCATTTGTCAAAATTTTTCAAAAAATACAAATTCTACAGCATCTGTACAAAATAGAGCGTTAGTTGAAAAGACGAATTTTCTCTAAAATTTTAAGCTGAATTAAAATTTTTTATAATATACCGGGTGTTCTATTTAAAATAGGAGTTAATAAAAAAAACTGAAAAAGATACAAAAGAATCCCATTTTAGGGGTATTCAACTGGAAAATCACCTATCTCACATCAATACCCATTAAAAATGTAAAGTTCAGTGGCGGCACTACGGGGGGGCCTGGGGCCCAGGCCCCCCCAAGATTTAGCTATGCCCCCCTGAGTGCCCCCCCCCCCCCCCCCCCCCGAAGACACCATTTGATTAATATCTTGTCTAAACACATTCAAAGAGATATTTTGAATATGTTGCTAAGTATAATAAAATGAACTTAAACTAAATAATAATTTCGAAGAACTTTTAATGGGGAATGTTTATTGCTGCAGTAAAATACATAAACTAAAAATCAACTTAATTTGTGGTTTGATTATTAATGGGCCTTTTAGGCGCATGATAAGGAATACTGCTTAGATGCAGAATATCAATTTACGCTCTTATCTGGGTTAACAAACATCCTTATGGTTGGTCGGCACAATTTGATACAGTAATAATCCTGTTATGTTTACAGGTATTTTGCAATCAATATCGCATACAAAAGAGAATGCAATTTAACTAAATTTTAAAATATAAACATTTGGCTTCTGATATCTGCTTCTGAATACATTTGCTCGGTGGTCTCGTTGAAGTGTGCTAGTGTGCATTTTAATTGTTAGCGGTCTTTTAAAAAATGAAGCGTGCTAAGACACTAAGGGATTACTTTGATTCTACTCTCACTGCAGCAATAATACAATCAAAGAGACCAACGTTGCTAAAAAGGGCGAATTAAATACTGAAAATAATAGTGTTGTGGAGATGGAGTTCCCTGAAGATGCCGAATAAAGTGTTTGTAAAAATGATGATAATGACAAGAACGTAAGCAATAACAATATGTCTGATGAAGGTCTCTCAGGTTTCTCAGTTTTAGAAAAACTGCATGTGTTTGTTAGTTCTACACCCAAAATTTATCAACCTACAAAAAGAAATATATCCTAAACAAAAACCAATGGAACTAAAACGACTGACTGACACCCGTTAGATTGCACAATTTCTTTCATGTGATATGGTGATCAAAACATTTGATTCCATTATAGTGTTACTGCATAGTATAGCTGACGGTGAAGGTAATTTTAAAGATGAGAGTACTCATCGAGTAGATGCTACTTGACTCTTAAATCAATTAAATGAAACAATTGAAACATTTGTTGTTTCTTTTTATTTTTAAAGTATTGTTAAGACAAGCAGGTTCTTTGTCTGACCATTTACAGAACTCAAATGTAGATTATGCTAATGCCGTAGATTTAGTTGATGCAACAGTAAGTGTTTTGAAAAACTTCTTAATTTAGTACATCAATACCGTGATGCATTTGGGACATTGTATAACTTACTAAAAATAGCAGTGACATTACCTGTTTAACTGCTTCTTGCGGAAGGTCTTTTTCTAGTTTGAAAAGATTCGACACTTATCTCAGAACTAGAATGACTAATGAGAGGCTCTGCAACATTTCCACTTTATCTATTGAAAAGGAAATTGCAAAAAACATAGATGTAGATAAAGTACTCGACTCATGCATATAAGCGAATAGTTCTTTAATAGCGTTTAGTTGTTGTTCTACCTAATATTTGATTATAATGTATTATAAGTAAATAAAATATTACCCTGTAATAATCTGTAAATGTACTAACGGTTTTATTTCTTAATAAAATAGTTATTAAATTGAGAATATAATTCATGTATCAAGTGACGCCATTTCAACCTATGAGGTACATGCCAATGCCTAGTCACAAATTATCACAGCGGTAGTAATTTATTTTCGTAATTGTTTTTAGGTTGATATGAAAATAAAATTAATACCCAATAGATTATTTCATAATTTTGTCGGTTTGTCAAATTGACCTTTGTTTGCTTTATTGTCTTTGTACAATTTCACATTTAAAATAAAACTAGATACGTAATATTGGATATTTTGCATTTCCTTCAATATATTTTCTTTCCGAATATAATTCGTGTAATGACTAATAATCGATGATTTTTTACTCGTTAAAACCGGAACAGCAAATTTAACTCGTGCTACGCAGTAGTTCAATTTAGGTTCCGGTATTAACACGAAAAAAAATCATCCATAATAATCATTCCACTTGTTAAATTACAACTTAAAATTCAGCTATGTCTATATCGTCTACTACTATATTAACATGTAGTTCTTAAGAAATTTTTAAACCAATTTTTTGCAGTGTTTTCCATTAGATTATTTAATACCAGTAATTACTAGACTACGATTTCGTGTGCATTGTTCTAAATTTGATAAACTGAAGCTGAGCTTTTTTATTACAGTCTTTTTCTTTATTTTCCTGTTTTAAGTGGGCTATTCCCTATTTGATGGTTGTAGATCAGCTGTATTAGCAGTTAGGGTTTTGTTATATCATCGTATTGAACAGAAATCAATGACATAGCATTTTAAGCTCTTGCATTCGATTATCGACAGAATCGAACTTATTATTTATTACAGATAGTACATCCATAACTTCGCCTAAATCAGCATTGTTGCAGCTTTTTAGAACTTCGATAAGAGCAGCCATATCCAAAGGTTTGTTCTGCAGACTTTCCGTTGAGGTTGAATTAGCTCTGTTACGTGTAACTGTTTCGACACAATTATGGCATTTCCAAACCCTTTTACTTACACATACTTTATTGTAGCTACGTTCAGGTTTCGAACATTCAAAATGGTACCTCGTTCCACATTGCGCACGAATAGGGAATTCTAAGGATTCAATAATCTTAGTGCAACGACCGCAGGTAATCGTAGTTGAATGGCATTTGACCTCTGGCCTTTATGCAGATATCTCAAAATCCGGTCAAGTTTTATTGTATGAAAATCACTATTGATTCTTGTTACCGTACCTTGAATTGCAATAATTTGGAAGTTTTTAAATTCACGCATTAAACAAAAATGGTGCTGCCTGCGCACGATCTTAGTCTTATTAAAAAGTACAAATATTTTTATGCTAAATTGAACGATATTGTGCCTTTATTTTATTTTAATTATATGCAATAATATTCGGCTCCTCCGGTGAACATAATACTCTGTTTCAGAGTTAGGTCAATGAATTAAAAATTCTGGGTAGAGCGAACTAACTTTTAGTAGCTGCAATTTAACTCGGATTTTATTTGTGGGGGCACCAAAACTAAATCTAAAGTAGCTAACCTCAAAAATTGACATAAAACACAAAGCGGAGTACACTTGTAGAAATCGTAATAATTGATTTAAATCGATGCCAAAATCAGCAAAATACCTCAGGTAAGCAATAATTATTCTCGCGTAGCAACAGTACTAACGGATTTTGTTCTAGCGTGACGTACCAATGACGCCAACATAAATTGTTTTAACTTACAAACGAATGCACAATTTTCCTAGAGATTCCTATACATTCTAATGACGCCACATCGATTTCTGGGTTGTGGAATGCACGGGATAATCGGGAATTGCGTCAACGCTTAGCGGAAACTTTAATCTTGCAGGCCCCAGCAAAATAAAAAGGCTGTGGACGATGAAAATTGTGCAAAATACCTGGTTTTCCTTTTTCAAAAACTCCGAAGCTGATCGCACCTCTCAGGGGACGCTAACGCGTTTTCTTAGCTGTCACAGGCCTGGGGACTCGGATCTCTGCCTGAAGTTCTGCGTTAAGTCCTCCTCTCGGTGTTGAAAGCACCAACCTTGGCTCCAACTAGCTACTGCAGGCGATATCGATTCTCGAACGCAGCCCGTACTTGGACCGCAGCTGCCTGGATTTTATTGCCGACGAAGAAGCACAAACTACACCTCTTTAAGATTGGAAAACTATTTCCAAATGTGCCCAACACATTTATGGTTAAATAAAACCAATACTTGCACGACATGAATGTGTTTTTATTAAAAAAAATTTAACTCTTCTGGGAGCTGATGTAGAACAATGTTAACAGCTTGGGCATTTTTAAAGCTCTCTCTGTGGTTGTTAAAGAAAAGAGAGTTTGGTATATTAGCAACATATCACCATAATTGTTTAAAAGAAATAAGGTTTGATACTTAAAATTAACTTATAGAATAAGGTTTTGATAACATCTTTAATTCTTACCGACTAGATAAATGTTTTTCTTAGGTTATAAATTTACTCCACTTAATACTCTGCCCGTTCACTGTGTTTTTGACCATACTGTTATGTTCTATAGTTTATAATGCACTTAATAATGTCCTTCGTTCTATTTCTTTGCTATTCGTAGGCTGCTCTTTTGCAACATTTTTTATCGGTTGCTTTTTGCAACGTTTCTAATCCTCGTACTGTATTGCTATACCCTTCAGTTATTTTGCCATTCTGGTCCTAGCTTTCTGATCACTATACTGCTCATAACTTTGTACCATTTCGTACAATAACAAACATAATACTGCAAATGTTAACGCTACCATTGTAAGATACAATCTAACTGCATTCGCACTTGCAAAACCTCGTCAAATCTGGTATCAAGAACATAACCCTTTTAAACTAGCTTTTCATGTTACCTTTGCCTCAATTTGTGAAACTCAGCTGCATCCATCAGTGCATTTATCTCAATAAAAGTAAACTAAGCTTGCACTAATTAAAATTATTTATTTTGTGCTTCGGTTTGGTAAGCAGAATTGTAGAGAGCACAAAACCACGTGAGGCTGCGTTTCAGGATAACATAATTAACGTCCCTTTAAGTGACATTGACTACATTGTCTTAAAACAAAGGTGCAATCTCACCTTTTCTGCTCAAAACCATTAGGGACACGAACGAGTGCAAAGTAACAGAATCCTGATCCAGCCTCCAGGCAATTCTGTTTATGGTTCTTCGAGCCCGACCCATTTCCAATTAAGAACAATCACATTCCCGGGGTCACCAGCATCCGAAGAAGAAAATATCGTCTGCCAACCCACCCAAGTACCAAAAAATGTCTAATAATATGGAGGAATTCAATCAGTTAGCTGTCACCCAAAAAGAATCCGCGCAATAACGCAGGTGCTTTAATGTAGAATAGGACTCTGCCAGCCAGAAGACAGAAGTTCACATCAGCAGTCAAAATAAGGCGCTAGATGAATTATGGAACCCGCGACCATCAACAATGCGAAAATGGTTCAGCTAAGTATTCCAATCCATCCAGGCCCCAAAAATTCCGAACAAAAGGTTCTGATTCCAAAGTTACAGATTCGAATCCATAATTTTAAGCAAGCCATGTTCTATGCTGAACAAATCGTTGGATGTTCGAAAAAAGACGCCATCACGCAGAGAAGACTGGAAGAAAAATGGGATCGTGTGACAGAGATGGACGAAGAAGTCATGTCTAATGAGATGGACTCAAAACGAATACACTTCAGTCCTAGGTATACTAAGTTGGAAAACAGGTATAAAAATGTAATTACTCTATTACAAACACCGACAAGGAGCGAATAATCATTATGAAGAATGGGCCACTTTCAAGGACCTTTTCACCAAATTAGTGGATGACAACTAGCACATGGATGATGTCATCAAAACGCAGTATTTAAAAACGCATGTCAAGGGAGAGCCCAACCGACTGATCCAGCATCTAGCAGTGACTCAAGCCAACTACAACACCGCTTGGAATTTGCTGCAACAAAGGTACCAAAACAACCGCCTTATTTTAACAAAATTGCTAGACACCATCTTCGATCTGTCAGTCCTTTCTAAAAAATCAGCCCAAGGGTTGAAGAGATTGCATGACTCTATCAAGATATGTGTAGAAGCAACCAAGAACCTAGGCATCTCCACCGACAGTTGGGGTCCATGGATCAACAGGGCGATCGCTAGAAAAATGGACCCTGAAACTAATCAATTACACGAGGAGCAGTCGCTTCAATGCCCCAATGAAGTTCAGGATCACCAACAATTAATGGCTTTTTTGCAAATGCGGTTCCAGTCCCTGGAATTCATTGATAAAGCTTGAAAACCCATACAGGAAAGGCCACAGAAGACTTATGCTTCCGCATCTCTTAATTGCAAGCTGTGCCATAGAGATTATTACATCGATAACTGTGGTCAATTCCAAAGGCTACCCACCAATAAAAAACAACAAGTGGTAAGAACCAATCGGTTGTGTTTTCGATGCTTGCGACACGATTCTAATATACCATGTCGATTTTATTACAACTGTCAAATCTGTCGCTATCAGCATCATACTCTACTTCATAAGGCACAACCAAGGTCGCTACCAGCTTAGAAGATGAAGACATCAGCTCACGCAGTAACCATGCAGACCTCCAACGCTCCAGGAAAGAAGCCAAACTCAACTATCATTACCGCCAACTTAGGCGCAAAAGGGAGCCAAGTGTTACTAACCACAGCAATGCTTCAAATCAGTCAACATCGGAACAACATTAAAGTCAATACCACGATTGGAAAATTGTGGCAAACAGAAGAAGTACCTGTCTACCAAAAACTTTTTACAGAATATCAGGCATACAAAGAGAAAGTTATTAAGACAGTCAAAGAGGCTCAGTCCGCATGCAATGGATCCATCCAAAGAGTAACAATCCAGCAGGTGGAACAACTATCAACGACCGATTCTACAGCGAAAAAACGAGCAATAGCAGCTGCCCAGATAAAGAATACGGGAGTTGAACGTCCTGCTATCATCGAACATGAAAAAATAGCACCTTCTCATCCACAATAAAATCACCAAGTGCACGGAGTTTCCAAAGTCCTCATTCGCGAAGTCTCCATTCACGAAGTTTCCATTCACAAAGTCGATGGACAGAAAGAAAAGGAAATTGCAGGCCACGAACAAATCGTTGGAAGTCCTCCAGATGCTTCTAAAGCAGCTCCTAGCGGTGGATGTAGCCAAGAAATGACAGCAAGAGGTGCAGGAAAAGGAAAATCCGACTAGAAACACTTCTCGCCAGCGATGGATGGAGCCATGAAGTTGCAGCAGTAACTGCAGAAAATAAGAAACCATCCGAGTTCACTAGAAACTTAGCACCTAGTGGAGGATGGCATCAAGAAATGGCATCAAGAACTGCAGCAAATAGAAAACTTCTGAATTCGATAACAACTTGACACCCAGTGGAAGGAAATAAGAAACAGCGAGAAGAACTGCAGCAAACGGAAAACCCTCCGAGTCCATTAAAAACTTCACACCCGGTCGAGAGTGGCACCAAGACATGTTGGAAAGGGATGCAGGAAAAGAAAAATTCTATACCAAACACTTTGCGCCTACCGGTGGATGGAGCCCAGAAAAGGCAGAAAGAACTGTAGAAAACGAGAAACCCTCCGAGTTCACTAAAAATTTGACAATGGTACCAAGAAATGGCAGCCAACAAGTCAGAAAATGAAAATTCCAGTTCCAGGCACTTTTCGCCCAATGGAGAGAGGAGACAAGAAATGGCAGCAAGAAGTCCAGAAAACAATAAACACAATGCTAAGCACCTAGCCCTAGCCGAGGATGGAATCAAGAAGACAGCTTAATAAAGTCTGCGAGGGAATTTACCGAAAACACGCAATTAGTAGAGAGGCCAAACTAAATTAACTCGTCAAATAACGATTTTCGTGGGACTGTGTAGGTTTATACCGACAAGTAGTATCTTCTTATTCGGTGGTGTTTCCTGAGTATGAAAAATCATGTTGTCGCTTTCTCAGCCTGTGGAGTGAGGAGCTATGACGTCACAAAAATGGCCATTCTTGGTTCCAGGTTTTAGTACAGAAAACCAGGGTTTAACCCAAACATCCAAAAAGAAAGTTCTACCCAGCAGCAAACTGTTTAGTACCCTCCTCTTAGTAAGTGGTAAAAAGTAGCACCACATTGCGCGTCGGGTTTAGGCAGGAGGGGGGTAGAAAGCTAGAAAGGTGGTAAAATGGTAGTTTTCAACAGTTTTTCGCGAATATCTCGTTAACTATGAGGTTTAGCGCAAACTTTATCTGATACAAAATTAATCAACAGTAATATCCCAAGTGCATTAAAATAGCCGATTAAATTTTGACGTTTTCTGTGAGAATGTTTTGCTAAGAAATTTGTCAAGTAAATTTGCCGCTCAACAAGAATCCCGAGTGCGCAGCACGAGGGATTTTGAAGCGGAAAATTTACGAGATATATTTCTTCAGAGCAAAATATTCTGACAGATAATCTTCAAAATTTATTCAGGCTAGTTTACATGCACGCGGGATGTTCGGAGTGATTATTTCCTGAATAAATAGATAAAATTCAGTTGGTGAAGCCCCTTTAATAATCATGTTAAAATTATGCACAAGCGATTAAATTTTGACATAAATTTAACCGCGGTTAAATTTTGACGTTTGAATTTTAGCCATTATTAAACTGACAGAAACCATGGTGATTACGCATTATTATGGATATGAAGGAAATAATCTATATTTAATTTACAACAAAAATGGTCTTATGCATTTTTGACTTCTAGACAAGAGTTACGGAGATATTGAGGGGGCAATGATGTCATTATTTTCTAGTTAGCTTGGGATTCACCGTAATCACTTGAAAATGGGTATGTTTCGTTATAAAGAGTATGTTTCGTTATAAAAAGTACTTAGTAACGCATCATTAACATAGGAACATTTATATGTGTGTATGTATGTATGTACGCCTATGTGTATGAATCTGACAATATATCTACATTGCTCTCCTCCTTTGTCGTTTTTATCTTCATTTTGCCTATTTTTCCTTTTAGATAAATCATTATATCGTTTTCCTCTTTCCCATTTAAACTTTTATAATTAAAGCTACTTAAATTACCTCCATCGTTTGTCAAATTTTCCTAAAAATATAAAATCATGTGAAACAAGGTTGACTAGAAACTTTATCTAATAAGCTTTAATACAATAACTAATGGATTTTTTTTCTTCACAATACATGCTTTTCAGTAAACTCAATGTTCTTCAATGGAAAGTGGTATGTACAACGTACATGGTAGTTACATAATAATAAATTACAGCAATCAGTGACCTAAAAATCGTTAAACTCTTTTTCATGTTGAAGATTATCTTCATCGATGCCGTCGTCAATAATTAGTGCATCTCTGTTGATGCACCTATGTCCGGAGCAATTCTTGCACATATTTGAGCATTTCTAGCCACTCTGACGACGCTCACAGTTTCTGACACACCCCGTATTACAAGTGCAAACAATGAGGGAGCGCAATTTTTTAGGATCAACTGCCTTTGTGGTTGCAACTGGACGCAAATAACCACAATCCTTTTCCAACCCCATTTTAGTGAATCTTTATTGACACTGAACCACTGCTGCACTTGATGGTAAACTCTATAAAAGTGTTATTGTCCAGCTGCTAAAGTGGGAGAGAGTACAGCCAACCTCAAATTTGTGTGTACAGGCTCCTTTGCGATGGTCTGCAAGTAACATTGACGGTGCAGAGTATCCAAATTATCTGAATTTGTTGATGCAAATATCGAAAGGAAGAAATGGTTCCAGCATCAGCTAGCGCATCTGGGTCTGCATTTAGGTTGTTAAAAGTCAACAGCTTGTTAGATGACTCGACGTCACTAAGCGATTCACGCGATTAATCCAATTATGGGTTGTCATCAAAAATTAGTCGAACCCGTTTTACACAAAATTCAATTTCAATCTAAAAATCCCGAGAGCCGGCCCTGTATTTCTAAAAGCTGTTACCGATTTATTTAGGTCACATTTTAAGATACAAACCATTGACGGAAATTCTCCGTAAGCACTTCTGTGCCACGTTCAAATTGTTTGGTTCGTTTTGTAGCCTTGGGGCTTCCAGTTATATCCAAAGTCCGGTTGAACGCAAATCAAAAATAATCACACCCCAATGGAATATTTCTTTATAAACATTTTCGCTTCGCACGCTAATGTGTTTATTTCGACACCCAGGCGCCTTCAATACAAAATTCTCGGAACTCTGTGTAGCCAGCGCATTTTAAACTTAAGCTCCCTTTGTCTTACGCGATAAAGAAATGAGATTTCAAATGTTATTTCGGTCCATATCAATCCGGGGACTTTTCGTAGTAACCCGATACTTTGGAATTCGCTATACCACAAAATTCTTTGTTCAGGATTCAAGGCCCCTTTCTGCCCAATTAAGCTTACCTAGTAAAATTTCCTTTTATTTCACAACGCGGTAAGGAATGGTGCAATAATGAGAGGAAGAATTTCCATCAGCGGTTGCAAAAGTGAGATGGACTCTTCTTTGCCGCGGGGGCAAATCTTTAAGCCCGCGCGTTCGAAATTTTAATTGGTAGCAAGCTTCCGACCAAGAACGTTTGAGAAGAACGCGACCCCCGGACCTCGGCCGGGGGGGGCTTCGCTATTTTTGGGAGCTTTTGGCTAACTTTTGGTGATTAACATGGTGAATCCTTTTTGGCGTTCGTGCAGACTTTCAAGTGCCTTTGGGGCACGTTAATGGCGAGTGCAGTTAAACCCGAATCTTCGAAGTGAACATTAATGTTTGTGTGTTTTTGGAAATGCGCGGTGGGCAGAGGAAGTGTAGTGAACTCGACGTTGTTTAATGAAGGGCCGATTTTCGTTTACTACAGCTGGTCTCCAGGGAGACTTTTGGCACTTTTTGCCGATCCGATTAGAAACGATATCTGAAGAGCCTCAACTAACTTTTTTCCCTGTTAAGTCGGGAAAAGACTATTGCGTAATGCATATTTGGGTCAACGTCGGGGTTTAATTGGGCCGCCGCGCAACATCGTATTGGCTGCTGTCACTTCTTCGATTGATGGTTGCTGTCTTCAATCCCCTCGAGTCTCGCTGCCTCTTCTGGAGAATTTGCTACACCTTGTGCACGTCTCGCCAGGCCTCCACGAGAACAAGTACATCTGCATCTAACACTGCATGCTTCAACTCAGGTAGGCGCCTTGTATTGTACCAATTAAATAACTCTGGTGCCTAACTTAATGTGCGATTTTATATTTTATTGTGTGTCAGTGCTTATAATCGTTGCGTACGTCCGCTAGGACCTATGATTTGTTTCAGTTAATGTTTACCAGGGGCTTTACTCCTGGCGTCCATTTTATGTCATTTGTTTTGGATCATAGTGTGTTTTTTTGTGTCTTTGTAACTAGCCCTTAAGATATATTTTGGTTTTGTGGGGCCCCCTTTCACATTCACGTAGGATATCTTTTTTTACTAAATTTAAACTCACCTCCGGGTGTGTGTTTTAATGTACCGATTTGTGTAAACTTTAATTCTTTAAATAATAAACTTGTTAAAGTCAGTTCATTCTTTTTTATGAACTTTGAAACCCCTTCTGGGTCATTAACTAATCTAGTGTGGCAAAGGCCAAATGTAATTAATTTTGTGAAGTTAAAGCATGCTCTTTTGAGTAAGTAAGCCCCAGAATTTGGGCCAGTCAGTGTTCTTTTGTTATTATTTAGTGACGATGGCCTTGAAGGTAAGTGATTTTAACGACAAGGTCACCCGGCTACTCGGAGGAGGCTTGGTAAACAACAGGCTGAGGTGTTCAGCAACGTACTTAGAGGACTTCTACATAGGCTACGTGTATTGTTCTTGGTTCTAGACACGTTAGCCACCCCTAATCAGAACCAAGTGGCGCTCAGGCATTTCTCTTTCTTTTAAGCAAGCTTTAGGGTAAGTACCCCGTCGGTTTTTTCATTTAAGTCTTCGAACCACGCCTTCCCGACTGAGTTAGTGCGCGTAATCGGAGCAACAAAATCTGCTCCAGCACATTAAGAACTGTGTTTTCTAGGGAAAACCGGCGAACCCTGTAGTTTGTACCCGATTTTGGACAATAATTTTGATCATTGTCAAACTGATGAATTTATACCGTAACAAGCTTTGCACTTTGCACTTTTTCAGAAGGCGTTTTTCCCTTGCTATAAATTGAAGAAACGGCATCACATCCGATGGAAGTGTAAGCTCTCAAGAGAACATCCTTCATTTCCCCGATATCACGCTGTATGTACCAGTGCAGTAAACTTTTTCTTCTTGGTTACTTTTCTTCGGTACAATCATCTTCAACTGTTTGTTGGCTGGAGCATCAACAACCAACAAGACCAATAAATCGGTGTCATTGCCAATTACGATAGTCTCTGTTTACTTCTTTGATTCGTCAATTGCTGTAAAAACGATCTTGATGTCAGCACCACCTTCTGCCTGAATCACTTGGCAGCTAGCTTGCTGTTGTGTACAGTAATTAGAGCAATCAGTTGCATCTTGTTTTTAGTATTAGTTAGAAATTTTGCTTGTCCAAGAGTGACATTAATTCCATCTTCCACTTTCACTTCAACATGTGTAGTAGTGGATGATCTGCGCAAATGTACGAGTATGTCGTCTTTGGTGCTGGGTGCTTCACCATAACCATCTCGCCTCCCCACTTCCTTGAACCCTGTATATAATACACTTGGAGCGAATATTACGAGTTCATATGCGTAATTTTTGAATTTTTGCCAAACAGAAAAAGTTACATTTTTACCCCCTCCATATCTCCGCAATCCTTTACTGGACTGCAAAAATGCATAAGGCCATTTTTATTGTAAATTAAATGTAGATTGATTTTTTATACGGTAAAGTTCACAGTAAACTTCACAGGTAACGAGATATTTCCAAAAACTGTTGAAACCTACCATTTTACCACCTTTGTGACGTCATAGCTCCTCACTCCACAGGATAAGAAAGCGACAACAGGAGTTTTTCTACTGAGGAAACACCGCTAATTACGATGGTACCACTTGTCGGTATAAACCTACTAAATGTGGAACACCGATGCTGAACCCTCTAAAACAGCTAACCTAGGCAAGAGTGATATTAATTATCGTATTCACCCATATAATGTTCATCTCCAAAGGAAGAGGCAGCAGATGGACGTTGACGGGATGTTCCAAACCAATTGGCAACATATTCAACGACACAATAACACAAAACTCTTTTACAGAAATAGCAGAGGAGCCAGTGTTGCAGCAGTCCAACCAGTTCGAGGATTTACTAACTTCTCGGTTGGACCTGCAACATCATCTGATGGAAGTAGCATGGAGAGCCATCCGACATCGCTCGTATCTCTCCACCGGAATAATCCTCAGCATTTAAAGGACACGACATGGAAAACTATCCAACATCATTCCTATCTATCCAGAGAAATAACCAGCAGCATATTAGGAGCCGCTGCTATAATAGGAGTTTTTTATTGTATCCGGAGAAAAATACTCCGAAGGAAGCTTCCACCCAAACAACGCCAGCCAGCAGTAGAAGGGTATTCTAAAGACAATTAATACGGTGGAAAGTGTGTACTGTATTTCTAAGTAGATTATTTATGGAAATCTCCTTTCGTTTGTAGTTCTTTACTTAAAGCTGGCAATATGTTTACTCTTGAATTAAACAGACATATATTTCAATTCCAAATTTACGAAATCCAGTCATAAGTTTTAAAATGCAATTCTTATTTCATAAGCAGCAAAGTCAAAATGCCGCAAATGCCAGTAAGCATATTACGTTACGACACGACCTAGAACCCAGAGTTCAGTGCAACATACTTGCAGATAAAGCAGAAATAATACTGGTTTAATACTGACATATGTTATGAAATGTATATCGCCACTGAATAACTAAGCAATTATGTTTGTATACATAAACCGCTTATTTTTGTAATAAACCAATCGATTAATATAGTTTGATCCATTTACATCGATGCTACTCTTCCAAGCCATAAACTTATGAAACGTGAGGGTGCGTTTCAAGGTAACATAATTATCGTCCCTTTAAATGACATTGGCTACATTGTCTTAAAACAGGGGTGCAGTCTCGCTCCTGCGCTTAAAACGTTGGGGACAAGAACCAGTGCAAGTGACAGAATTCTGATCCAGCCTCCAGGCAATTCTGTTCAATTAGGTAGTAAGTTAAATTCATTCTCTATAATTTTATTTTCACAGCAGCCTTAGGGCTAATAATGTGGTTGTACCTATTTCCAATTATTTACTTTTGTCCAGTCGTTTGGGTTCAAAAACGATTTGCCAGTTTATAAATAAACTGTTTTGTGATTCTCGAAAATTCTGTAAACCCAAACTATACATTGTTGTACTACAATTTAAATTGCTTGAAACGACTTTCCAATAAAGAAACACTAAAACGGGTTACTTGCACATGGAAACATAAATATAACAAACCTTGTTTTGATAAACAAGATTTAATAACACCACAAAAATAAACATAAAAGAATAGCGCAAAGCCATAGTATTTTACTTGATGCCACCCTACTTTACATTCGCAGATAACGCGTCATCAGAAAATAAATTGTGTGCGAATTCGTCACCATTAACAGTCGCCCACGCTTTACCTCATGTCGAAAAACGTTTCATCTTTGTGCAGAGACACAGAAGTCAGAATTTATTCTTTGGTATTTTCATTTTTAAATAATTTTATTCCGTCTCCATAAAATAGCCCTTAAAAGGTAGTATAAAGTACTTCAAAGTTTAAAATATACAAAACTTTATTCTATTTGAGAACCAGCAGAAACCTTCACAAATTCCCATTTATTTCAAAGAGAAATAACAACTGTCTCCTTGCAAACGGTGCCAGATAATCAGCGACAGAAAAATTGAATTTTTAGGCGTATAAATGTCAAATCTTGCTTGTAGCGAACATTTCTTTCTGCAGAGGTATTAGTCCTCAAGTCACGTCTACCCTGCGGTCTTAGAAATCGAACCAAAATATGATGGCAAGTTTGGGGAAAACGCACGTAGCATTCAGTTTCCAAAAATTGCTAATAAGATTTGATTTATGTTACCCTGGCATGCAGCTACCATGCTGAAATTAAATTTGACTCGTCCCATTTCCAGGAAACCCTTCTGATAGAGCAGAATTAATTACAGTTCGATGATTTACTATAGAGAGTCGGATGCCATCTTGCCGCGAGAATGATAAAAATCTAATTTCAATCTTACCATCACCATTGCTGTTTGCCTCAGAACTGCAATACGGTTTTATTAAAATATTCTAATAACGCTTCCCGCAAAGCATTTGTCTTTTTTGCAACGGTATCAATTTTCAAACGGCAGTGCAATATTAAGCATTGCATCTTAAACGCTTTCAACCGCTATTACAAACTTTACATTTTGAATTAAATTTTACTGAAGCCTAGCAATAATGGGAGAAAAATAAAGTTTGAGCTAAATTTTGTATATTGTTGCACTTGTCGACATATTTTCTGTTTTACCTTAGGTCGTTAAAGATATCATCTTTATTTTTCAAAATTAGAACTCAAAAAACAGCCACCTATTACTTCAGTAGAAGGAACTGTCTTGATATAATCTATATTGTTAGGGATACTTGGTGTGGCGACGCGAGTAACGATACATTTTCGTCACGCGATTGTTCACTAAGTTGAAATTGGCAGTGTTTTTGCCGTAAATTTCAATAAGACTTGGGATCAGTACAGGTAGAACACATGAACCAAATACTATTATTTTTAAAAAAATGGGAACGTTTCTGTGTTTTAATGTTTCTTCCAGGCGACTAAAAGCTGCCGAGGCCAGTCTGACTCTTCGGTTAATCTCAGCTATTTGATTTTGCTTTCCTATTTTCACAATGTGTTCCAAGGTAAACATATTCTTCGATTTTATCGATTTCGTGTTCTTGTATCCTAAACTGCTTTTGACTATTAGACTTGACTTTCGTTTTTGTTAAATTCATTTTAAGTTATATCATTTTCGAAGTTTCGTCTAATTCTCTTAACATTTTTTCAACCTGGTTTGCTTCTGTACTTATTACCACATTATCGTATGCGAATATAAGGTGACTACGGATACCTCCATCGATCCTTATTGCTTTTTGTGTTTACCGACTGTCTAGTTTTGCATCATATAGAGATCTTTACTAATCTCCCAGAATTCAACCGTATCGAATGCCTTTTGAAAATGAAAATAAAGTCAGATGTAGAGGAATATTATATTTTTTGCATTCTTCTTTGAGGGTTTTTATTGATAATGTAGTCTATTGTGCTAAATCCTCTTTTAAATTCTGCTTCCTTCACAGGTTGGTAAGTTTATTAGTGAGTCGGTGAGTGACTATTCCTGTAGACAGTTTGTAGAGATGTGAAAGCAGGCTTATTGGTGTATAGTTTTCTATATCTGATCTATCACCTTTTCAATAGTGGGACTACTTCTGCGTTCTACCACTTTATGGTATTTAACCCTCGATTAAACATTTATTAAATAGGATTTTACTTTACGATTTTGCATTTTATTTTACCTTCACCTGGCAATCTGCAAGTTTTTACTTGATTAAGAGCTGTTGTTTATTTCTTTGTTGCATCTGGAAGTTCTTCAAAATTCTGTAATGCAGCATACTGTATGAATGATACATTTATTTTAATAATAATATCCAGATATCCAATGGGTATCATATGGTGTAACAGTTGTATGTTTTAACTGGTGGTGCTGTAAAGGGCAACCAGAGTTGTAGAAGAAGTAATAAAAAAAAACTTGAATTGATAATCTGCGATAAATAATCACGTTAAGGATTAAATTCGCATTAATTGTGAAGAATAATAATTGATGATTTGATACGTAATAGCAATATAGTATTCTTTACGATCAAATTTGACTATAAGTCACAAATATTATTCAAATATAGAATTCAAGATTGTTTAATTGCATTTAACGTGGTATTTTACTACGAAGCCAGTAAATCCAGATTTTGTGTTAATTGCCGATGAGTTTTGTGTGCCAGATTTGCTTCGTACTTAAAGAAATATAGCATGTCATAGTAACTTACCGATGTGGGGCAACTATTTTGAATCACTTAGTTCACTAATTACAGATTTCAACAATCTGTCAATAGCAAATTTATTTTTGGGGTGTTTTTGAATTGGATGCGCCTCACGTACCATGACCGTGGTTTTTAACCCATTCAAGCCAATTCTAATGGATTTTCTATAAAGCAATTCTGCAAAGCTTTGACTTACTGTTTGAAATTCAATGTTTGGGCTTTTACGAGTTTATAGCCGATTATATCGGTTGAACTAAGTTTAATTGTTTTCCCTATTTGCATGACATTAGGTAAATAATTTATTTTTACCGCCGATTTGATAATAGTTTCGATTGACTATTAAGCATATTCCCTATTTTGCAGTGCCTAACCCGAACCAAGTAGTTGGCGTCTGTAGGACACATCTTTTGTTTATTAATATTATAGTTTGATCATGATAATGTGCTTTGCATTTGTGCGATTGAGGTCAAATTCAATCCGACCTCAAAATTGAACATATGGTAAGTAACGCTAGTTTTTTATGAGTTATTACCTGCTATTTCATAACATCGTCATCTAATTATAGAGTACCAAGTAACATGAAGGTGATGTGAATTGCTCCTACCACAGTCAATTTGTATTATTTACCTCTTACTTGCCTTAATAGAAAGATTCAGCCTAACACTAAATTTTTGGCTTTAAACATCCATTACCATTGTAGATGATCTTGTATTATTGTATTTGTATGTATTACCGAATACTTATTGAAAGCAGTAATTATATTGCCCTTCATTTATGTATTAGAATTTTATCTATGTGCCCTTGTCGATCTCTCTATTTTTCAGGGTTAGTTTAGTAGCATCTTTTCAACGTGTACATTTTTTGTTTCGCAAAGTGTATATTATATTAAAAACTTTTGTTTAATCCATGACCAGTTCCGGCTTGGAAGTCAGCTCATTAGCTAATCTCTTTAGTTAGCTGTCAAAGTGACGTAATAACTGGTCAAGGCTGATCTCGGGTTTTTATGATAACCAATGTTACTCCGCTTTAATGGGTTTTTTGTCTGATAGAATATTCAGGTATAATATACCCTTCAAATCGTTATCATGAGCCACTCTCGTTCTTGGCTGCAGAGCATGGGGTTTATTCTTCTCAAATTCTCGCTTCTCTCGAAACATTTTCATTCAAGTAATTAACCGCACTTGCCTGGAGCAAACACTTAGGTATCACATTATGTGACTTACATTTAACAGAAATTTCAGAGCGCATGACTGTATGGTATTACTCTCTCTGACACAGTGACGGCCTGCTATAAGGAGCCTTGGCTCTACTATAATAAATTAATCCTTTTAGTTTTTAAAGTAATAATTTTACTTCTTTTCATTATCCATCTCATTTGAAATTTTAAACCAAGCACTACTAATTTTTATTTCATAAATGTAAGGTAGCTGTAAGATAGGCAGCACAAACTTGTCGACAGTTCGTGGACCGCCGCGGGAGTTGAACAGCAAGAAGTATATAAAAATATTAGAATATTTTAACATTTAATGAGAGCCACGGCGGTGATGGCATTGAATCAGTCTGCACTGGCCGTCTGTCGATAACGTGAGAGTAAAATTACTGAAATCACTTCTTACACTGTGCCCCTTTTTATAACTTACCTTGGATGGCTCACACGTCTCCGACTAGCTCAATGTACGGTTTTTATTAGGGTTTAACCAATGTGGGCTTTTTAGTTCGCTTCACTTTCACATAAAGATAATAGTTCATTAATCAACAGAAATGGGCGCCATAACTTTATTATAAAGTGTTAATTTTAAGATGTTTACAATAATTGGGTATTCTTTCTTACAATTCACTGATTATATATTATTTGTTAAGGTTTATGCCTTTTTAATTTTGACAAATGTTATGCAATTCCTTACTAATCCTAATTTACCCTGACAAGTTAGAATTTGTTCTAATTAAACGTCTGCATTAATTAATCTATAAGTATCCAGGAGATTTCTTATATATATTTAACTAATAACCTCTGAGTAGTAAGATGAAAATATAAAGAGCTCTCTATACCCTCGTATTTCTCATTCGAATTCCTTAATCACAATTAATGATCGGTGTTTAGTTTAGGTGATATCATTCCAGGGAGTATAAGAAAAATCCCGTATGATCAAAATAATTGAAATACTAACTTGACAGCTGCAAACCAATTCAAGTCCCATTCAGGAACAACACTAGGTAAGCAACAATTCTTTTACTTTGAAACTAATCTGTTATCGATTATCATTAAGGCTTATGCCCTTATTTAACTAACGGGTGTTCATAAACAGTCGTCATCCCAGTTGCTTTGAAAAACAAAATGTTATATCTTTGATTAATTCGTGCAACACAATGGAACGTCATTGAGTACTGTCATAGCGCAGTTTTTCTCAATTATAATAGACATACGTTTTTGAAGTCAAAACCTACTGGGATGACGACTGTTTATGAACACCCGTTATATTCAAGCTATGACGTTGGTCTAATTCTAATTAACAATATCTAATTCTTTCAGGATTAACATACGGCTAATGCAGAGAACCATTGAATTCGGACCTCTTCATCTTCCAATATCAACAGAGAAGAACCCCTCATCTAACCAAAGAAATGGTCTTTGACTGGTGAGTGATTTCCTAACTTGTTAGCAGTTTCTAACTAAGTTCTCCTTTCTCTCCTTATCAACTTGGAGCACATCAATACCCTCTTCCATGGCGAAGATATAATCAACCAGGATATGCGAACTAGTGAAAAAGCCTAAGAGCTGGTAGCTATCGAGGAGTCTCTAAGAGCTGAATAAAGGAAAACCCTCTATTATGATTTGTATGTATTAGCTTGTTAGTTACCTACCAGTTAAGTAATAACTGCCCTTTTCAGAAAGAAAATTTTTGTGTGATTTATCCTATCTGCTGAAAAATTATTATGTTTTAATAATATGCTGGATTGAGTAAATAAAGCCTTACTATTGTCTGCGTGTATCCTTTTTAAGCTAGGACTTTTAATTTGCTTCGCTTCTATACAGAGAAGCGTCCTTTTGCTTTTTCAACCAAAAAGGAAGTAGCAAATTTTGTTATTTATTGTTTTTAATAAT
Source organism: Agriotes lineatus (assembly GCA_940337035.1). Classification (NCBI taxonomy): domain Eukaryota; kingdom Metazoa; phylum Arthropoda; class Insecta; order Coleoptera; family Elateridae; genus Agriotes; species Agriotes lineatus. The sequence goes on from OW679194.1 coordinate 45,401,282, forward strand.
TTAACCATGAGCCTTCTATTACGTTTGCTTTAGATTTATAAAAAGGTTAGGCAACCCCTTATACTGTTAATGCACTTTAAGTTGTCTATCTATTAAGTTTAACTAATACTGAACGGTATCATTGTAGAAGCTAAGATATGTACTGCTACACTACCCCCCTTCTAGAAGTAATAGTAATATTGAAATCTTCCCCTTTAGACAGTTGGCTAAAGTTATTATAAACCCCTTTTTTAATATTTGCTAATACATCTACTTTAAACAATCTTTCTTGATAACATTGACTACCCATTATCTATATACACTAATATCTTACCTTTTAAACTAAGTTATGAACACTAACTCTTACCATTGAAATTATTTCAAGTTACTTTTCTTATCTTAATTGCCCATAAAGATATCTAACGTATCTAGAATTCCATCATTTATTTCCTTTCCAGATATGAAACATTTCTGCAAATTCTTTTTAAGAAAAGGAATTAGCTTTGGAGGCATAGTCCATTCTATAAAGCTACTTTTTATTTTGCCTGTTTTTCTGCAGAAGCAATTATTAACCTCTTTCATTTAACAGCTAATTATTAACTTTACACATTGAGTAAAGTACTTTAATAAACAATTAAGGACAGCACCTCATAGGACACTACCTAAAATTCAAGATCTTCAGTCATGCTATGCTGAATCCTTTAAAATAATAAACCGCACCTCATAGGATACAGTTTCGCTGAGGAGTGCTATGCCACAACTCACTGACATCAAGTTAGAAAAGTCTTTTGGTTATACAACCTAATCCTTTTGAAATAATATCTTTGGCAATTAACAAACTACTTATTTATATCTATTTATTTCTAAGCTTAAACGAAACTTCATAATTCTTCCTCTATCAAATCTGGTTGACTACTGGTTCCAGGTTTGATATCTTTTACATGCCAGATTCCTAAATTCCTACCGTCCAAATCTACTAACTTGTACGTGACAGAACCTGTGACTTCGGCTACTTTCGCTTTTAAATTTCGGGGCCAATTTTTTTGCAAAACCCTCTTTCGCATTTGAAAGTACCATGTTACGTTTCCAGACTATGTCACCTTTTTTGAAATGTAATGACCGTTTTCTCAAATTATAATAATGCTTATTCCTTGCATATGCTTGATTAAGACATTGTATCACTTCACTATAAATAGGAGATAGTTGATTGACATCTTTAACTAACTGTTCACGTGTTTCTAATGATATGTCCTCTTTCTTTAAATTTTCTAACCGACCATAATAATCACCGTGAGCAGGAACAGTTCGGCCAAAATTTAAAAAGGATGGAGTATAGCCCGTAACTTCACTAACAGCGTTTCTTATGGCATGTGCTATCTTATTAATTTGAGCATCCCATATTCTATGATTTTTTTTATATAAGAGCGTAAAGCTGTAGTAATGATTCTATTCGTTCGTTCTACTGGATTTACTTGCGGATGATAAGAAGCGTTACACCAAACTTTTTGTACTTTATATTTTTCTTCTAACTTCTGAAAAAGTCCACCTATGAACTGAGGCCCATTATCACACATAATGATTTGAGGAACTCCAAACATTAAAAAGACATCATTTTCCAGAAACTTAACGATAGAAGAGGCAGTTGCTTTTCTAAGGGGTTGTACTTGCACAAACTTAGTAAACCAATCAGTTATTACTAGAATAGAAGTGCAACCTTTCGTTGATCTTGGTAAAGGACCGATTAGATCTATTGAAATAAGCTGGAACGGATATTTAATTTTCTTTTGATTTCCCATTAACCCGGGACGAAGTTGCGAAGATGACTTACTAGCTTGACATATATCGCATTTTCTGACATACTTAGCGATATCTGCTTTCATCTTAGGCCAATAATATATTTCCGCTATTTTTCTAAAGGTCTTAAAAGATCCTAGGTGACTTGAGGTAGGTTCATCATGGAATTGTTGTAATATATCTAACCTTTTAGCTTTAGGAACAAATATCTTCCATTCTATCAAATTAGACAAGATATCATGTTTATTGCAAATGTACTTATATAAAATGTTATCTTCCACTCTCCACAAGGGATAATTCTCTGGATGATCTTTAATTTTACTAATCATACTTTTATACCACGGACAGAAATCTGTTTCCTCTAACGTCATCATGCTGATATTAACAACAGGAATAGGATTTCGGGATAAAGCATCTGGAACAACATTGAATTTTCCTTTACGATGTTCTATTTGAAAACTATATTGTGACATCCTAGCTGTCCAACGAGCTAATCTACCTGTAGGGGATTGTAACTTATGTAGCCATAAAAGAGCATGGTGATCAGTAACAATTTTGAAGTGAGTAAGTTCAATATAGGGACGGTATTTTTCTATGCCAAATAAACATGCTAAACACTCCTTTTCAGTTACTGAATAATTCCGTTCTGCACTAGTCAAAGACCTACTGGCATAGGCAATAACTTTTTCCTCTAACCCTTCACCTTGTAACAAAACGGCTCCTACACCAACATCACTAGCATCACATTGTATAATAAACATTTTAGCAAAATCTGGACTACTCAATATGGGAGAAGAAGTTAATAATTTCTTAAGCTCTTGGAAAGAAAGCTCTGCACGTTCATTCCATTTAATCGATTTCTTTTTTTGATGACCTTTAATTAAATCTAACATAGGATAAGCTAAGGTTGAAAAATTTGGAACGAATCTTCTATACCAGCTCGCCATTCCTAAAAATCTTGTTACTTCTGTGAAATTTTTTGGAGTAGGAAAAGAAACTATTGCTTCCACCTTGGACGGGTCTGTCAGTAAACCATCTCCATCTATCAAGAAACCTAGATATGTCAATGAAGGTCTACAAAATTCACATTTTTCTATATTAATAGTAAGTCCTGCATTCTTCAATCTATTAAAAACCTGTTTTAACGTGTTTAAATGTTCCGTAATTATTTTAGAAATAATTATGACATCATCCATATACACAAATACATTATTCAACTCCGGACCAAAAATATTATCCATTAATCTCTGTAAAGTTTGAGCACTGTTATTGAGACCGAAAGAGAGAACTTTAAATTCAAATAATCCTCTACCAGGAACTGTAAAAGCAGTCTTTTCACAACTATCTGAGGAAAGTGGTACTTGTCAAAATGCTTTCTGGAGATCGATTGAACTTAAAAACCGAGCATCTTGTAATCTATCAAGAATACCATTAACATAATGTAAAGGACACGCATCTCTCTTAGTAACCTTATTCAACTGACGACCATCAAAACAGAATCTCAGTGAACCATTTCTTTTCTTTACCATGACAATAGGAGAGTTCCATGGTGAAATAGTAATTTACGATACAAGTGCGTAAAGCTACTCTTTAGTCACGAGTGGGGTAGAATTAAAACGCGAGTGAGCGAGCGTTTTAAGCCCCGCGAGTGACTAAAGATGCTTTACGCATGTGTATCGTACAATATTTTATCTACGATAGAATCTAGAAAACACCGTTAATTTTTTTAAATGTAAATTATGATTACCAGCAACCGGTCGTAATTTTGCGTGTTTTAAAAATTTTAAAACACGTTGCTACTGACAACGTGCCTAATGAAATCTTTTAAACACGTTACTACTGACGACATGAACTAATGAAAACATGTTATTAAACAGTCGTTTTACAAACTTAAAACTGCCAACTAAAAGGCAATTTTACACATTGTCGTAGATAAAAGATTTTTCAATTACATCTAACTTTAACATTTCATCAATTTCTTTATTTACCGCTTCTAACATAACAGGGGACATTGGATAGTATCTTTGCTTAATAGGTTTAGCATCACCGGTATCAATGCGATGAACTACCATATTTGTACTACCAAGCTTAGGACCACTAATTTCCTGAAATTTATCAATAACTACTTCTAAACTACGAATTTGTTCTTGAGAAAGATCTTCCCTTGCTAAAATAACTTTGTTTAAACTATTCATGCCAGAAACTTTAAATTGGCCTGACTGAAAATCTGTATTCAAGTTAAACAAGTAACAACTATCAACTCCAAGGGTAAGAGAAGCTGAAATAGTATTGGAAACTAAACAACTAACAACTCTAGTTATTCCTTCTATAGTTATGGGTAATTCTACTATTCCAAGAATAGATTGGTAATTTCCATCAGCCGTTTGTAAATTCATTTGTATTTCAGGTTTAATTAAAGGTAATTTAAGTCGATTAATCAAGAATAAACCTTGGCTGCCTATTATTGTTTGATTAGCACCTGTATCTAAAAGAGCTAACAAGGAAATGTTTTTAATTTTAATTTTAATAAAAGGACGGTTATCTTTATGATTATGCGAAAACCTATAATTAGTTTGAGAATTTTTACAAAATCGTGAAACTTTCTTCAACCATTCATTCCATTTTAACTTTTCAGCCCTTAGAATCGTCGGACTTAAGCTTCGCGGACTGCGGACGACGCTTGTCTCTGCTCGTTTTTTCGAAATTGACCGTTACATTTATTACAATCATTAGAATTAACATTAGGATTACCACAAACATAGCAGAAGAAGGTGCGTTCTTTATTGCATTTATGATATGTGTGACCTTTTTCATTACAATTCCAACAAGTTACATTCATAGAATTTCTTACAAACTTTCTAGATGACAAAACCTTCTTATTAGCATTGGTTAACTTATTTGACAACTTGGTACCCATAGTAAATAAATGAATTTGACGTTTTACTTGAGCTTGGGCCCTATAAGCTAAGTCGGGTTCCAAAGGTGCTTTAACCAAAGAGAAGTTTGGTCTGAACTTTTTATTTCTTTCTTTCGTCTCTTCCAAATCTCGACAGTAATCAATGAGTGAATTTATGCTAATGATTTAAGTTAACGTAAGATGACTACTATAATATGGTTGCAAGTTTTTTCTAATGTATCTTAACTGTATGTCTTCGTCAGGAACTGAATTTAGTCTATTGAACAGATTTATCATAACTGCTATGAAGATGTGAGGACGTTCATCTACACCTTGTACACGAGATCGAATTTCATCCCATAATACTTCATCGTAATCACTAGGTAAATAGTGTCTTTTCAGTAATTCTACTATTTCTTTCCAACTTCTTATCTTACTTCTAACTGACCTAAACCAAATTAGTACTTGATCTTCAAATAAATCTATTGCTTCTAAGAACAGTTGTTCATATGACAAGTTTCTAGCTACTCTCAGTTCTTCTACCCGTTCTAAGAATGAATTAACACCCTGCCTAGCAGTATTACCTGAAAACTTTATATTCCACTTGGATACACTAACTGAATTCATCACAAATCCGGTTTGATGATTGTATGATGGAGCTTGTGCTATATTTAAATTTTTCATTCTTTCTGTGTATTGATTTATTGGTTCTGATATATCAAATTCTACCTTTCGACTATTAATTTGAGGTGAACTATGAGAGTGTTGACTAATTGTTTCTATTGGTACTTCGTAATTAATGTTAACTAAGGAATCTGTATTTCCTACCGGCTGTTCTATTTTAATATTACTTTAATTAGGTTGTTCTGACTGATCTAACACTGCCATTAAATCATTAATGTGCATAGTCTTATCCTCCGCTACCTCTGAAATTGTTACTGATAATTCTAACCATTTGTCCTTAAGGTGAGTCCATTTAGTTTTAAATTGATCATCTAATGAAGTAGCAATGTATTCTAACCTCCGGTATAAATGTTGTAGTTTGGTAGTCAATCTATCATAAGTGGTGGACAAAGATTTATCTTCACAATTCTGAACTAATGTTCTAAGATATTTCAATCTATTTTCACAAAGATCTATTTCTTGATTAATATCTAAAGCAACTGGTAAATATGTAGAACTTTTAGATAAATCACACTTCTCTATATTTAACTGCGTTCTAAATAATTTTCTTTTTTCCTCTACATTCCTATTTTCAGGATTGATATTTCTAGTAACTAACTCCCAGTCTAATTCATCTGAGGTTAAGTAATTTACTTTTATCATACTGATGTAATTACAATGCAATCAATGAACTGTATGTTTGAATATAATGTAGCCTAACGATAATTGTTAAGCCCAAGAACTATACTCTTTATGAACAGTGAAGCGTTAACTTTTTATTGTAATGGTCCCTTTTACTCGAGCCCACACGTTGTGTCGTCACTTATGTGTGCCCCTTTTTATAACTTATCTTGGATGGCTCACACGTCTCCGACTAGCTCAATGTACGGTTTTTATTAGGGTTTAACCAATGTGGGCTTTTTAGTTCGCTTCACTTTCACATAGAGATAATAGTTCATCTAACCAAAGAAATGGTCTTTGACTGGTGAGTGATTTCCTAACTTGTTAGCAGTTTCTAACTAAGTTATCCTTTCTCTCCTTATCAACTTGGAGCACATCAATACCCTCTTCCATGGTGAAGATATAATCAACCAGGATATGCAAACTAGTGAAAAAGCCTAAGAGCTGGTAGCTATCGAGGAGTCTCTAAGAGCTGAATAAAGGAAAACCCTCTATTATGATTTGTATGTATTAGCTTGTTAGTTACCTACCAGTTAAGTAATAACTGCCCTTTTCAGAAAGAAAATGTTTGTGTGATTTATCCTATCTGCCTGAAAAATTATTATGTTTTAATAATATGCTGGATTGAGTAAATAAAGCCTTACTATTGTCTGCGTGTATCCTTTTTAAGCTAGGACTTTTAATTTGCTTCGCTTCTACACAGAGAAGCGTCCTTTTGCCTTTTCAACCAAAAAGGAAGTAGCAAATTTTGTTATTTATTGTTTTTAATAATTTAACCATGAGCCTTCTATTACGTTTGCTTTAGATTTATAAAAAGGTTAGGCAACCCCTTATACTGTTAATGCACTTTAAGTTGCCTATCTATTAATTTTAACTAATACCGAACGGTATCATTGTAGAAGCTAAGATATGTACTGCTACAACACATCTTTGGCACGTACGGGACTGACGAAGAACTACTGCAATATGCCTGAATATTTAAAGGCGATGTGTAATATAGTCCTAAGAGCTGTTGAGGTTTTCACAAACTTAAATAACGATACTAGTTATGATCTATTATATTATACTCATAATTTACTGGTAAATTATTGCACATCTTGAACTAATATACGTGAATCGCGCATGCATTTATGTATCTCAAACAGTAGAAATACGATTTTTGGCTAAGTTATACATTAAGCCGAAAAATGGCGATAGATATTCCATTAAGTTCATCATCTTTTATTAGTCTCTAAAGTTAGATAATTTTTTTGATTATGCCAACTTTTGTCAGTCCACATGCAAAATATTTAAATATCGGTACATAAGAATTGGCGTTTGTCTGTGAGGTGGTAGAAATAGCTATTTACGACGGTAGCTAAAAATTTATGGCCAAGCTAGTTCATCACGGTCGACCCCGTCTGGGCGAGACAAAGGAAGAAAAAGGTTCCGGGTAATTTCAATACCCCCAAACTTGGGGGAGGGCTGCTATAGGGACCTTGCATCTTTCTTCAACCAAGAATGGGAATCTCAAGATGGGCGAGAGAAAGGGGGGGGGTGGAGAATGGAAGCGAGGCCAGGGAAGGTGGAGAAGTACTTCCCCGGCAATGGCCTCTGTTGACTCAGGAAAACTACCAACAAATCTGAATCAGAGCAGACGACTACGGGAATCGAACACACGACCTCCCGAATGCTTAGCAGACGTGGTACCCATTAGTCTACAGAGCTCGGTGGCGAATACCGGCCGTGTGTCGTATATTTGTTTTTTTGTATACTGAGCGAAAACAACAACCATTTTGATTACTAAAGAATTATATCATTTATTAAAATACCAAAAATTATCTAAAAATACATGTATTAAATTATTAAAATGCTATTCTCTTTATCTGAGTGATATTTACATTAAACCATTACTTTTAGTGCACGTTTCGAATTAAATAAAACCCCACTTTTCACTAATGAAAATGTGGAATGTTGACATATTTTTAAAGTACGTTAAGTAATGAAATATATTAACTTGTTTAATTCAATTTCCCTCAAGAGCAGTGCAAACATTTGCTTCTAATATAAGAGTTATATTGTGTCTTAATATGCACAGGGTTTACTTCCCAAATATGAAATATTTTAGCAGAAATAGTTGGTAGTTTACATTTATCGCTTTTATAATTTAGAATTTGTGTTAATAATTTTGCTGGTTTCGCTATTTAGTTTTGGTAAATATGTGATCCCTTTCTAAATCATTAGCAAAAGAGTTACTTATAATACAATATACTAATACATCAGCTTTTTATTCTAACGTTTTCTTAAAATGTCTTTGTCAATAACTTCTAAGGTAGGTAGCAAAATTGTAATTAGCATAATGAATCTATGAATAATTTTATCATTAAGTTAAGACTACCTATAATGGATTCCTCTCAACAAGATGCCTAGTCTACAACTAAAAACTTAAAAACCAAGTCTTACAGCTTCTGGAGAACGCATTATCTAAATTAAATGTAAAATGTGTCAAAAATATAACATAATCCCCCTGCAACCATTACCATTACTGTTTAACATTCTAATGAGGTGATTCAGTTTAAGATCACGCTTACAACCCTTGTCTTGAGACATTAATATTTCTCTTTCGGGAAACTTTTCCTAAGAAGTGAAAAAGTAGATGGCAAATGTGAATGTTATACTAAATATGACTGGTTAAATTTAAAACTGTAAAAGTAGTAATGCTATCTCTTTTCTTGTTTATAGTACGTAAACTGTTGCTTTTATTAATTTCTAGTGTGAAAGGTGATCGATTCAATATAATCGTTATATGTATACATAGCAGTAGCTCGACAACCACTACAAAATTTAATAACCTAAAGTATTAACATACAGTCAGTTTTCAGAACCAGATTATTAAGAGTTATTGATGTCGTTGCCTTTTCAAAGTCTCTGAAATGGAATCGCCGCGAAAAGCAGTAACTAAGCCTGAAATGCATGCAGGTACAAGTAACTGGGAGTAATTAACTCAATGCCCACAGCCAACAATTAGATAATCATAATTAAGGGAACATAAACTAACACCCGAATGAGTGCTGCTCTATAAACGCCGCTGTGATGTTAAAACGCTTTGATCTGTAACACAAAATACAAAAAACGTAAATTGAAGAAAATATTGAAATAGAACATTCAACAAAATCATTACGGTAGTATAAAATAAAGCAGAATAAAATAGCAATAATAATTTTTCACCTCTCGTAACCAAAATATAATTATTTAACACATTGTTACGTGTAATTTATCATTTAGATGCAGTCGAGAATTGTTACGTATAATTTTTCGTTTAAATGCATTCAGATGCAGCTGAGAAAAGGTTTCGAGTGACCTACAGTTCCTAAGTGGTTGCATACTCATTTTGGCATCTTTGAGATATTTTGAAAATGCTTTAATTTTTAGGGGATTATAATAAATTTTCAAAATAGATTGTATGATTTCTGCGGCCATTTTATGAGATTGTTCCTTCTGGGGCTGTATATGTAATCTGGAATTTTCACTTCATGTGGATAATGTAATTAGAAAGTTATTGTGAATTCTGTTGATCAGCCTTAGGAAATGCTGTGTGAAATTGTTAGAATTAAGCCAGTTATACTGGGAATAAATTATTTCTGCAAGATCATTCACTTGATGCTACCTTCCAGCTATGGCCTCCTTTTCCTTTTTCGTCTTACTGGTGCCATATTCTGCATGCTCCCCCTTCGGCAATAATGTCGCTTGCTAAATCACCTGGAAGACCAACCCCCACGCAGTCCTGAGTCCTTCAGTTCTTGTGGCTGCTCTTCCAAAGCTTGAACCACAAGGCTCTTTCCCAGTGTGACAGCTTTCCGAGGCTTTGCTACACGACTTTTCCCCAATGCAATAGTTGGAGAAAAGCTTGTCGCACAGCAGGTTGCACACTCGTCGGACAGCATCCTCAAATTCACAACCCTATATAGCTGCTTTGACGACACCGCTGTTCTCTGCATGCACTAAGAAGGTACCGTCCTATGTACCCAGGTCTCTTCTGCATGTACACATCTCGTGTGTAGCCATCTGGTTTCCCAAAACTGAAATATCGTTAGTGATGTTGCTATGAAACTGTATGCGTTTTGCCTACCTTTTATGCTGGCGATATTCCTACACGATTGTGCTGACAAATCGAGAAAACTTGACGTTCACCTTATGCCGTTAGTTATGCGATATAATTAGTTTTACTGAGTATGTATTTAATATTTCCTAGATTGGCTCCCCTGTCTATTAACATTTTGGTCGCATTCAACCTTCCTCGACGCTTTAAAATTTAATGCTTTTGCAAGGATCTCCGGGAGATTAAACATTAAAAACGATTTCTTTTTAGCGCTGAAAATATACAGTTAAGTGTAAAACACCCTAGGCGTCTGGCACCATTCGATTAAGTCGCTATTATAAAAATTAATTGATCTTTGAAGTGATTTGATGAGACTCCCATTTATCGATATCGCAGTACTTGATTTTTAAGTCACTATATCCGTATAGTTGACATACGTGTACTTGAGCTATTTGCGAGTTAAAATCGTAGAGTTTTGTTAATCACTTCAAATTTATTGAAACTACAACCTTGTACATTTTATAAGTAAAACCAAATTAAATCTACAATTCCAATTACAAACAAAATATCCTATCACAGATTTTTTTGCCTTCTTCGAGTATGGTGCAGAGTTTGTACGTGTACATACTGTAAATAAACAATTATGTTATTTCAAGCTATAGCGTTTTCTGTCATTTATTATTTTTATGAAACAGCTAAGTGGTTTAGGAACTTACACGGACACCTGTAGGTTTTCTGGTTTGGATCGTCTCGAACCAGTGGCGCTTCCGGACAACACTCCCCCCCCCCAAATCCTGTTCAGGAACTAGCTGGCGAAAATTTGCTACACTGCGAGACAATTCCTGAACCGCCGTGCTTTAAATTATTTAATTTCCTTTTCTTTCTTTTGTGTACAGAAAATTCCCGGTGTAGTATTATAAACAGGAATATAATCTTCAAAAATGAAGAGCATACTGGATGGAAACACCCATGTTAGAAAATGATACAGCTTGTTATCGCTATTAGTTTGATCTCGCTTCTTTACAGCAGTTGTCAGATGTCAGAGCAGAGACGATTCGTGAAGAGTTTTGTAGGTAGAGCCGACCATCGAACGTAAAACAAATTTTTTGTATACTGGTCGGGTAGGAACTATCTGCCAGCTTAGCAACGAGTGCGGGAGGTACGTTTTTATGGCATAGGCCGGTCGCACTTAATAACGCCTGTGATTCGTGTTATACGTGCAACAGCGCTGAAGTGTATTGGTGACATTGTCAGGCTGTGTCAAATTCGAGGTTAGAAGGTTAGGCTTTGTTTGATATCTGACAGAGCTTAACGCAAAACCTAACCTTGAATTTGTCACAAACTGACAGTGCCACCTACAATACACTTTAGTACCATCAAACATATAACACATAACAGTATTTTGACAGTATATAATATTTGAGATAATTCCTTAGTAATCAAAATGGTTTTTGTTCACTATACAATATATATATATATATACGACACACGGCCGGTATTCGCATTTATGGTCTTGCTAAATCACGTGTCTCGCCACCGAGATATGTAGAGTAGTGGGTACCACGTCCGCTAAGCATTCGGAAGGTCGTGTGTTCGATTCCCGTAGTCGTCTGCTCTGATTTAGATTTTTAGGTAGTTTTCCTGAGTCAACACAGTACCTTCTCTGAGGCGCGTGCAGCGGCAGTACTTCTCCGTCTTTCCTAGCCTCTCTTCCATTGTCCACCGCTCCTTTCTCTCACCCATCCTAAAATTCCCGTTCTTGGCTGAAGAAGGATGCAATGTCTGTATAGCAACCCGCCATCAGTTGGGGGTATTGAAATTACCCTGAACCTTTATCTTCTTTTGTCTCACCCAGACGGGCTGGACGTGATGTACTAGCTTGGCTATAAATTCGGAGCTACCGTCGTAAATAGCTATTACCACACCTTCACAGACACAGGCAAATTCTGGTATACCTATATTTAAATATATTGCATCTGGACTGACAAAAGTTGGCATAAGCAAAGAAAAATATCAAACTTTAGAGGTTAATACAAGATGATGAACTTAATCGAATACATATCTTTCATATTTCGTTTAAATGTATAGTTTGGCCAAAAATCACATTTCTACTGTTTGAGGTACATATATGCATGCGTGATTGACGTATATTAGTTCAAGATGTGCGACAATTTACCAGTAAATTATGAGTATAATAAAATAAATCATAAATAGTATCTTTATTTAAGTTTGTAAAACCCCAACGACTCTTACACCCGTATTCATAGTCGTTCGCCAGCGACTCGCCGGCGAAACGCCGGAGTTTTGCCACGCCCCTTACGAGAATTAACATTGCATAGTCGCTCGCGCATGCAGAGCTCCGCCGAAAACCATAGTAACGCGCATCCTTGGTTTTACCGGCGAGCGACTATGCAAGGTTAATTCTCGTAAGGGGCGCGGCAAAACTCCGGCGTTTCGCCGGCGAGTCGCTGGCGAACGACTATGAATACGGGTGTTAGGAATTACACACTGCCGTTAAATATTCAGGCATATTGCGGTGTTTCTGCATCATTCCCGTACGTGCCAAAGATGTGTAAGCAATGATATCAGTAATTTGACACGCGCGTTATCGGCAGTCGGCGAGGGCAGACTGGTCCAGTTTCACCGTTGCGGTGGCTCTCATTAAATGTTAAAATATTCTTATCTTCTGATCTACTTCTTCCCGCTCAACCCCCGCGGCTGTACACGAACTGTCGAAAGGTTTTGTGCTGCGTACCTTACAGCTACCTAACATTGATAAAATAAACATTAATAACAGTTGGTTTAAGCTTTAAAATGAGAAAGATAATGAAAAGGAGTGCATAAATATTTATTTGAAAATAAAAAAATCTAGAAGGACTGGTTTATTATAGTAGAGCCACGGCTTCTTATAGCAAGCCGTCGCTGTGTCAGAGAGAGTAATACTATTCATTCTTGCGCTCTGAAGCTTCTGCTAAATATAAGGCACATATCGGTGATAAATGTTTGCTCCGGGCAAGGGTGATTGATTAGTTGGATGAAGACCTTTCGAGAAGGGCGTGACTTTGTGAAGAATAATCCCATGCTCTGCAGCCAAGAACGAGTGTGGCTCTTGATAACGTCTTCCCTCGAAGATTGTACCTGAATTTTTTATCAGACAAAAACCCCATTAAAGCGCAGTATTATTGGTTATTATAAAAACCCGTGATCAGTCTTAACCAGCTATTACGTCACTCTGACAGCTAACTAAGAAGATTAGCTAAGGCAGCTGACTTACAAGCCGAAACTGCTCATTGATTAAACGAAAGTTTTTAATATAGTAACCACTTCGCGAAACGAAAAATATACACGTTCAAAAGATGCTACTAAACTAACACTGGAAACAAGGAAGAACGACACTATATAGACATAGATAAAATTCTAATGAATAAGTGAAAGGCAGTACAATTACTGCTTTCAATAAGTACTAGATAGTACATACAAAGACAATAATACTAGACTATCTACAACGGTAAGGGGTGTTTAGCGGCAAATTTTTTTCTTTGGTTGTCACCGGTGCAATTCACATTACCTTTATGTTACGCGTTACTTACCAAAAGTATAATTTTGAGTTCGGATTGAATTTGACACCAATCGCACAAATATAAGAACATTACCACGGTCAACTATAATATTAATAAACAAACTATATGTCCTACAGACACCAACTACTTGGTTTGGATTAGACACTTCAAAATACGGAATATGCTTAATAGTTAATCGAAACCATAATCAAATCAACAGTAAAGAGAAATTATTTGCCCAATATCCTGCTACGTGTCCCTCAAAGTTGTTACAATAAAGAAGCTAACCTACGATTAATTAGATAAGATAATCAGAGCTTACGAACAAAAAATCCGGTAAATAAACCAACCGCGTATAGTGTTACGGTCAAAGGAAGGCGGGTGAATTCAAATTTAAAATAAAGAGCGGTTAGCGCGGGGCGAATACCGAATGGACACTTGTGACAAAAGTACGGAAAAGCGTAAGCGGCAAGGAAAAGAAATCCCAGACGTGTTTAAAAGGAGTAAATTATTAAGTAGATCACCGGAAAAAAACGCAACGAAAGAAGAAAGTGACGGGCCAAAAATGGAAGACATGTTCGATACGATGCAAGTAATGTTGGATAGATTTATGGGAGAAATGCGAGCGGAAATGAAAATAAATAATGAAACGTTACAAAGCAGCATATGCAAAGAATTGGAAGAGAATCGAGCGACAATAAGGAAAAACAATGAAGTGATAAAGAATCTGCAGGAAGAGCTGAAAGGGAGACAAGAGGAGTGGGAAGGGCAGCAGGTGCAATTGGAGAAGAGAATTATGGAACTAGAGAGGAAAATGGAAAACAAAGAGAGGGAAGGGAAGAAAAATAATATCATAATAAGCGGAATAAAAAATAAGGCAAGTGGTAAGAAGGAAATGGTAGAAGAGGCGAAAAGACTCGTTGCAGCAGAACTGAAAGTTACAGCAAATGTAAACGATGCGTGGAAGATAAGAGATGATAGGTGGGGAATAAAAGTGGACAATTGGGACGAGAAACGTGAGATTTTTAGAGCGGCAGGCATCCTGAAGCGAAAAGGAATATTTTTAAACGATGACTTAACATACGAGGAAAGAAAAATACAGTGGCAGATACGGGAACAAAGCGAGAAGAAGAGAAAAAAGGCAATACGGTGAAAATAGGGTACAAAAAAATGTGGATCAATAATAAACTCTTTAAGTGGAACCCCGAAGAAGGCAAGTTGGAAGAGGCTACAATATCAAAAAACTAAGTCAAAAGCAGAAGGACGGACCACAGAAGAAGACACAAGCAATGAATATGGCAAACGAACAGGCTACAAGTAGTAAACTAAGTTTAGGAACATGGAATGTGTGCAATACAACAAAGGAAATAAACGAAATAGAAAACAATAAAATACATTACATTGGATGCTGGAATGTTCAAACCATGTACGAAGCTAGCAAGGCTGAGCAGGTAGCAAGAGAAATGTCAAGATATACCATAAAAATCCTAGGACTAAGCGAAACTAGATGGAAGGGAAACGGAAAGACAACGCTAACAAACGGACACATGTTACTGTACTCTGGCTTAGACGAAGAATCTAAACTAACAGAGAAAGGAGTGGCAATAATGATTGATAAAACAATGAAAAATAGCTTAATGGAATGGGAAGGCATATCAGAAAGGATAATATGGGCAAGATTTAAAGGCAAAATCAGAAACTCTGTGATTATAAATGTGTACAGCCCTACAAACGACAAAGATGAAGACACCAAAAACGAATTCTATGAACAAATGCAAGCTACATGGGAGATAATACAACGCAATTACCCCAGGGACATAAAAATCCTAATAGGAGACCTGAATGCTAAGGTGGGCAACAAAAATATAGGGAATGAAAATGCCATGGGAAAGCAAGGATTAGGAACTATGAACGAAAATGGGGAGAAACTTATTGAATTCTGCAAGATAAACGGATTAGTAATTGGCGGCACTCTGTTCAAACACAAGGATATCCACAAGGCAACGTGGGTATCTCCAAGTAGAGAATTCAAAAACCAAATCGATCATATAATGATCGAACGAAAATGGAAAAACGCACTACGAGATGTAAGAGCGATGAGAGGTGCTGACACAGCGTCCGACCACTACCTCGTCAGAGCAAAGATAAAAATAAGCTTAAAAAACAATAAGCACATTGCTTTGAGACCCAAATACAACCTTGAGAAACTAAAGGTGATAGAGGAGAATAAAAAATTCCAGATGAAACTGAGAGAAAATACAGGAAGGATTGACGATCTAAAAGACCTGTCAGCTGAAAATCTATGGTTAAATTACAAAGAAGCAATCCAGAAGACAGCCTTAGAGACGCTCGGATATACAATAAGAATAAATAAACCCTGGATAAATCCAGACACAATAAACGCAATCGAAGAAAGACGAGAAATAAAAATTAAAATGCTAAACATGAAAAGCGAAGAAAGAAGAAAGGAGCTCGAAAGAAAATACAGAGACAAGAACAAAGAAGTAAAAAGAAGAGCGAGACAAGACCAACGAACATATATAGAAAATCTAGCAGAAAAAGCAGAAATAGCAGCTCACAATAAAGATATGAAGGCTCTATACAGTATTACAAAACAGATCAATGGAAGAAAAAACAAACCAGTAACGAAACTCAAAGGAGAAAACGGAGAAATTTACAGAACAGACAAAGAAATGATGGAAAGATGGACAAGACATTTCACGGAGATCTACAAGGCAAAAGAAAATACGCAGGAAGTGAACAGCAATATGATATTCCAACAACTAGATATAAGTGAAGAAAAGTTCAATAAGAACGAAATTGAACAAGCACTGAGCGAAATGAAAAGCGGAAAAGCGCCAGGCATAGACGAGATCCCTACTGAATTATTAAAGGCAGACAAAGAGCATACAATTGAGATAATGCACATTCTAATAAACAAAGTGTGGGAAGGCGAAAACATCCCAGATGACTGGGCACAGGGAGTGATAATAAAAGTACCGAAAAGGGGCGACCTAACTCGCTGCGAAAACTTCAGACCCATAATGCTACTATCAACAGCAAGTAAAATAATGACTAAGATGATATCAAAACGTATGAAAGCGGCTATAGATGCTAAACTTAGAGAAAACCAAGCGGGGTTCAGGGAGAGACGTTCATGCATCGACCACATCTGTACACTGAGGATTATTCTAGAACAAACATCAGAGAACAACGAGAACATATGGGTAAATTTTATCGACTTTGAAAAAGCGTTCGATTCAGTCTCAAGGGAGATGATGTGGAAGATATTGAAGTACTATGGACTACCGGATAAATTTATAAGAATAATCAAATTACTGTATACAAATTTTGCAGCAAGAGTCGAACATCATGGCAGACTGTCGGAGAAAATTAGCATAAAGACAGGAGTCCGGCAAGGATGCATATTATCTCCAATACTTTTTCTTATTATAGTCGACTGGGTTATGAGACACACAGAAGACAAAAAAAGCGGAATTCACTGGGACATGTTCACTAAAATGGAAGACCTAGAATTTGCAGACGATATCTGCTTACTTACAACAAATGAAAAGGCAATGCAAAAGAAACTCGACAAACTAAAATCTGAAGCGGAAAAGATCGGACTAAAAATAAATGGGAAGAAAACAAAAATACTTACAACAGGAAACCAAGAGGAAACAAATATCACACTCGGTGAACGTAGTATAGAAAAGGTCAACGAATTCTGCTACCTAGGCAGCATGCTGGACGCTAATGGGGGTACACAGAAAGACATAAATAGAAGAATAGCTTTGGCTCAATCTGCATTCAACATGTTAAAGAAAATTTGGAGTACAAAAAACATCAAAACAACAACAAAGCTACGTCTTTTTAATACTAATGTTAAAAGTGTGCTGTTATACGGTGCGGAAACTTGGTCAATTAATAAACAAATGGTGAATAAGTTACAAGTGTTTATAAACAAATGCCTTAGACATATACATCACATATTCTGGCCGGAAAGGATAACAAACCAGCAACTATGGACAATCTCAGAAGAGGAAATGATCGAAACAACAATTAAAAGAAGACGATGGGAATGGATAGGCCATACACTGAGGAAACCAAACAGTAACATTACAAAACAAGCCCTGGATTTTAATACGCAAGGAAAACGAAAGAGAGGTAGACCGAGGGACACATGGAAAAGAACTGTTTTAAAGGACCTACAACTACAGAACATGTCATGGGGACAAGCTAAATTTATAGCACAGGACAAAAATAAATGGAGGAATCTGGTACAAAAAATATCAACAACAACGGACCAAACCAACGATGCGCAGGCCTAGCAACCCTGCCATCCACCTTGCTTTAGAAACGCCCTTGGGCGCCCTTCGCTCCTTAGGAGCTACAGGAAGAAGAAGAAGAAGAAGAATCAGTGGTAGTAAAAATTGCAGATTAACCTCTTTAAAGTACATACTACACGAAAGCTCTAAACATTTTCACTTCCCGCGCAAGCCGAACTAGCTCAAATTCGGCGATAAGGTCGTGGGTTCAAACCACCAGCTGTGTACCCTGCAAAGTCTTAAAAAATTATATGGGCGCCAAAAATGAGATGATTTCGAATAATATAATTAACTACAAGTAATCAGAATTTATTAAAAGCATAATAAATTGGTAACCACCAAATGCAATTTATGTAATTCATAAAATATTTGAAAATATTTTCTACGCTATGCAGCCAAAACTAATTGAAGGTGGCCACGAGCATTACCACAAAGAAAACCTCTTTTTGGGTCGTTAAATTACTTGAAATTACAAAATAAATCTAGAGATATGCATATCGCTGTCATTCATAAAAACCTTTCTATCTATGTTGCTGAGAGAAAAAAACGTGGGTGCTCCTTTTACAAAAATGTATAAAGTACACATAAAAACTCAATAGTTTTAAATGCTATCTTTAATTAAATTTACTGAGTGAATAGACTATTATGTTAGTAATAAATTTAGCATCCGTTATCACCAGCACAAGATTAACTTGGTAGGTACATAACCCGTCCTCGATTGGCGTTGTAATAAAAAAACGAGCCAACTGACCTTCTGGGCCCCCACAAGTTTACGGTGTAAACGCTAGTCGGGAGCTGCTATAACTGCTAACCCGCATACAGCAAGGAATCAGCCTTATGCAACATGGGCGTGCTGGCCCTCGATGCAGTAGCAGAAGCGATGCAGAAAACAACAGGCGTTCGTTTCGAATTAGGAGAGGAAAGCGGACTTCAAGTCCAGAATCATCCGGTGAAAATTGCCAATCCCAAGTGCAATTTGTGAATTCCAGGTGAAAGCTAAAGACATGCAATTAATACGAGGATAACAGAAAGAAAACCTCATCGTACCTGAATCAGATTATCAGCTCTTGGAAACAAAGTGCTTGTAAAAATTGGTTGAGCGCACGTACTTTTGACTTATTTAAAAATCAAACCTAGACCGCGCGAAACGCGTCGGTCGGGGCTAGAAGAAAAGTGCCGGGCCCGAAACGTTCGCTTCAAAAAGAAAGTTTGCGTTTCTACGGCCAGCGATAACAAATAGAGCGGGTCAAAAGGGCATCGTGCGAACGATAGGAATTCAATACAGGTACAAAATTCTCTGAATTGGAAAATTTAAGAATTTGAAATGCAAGGCATCATAATTCAAATAAAAATATACAGGTTAGGCCTGAAATAATTTGGTAAATGGCAAAACAACTAAGCGAACCCAAAAAATTGTTTCACTCACCACAGCCAAATTTTTAACAGGGTAGGGGAGTAAAATAAAGCAAAAATAATAATTTAAAGAAGTTGGAATTAAAATGAAAACGTTTAAAGTATGGAAACATAAAAAACTGTAAGAAACTAAAGAATTCGAAAATGGGTTCGATGATGCCAACACCAAAAGCGAAACCCTGTCGAAAAATCCCCCTTCGAGAAAATAAGCCAAGGAAACTAACCCATATAAATCGGCTCAAAAATAACTGGAGCACCACATAGGGTACCACCAAAAAATAGACGTTTTGTATAAACTTTCGAGAAGCCTAAAAAACTGCTAAAACACAGCAAAAACCAACGACTGCATCACATAGGACACAATCCACCCTACTACAAACATCCGAAAAACTAGCACCGCATCATCAATATCAAAATGTAGGAGAGGAAAAAATTATCTTGAAAATAGAACACAGGAGATGAAACGGCAGAAAAATATCTCACTCCTGCATGCATAACCAACCATCCAAAACATTGCTAGAGGAAGAACAAGATGACGTTGCTTCTCAATGGTGAGCTTCCCTGCATGGCCAACCAACCACCCAAATAACAATAAATAAAGAACACTAAAAACACAAGTTTCTAAAAGGGACACTGTAGGTATTTCCACGGTCACAATATCCTATAATACCATAGTCCAAATCCAAATAAGCGAAGCGCTTTAAAAAAAATCCTCAAATGAGACGGAATCAATGGCAAGAAGAAGGAAAGTGAAAAGCACTAGAATGCAAAGTCCATAAGGAACACACCCTACAACGACTTTTAAAAACAGAAGAAAAAACAGGGCACAAGGAAAAGAGAAAAAGAAAGATAGGAAAATAAACCAAAAACCAGAGTTCGAGAAAACTCAAGTTGCCACACCCACTCAACCAAATTTCGGCTGGCTAGGCCTAACATTCTATGCCGTGACCCGGGTTTACGGAGACATGGACACGCTTAAAGAGGAAACACAAGGAAAGCAAACCGCCTTAAATCGCAAGGGCAAATCCGCACTCGAAACAAATGCGTAAAAAGACGCAAACAAATTGCATAAAACAATGCGCAACCAGAAGCAATAGCGCATCAAAACTGACGCAAAAATATCCCCTGTCACGTTTGACAGAAGAAAAAACCTGCACCACATCGGACACAGAAAAAATATAGACACCCTGTTTACACTAAACAGGGGCCTAAAACAAGAACTGCCTCGCATCGGACGCAGCCAAACAGCAAAAATAAACGCATCCAAAAGGGAATGCATAATAAACGCATTAAAAAAAATGAACAAACATAGCTAAATAGCCAGAATAAACAACCCGAACACAACCCTTCGAGACCCTGAGTAAATATAGGTACGCTGAGGCAAGTACATAAAAATTCCCAAAAATGGAGTAAACTACACCAAACCGCACAAATAATTTACGCAGGCCTTCGACCCACCAATAAGCAACCAAAGGAAAGATAAAGAAAAACCAAACATACTACACTACCAAAGCACACACTCAACCAATCAAAGAAACCATTCAGAAACCCCATTCACCACAGCATACCCTTTCAACAAAACCCATCACACTACCTATAAACACACCGCTAAACCAATCATTTGTCAAGAAATATAAGAGAAGAAAGGTCAATAACTAACCGAACGAAAGAATAAGTAAAAAAAGAAAAAAGAAAATAAAGTCAAACATAAATACGTGCACTTCAACAAGATGGGAATATTACAAAATTGCATATGAAGTAAAATTTGAACAAAAAAAGTGAAAAGAAAAATCAGTATAAAATTAAATACGTATTTAATAATTACAAGTTTGCACAGCTGATGTTACTACCAAAAATCGAGCCCCAGAGCGTTAGGCACCAGTGTTACAATAAAGAAGATGGCCTGCGGTTAATTAGATAAGATAATCAGTGGTAGTAAAGATCGCAGATTAACCTCCTTAAAGTACGTACTACACGGAAGCTCTAAAAATTTTCACTTACCGAGCAGGCCGAACTAGCTCAAATTCCGCGATAAGGTCGTGAGTCCAAACCACCAGCTGTGTACCTTGCAAAGTTTTAAAAAAAATATGGGCGCCAGAAATCAGATGATTTCGAATAATATAATTAACTGCAAGTAATCAGAATTTATTAAAGGCATAATAAAATATTTGAAAATGTTGGCTACGCTATGCAGCCAAAACTAATTGAAGGTTGTCACACACATTAACACATTACTTGAAATTACAAAATAAATCTAGAGATATGCATATCGCTGTCATTCATAAAAACCTTGCTTTCTAGGTTGCTGAGAGAAAAAAACGTGGGTGCTCCTTTTATAAAAAAGTATAAAGTACACATAAAAATTTAATAGTTTTAAATGCTACCTTTAATTAAATTTACTGAGTGAATGAACTATTATGTTAGTAACAAATTTAGCATCCGGTATCACCAGCACAAGATTAACTTGGTAAGTACATAACCCGTCCTCGATTGGCCTTGTAATAAAAAAACGAACTAACTGACCTTCCAGGCGCCTACAAGTTTAGAATGTAAACGCTAGTCGGGAGCTGCTATAACTGCTAACCAGCATACAGCAAGGAATCAGCCTTATGCAACATGGGCGTGCCGGCCCTCGGTGCAGAAGCAGATGCGATGTAGAAAACAGCAGGAGTTCGTTTCGAATATAATAATAATAATAATGATTTATTTAAAAATTAATGTATGCACATAAGAATAGTAAATTAACAAGTAAAAAAAATAAATAAATCCGAATACTCCCACTTAAGTTTCCAGGGAAACTTGCACGTGGGCCCACAAAAACAATATAGTAGTTATCCTGTGCAAAATATACAAATAAGAAGAAAATAAACAGAAAGATTATGTCAATACAAGCATATTTACATAAAACAAAATACAATAGAAAGGAATGAAAATACCTAGGTATAAATCAAGAAACAAAAAAATAATCATAAAGCAAAAAGCCAGGCTCAAAGAAAACAAAAAAATAATCATAGTACATGGTAAAATACTTTACTTAGTCAAATAATTGATGCACATATGGTCTAGGACACGATAGCAACCAAACTTTTACCCTTTGGTTGTATGATCTGTATGAAGTTATGCTTTTTATATCTTGAGGTACAGCATTATAAATTTTAATTGCCAAGAACTCATAGCTTCTTTGACCAGCAGATTTGTTAACTAGTGGGATATTCGCAATATTATGCTCTTTACTTCGTGTGCAGTATGTGTGATCTTGGATATATTTGTTAACAATATTTTTATTTTTAAAAACGTTTTGTAAAACAACTTTACAAAACAACTGACGAACATCAAATATTTGTGTTTCATAATACAAGTCATCGGAACGATAACGTGCATTTTTTCGAAAAATAATCTTTAAGATTCGCTTTTGCAGAATTTCTAAAGGCTTCAGAGTTGTTTTTAATACACCTCCCCATCCTATTATGCCATATGACAAGAGCGATTCCACTAAAGCATTGTACACTTGTTTTAAAATTCGCACTGGTAGGAATTCCCTCAATTGTCTAAACACGTAGTTAAAGCTTCTTAGTTTCTTAATTAGAAGCTGAATATGGTTTTCCCACTTTAGGTTAGAATCCAAAGTTATTCCTAGATATTTAATCGTTTCTGCTCTTTGTATGAACAAATCACAACTGCATTGATGTCTTGTGCAGTCAAATTTATGTACATTTATTTGATTAAAATGAGGTAGATGACTTTTGTACGAAGCAAAAGGCAAAAACCTAGTCTTTCTGAGATTCATAGTTAGTAAGTTTTGATCAAACCATTTTTTTATGTCTATAAGATCAGAACGAACTTTATCTTCTAAAATCGACCAATCTTCAGCATCATAAATAGCAACCGTGTCGTCAGCATAAGATAATAAGCTTCCACGAAAATTTCTGGTTAAAAGGTCATTTAGGTATAGTATGAATAATACTGGGCCTAATACTGTTCCCTGTGGGACTCCAAATTTAACAATCTGCACATCGCTTAGTGTATCTTCAATTTTGACATACTGTTTCCTATTTTCTAAGTAAGATTTTATCAAATTATTTGCAATTCCCCTTATACCCATACTATACATTTTTTCTAACAGTTTACTATGACTAATAGTGTCAAACGCTTTGGCCAAATCGATAAAAACAGCTAGCGTTGGCCTACTGTTATCGACATGTTTATAAATCGTTTTAGTTAACTGGGCTATAGCATCTTGGGCACTTATGTTAGATCTAAAACCAAACTGTTTGTCAGAAAGTAAGTTATTGCTATCTATGAAATGTACGATTCTCGACTTTAAGATTTTTTCAAAAACTTTTGCAATATTTGATAAAAGCGATATAGGCCTATAATTTTCAGTTAATTCTTTGTCACCAGTTTTATACAGAGGCTTTACAATTGCTATTTTAAACTGATCTGGACAGGTTCCGGTTTCGAATATTTTATTTATGATATGAACTAAATAAGGTGCTACGAAATCCGATATTTCATGTAACGTGTTCGCAGTAATGTCATCGAAACCTGGAGCTTTATTTTTCTTTATTTGAGCAATACATGCTTTAACTTCTGAAACTTCGGTTGGTTGTAAGAAAATTGTATTGGCACAACTTTGTTTTGAAGGAGAATTGTCAATTTCAAGGGGAGACTTTAAAATTGCATTTGCCATTTTTTCCGCAATTTGCGTATAATATTTATTAAATTCATTCGCAATATCTTTTTTATTAGAAATATGTTTATTATTGACCTTAATTGACTTAACTGCAGTTGATTTTTTATTTACGTTTAGTGACTGATTTACCGTGTCCCAAACCACCCTTGCATCTTTATAATTAGTAATTTTACTTTCATAATATTTCTTTTTTGCTTTAAGAATTAAATTATTTAATTTGTTTCTATACATCTTATATTCTCGCAGTACATCTAAATCATTATACTTTTTATTCCTTTGAAACAAAAGGTCTCTTTTTTTGATAGACTGTATTAGACCTTTTGTTATCCAAGGCTTTCTTTTGACACATCGAACGTCCCGCTTCCAAGCTTCCGTACATGAATCTATAGCATTTCTAAGTTTGTTAACAAAGTTTGTTGTCAGTAAATTTATATCGTCTTGAATAAACATGCCATCCCAATTTTCGCCACTTAAAAGAGACTTTAATTTGTTGTAATTTATTTTCTTAGTTTTAATCGTTTTCGTTTTCGGTAAAATTTCTGAAGAAATAGTAATTTTCAAGATAACAGAAAAATGATCAGTGATTGTTGATTCTAAAATAAGAGGAATGATATTTTCGGCATCGACTTTAGTTTTCAAAAATATATGATCCAAACAGCTTTTAGATTCATCGTAGACTCGGGTGAAATTGTTTATACAAGACAAAAAACCTGATTCATATAAATTATTTAAATAATCTTGAACATATGGCAGTTCCTGCATAATATTAATATTGATATCTCCTATAATTATTTCTTCTTGATGAGTGCAGTAATCCTTCAAATACTTCTGTAAACTTTCATTGAAAACATCTACGTTTACAGAATGCGGTCTATATATAACAGTTACAAAGAAATTTTGACTGCTCAAATTTATATTAATTCTTAAGCACTTAATCAGACCTATATTAATTAATTCATGGTGATAATTTAAAGTGTCCTTAATAAAGACGAAAACCCCGTCATTCTGATTAATATCTCCATAATTATAAAGTGTATTATAACCCGCAAGTTTAAAATTCGAGGGATCCAACACTTTCCATGACTCAGATAACGCGACCATATCAAAGCAGAAGTCAAATTGACTTAACAAAATTTGTATTTCGTCAAAATTTTTGTTTATACTGCGTATATTATTATGAAATATTGTAAAACCCTCATTGTTGTTCAGAATAGTTTTACAGCCATCGACATTTGCTGCATGCAAGGTGTTGAATTCAAAAGCTTGATAATCCTTTATAAACTGATCCATAAAAACGTAAAAAAAAAAAAAAAAATATGTTGAGACTTACATTATATGCACTTTCGTCTTTATTTAATGTCATCCGCACTTAACACACGGATTATGGAGGAGGTATCAGTTTTCCGGACAAAAAGTTTGGCATCCTTAAACCAGACAAACTTAAAAACTTTTACATCACCAATTTTCGCATTTTTTGCTTCGTAGAACAGGTTGCGATAATAGGGGGTGAGGTGCTCGTTTACGTAGATGGGCTGTGTAGGCATGTTGATGTTGAGTAAGGCAGTAGTTGGTAAAGGTTAGGACAGGAAACAGGACTCCAAGTCCAGAATCATCCAGTGAAAATTGCCAATCCCAAGTGCAATTTGTGAATTCCAGGTAAAAGCTAAAGACATGCAATTAATATGAGGATAACAAAAAGAAAAACTCATCTAAACTGAATCAAATTATCAGCTCTTGGAAACAAAATGCTTGTAAAAATTGGTTGAGCGCACGTACTTTTGACTTATTTAAGCGCGAAACGCGTCGGTCGGGGCTAGAAGACAAGTGCCGGGCCCGAAACGTTCGCTTCAAAAAGAAAGTTCGCATTTCTACGGCCAGCGATAACAAATAGAGCGGGTTAAAAGGGCATCGTGCGAACGATAGGAACTCAATACAGGTACAAAATTCGCTGAATTGGAAAAATTATTAATTCGAAATGCAAGGCATTATAATTCAAATAAAAATATACAGGTTGGGCCTAAAATAACTTGGTAAATGGCGAAAAAATTAAGCGGAGCCAAAAAATAGTTTCAAAGTTCCATTTCTGCTCCGTCACAGCTTCCGCGATGTCTTTAATCTTGGTTTTTTTTGCCGGATCCATGTATTTTCGGTCTTTTAGAAATATACTGAGCATCCGCCGCTCCATGGCTCTTTGAGTAGTTCGCAGTTTATTAATTGTTTGTTCTGTGATAGTCCATGTCTCGGCTCCATGGCGCCATACATCAGTACTGGAAGAACACATTGATCGTAAAGTCGTCCCTTAAGGAACATGGGTATATTTTTGTTTTTTATGGTGTTGATTAACTTGCCAAAGCTAACATTTTGCTTCTGTTAATATCTATCAACTAATTTTTGGGAAATCTGCAGAATCCGGTGCCAAATCCCCTCCCATTGTTCATACTAATTAATATTAACATGTTTTTTTAATAACCACAACTAAAGTATAATGGAAGCAAATAAAAAGCTTTGCAGAACTTCTTTACAGAAAATCCATTACAATTTCTGTGTTGAAAACCACGGTCTTGGTATGTGAGGCGCATCCAATTCAAAAACGTCCCAAACAGTTAGGTATAGAAGACCGGAAAAGCAAGACTACGTCATCAACCAAAATTTGAGGCCCGATGGAGGAGGGCCTTTATTTGGCTAAGAGCGTAATCTACTTTCGGCCCTAGATACGTAGAACATGTTGCTCACAACTGCATGCAACAAACACTTAGAATAAATTTAGGTTTTTTTAATGGCAAAAATTGCTACCACAGTTAAGGTGCCCGGCGGTGAAGTAATTGGCGGGCAGCAAAGTCACTTTACCGCCGGCGTTTTTATTTTACCGCCCGCAAATTACTTTACCGCCTGCCGGGGTAAAGTTGTACTTGCGGTCGTGGTATCTAAGATGTAAACTTTCATTTTCGGCCCGGTTGTACGTAATAGTAATTTATGTTACAAGTATACAAAGTAGAGCTTTTCAGTACGAGTGAGATGTTTCCGGACGAGGCCGCTACGCCGAGTTCTGAATTTCGAGACGAGTAGGGAAAAGCCACTTTCATACGAGTTTCGTATACTATTTTTTTCTACACTAGCATACAAACCGGAATAATAAATTTATCCTCTCATCTGAATCTGCCGTAAAATGTATTAATTAGAAAGGTAAATTTTGCGGTATTTGTACGGCAAAGTAAAATTCGTATGGAAAAATGCTACTTTGCCGTACGAATATCGCAAAGTACAACTTTGCCGTACGAATACCGCAAAGTGTAACTTCTAATTAATAAATTGTACGGCAACGCTCTTTTTATGCTAGTGTACGAAAATAGTAATTTACATATTGACAGAGTGTTGAAATCTGTAAACAGTAAAGTCAGTGATTCAAAATAGTTGCTCCATATCGATAACATACTATGATATGCTATATTTCTTTAAGTACGAAGCAAATCTGGCACACAAAAGTTATCGGCAGTTAACACAAAATCTTACAAATCACAATAAATTCCATTTCAAAGCTTGTGTCGGGACCAGTTATAATGGCGATGTATAGGATTGTCCGACAGACCTTCCGTTGCTGGTCACGAGGCAGAAACTAGGTGTCTCAGAAACTGGATAGAAGGAGAACCATATCGACAGGTAGTATACAGCTAATTCACATTAGAACTCTCGGGAGCAGGTAAGGTATCTTGGCAACGACGCCCCAAAAGTAATGTACATACTGCCTTTCGCAGCAACGGAATCCAGCTAAAGAAATCGCCCAAAGAAAGACAGATCTTTAGCTCATGGAGCAATAAGCTATAGCCCGTTATTAGATAAAGCTGTATATTGAAACGCTTACACCCGTATTCATAGTCGTTCGCCAGCGGATCGCCGGCGACTCGCCAGAGTTTCGTTATGAATAGTATGTTGGCGGCACTGTACGTCTATGTCAAATTCGAGGTTAGCAGGTTAGATTTTGTGTCAGTTTCTGTCAAAACTGACTGAAAACCTAACCTGATCACCTCGAATTTGACATAGACGTACAGTGCCGCCAACATACTATTAATAACGAAACTCCGGCGAGTCGCCGGCGATCCGCTGGCGAACGACTATGAATACGGGTGTAAGAATCGAAACAGAGATATAAAAGAAAGCTGGGACCTACCGCTGAGAAGTGCTGCTCCCGGTGCCAATAAATCGTAACATGAACTGTATATCAGGTATAATTCCAGAAAGCGTCTGTTTTTTAGAAATCACCAAAAATGTTTCATACAGGTACATAGGAATGGTTTACATGTTGTATCAATTGTATATACTGTTTCATAGTACGTATGTTGTGCCATTAACTAAAGTATAAAATAACACCATTCAGTTTCTACAAAGCAAGCCGTAACACAAAATTGATTTCTCAAAATGGATGCATAGCGATTATACCAAATTAAAGGAAAATGTTACTTTAAACATTTATTTGACGTAGCAACGAACAACCTTTAACATCAGCACAAATTGACCAACAGTACGAGTTAAGAAATAAGCACCGGCCAAAAATTTTGGAACAACTTCAAAATGCAGAGCAGGCAAACACAGTACCTCGGAGATTTAAATGTTGTATAAAATAGATTTAAACTAATTAGAGGTAATGTGCATAGGAATATGAATTATTGTTTAACTATATTATAGCAACTAGCTTGCTTTATTAGTGGTAGAGCAATTAAATACCTAAATTTTTCCAAATGACTTAACACGTAACACAACTTTCAGAAAAAACAACCAAGGGCATTCAAGTGGCTACGAAGAAAACCAAAAAAAGCTACAAAAAATCAATCAATCAAGGAATACAAACGAACAGGAAATGGAGAGACTTTCACACTATATACCAATGGGGCCATAATTATATATAACAGCAATGAGATAACATGAATAACAAACGCATTTCTTTTAAACCTCACCGGGGTCGGTGATCGAACACTCGACCCATAGATCAATAGCCAGAATACTTATTCACTGAGTCATGAAGATCGGCCCTGAGCACCTAGTGAGAAAGTACAAAATAAGTGGGATTGTAATATTTTGTTTAGGCGACTGCGTACAACCAAGAGAAGTGTGGAGAGACCCCAGAGGCGCTGGTTTAACGATATCGAGGACATAGCGAGAAACGGATGGTACCAGACAGCATAGCACAGCAGAATGTGACAAAATACCGGGAAAGCCTATGGATATTAGTGTGCAAACAACGGCTGATGAAGATGAAGATTACACATTTATCGAAGAAGTAATACCAACAATCCACTCGAAGCGAAGAAAACGATATTCTATTTGTTTCCTCCATGACAACATGTGTCCCAATACCATCGCATTAAAACTGGCAGCTTTAAAAGAATGAAGTGGAATGTTTTACCTGGTCCCCAGTAGAATCCTGACTTGTCTCTCGGATTACCATTTATTGTGCCTATTGAAAGACCTTTCTGGCAGTCAGAAATTCAAAACGAATGATGAGATCATGACAGCTGTATAGGATTAAATACGTGGACAACCAAGAACCTTCTTTAAAGATGGTATGCTCAAACTTCCAGAACGTTAGCGGAAATGCATTACAGTTAACAGGAAAACTAAGTTGAAAAATAGCATGCCATATATTTTCAACAGTAATGTATTAAGTGCATAGTGACTTGCCGATAATACTGGCTATAGGGATGCACGACCGCTTGTTGCGACAAAAATAGACACTACACGGTAGGCGGAGTGCCTATTCTCAGGAGCAATAATCGTACGTACATTCACAGCCAGTATTTTCAATGCAAATGAACTATGGAGGAAATACATTTTGAGTGACTATTGGCGAAGTAAAACAACATGACAACTACTGTCGATGTCAGTAAATGATTTTTTTTAAATGATACCTTGAAATTGATGTGTAATGGTTAAACTTATTCATTTAACACCATGGAATTGATCTAAAATTTTTAATTTGATTTGTTTTTTTGATCGAATTGTGTCATCTACCATCAGAGCTGGGCAGTAATTAATTACTTTTTAATTAAATTACTAATTAAATTCCTTTTTGTGTATTTGCCTTGGAATTGAATTACTTTTCAAAATGCGGTAATTGTAATTGGGAATTGCCATCTTTGTTAGAAAGTACTTGAAAATTCCTTTTTAAAAGTAATTAATTACTGCATTCAATTACTCAATTACTTTCGTGTAATTAAATTACTCTAAAGTATTTAAACTACTTTATAGGTATTTGAATTACTTATGGTAATTGAAATTACTCGAGGTAATTGAATTACTTTGTGGTATTTCAATTACTGAATTACTGACCTCGATAGGGTGCTAGATCTCCAGAACACATAAAAAAGATAAGTTCTTATTAGGTTACATATTAAGCAAATCGCAGGGTATTCCCCGCGCAATATAATTTATTATTTCCTCTGACGAGTCGAATAACAGCAACTTCTGCATTTTGTTGACGCGTCCACGAACATTAGTGCGTGTATCTGTAGCTTGTAATAATGACAATCTGTATTGTGAGAGACGCTAAGTGTAAGACGCTATAAGAATATTTGCGGTAAGTACATTACAGATTACAATACCTACGGTAAAATAATAATTTTAAATAGACTCATTAGACGATATTGGTTCATAATGATTATTTATTCATTTCAATTTGCTTGTTTTAAACGATCCGTGCAAGTGTAACAGACGTTAGGTCCAGAAAATTATGTTTTTGAGTGAGGAATTGAATTAAACGGACCAAATCCGATAACAACATTTAAACAACGGAAAACACATATATAAAATGTACCTAATTGTAAAATCACATGTCTAGTTGACTCAAAAATGCATTATGGCGTATGATAATTTTAAACGCCGCCGCATAAGTTTACTGCATTCTTGCTCATATGCTGCTTTTTATACTGGCTGCAGTATGTTAGCTTCGATTATTATTAAAAAAACCCTTGCTAATTACGAGACATTCAAATATTGGCTTCTTAATGATGTTACACAAAATTCCATTTAGTTTTTTAAAAGAACAGTGTATAGTGACCCAATTTACGTAATTTGATATTTTATTTCCCTAAACTTAAAATCAATAGGTATTATTAAAGATGTTAATAACATTTTGAAATTTGAAGTAAAAATATGGAAGCAACCTGAGCAATTTAATTGTCGAGCGTTCACAGTAATTTTCTTATTCGGTGTGTTCAAAAAGGAATTACTTAAGGGTTGGCCATGGAATATAAAAGTATTGGCAACGGCAAGCTTTAGACTTCATTAACATAATCACTGTTGTTGCTGTCATAAGTTTATATTATACGCTGATATCGCGATTGAAAATTCTAAAAATTGCCATATTCAACCCTTATGTAATTTCTTTTTGAACACATAGTATAAAGGTCACTTGAATGTAAAAATGACTTCATTGTTACGTACTTGAGCAAATTATTTCAATCAGCCGTTTTCAACTAGGCTTATCAGTCATCTGTCAACTTTCAATCGTTCCTGATCAACACGAAATTGATATTTTGTTTTATAATTGCAGAAGTTACCTAATACATTTTTAATAACTATTTGTATTACTAGGGAGGAAAATGTATCATTCCCTCCCGCAGATGTAGTTTAGTTCTTCAGAGTTTGCGAGAACAGTACCTAATCAATTTATTGTAATCATGCAAGGGATGAAATCACGTTTTAGTCCAGAGTTATACATACATCACTTTTACATTTTATGATGAGACTATCTCTTGTAATCAGCTGCATTCAAAAATATTTAAATATGAAAACCAGGAGGCTAGTTGATTTATTATTAATAATAATCACATTGTCTCCCGTCTCTAATAGCAACGGCAGTCAATGTTATTCCCTCCCACTGGCATTGGAAACCAACCAGGGACCCAAACGTATATTTATTTTTCCTATACCCCTAACAGGCAACAGCAAATGTAACTTTCGTATAAAGGGGTAAAAAAAAGTATTTTCAAACAGAGCCAACAAAAAATGCTCAAGTTGCGCCAATTGGATCGTTCTTCTACAAAATCTAAATAGAAATTTTCTGTCAAACCCTTAAGAAATCCAATGCTTCACTCTGTATACTTAGGTAAGTTACATATTTTTGTCATTCAGCCTCATGTTAAGCGTATTTAATAATAGATTGTTCTACAAGTTAAGAAAAGTGAAAGTTTTTCAACGTTTAATTCACGAGCGAGTGTTGCAAAGGGAGTGGATTAATTTATCACGAACATGGAAAAATCACTTTTATAACATATTCAGCGTGCTATTTTTTCTAATATCAATACAAAATCTAGCCAATATTAAATTCGACATTTCTTCATATTCGAAATTTTTTTTTAATTGGTAGTGAAGAACG
The DNA here is from genome assembly GCA_940337035.1 of Agriotes lineatus. Classification (NCBI taxonomy): domain Eukaryota; kingdom Metazoa; phylum Arthropoda; class Insecta; order Coleoptera; family Elateridae; genus Agriotes; species Agriotes lineatus. The sequence continues at coordinate 45,433,735 of OW679194.1, forward strand.
TTGAAATCGTCAAATAAAATACGAGAAATCGGCAGTGAAGTAATCCATTGTTTTACAACTTTTTGTAGGCGGCTGGGCGATAGATAAACGTCAACCGACGTGAACGTAACCTATAAAAGTTGGTTAAAATGTTGTAACTTCGCGATTTCTCGATTTTAAAAAACAATTTACCCCTGGGCACTGGGAGTTCCATTTCAATCCTTGTGGGGTTTATTTGCTTTGGCCCTTCGGGCCTCGGCAACTAAATACATAATCGTGACAAAAAGCTCAACTTTAGTGATAACTTATGTGGAAACTAATATAAAAAAATATATAGATTTGAACTTCCAAGTCCCTATACCTTCTTACTGAAGGGACTTTGTACTAAAGTATATTTGGTTTAATCGGTTTATTATAACCTAAGGAATCTATGCCAAATCGGTGTCCCATTTTTTTTGGGACACCCTGTATAATTGTTGTCCTTGCATTTATTTATTTACTTACATCTTACATCAAAACAAACTAAAAACTTTTGGTTTTGGTGAACAGTGCATGTAGCTAGAAGATTTAATTATCAAAAAACCTTCAAGAGTGATAAAGTATTAGGTTACTATAGTTAACAAAACATAAAAATTAAGTATTTTTAGATAACGATTACGAATCGACACGACACTAATGATAGTTGCAACTTGCAAGAAAATTCTACTAAATACAACTATATGACAATAATTTTTATTGAAAGTAATTGAAAAAGTAATTGATGTTGTACAATTACAATTACTAAGTAATTGGTAATTGAATTACTATTTCCTGTGAGTAATTGAATCTCTGGTAATTAAATTACTACATTGGACGGTAATTGGTAATTAGTAATTAATTACTTTTTGAAAGTAATTTGCCCAGCTCTGTCTACCATACGCATGCAATATTCATTGCAATAATTGTAATGAAAGTGTTCTAGACTTATTCCCTTACTCAGGTGCTGTCCCAAATATTTTGTTATCGAGTAGACACAGAAATAAGTTTCTAAAATGCAACTATATTTATCCCGAAAAATGCAAAAAAATTATTTCATTCTTAAGGAAACTCAACTTAAACTAATGTAAAATCACAAATTAGAAGTTAATTTCAGTGCCTATTCAACAAAACATGTTTTGAGACATCCGTATTATTATTGTATTGCATTGAATTACACTTAAGTCATACAAGGAAAGTGGGGTACTTTTCTCAAATAACTTCTGTAATTAAGGCACATCAGCGTTTTATACAAAATTTTATTTTTATTTATTTTATTTTTACTTTTTATTTTATTTTGGTACTCAGCCAACAGCCGGTAGGCCAATTATAGGCGTCGCTGTACATTTTATGGGGACTTCCAACCCCACTAACGACTGTCATGGTGTTATTATGACATCCGGAACCAACTATTTCCATGACAGCCGCATCACGAGGCACCGAGAGAAGCAGCCGTGAAACTCCCATCCAAGTTCTGACCAGAACAAACGTCGCTTAACTCTACCGTCGAACGTGGACGCTTATTCAACTTACACCACTCGGAATCTATTCGTCATCTATACCATAAAATTGGTGTCCCCTTTCTTTGTATGTATGTAGCTTTGTTCGCTATCTCCTCCGAAGATACTGGACCAATTAAATTGTATGATAGCTTAATTTTTTTTTAATTTTTAGACTTAAATCGTAGGCCGCTTTTATTTTCAAAAAAATACGAAAAAGTAAGGGTAAATTTATATGTAATTTAATTAAATCGTGTAATTAGCGAAGCGAAGCTTAGCTCGGGTGATTCACTAGTTTCCTAATAATAACGACTTAAAAGCCATTTAATTTTTTTATGGTAAAAGTAGTTAAGTATAATGGTTACGATAATTAATTGGATTTTTATTAAATTGATAAAAAAGTACGTTGAACTCGAATTCGATCTTATTCTGCGAGTACGAAGTCACAGTCAGGTAAAAATAACTGGTGGTACTAAGATAAGCGCCCAAACGCTCCCTCTAAAAGCCTATACGAACTAAGAAGATATACCTTTTATAACTTTATTTTACATTTACACGAAAATGGATTTCAACGTGATGGAAACAGATTTCAAATATTACTTTTGATTAAAAATTTAACAAATTATAGACTAATAAACACAAGAACAGCAAGATACAGTTAACGAATACACAATTATAATTTTATTAAGTCTTGCTGCTGCAATACGGCGGCATAATATCTAGCTGCATGATTTGTATATCTATAGGATTTAGTTACGATAAATAGGCTACTGGCCTAATGTAAAAGGAAGAAGAAGGAAAGGAGGAAGATGTATAATTTCGATATCTTCTTCAAGTTCCAAAATAGTCTGTAGATTTGCATGTACAGGGGCATTATGTAATAAATGTTAGAAAAAAATAACATTATTATTGCAAAAAAAAACTGATGTTTCAAATGTATATTTAGAGTTTTCTGTTTGAGTTATGCCGCTTTATTTACCGGAATTTCAAATTTGTATTCATTTTGGGTGAAATCGACTTTCGTCAATGTGAATTTCGGCATCGTTCGTGTGAAATCGGTTTTCGTAATTGTAAATTTATATTACGTTTGAGTAAAATCTGTTTTAGTTGATTTGAAATTATATTTCAGAAGTGTAAAATAAAGGTGTAAAAAATATAGAAAGAGTATAACTATACTGCGAAGGGCCCCCCCTCCCCCCCCCTCAAGATCGAACGCGTTTTTCGACTACAATTTCGTAAAGGAGGCTATTATTTGATGCTTTTCTATATGTCAAAAGCATGTTCTTATTACATACTATGCAATAATAGATATTTATGCATTAAGGGAGATATGAATATGTTTTTTCCCTGAGGTTGACATGTGTTACAGACCGAGGGCCTCTGGCCGAGTATGAACACTAGGCCAATGACCAGTATTGTTACTATAGTGCTGATAGACCCTGTCGTAATGGATATGTGTCTCCAGTGTGTATTGGATAGGTCATGTATTTTCTGCTGCTGTCGGGTTAGTAACACCCTTAAGTGACCTGATGTTTCCAGGCTTGGTTCTTCGGCTAAGCTTGGATACTCGCTTCGCATTGGTTCTGCCTGTGATGTAATGTTGACTTGCAGAATTTTATTAAACGTTGCAACGACCGGGATCGTACTAAATGATCGTGCGTACGAAGTGTGTTGTCCTGTGTGGATATAGCACTGTGTGCTAGATGGCACCTTTTCCAAGGGTTTATACATCTCGTCTATGATGCAGTTGGGGTTTTTCTCGACACTATTTATGACAATAGGTGTACATAAGTAGGTGTGCTCCTTTATTGGAATGCTGACCTCGAACTTGGATAGCGGAATGCTGAAGTACTGCTGATGGTAGTCCACAGCTAAGAAGTACGGGTTGACTGCTATTGTTGCATACTCTCCGCTTTTGATTTTCTTAGGGATGGCGGTGACCTTGATTACTTCATATTCGGTTACTTCAGTGATATGAAAGTATCCAAATATCTTAATGGTTTCCTTGGTTTGTCCCACCTCCATCTTGTACACTGGCGATGGCAATATTCGTCAGTTTGGTGGTAGCTTCAAAGACAGCTGACTTATTATTGTTGCTATTTGAGCTGGTGATACAAACTCAAATAAATGGCTCCGCTTAAACACTGCGTCAAGCAACTTCTTGTATTTTTCTGCCACTTCTTGCAAATAGTTGCTGGCCACTTGATATGCTGATAACACGTGAACATTTAGTTTATTGGCGTCGATGGATCTGTACCAGGCCTTCATTTCGTTAATAAGGTGAATTCCTTGGTTAAATTTTATCCGGAAGTTTTCTAACTTTGTTGTGATCCTGCTCTCTGTTTCTTTCACCGTAGTTATTGCCGCTAACATCAACTTTGCTTGGTGACCGGCAGCGTCGATTAATACCTGCTGATTCTTGTCTAGATTAGCGATGTCCTTATACACTTCTTCGTTTACTCCAAACACTGATGTCAGGAACTTCCCTAGTAGTCCTCTTCGTGTTCGGTGTGTAGCTATTGTCCGGATGCTTCTCATGTGCCACAGGATATTGTTTTGTTGTTCCATTATGTGGTGCATGAGTTCTTTGCAAAACTGGTCTTCCGTCATCTGGTTGCTGTTGTTGCATAATTGTTTGAATTGTTTAGCGGTAGCGTTAATTCCATGCTCGTCCGTGATGAAGGCAGATATCGAATATTCCACCCCTATTCGAATTATCCCTCTATCGAGTTTCGAATTACCCACGTGTTCCACATATATACCAGGTTGTAACCTTTGCAGCGTATAATTATCTATAATGCCGGGAATTATGTGACACATCATGAGCATGCATATAAATACCGCTGAATGTGTTTTCATATCGTGTTTCCGTGCTGACCTTGTGGTAGGTCTGGAACTGCTCATCCTTGTTTGCACTGGATTGCCTTCGTTGCTTATAGGTAGCTGACAAATCTTTGTATGGGCCCTTTTGAATTGACTTCTATCTTTGCCCTGAATTGTCACTACTTTTATCAATCCATCCTTCCCTGGATGTGTATTAATTATTCGTGCTAACGGCCACTTGTTTGCCGATATATTGTCTTCCTTGAGGAGTACCAAACCCCTTTTTCTATGTTCTGTCTCAGAGTCTTCCATTTTCCACGTTGCTGTGACCTGGATAGGTATTCTGTTGACCATGCTTTCCAGAAATCTTTTTTCATTTTCTGTAGCAGTTTCCATCTGCTTGAATGATTGTCGGTGACTATGATGTCGTCTGGTTCGGCTGGTATGATGAGTGCTTGTCCGATCAGGAAGTGTCCTGAGGTGACTGCTGACACGTCGTTTGGATCGTTATTCATTGGTGTCAGTGGTCTTGAGTTCAGACAAGCCTCAATTTAATACAACAGGGTTGTCATCTCTTCGAAGGTGAGTGTATTGTTTCCGATGACCCGTTTGATGTGGTATTTGACTGACTTCACCCCTGGTTCCCATATTCCACCCATGTGGGGGCTTGAATGGGGGATCAAATGCCACTGGACTGCTTCGGTGCCAAATTTGTCCTGTATTTGGGTGTCCAATAGCTTACTTGCTCCCACAACGTTGGTGACGTTGACACTGTAAATGTGGGCGCACTTTCCTCTCCTTGCAGTGAACCTTCTGAATGCTGCTATGAAGGCATTAGCAGTCATGTCGCTCACTGCTTCAATGTGTATGGCCTTTGTGGCCAAACAAATAAAAATGGCGATGTATCCTTTGTAGGACTTGCTGCCTCTTCCTTTGAATACTCGAATTTGGATTGGTCCGGCGTAGTCCAGTCCAGTGTGTGTAAATGGAATGGACGGTGTCACTCGTGCAGGGGGTAGTTGTACCATTAGCTGATGCATAGGTGCTGCCTTAACTCTTGCGCACGTCGTGCATCTGTTGATGATCTTGGAAATAGCCTGCTTGGCTCGTACTATCCAGTACTTTCTTCTTATGAAGGCTAACGTGGCTTGATTACCTCCTTGTAACGTTTGGTGATGCACGTCCCTGATGATCAGCTTGGCTATATGACTGTTGCTGGCTATGATGATGGGGTGTTTCTCATCGCAAGGTAACAGCGAGTACTGTATCGTTCCTCCCTCTCGAAGAATTCCATCTACATCTAGGAATGGGTACACGTTGAATAATGTACTTTTACTGTCTACCATTTTGCCTTGCTGTAGCAGATGATGTTCTCTTGGTAAGTCATGCTTTTGTGCTGATTTGATGATGCATTTTAGGCTATCACGTAGGTCTGTCGTGGATAGTTGCTGGATCGCTACGACTTCCTTCCTACATTTCTTCATGAACCACTTACAGTAACCGATTACTCTTATCATTTTGCTGAATGATGAGAATCTTTCCATTTCATCAGTCGCCTCACTGATTGCTGCATGCACTGCTACCTGCCGACGTTTTCTTCGTTTTTCTTCAGTAGCACTCACCACTGTTGTTTGGGCCCTTATTCGTTCCTGGGTATCTTCCTTTGATAACCATTCAGGGACGTGGAACCATAACGCGTGGTCACCTAATCTGGACGGTTGTACTCCTCTTGTGACCGGGTCTGCTGGGTTGTCTTCCGACTTGACGTGATTCCAGCACTGTTTGCCTATGCACTCGTGAATTGTAGCAACCCGATTTGCTACAAAATTCTTCCATTTCTCTGGACTTCCTTTTATCCAGGATATAGTTATCATTGAATCTGTCCATGCATAAATTTCAATGTTGTCTAACTCCGTGGTTAAAATGGTCTTCTTTACTAGTTTGGCTAATAATTGAGCCGAACGTAATTCTAGCTTTGGCAGTGTCTTCTTCATCTTGAGGGGTGCCACTTTTGACTTGGTTGTGAGTAACGTCACTGTCGTGGTCCCTGGTGGTGAAGACCTTTTTATGTATATCGCCGCCCCATAAGCTCGCTGTGAGGAATCACAGAAACCATGCATCTCTGTGTGGACATCCTCTACATAATTTATCCATCTTGGGATGTGCACTTCTTCTACCTTCAGTAGTTCTTGCCTGAATGTTGACCATCTGTCTTGTATATCCTTGGGTAATTCTTCATCCCATGAATAGTGTCCGACCCATAATTCTTGTATTAATAACTTAGAAGTTATGATAACTGGTGCTAGCAGTCCTAATGGGTCAAAGATTTGTGCTATCTCTGATAGGATCTTCCTTTTCGTTACTTTGCCTTCTAGTTGCCGCTTGACTTTGTATTGCAGTACGTCAAGTGTTGGTGAGCAATGTACTCCCAGTGGCTTCCTAGTAGCATCCTCCTTGTCCCCTAATATGATGTTGGTACCTTCTTCAGCTTCTGGTAGGCTACTAGTTCATTTCCTGAGATTGAACCCTCCAGTTTTCAACATCCTGGTTAGTTTATTTTGGATGTTCTTTGCTTCTTCTTTGGTACTGGCTCCTGTTAGAAGATTGTCTACATAGAAGTCCCTTATGGCAATCTCAGAACCTCTTCGGAATCGGTGTTGTACATCTTTGGCCAACTGCTGCAAGGTCCGAACTGCCAAGTAAGGAGCTGCGGTTGTGCCATAACTCACTGTGGTTAGCTGATACTCTTGGAATGGTTCTGTTTCCGAGAACCTCCACACAACTTTCTGGAAGTGCTGATCATCTTCAGCTATCTGTATTTGTCTATACATCTTCTCAATGTCTGCGGTTAGTGCAAACTCGTATTTCCTCCATCTCAGAAGAATCTCTGTTAAATCTTGCTGTAACCTTGGCCCAGTGTGTATCATTTGGTTCAGGCTTTTCCCATTTGATGACTTGGATAAAGCGCCAAATACTACTCTTAACTTGGTTGTATCACTGTCGTCCTTTATGACAGCTTGGTGAGGAATGTAGTATCCTCTTCTTAGTCCAGTGCATTTAAGATTTGACCTCGGAAAAAATCCTAGAGAGCTGAAATTTGGTTTACACCTACCTTCCGTCGTTCCACATAAGTGTTGAGAAGTCACCAACGATCCGTTGTACGCATAACTTTCTACAGTACCCAGAAAATTGATTTTTCGGTTTTTCAACTATATCTTCGTTCCTATCGACTTTACGACGACGACGGAGCAATAACAAAGGAAAGGTAAGAAAAAGCTTATCTATAGTTTTTACATACAAGCAACAGTTTTCACGGAAATTCGGTAGGAAGGTCATGACTTTAGAAAATATTATTATTCTGCTCCATATTTCAGGGTTTTAAAGTTAGAAAATACACAACATGTGAGTTAGACTTCATGAAACAAAAAACATATTAAATGAACATTAATAAGTAAAAAAGATACAAAAATTGGATTGAAAAAGGTTCAATTTATAAAAAAAAATTGTATTAGTTATTAGAATTTAAAAAATTATCCTTTTCTCATTTCTTTCTCTTCTTCCTCTTCTTTCTTCTCTTCTTCTTCCTCTTCTTCCTTCTCCTCTTCTTCCACTTCTTCTTCTATTTCTGTTATTTTTTCCCCTTTTTCCTCTTTTTTCCGTTCAATTGGTGAGAGCAAAGACCCTTGCTCAAAGGCATACATAGCGTCGATCTCTGAATCGTCAATGTTCTGATCCCTTTCTATTTCGGTTGCCTGCGAATCCTCCACTGGTGTAGCGTTCAAACAAGATTGGCCGTGACAATGACCGCAAATTGGTGTGCAGACGAGTCCCAATTTTCGACAGCCACATAATGGTCCGCAGCCTTTTGTGCAATTACAAAAAATCATTTTGAGAAGACAGTCCGGAGCAGGAGGTGCTGATGTTTTTTTTGCGTGCAATAAGTTGTCCTTCAGTATCCATCCCCAATCTTCGGGATTCAATTTATTACCCAATCAAGTCTATACTTGATAGTAGACTCGGTAGAGATGCTCTTCAGCTGCTTTGGCTGTAGGTGGTAATAGGCTTAACCTTGCAGCTTTGTCTTTACCTACGGATTTAGCGAAGCACAAATAACGATAGTTATTTATGGAATCTTCTTTAACTGGAGCGCCATATATGCCCAAACAAAATAGTAATCCATTTTGAGCAATTGATTTGTGGGAAGCATCACTTTTATTGAAAATTTGAGCGGCATTCTGTAAGTCCTGTCTTTTTTGCAATAATTTCATAGCTCCTGTTTTTCCCTTATGGAAAAGAGCAAAAGTTGTATCACAACCAGAGAAAGCATGTAAAAATAAAATATGGTCCTTGCTCTTTTCATGTTGATCGAAACTTCGGGAAGAGAACGTTTTTTGCTGGACTGCTCCTTTGCCGGGTTTGAGAAAAAAAATGTCTTTCTCAACAGGTGTTCGAGCCGTTAAAATAACCAAAAGATCAATATCCTCTCCAACAACAACGGTAGTTCTTGTATGTGAATGTTTCAGTGCTGTTTCAATAATGAGAACGTCAGCATCACCCTCAGCCTGATCGACGAGGAAATTTCTGGCTTTGAATTTTTCTGACAGCATCGAAATCAATTTGCATTTGTTGTTGCTGTTTGAAAGAAACGTTTCCTGGCTGACTGTTACATTCATTGTCTCGTCAAAAAATACGTCAGCAGATGATATTTTTGAAGATCGGCGAAGTTGTTCCATAGCTTTCACATTCTTTTTGCTGTTGCTATACCCATCAAAAACAATCACCGCGTTTTCACCAAAATTTTTATGGACATAGTTAATATATGTTGTACAAATATGATCGAAGGTGTCATTTTGATGCCACACAGCGCGATGCAATAGAAATCCTCCATCGATGACATAAGTGGCATTTGCGAGATCAGATGGAAGTGCTGATGGTTTAAAGCTGTCAAAGAACGATGACTTTTTGGTCTTGCGCATTCCCACTTCGTCGAATAGTGACATAGGATACGGAGCCAATTCGTATTGGAGATAATCGCGAAGCTCGTCGTTAGATCTTTTCATGATACTGATCCTTTGAAATAACAATAATGGATCAATAGTGACAGTAGTACTGGAAACTTTAATGTTACTGTTGACTGTCAGCAGTGGAAGTACTCTATCAGAGCGTGAAAACTTGATGTCCTTAAAATTTTGACCAATTTTTCTTGCCATTGTAGTAGCACCTATATCCTGCGCATTATGACAGTTTATCCTATTATCGCCAGTTATCCCCGTTGCGATAGACATAATTTTTTGGATGCTTGTAAATGGATTATGCGTTTGGAACCATTCCGACAGTTTCTCCACGTCTGCAATGTCTCTAGTCACACGAGAATCTCTCGCGTCGACATGCTGCTCTCCCGAATCAAAGGAAAGTTTACAATAATTCTCAAGTCCTTCAGAAACATTGCTTGCGGTCAATAGTCCAACTGTCCATTTATTCAAGACGCTCTGCTTCGTGCTTCTTCCACGCGTAAATCCCGCTTTTGATTTTGACGACTTCATTAGAGACTGCTCGATTATCATATCGCTCCATGTCCCACAAAAATATTTATTCGACCGTTTTATGGAGAAAAAGTTGCCAGTGAATTTTTTAAACGCTTCAGTTTCCATCGAAGTTTCTAATCCCTCCATGTCCTGAATATACAAATGGGACGATTTTGCATAAAGAAAATGTCCTGCTGCGTGAAAATATGGTAACATTTTTTTTTACAGCAGTTAAATGCATCTTCCAATTTCCCATTCTTTCTGCTCTTACAAATTCTTTTGCAACAGTAATCATTACGAAATATTGTGCCCATAGTTTCGCAGTAGGGCTTTTATTTTGTAAGTCAGAAATTTTTTCGTCAAATTTATTTTTCAACTCTCCAAAATTGTTTGACTGTTCAACGTCTTTAAAAGATAGCGATGCTTCGTCTAGATTCTTCAGACAGATCTCTATTAACTTATTTTCATCGACGCCCAATGTCATCTCATTCAAAATGATTTGAGATAATGCAACCAAGACCAGTGTGTGGGCTCTGATAGCTCTGGAGTAAGAATGACCTGATAAAATTTTATCGACCGAATTTTTAGCGTAAATGGTGCTGATTACTTCTTTTAAACCGCTTCCTGCCATAATGTACCCAATCGATCCGAGATATGACATGAGCAAATGGAAACCTCCAAGCCTAACGATTATTTTCGAGAACGGAGAATTTTCATTAGACGATGCAACAATTTCGCGAGCTTTATGATAGAGCGGTTGATCAAATGTTACTACGCACGTTCTGTGGCCGTAAACTTGTCCATCATCGAGAATACATTGCAACGTCGTATAAATAGTGTTGTAATCGCTTGCTGGATGAATAATGAACGCTAGGTAAATTATCCGTGATTTAAAATATATCTCGTCTTTTGTTATAAACTCCATAAACCCACCCCAACCTAGTATTTTCGGTAGATTCTTCCATTTTCCAAGCATCCATAATAGATCTACGTTCCGGAGCATTGACATTGTTGGCACTTCGTCGAAATCAAGATTCTTCACTACAATATTTTTTAATCCTTGAACCCCACGATTTTCGAAAATTTTCAATTGGACTTTCCCGATGGCTGTCATGTCTGCTGCAGTGGGCATTGTTTTTAATCTCGACATAAGTTGGTCATCCTGAATTTTATCGTGTGGAGTCACTATTCGTATAATTCCCATGGAATGGAAAGTATTTGAGCCGTCAATCGTAGCCACATTATGATCAGCATTGTCACCAACATATTGAATGAAACAACTTTCTTCCGGTGGCGCAATAAAAGGTCGAGGATGAAATAAACTCGAAGCCTCATACAACATTGTTTCTTTGTACGATGCACATACACCTAAACGTGATAAAATATCCACTAAGCGTTTTGACGCGAAATGTCTATGCATATAAACAGACACTCCAAGCTGTACAGGCGACTGATATGATCTCGGACGAACCGCAGACATGATAGCGTGACAAATGGTGGTATATTTTATTTTAAACGGCTGTAATTCCGCTTTTTTGTCCTTCAAAATTATTTCATTCACTAAAAAAAGCAAGGAGTTTGGAATGGCATCATTTACGTGGTTAAACATCTCGTCGAAGAATAGTTGCAGCTGCTGCTAGAATTCTTAACTTTTCTTCCTGAGGGTCCTGCTTTCGATTTTCATACCACGTTTTGTTTAAATCATATTGTGCGTCTCGTCTCGTAAGCAAACAATGGTCAATCCTCCACGTTTGCTAGTAAAAACGATTCTATCACCGTATCTTTCTTCAAGTTTTTTCTTTATGGTCTTATCATCTGGATGGTAATCTTCTAATGTTTCTTTCAATTCCGTTAAAGTGAATTGGCAGTCGTTATTTTGTTCGATGTACGAAAAAATAAGTTCCATTGCTACAACAATTTGGGCATCCCGAGGGCGACCTTTTTCGTTTTCTGTTTTTACAGTGTGAAAATTGGAGAAGCAAGCTTCGTGGTATTTGGCTGCAGCTGCGACTAAATCACATTCATTGATGATTCTTAGTTTGACAGCCTTTGCCAGTTGGTCACCTCTCTTCTCTGCCACTTTCATGATATTTTCTTTGAAGGTGATGGTAGAAACGTGTCTAATTTTTTGTCGAAGCTCTTTGCGCTTTCTGTTTTCTGTTCGTTCATCTGCATTTTCTCCGCAAATAAAACAACAATTTTGAGAATTAAAAACAGATGCGTTCGACCGCATTTTGTTTTTTTGGAGGGCTATACGAGGAACCATCAGCATTATCGACAGAATGTTGCCGTTTAAAGGCTTTAATACTTGAACTCCGTATATAATTTTTACGGCATCTTACGTGCACACGAATTGAAGTTCCGCGACGAAACATATCGACTTTCCCATCCTCTCTTTCACTACTATCTTCGATTAACGTTGGTAATCCACGGTCAACCGTTACTGGGTTTTCATTTTCGAGCGATTCATTACAAATACAACACACACCGTCCATTTTTTGTATGATATTTCTTACATAACACAGTAAAAATCTTGTAGCACGTTGGTCAATGCGTCCGTTACCAACCCAGGACTAACCTATACTGGTATATTTAATGTGACAGGTCTCGACCCATGCTACGCTCCGAAATGACAAAAGCGGGTGAAGCGCACCTGCTCGCTCCAAGGTCGGGTATAAAAGTACGAGAGTTTATTTTATTCCTGCCATACCATGGGGTATACAATGTATCTAACAAAATGCATTCGAAAACTATATTTCACCTTCTGTGTATTGTTTAACTTTAAAACCCTGAAAAATGGAGCAGAACAATAATACTTCCTAAACTCATGACCTTCCTATCGAATTTCCGTGAAAACTGTTACTTGTATGTAAAAACTATGCCTAACCTTTTTTATAGAAAATTTTGTTAGCTTTCTTTTGTTATGCTACCTTCGTAGTCGTAAAGTCGATAGGAACGAAGATATAGTTGAAAAACCGAAAAATCAACCTTCTGGACAGTGTAAAAAGTTATGCGTACAACGGATCGTTGGGGACTTCTCAACCCTTATTTGGAACGACGAAAGGTAGGTGTAAACCAAATTTCAGCTCTCTAGGATTTTTTCCGAGATTACATCTATTTTTCGGATAAATGCACTGGACTATCTCGGATCATCATCTTGATCCATTTTTTTCATGTGACCTAAGGAAATGTATTCCCTCATGAACTCTTTATATTCGGACTCCAATTATCTGTTAGTCTCGAATCGTCTCTCCATTTGCAGCATTCTGGCAACTGCTCTCCTCCTTGACTCGCCCAAATGACTTGGGTCCTCCTTGAATGGCATTTTTACCACATAGGTCCCGTCTTGCTTCCGAAAATGGGATTCCTCGAACTGCTGTTCACAGTCTTGATCTTCCTGAGATATAGGTTTCTCCCTTGAGACCTCTTCTATTTCCCAGAATTTTCTGAGTTGGTGATCTTCTTCTAGGTTAGATACCATGCTCACCACTCTAATGTTGGGTTGTTTTGCTGCCTCTACTGCCCCAGATAAGATCCATCCTAATTCTGTCTTTTGCGCCATCACCCCTTGTTTTGTCTTCTTGGCCCCTTCTAGGAGTATATCATTGTATAGATCGGCTCCTATCAGGATGTCTACTGGACCTGGCATGTTGTAGGTAGGATCGGCCAGTAGGCAGTGTTCCTATACGTCCTTCTCCTTTTCCACGATTGTATTCCTTGGCAACGTCCCTGTCAATCTTGCCATTATAAGAAAATCCCCTACATTTGGAAGTTGCTGGAAAATCGTGGTCTCATTTCTACTTCAATCTTTTCTTTGGATTTCCCCGCTTCGCTTTTTCCTAGCCCTCTGATGTCTGCTTGGATTTTTGTTCTTGGTAATGCCAATAATTTCGCTGCTTCTTCAGTTAGAAACGATGCCTGTGATCCTGGATCAAGCAAAGCTCTCAATAGTTCAAAATGTCCTCCGACTGCCTTTATTTTTAAAAATGCCGTGGCTAGCAGAATTTTCTTCTGGTTGGGATTTTTAGATTTTCTGCTAATTGGACTGCTTACTTCTTCCACTGTTTGTTCGGAGGTGGAGGCTACTTGGGATATCCTATTTGGCTTCTGCTGAGGTTTTGATATTACCTGTTGAGAACATCTTACCGGAGTTTTGCTCCATTCCTTATACAGCATAGTATGGTGCCATTTGTCGCAGTTTCGGCATTGGTTCGAATTATAGCATTTTTCATTCTCCTTGTGGACTAAACATCTCACACACAGCCGATAACGCCTGATCGTTTGGTATCGATCGTCACTGTTCATGGAAATGAATTTTGGGCACTGTGTGATCTTGTGGCTGTTGTTGCAGATCCGAAATCTACTGATGCTTGCTTGATAACTCCTTACTGGCCATGGTTTCCTTGTTGACTCTGACATTTTAATTGGTTTTGCGATTTCCAGCTTCCTTTTGGAATCTTGAATTGCCTTAAGTGATTGGAATGTTTTTTTCAAAAACTTCAACATGTTTTCCAACTCCTGGATCTCGAGAATTAGTCAGCGACTGTTCATATAACTTCTTTGTATCCTTGTCTAGCTTTTTGACCAGCAGATGTGCTATCATTGGTCCCCACGACTCAGTATTCACGCCCATGTTGGATGTGGCACGTAAACTTTTCAATGTGGTATCATGCAGCCGTTTTAGGCTAGCTGCTGATTCACAGTTCAAATTGGGCAGTTCTAACACGTCTAAAAATTTGGAAAACAAGATTCTTCGGTTTCATAGTTAGCGTCCGATGCGTCGAGATGTTTTATTAATTTACTCGCCTCGCCTCTGAGATAAGTTTTGAGGTACTGCATTTTCTCTGCCTTGCCTAATGTGGCATTGTTGTGGATGAGCCGCCCAAAAATATCATGGAACGTGTTCCAATTTTCATAACTTCCTTCGAACATTGGCATTGTGAGATTGGGTAGTGGGATGGCCACTTCTTCTCGTGCTCGTGGCTGCTCACTTTTCGGGATGCTGCTTATTTTGTTAAATATTTGAGCTACTACCTGGTTATAACGCTCTCGCATCTGACTGTAAATTTCGTGCGTGAAGTAATCCTCCGCAAATTCCTGCTCTCCTTCGAGAATCTCCTCATGAAGACTCGTGATGTTTTCCCACTGCTCGCATATTTTGCTCGCCTTATGTTCGTAGAGCATTTTCGCCTGGGGTTGTTCTAATGCTGACACTGCTTCATCTAATACTTCGCTAAATAACCGCATTTTAATTTCTTACTTCTTAAGTCCGCCTCCTTGTTCGATGGGGTTTTCCAATTTCTCGGTTTCTAAGACGTTACTCTCCTCACTGGCTGGATTTAGGTTTTCCTGTAATTCGTGTATGTAATCTGTAATTACTTGATATCTTTCTTTCACCTGGCTGTAGAAATCCTTTTTAATGTATTCATGAACTGCTGAAAGTCGCTTTCGTAGGTCCATATCACCGCTCTCAAATGCCTTCCACAATCCTTCTAATTCATCCTCTTTCTTGGCTAGGTAACGTATGGGTCATAAGTTTTGAGAAAATGCTTAATCAGCAAAATAACGAAATTTTATTCAAACGAAAATTAATGGTTAATTTTAGATCTTTTAACAACATGAAAACTAATCTCAATAACAACAAAACACGAATTGTTCACCGGTTTCACGACAACTAGATGAGACATCAAAATCCAGCAGAAATTTCAAAGCCACTTTTTCTCAAAACTTATGACCCATACGTTACATCTGATTCTTTCTGCTTCCGGAATCCTTCTTCATATTTGTGAGCAGTTGGCACATTTTGTCCGCCAGCTGCTTCTGCTCCTTTATAATTGACTCCATGTTGATGCGGCCTTTTTATTGGCTTTGGAAATAAAACTGGCTTAATAAGTAGTATCTTACCACTTTACGTACTTTCCAAGTTCTTAGCGGGTTGATTGCCGCTGAAGATTCTTCTCGCTGCAAGGCAGAAGCCCTTGGAAATTATTAGCAGGACTTATGCTGCTATCACTAATTCTCGCCTTTTCCTGTAGGGAATTCCTTTGATTGAGTCGTAGGACGTTTTCTCCTTGGCGACGGCTCAATTTGAACTTCTCCCCAATTTTTACACTAAAAAGTACATACCCATCTTGTTGCGAGTCCTCTAAAATTTTTCTACGGACATGTGAGATCCGGTCCAGTTGCTTACTTGCCCAGAGTTTCGAATCTGTTCCGCGTGTCCAGGACTCTTGATTGTTGTACTAACTTCTTTTCAGCCTATACTTAGTTGGCTTGAGAATTTTTACCCAAAAAATCCAGTTTTCTCTTGACCGGGGGAGTTGTTGGCTTGTAGGACCAATTTCTTCTTAAAATTCCGGCTTCTTCGTGATCGGGATTTGTTGGCTCGAAGGACCAATGTAAAAGATGGTAGCCAAAATTAATTGGAACTTAGCACCTTTTATATTTGTTGTAAAACTAGTTTAGTTTTTTGACAGGAGATGTGGAGCTTAGGTTGTTGTTAAGAGACTGGGTGAGAAGGCCAGGCCATGCCAACTCTTTACGAACATTTGAAGCCTGTGTTCGTCCCCATCAATGAATATACGATCCTGGTTAAAGGTATATTGAATTCTTAAGACGTATCACAGAGCTATATATACAATAAACGTATGCCGTGTTTACGACCTATTATTAAAAATTACAATCATATATGTTTAAACTAACGTAATTCTGAATGCTTAAGTTGTTATGTTAACCCACTAGCATTGCAGAATCGCAGCGTTGTGCTTTTGACATATGATATACTACACATGTAAAAAGTGCAACGTATGTTTGTAAATACGGAACTGGCGCTTGATTGCATGTGTCGCTTATATTTAATTGTTATCACGACACAGAAACTTGACATATATCTTATCTGGCGCAAGTTATGCAGTTTTCGTGGACTAGTTGCGTGAACTTTTATGTTTACTTGATTACAGTTTATTTCACACTATTTACTTAAAACCTATGATCAAACATAGTTTGAACAATGAGGTCATTGAAATTGTTTATTGGCATATTAGTGAGGTGTCTGCCAAATTTCTTTGCAGTTGTTTTTTTTTTTGCTATTTTTATAGAGCTAGGTAATTGGCGTTTACTACAGAAAATCTGTCCAAAAACAGTGTGCACACTGTTATTAAATTTTTAGCCGCCGAAGAACGTCAACCAATAGAAATCCATGAGAGAATGAAAACTGCCGATGGTAACTATAGTTTTTCTCGCATAGTAATGGTTTAGCGGTGCAGAAAATTTCGACATGGAAGGGAGTTGACTAAAGTCTTCGCTCATCCAGGACATGTTCGAGTTGCAAACTTCTGATGAAAATGTGAGGCGTTTGAAAACGCATTCAAGTCACATAACTTTCTGAAATGATGAGCATCAGTACAGAAAGTTCCATTATTGATACTTCTATTATCATAAAGTTCATTAAAAACAATTACTAAATGGGCAGCGATTCACTTCGGAAGTGGAAATGCAGACTGCCATTCGAAAAGAATTTCGTCCCCAGCAGCAAGAAATGAACCTGCAGGGAATCTGTAGATTAATACAACATTGGGACTCATACCTTAATATTAAGAGAGATTTTTTTTAAATTGAATTACTAGATATTATGCTACAGCCTCCAAACGTGTTTCTATTGAACAATCTTCGTAATTACACTATTATATACAAAATTAGATTATGGACATATTAATAATGAGTAGCTCACTAGTAATAAACCAACTAATGTGTACTGTTAGTGTAGACAACGAAAGAATATAGGGGAGGGGTGAGGGATAAAAAATGAATATAGGAGGTAGTAACATTAAAATAGGTTTAGTACAGTCAAAATAGTGTAAAAACACAATTGACCTGGAAAAAATTGCAACACAAATAATTCTTTTTGCATTAATACTCTGAAAAGTGTGTATTTTAACATACTCAAAATCCCCATTAATCCCGGCCCGGGAAATCAATCAAAATCCAAGATGGCCGCTGAATTTTCCGATTTTTACCTTTTTTTCTCTATTTTGATGTGTTTATTGCCGTAAAAAAGATAATATGCACTTAAAATAGGTACTTATTAGGTACTGAAGCATGCCATTTATATTATACTTTTTAATTACTTTCATACGTATCGTTATACAGTGTCCGCCAAAACATCGGCATAATACAGGAAAAAAAATATATTTTTGATTTAAAAAAAAAACTCTTTACGTCAATTTGTGCTTCTCTAAAAACCTATTTAGCCTCTATCATATATACCGAGTGATTTTTACTTATTGAGAAAATGGAGTTTTTCGAAATTGTCAAAATCCAAAAATTGCCCTTTTTCGTAAATTACATAAGATTTCATGAGATGTTTTTAGAGTGTGTTATTTTTAGGTAGCTGAGCAATCTCAAGGCCAGAAAACACCTATTTTTTTAACTTTAGCTAAAAATTCATTTTTAAATTTTTTAAATATTTTCAAAATTTCACATTTCTACCAGGACTTAATATTAAAATTCATTTGAAGACATGTGAAGACATTAAATATTTATAATTGGAAAACATAATATAAAATGTTATTTACTTTTTTCGAATTGCGCGAAGCTATAAAGGATAAACGTCGTGGAAAATTGAAACGTGGTGTTCTGTATCACCAGGATAATGCACCGAGCCACACTTCTTGTGTTGCTATGGCTGCCATAGCCAATGCAGGCTTTGAACTACTTGAACATCAGAAATATCTCCCAGATCTCGCCCCTAGCGGTTACAGAGTGTTCGCCAAACTCAAGGAATAGCTTCGGGGGAAGAAATTTTCATGCAATAATGAAGTAACAGGATGCTGTAAATCAGTGGTTTGCAGAGATTGGAGAATCCTTCTTCCAGGAAGCCGTTACAATGCTAAAGCATCGGTGAGATAAATGCATTAGGCTTAAAGGAGATTACGTAGAAAAATAATTTTGTAACCGGAAGTTGGTCGGGAACGGAGCATAGGGATCACCCTCGTACATTGAAATTACGTTTTCTTGTTCTTGTAAATCTGATGTGTATTAAAAGTTCATGTGATGTGTAATACACAATGTGTAATACACAATACATGTAATCATTTTATTTATATGAGAACTGCCTGTAAATTAATGATAAACATGGCAAATTCAGCTGCCATCTACGATTTTGACTGATTTCCTGGACCGGGATTAATGGGGATTTTGAGTTGATGTAAATGCATGCTTCAGTACATAATAAGTACCTATTTTGAGTGCTCACTATCTTTTTTACGGCAATAAATGCAGCAAAATAGAGAAGAAGGCAAATTCATCCGCCATCTTGGATTTTGTGTATGTTGAAATACACACTTTTCACAGTATAATGCAAAAAAAAATCATTTGTGTTGCAATTTTTCCCAGGTCAAAATTTATTTTGACTGTACTAGTTAGGAAATGCTGGTGTAAGGTTTAAATATTCCTGACGAACAAAACGTACAACGACTTTAATTTCGGTGCTTCCTCTTTAGCATTAATACAGGATTAGCTTTAATGTGACAAATCGTTCTGCCACACGGCTGTAGCCAGCGGGTACGTTTTAACTAGCCAAAAATAATTAAGCAACTTCTGAAGCTGATCGTTGCACAAAGGTGCTTTCTGGGATGTCTAACCGCCTTTGGCAATGCTACAATTGGTGTTTGCTGACTAACCTCTGTATTTGGGTTTATCGTCAACAAGTTCCTTTTTTTCGATTCCGTTTTAACGTAAATACCCATCTACCGTTATACTCTTCTAATGCTTTCGTAGATTAATATAGAGATCACACATTTCCGCCAAGAAATGCATCAATACGTATAATATAATTATTACCTTACTTTGTTAGCATATAATTCATAATAAATTTGAAATTAGCTAATTTTTATGTGTAGAACTAATTTTTGTATCACATATTTTAAATTATATGACAATTAAATTGAACACACGTAACGATAATAAAATCTGTACATGAAAATATTGTTCAATTTCTAGGCAAATTTAAAAATTCGTGTACCTAAAGAAGCCCATTAGTTTAATGCACTCATTTCTAGGTGAGACCTCCACGAAAAGCTTTTCCGACACAAACTAGAAAATGGACAAAAACATAACAAAACACTTGATTGGCAGCTTTTGTAGCAGTTAAAAGGTTTTCAGTAGTAGTACTGCGAGTATTTTCAGGAATTTTTTTCATCGAGCTTATAGGTTTTTTTTTTGCTGTGGAAATCGAACGCGAGTTGAAGACGAGTAATATCCAAACAGACTCGTCCATTTCCTGATACGCCTTCCAGTTTTAACTGAAACGAAATCGGTAGCTAGAATTAATATTTATTATATATATTGAATGACATGTGAAACTAAATTTCTTTTTCTAATTATCATGAAGCGGAATGAGAAGCCCTATATAACTTTTTCCACCACATATTTTGATGAAGAAGTAGGTTTAACAATTAAAGTACATATAAATGTAATTGTCTTTAAATACATAGGCATCAAGGTATAATATTTGGAAATGTAAACTTTATTTTCTGGTGTACAGTGCTAATTACAGTAATTTATGCAAATATCTGTTTTATACCTCTAAACATTCAATCATTTAGCTCTTGACATTTTCGCGTATTTAAATAATTCCGATTTTTTGTTACTTCAATGCATTTTTTAATAAACCAAATTACTTATGTAAAAATGAGTAATCAGGTGCCTATTCACAACAGCTAAAATACTAGCTTAGAAATTTTAATATTTACAATAAATATGTGGAGTGCGCTATTCTTCAATGAGATAAATCTATATTATAAAGAAAATAGGCTTTGAAATACAAAAACAATTAACTCACTGTTTTTCAACAAACTTTATAAATTACTTCATCTCAATCTATTGGCTACGAAAAAAATTAGCCGATTCATCACTTTCACTTTCTTCCGCTAATACCTTATAACGATCCAAATTACCACACAACTGTTGTACAGCAAATGAACTTAGGTGACTGCTACCAAGTTAAGCATTTAGCTAAAAATTTATTCGCTCTTCCTGGCCTACAGCAAATTTTAAAGTTAAAAACGGGCTCAAACTGTATAAACATAATGTCTGCGCACATAAACCAGCCATTTTAATCAGATTTCTTGTACTATGAGCTTCCAAACGCTTTGTGCTCGCTTTCCGTTAAATGATCTGGTTTTACTGCTGTTTTCAAAGGCTTGTAATTAGTGATGAAAATAGAGGACTAAACGTCTCTGCATAAGATTTATCTTTAAATATAAAGATCTAGAATGAAAAAATATTTGAAGCAGTCATGCTCTTGTTTAGAATCCTGAAATACTCTGCATTTTAAATATAGATAAAGATTTAGATATAGCTATGCATGCTACTGGAAATACCGTGTAGAGATACTTTGTAAGTATTACTTCTATTGTTGTTTAGTAAATTATTATCATCATTATATGAACTTGGAATTTCTCCTACCTTTTACGTACTATTGCTACAAAACAATCTGTAAAAGGTTTTCCCCAGGACTTCCCTCGTTGGCATTGTGACACTAAATAATTTTAAAAATTAAATTAAGTTTGTAGTACAAATATCTTCAAGTTTCTAATAAATTAAATAAATTTTCAAATAAAAAAAAATTACCGGTGGTCGAATTCGAAGGGCAGGCGGACCGCGTATGGCGTCCCAACGTTTTGTGGGCTATTGCAAGGGAACGGGCTATTTCTATCTGCGCCAGGGAGCAGTACGTAAATTTATGCCTCCCGGCTGGCTTAAATAGAACCTCTTTTCGTTGACACCTCTTACTCTGTAAAGCAGAAAGAGCACTTACGATGTATCTGTTGGATTCTCGCCACAAGTAAAGTGCAAATTGTTACTTTCCTGTATCTCAGTTAAACCAAAAATAAAAATATTACCGGTGATGCGACTCGAATTCAGCGCTTGCAAACGAGCCGACCCATTCGATCTCTTTGTTTGGAGGTAGTTTACGCTATCACTTCCAGAGCTACCGCGACATTTCGAATTCCTGCGTTCCAGCTATATTTAATGTCCCACATTAATTCGTTGCTCTTTTTTGTATCGTACAGCATTTATTCTGCATCTATTTGGCTCCATTTTTAGCAAGAACAAAGCCTGCGATATTTACAAATGACTACTTGTATCTAATGCTAAGTTAAATCAAAGATAAACACAGTTTTATTTTTTTAAGGTGCTCACCCTGTATATATTTGTCTGAAATTTTCTCGGCTTTATGCCAGGTATATATATAATGTGTATGCAGAATATCATCTTTATCCGACAGATAGTTTTTTAGTTATACAGCCAAGACAGACAGACAGACAGACAAACAGACAGACAGACAGACCGACAGGCAGACCTAATTAATGAGAGTGGTGTTCGAAAAGTTATTTATACAAAGAATAACGAGATACCTTTATTCAATAATTTGATGAATACAAACCAGTTTGGATTCACGCCAAATAAAAGTACCGTGGACCCAGTCATCGAAATAAAACGATTCGTAGAAGACAGCTTCAAGGAAAAGAAAGAAATAGCACTTATAAGCCTAGACGTCAAAGAAGCTTTTAATGCAGCGTGGTGGCCAGCAATATTAAATATTATAAGAGAATTAAATTGTCCGAAAAACTTATATAATTTGTCAACAAACTATTTTAATGACAGAATTGCAATTTTAGAAACCAATAACGAACAGGTAATTAAAGCAGTAAAAAGAGAATGCCCGCAAGGTTCATGCTGTAGGCCAGGATTCTGGAATATCATGTATAATTCTCTTCTGAATCTAGATTATAAAAAACAAACAATAGTGATAGCGTTTGCAGACGAGTTAATAGTAGTAACAAAGGGGCGGACTGTAACAGAAGTGGAAAACGTAGCAAATATAGAATTACAAAGGATATTAAGATGGGCACAAGAAAACAAAATCGACTTAAACGCGGACAAATCAAAAATAATGTTAATTATACAGAAAAGAACAACAAGAAATCAAAAATTAAGTGTCTATCTTAATTACGAAGAATTGGAACAAGTGCAACACCTAAAATATCTAGGAATCTATATTGACGAGAAATTCAATTTTAATGAACATATACTACGTATTACCGAGAAATGCACCAAACTAATGAATATTTTACCTAGATCAGCTAAAATTTCATAGGGACTAGAACAAAACGCCCTAAGGACCATATATAAAGGAACGATTCTGCCGATCATAACATATGGAGCAGCGGTGTGGGAAACTTTAACAAACTTTAAAAGCTTTAACAAAGTCGTCAAATAATATAAAGCATACCGAGCCATCTCTTATGAAACATCCTGTATACTTGCTGGCACTACACCAATAGTGCTCAAAGTTCAAGAAAATGCAGAAATATATCGAAGAAGAAATACAATTAGCACAAGACGAGATAATGGAAATCAAGAAAAAAACACCGATGGAAACGGAATACAATCGATCAACCACGGGCTTCAGAAAAAAACAAATAGTGCGTGAAGTGGAAAAAGGTAGTGAGACAAAGTGGGAAAATGAATGGCAACACAGTGAAAAGGGATTATTAACGAAATCGTTTTTTCCTACCGTATCTGCTAGACTAAGGCTAAAAATCTATTCCACATCAAAAGTGACCGCGATGCTTAGCGGACATGGATTACTAAAATCTTATTTTCACAGATTTAAAATAAGTGACGATCCAATGTGTGCGTGCAGTATAAATGAACAAACAGTGGACAATTTAATATATGAGTGCCCTATTGTAGAACCTAAGACAGTAGTGCTGAAATATGCAGTAACAAGAAATGGGGACAACTGACCTGTAACAAAGGAGACTTTAATACAAACAAGAATTTCATTCAGTTTATTGATGGTTTAGATTTTGAATTATTATAATGTGTATATTACAATTAATAGATAATATTAGCAGAGAACATATTTAAGTTACATTAGTATAAGATAATAATAGAGTTAGTGTAAGTTATATTCAGTTTATTGAAGGATTAGATTTTGAATTGTTATAATTTAAATATTACCATTAACAGAAAACAATAACATACAAAATATCTAAGTTACACTAATATAAGATAATAATAAAGTTAGAAAATGATGACCTAGTATAGATAAGAAGTAAATAATATTAACTACAAGAGAATATAATACGATTAAGCTATGTAATTACCAAAGCGTGTGTAGTATCATTTATTGTAATGATGGGACATGTTGAAAATAAATGTATTAAAACAAAAACAAAAAGACATACAGGCAGACAGACAGACAGACAAAATGGAGAAAACCTGTTTTTCGTCAACTAGGGACCCTGAAACGTGAAGATCTGAAGAAATCTCGGAAGATGATTTTTTCGTGATTCTTTCAGACGAGGGAAGGAAAAAATAGGACAAGGTTCTTTTAGCTATATGAATCTGAACTTTTACCTGGCAACTAAGATATTAATAAATTTAAAATTATCTCAAAACGGCACTGTCAATAATAAGAATAAGTTTAGTTTCAAAAGCTACGACCATTTCTTGCTTGTAAAACGGCAAATTGCATATTTATCTAGTTTTATAATTGTTTTGTATTGTAGTTTTTGATATTAATATTTGATACAACATATGAGAGGTTTGTATTATTCGCATCACAGTAAGTCATTTCATCAACTAAAATAACAAAAATGCATGGCTTATAGATTTAGAACTTGTCCTAGTTGTTCTTTTTTTGTAGCAAAAGTACGTCTGCCATTAGTTTAAACGACATCCACACTTTCAAAACTCTTGCTGAATTTAGCATTTAGAATTTACTTATCGTTATCATGGTTTAAAATGTGGACGAAGTAATAAAAAACATATTTCTGAATGTGTATTGGTTGAAATGCTGATACTTTAAATCGATTTATTATTGATACGTGATTAATAAAAGAAATATTAACATAAAAATAGGAAGTAGTACAAAAGTAAATTAACATTAAGTATTATCGAAACGTGTATGTTTTGGCATTTAATGTAACTCTTAAATTCTCATTTGTAAAGTAACTTCCATAAAAATAGTATAAGCAGCACGTTAGTGGTGATTTCACTTTTCTCAAGTAGTTGCGTAATGTACTATTCCTCGTGCAAAGAAAAATTGCTGTTGTTTCTTAACATACGAAGAAACTGTAACACGTCCCAGCTCATTTAATTAAAGGTGTCAGAAATAACCTAGTTACAAAGGATTTCGTTTGGGCAGTCAATTGAGAACTTTTGAAAACAGAATAACATACGTATGTTATGAGCCTTTGCAAATCGCCAACCATGTGGCAAATTGCAAGCATTTAAAAAAATCACCGATATACATGTGATTAATCTTATGTTTTTAAATTTCTGAATTGCAAAACTTAGAATTAGAAAGGGGTAACAAAAACCTGCTAAAACTTGTAAAATGTAATTTGTCATATTTTCAAATAAAAAATTTTTAGGAAATGCAGTTAGCGAAGGAAAAAATGGTTAATAAAAAAGATATAATTTTCAATATAATAAATACTGTATTGCAATTTCGAATGTACAGTTACGGCCAAATAAAACCCGGCAGTACTTTACTCTATTGTGAATTGGCATTAAATTACCTAAGAAACATAAAAATTAAAAATTACATATTAAGAATTCAAATTATCAAGGTACTCTCAAGTAAAAGCCTGATTTACCAAAATGACATAGAATGTCAAAATGGTGGTCGTTTTTATTTGGCCGTAACCGTACTAAAACCGTTTACAAAATGTATATTTCAAAAATTGTGTTCGGTAGTATAACTTTATGTACAAACATTAAAAATAAAATTGTTATACCCCATCATATTCAGTTTTCCTTTAGATGGGATCACAAGGAAAAGCTTAGTATAACTATATTTGTGTATGTTAAGGGATTCAATCTATTATTAAATAACAAACACACCAAGATAAGAAAATATAAAAATACACTTTATAGTACGGCATTAGAAATTTATAAAAAAAGTTGAAAATAAAAAGTTAAAACGAAAATCTCAAACATTAGGCCCTGAACACACGGGATTCCGTATCCGAGATTCGGTATGCGGGATACAGAATCTGAGTCTGTTCAGACACGGCGACTGAATCTCTACTAAGCTACTACATTTTTCATTGTCAAATAATGTATTTATGATCGTTGTATAGTAAGAAAATCCATGTTCATTCGATTTAAATAGAAGTTGAAGAAAATCTGCTACGCCTATGATATGATATCATATGTTCTGGCTGACAAAAGTATACGTGTCCAGGCCCTGGTACACGTGGACTCATATGCTCCAATGGTAAATCGGTGCAATTGCACACATTAAAACGGATGAAGAGCAGGCCCCTCGGCCAGCAGATGTTTTGCGCTTGGTTTCGGAGGAAACGAGAAGCGCGATCCCAGAGCGTTTGTTCTTAAATTCGTACGGCCGGAAGGTGGTGGCTCAACGCGATTCGTACCACGACGGCAAGAGCAGAAGTTAAACCAAAGGAATAGCTTCCGTGTCGTGTTCCTTCTTTGGCTCGAATTTAACGCTTGCAGCAAGAAGAAAAGCGGCCCTGAAGGTTCAACATAAGGCGGCTCGAAATCGCCGAAGCGGTGGCCGTGGAAGCGATAAATAAACAGCTGCAGCACTGCCTCAGATCGGCTTTTTAGCCTAAAAGGCTTGGCTCTCCAGCACTAGTTAACTGGCACAAGTTGCGGTGAAAGGAAAAACAAAGGTCCAACGGTAACATACCAGAAGTAAAAGGAGTCTAGGGCGCTTAGAATACGCACCCTGGAAAATCCCCAGGCCATGTGTAGGAAATAATTTTCCTCAACGTGAGCTCCGGGACATCGGAACCACTCAACAGTGTAGGCTTACATTTCACAATCAAACAAAACTAACATCAGCCTCAATAAAATCCCAGCGAAACTCTTCAAAATGCTAAACCACTATATCGATTTGACGGACGAGAACGGAAAGAACGCTCGAAGACAAAAGCGTGCACCTAGAAATTTTTTCCTAACAAGGTCGTCGCAGTAGGAGCGAGTACAGATCGCGCCACAATGCGGACTAGATACCATCGAGTGCTAAATTGAAAAGCGGCGCAAATGAAACGTAACGTAGGGCTTTGACCATATGATCACAGCAGCTGGTGTCTAAGGTACCTGGTACTCTCCATGCCCGGACCTTGTATATTAATGAACAAACAAAAATTACTTTGATCTAGTACAGCTATGGAACAGTTAACAATTTATGAATGTAACTACATTTATACATAATATCAAACTTGATATTTGATCTT
This sequence comes from Agriotes lineatus, assembly GCA_940337035.1. Taxonomy (NCBI): domain Eukaryota; kingdom Metazoa; phylum Arthropoda; class Insecta; order Coleoptera; family Elateridae; genus Agriotes; species Agriotes lineatus. The sequence goes on from OW679194.1 coordinate 45,460,861, forward strand.
TAAGTAACTAATAGTATACCAAGGAACTGAAGTTTAGCTTTTTATCACGAATGTGGTCCCTACAGGCCTCGGCAACTAAATCCACATGATGGATAAAAATGAACTTCAGTGCCGAGGAGTACATTGTGTTCTTTTTGAAATCGAGAAATCGTGAAATTGCAACATTTTAACCAACATTTGTAAGTTATGTTAACGTCGGTTGACGTTTACCTGTCGCCTCGCCACCCACAAAATAGTCGTTAAACAATGGATTACTTTACTCCCGATTTCTCGTATTTTAATCACGATTTCGAGGTATGTACAGTCGTGTGCAAATAAATCTGGGACAATGGTTTTTTCATATGTAGGTTGAGTTGAGAATTGAAGAATATCTCCATGGATTTTCTGCTACCAGAAAGAGCTACATTTTCATTTACTTGTCAAAGTTTAATGTAACTCTTTCTGATAGCAGGAAATCCATGGAGATATGCTTCAAATCTTAACTCAATTTACATATGAAAAAACCATTGTCCCAGATTTATTTGCACACGACTGTACTTTAATGCCGATTTCAAATAAATAAAGTATGATCAAAAATTACTTTCATCTGGCATGGCTATGAAATAGTTCATAATTTATGAATGCAACTACACGTCACTTAAAAATCAACTGTCAAGTTTGACATTTAAGTAAAGCATAGTTACATTCATAAATTAGAAACTACTCCATAACCATACTAAACTTGAGTCACGTTACGAAGGCGAGCCATGTAAACAAAGATTCTGACAGTTCTCAGTGCTGCTTAAACCAGCTTCACAGGGTGCGCATTTTACGTAAACGACCGTTGCATGTTGCCGTAAAAGAAATTTTAGATAAAGGTAAATTAGTGCATGATGCATATCGTTAGATTGGCAATTAAATTTGCTGTTTAATGGCAAGATGGCCTTTGGTAGGTGCCTTTTAAAAAAAGGTACTTTTTCTTAAAAAACCTGTTTATCAAATTTTGTTCTTTTATTATGGGTTTGTTACTGACTTTATTGATAAAATGACTATTAGTTGCTACATATTATTAGAACATATTTTTCAAGTCACAGCCTTCTATCGTAAAAAATAAAAGTTGAAAAAATATTTATGTTTGAAAAAATAAAAATTTGGAGAGAAAAGTGTATGTAATTTGATTTGTAGATTCCGACAAACATAAAATATACCGAGTAAACCACTTAAAATATCAAAGTTGGTGTAATTTTTAGTGAAACCAGAAGACGGCCATATTGACCATATCTATCGGTCAATCAAAAATTATCTCTAGTATCTTCATATAAAATTTTATCTAAATCGATTCATAAATAAAGAAGATATTCGCATGGCAGCAGAGGGAAGTGGATGGTTCTGGAACCTCCCCCCACGACTTGGCCTTGAATTCAAGGCGAGGCCACGTTCAAGGCGAAGCCACGTGCAAGGCGAGGCCACGTTTGAAGCGAGGCCACGTTTAACACCGAGAGTAACCTTGAAGAATGAGTATAACAGAAGCTGTAGTTTTGTGTTCAGTAGTGTATCGTGTGCTGTACTAGCAAAAACAGTGGATCAAGTACAAAAGGTTGGTGAAACTGTGAAGCAGCGAGTGACAAACAAAAACGTGAAACTGTCATATCCAGTATTGCTAAACGCAACAACTTATCCGTTAAATAAGTCAAGGAATAAAACTGTGAGTTTGGGCTTGACCTGTTATGGATTGTTTGTGCCGGCAGTGGTAATTAGCGGGATAAAAAAAATGTTTATACTGTTAGACGAAGGAGAGTGGCTGCTCTTTGTTGCAAATAAAGATGTGATAAATAGGCATTTTAACTATCAAGATGAAGAGTCAAAACCGGTGGATATAATATAAGTACTGGCAAAAGAATATATTTCCTAAAAATCAGAAACAAGGAAGTAATAGTGCTGCAGGAACGTATGCGATCCCAAGTCTATCTCGAAAAGGAGTTTGTAGCAGAATTGTGGGGGTTGTCGCTGCTGCAGTTCAAATCCAAACTATTGAAAAGTCAGATGTTTGAAAAAATTTTACATTAGTGTAATCAACGGTGTTTGGAATTTACCCGGCGACTTTAAAAGGAGTAACGAAGACGCCTTGCCACACATACAATTGAAGAATGTGCGCTGCATGTATGAAATGCTAAAGTTTGCTTTGGACATCATTACATATGATATTGCGTTCAAAAAATACACACAACAGCAAGCGTTGGAGCAATAAGTGTTCCTGTATGATGTAGTTATAACGATGTAATAAAAAATGTAAAAAGTGAACACGTTTATTATATACAAACTAACTTAGTAACTATCTTAGTAACTATCTGAAAAATTACTTTTCCACGTCGCTTTCGTAGTCTGAATTATTTTCAGCACCACTGTCACCGTCGTCCGAACCTTCGCCACCACTGTCACCGTCTTCCCCACCGGTAGACCAAGCCTCGGTGGAGGCGTTGAAAAATCTATCTCCAACAGAAGACATGGCGTCGGATAGGTGGTCTATACCGTTGAGCCACAGATCGTTTGGACTCCATATCAGCCTGATGTCATCAGGTATGGATAACCCATCCGATCCGAGACTCGACGGTGTGGACGACCTATCCGACGGCATGTCTTCATCAAGCTGGTCTATGCTGGCCGAGTCCACCTACTCATTCAACACCCTAGACGTGATGTCATCCAGTTCAGGGATGTTGAATGTTCCGATGTCTTTACCATCTGACAACCATACGTGCCCCTCCGTGTAATGGAAGAAGGCACAATTGCAGGTTGGGTAGACTCAACTGAAGAGTCAGACAATAAATGCGTGGGGTATCTCTAGGGTTCAGCGGTTGGTAGCAAACCAGTCCCTCACCAAGGCATTGGTGAGGTTTACTACCTCCTCTTCAGAGGCGAAATAGATGTTATTGGTGCCGAAGTACCACACAAACCGCATAGTACGTTTAAAAAAAATTTCAGATTGGAGAGGTTATATTTACAACTGGTAACATCCCTACAATGCACCAACGATGCGGTTTAATAGTGTGGTTGGACTGTGGTGGGATGGTGTGGGCGGCCTCACTATAGCTGTAGAAAGAAATTTAGTTTCTCAAAGAAGCAAATCTACTTTTATTTACATAAACCACCCACAGCATTTCTTCTAAATCGAGGTCTCGATACACCTTAAATCTTTGTTTCAGAAACTGGCCCGGTTCTATAAGTATGGCTTCCGGGATGAACGTTCAGTTGGCGATAATTGCGATGTTATCCTAAAAGTAAATGTATTGTGAACCAGATCTATAAACATATAATCTTCTTACAGTCTTGTATTTTTCCGAAACGTGTCGGATAAGTTGTCTTTCTAAATTATAAAAATTTATTACATCAACAATTAAAATTAACAAAAAATTATTGAAAGGCGATTGTGCTGGGCGGCACCTAACGCTTTGCAGAAACTGTTCTGTAAATTTTTTATATGTATACTGTTTACAAAAAAAATAAACGGTTTACCCATTTTCCTGGTCTTCTTCCGTGTCTGAAAATTGTTTTAGAATTTAGAATTACAAAGTAGATAAAACTAGGAACACAATGCAAAAAAACCGATAAAAATCTTAATAAACACCGGAGATATGAGCGTTTAAGATTTGTAAAAAAAATTATTTAAATGTAGTACATGACAGTAGGAACATAATGCAAAAAAGAGCAACCAAATATCTCAATAAACAACGGAGATACAAGCATTTTAAGATATTTCCAAATAGCATTCGAAAAAATTAAAACCATTAAAAATGTAGTACATGACAGTAGTAACACAATGCAAAAGACCGCAAACAAATATCTCAATACACAACGGAGATATGAGCATTTCAAATTTTGCCAAGAACCACTAGAAAAATTAGAAAAAAAATTAATTTTGTGTGCGACATTTTCCCGTTGTTTTTGCAGAAATTTTCCTCTTACTGTCTCCAAAGACATTTTCAGAGTAAATATAAGATAAAGACATATATTTACAACAGTAAGTTACCTAGCGTTGGAGTGTTTTTGGTGTGGAGAGTTGTTGGACTGTGGTTTTTTCAGAAAATTCTTGATCATTATATACCCACTTCTCCTCCCGACTATGCCTTGACGGGAAAGAAATGGTACGCATTTCACTCGCCAGAACCTAATTTCAATAGTATCTAATCTGTGATTAGAATTAGAGCGATAATTCTAAGGCCATTAGATTGCAGGCTTAAAAAGGAACATTTAGACATTCTACACTTAATGAATAGATGAAATTAGCCAGTCGTGTATGCATAATTATATTCAATAAGATGCCATCTGTGATTAGAATTATAGCAATAACATCATTCGATGTTTGGTTAATTAACAATTTTTTTGATATGACGGATGACGTAAAACTTAGATAGTCATTTAGCTGTTCTATTGGGCACAGTTAGGAAATTGGGATTTATTATATTTGGAACAACGCAAGTTGCTGTTTCATATTAAGTAATTCTAAATGAATAGATATGTTTGCAAATTTAAAATGGCTGGACACACTGTACTCCAACATTTTTGCATTAGTGTTAGGTATGTCTAAATATTTGTACGCTTATTTAAAACACTATTGTTTCGCAACAGATGACCTTTTGGAAAATTCGATTGGGTGCAACCGGTGCATGGTAATCAGGTCGACAAACGCGCGTCACAAGTAAAAGTTGCTCAATGTAATATCTGTGCTGTGCTCTTAGTTTTTGCATTAGCGTTAGAAAATATAAGCAGTTGCATTGTATATCTAAATATTTAGGGTAGTACATAGACAAGTTGTTTATAGGAAAGTTCCCACCCAATGCAAAAAACCCGATTCATTGTTTGCAGAGAAAGCCATTTTGCATTTGAATAAGATACCGCCAGAGTGAAAGTGACAAACGCAAGTGAAATGGTAATTATATTAATTCTACTTTTGGGGAACGAGCTGCAGCTCTTGCTGTTACGGGGATTATGCAAGGGAAAACCAAACTCGGCATGGGAGTCTCCCGAAAACGGAAGCGTACAGAACTTCTTATGCAAGTCCCCCGGAAACGAAGGGGTACACTACCTATTGTCGGTATTGCGCAAACATTTGGTACGGGAGTATCTCGGAAACGGAAGCGTACACAACCCACTGCTGGTGTAAGAGTCTCCCGAAAACGAAGGCGTACACTACCTACTGCCGGTATTACTCAAAAAGTTGGTGTGGGAGTATCTCGGAAACGGAGACGTACAAGGTGTAGTAGGTGTAAACGTATTGGAGGCGCTGTCGTTTTTAAATCGTGAAAGAAACGCCGAATTCGCTCTAGAGTAGTACCTGTTCCCAATAGAGTAGGTATATTACCGATTGCTCCCATAATTGCTGCATTAGGAGCATTGGGGTCTCTCGGAGGCGGTGCTGCAGCAGTCGCTAAAGCGGTAGGGGACTCAAAGGCTGTTAAAAAGGATCTCCAGGAAAAGGAGCAACATAACAAAGCTATGGAATCTATTGCTCGTGGAAAAGGATTCTATCTACGACCGTATCAGTCAAAAAACTACCGCTGAAGCTACCGCGCCGCGCGTTGACGAACATCGATATTGCACAGTACATTAAACACTTAGAAATTCCCCATTTTAGGGAAATATTTATGCGGAATGCCCTACCCGACAAAATTCGTCAACGAGAATGTGGTGTTACTAACTTAGACAATGATGTTGGACCTGGCACACATTGGACAGCTTACGTTAAAGCGGATCGATTTGTTCTGTATTTCGATAGCATAGGTCGCTTACAACCACCTCCCGAATTAGTAAACTACTTTCGCAGAGACGGTAGCAACAACACAATTATGTACAACGCTAATAGATACCAAGAACTCACATCATACACATGCGGATATTTGTGTCTGAAATTCTTATATAACTTTGCGAAACAGCTTTTGTCGTCAGTTTAAGTGTTGCGCTTCATTATGTCTAGTATATTCACTCTTACGGGCGATTCATATGTTCTTACTGAGAATTTTGACCCTCCCATTTTCTTAGACGCGGTAGTGAATACGTCTTGGGATTGTTAGATTTCGAAACCTACTATACTATTCCAAACATTGGACCTCCCAACAATGAATTTCATCTTGTTGGAGAACCTCCTATTATTATACCGGAGGGAGCATATTAAATTACGTACATTGCTGAGTTTTTACATAACCAACTCGATTCTGATGTAGGTGCTAAACAGGTACTGCTACGTGGAAACAACAGCACCTTAAAAGCCGACATAAAGTCCACCGTTCCAATCTACTTTCAAAGTGACAATATTATCCGGGACATATTAGGCTTTGAGAAAAAAGTTATGCTGCCGATAGGTGGCACACAGCTGAACATGTTACGAAAATTTTGAACATTAACTCCATTCTTATTCATTGCAACATCTTTGTTGTTTCATATAAAAATGGTAAGCCTGGCCATATCATTCACCAATTCTTCCCCATAGTACCGCCCGGGTACAAAATAGTGGAAACACCTAACCCAGTCATCTATCTACCGATCAGCACGAAACAGATCACTAACTTAACTATTAAAATACTAGACCAATCGGATAATTCCGTCAGTTTCAGTAAGGAGACCGTCACGGTAACATTACATTTAAAGAAACTATAATGGGTTTTCGATTCACCGCTTTTCCGTACCGCACGTGCTTCACTTCCTATAAGAATCGTCGCCCACACCCTCGTAATATCAGTACGGCTTCGTCCACCATGCAGCTAACTAAAGCAAATAGATACTTCTTGCGGTCGTTGGGCTTTACAATAGTGCAATGAGTATTTTAAATATTAGAGAGCGAGTCTTCGTCGACCCTTCTATCATTAGCAATCAATTGCGCACACAAACCTGGTATTACGTCTACTCTTAAGGGATATGTGTCCAACAGTTCAGCTGACGTTAAAAAGCTTCTAAATGCAGGTTGGTTTGCCGCTGGCGATCCTCCCATTCCATATCAAGGAGGTAACTTTAGTGGCTGCATACCGTTGAGAATGCTGTTAGGCTTTGCCGAAGATTATGGAAAAGTAATACTTAACATCCAACAAGAACTCATATTAATTTGCAGCAATACCGATGCCAAGGTTGTATTCAGTGCCACCGTAAGGGAGATGGCTAAAGTTACGATTGACAAACTATATTGAAAGGTTCCTCATGTCACTCTTGGTTTTGCCCAAGAATTAGCCCTAACCAAATACATCAATAAAAATATTGATACGGAAGTTGCATTTCGCAGCTGGCAGCTTCATATCATACCTGGTGTTCATGCTGTGACTCAACATTCTCACGCTATCGCTGCAAGCACAAAATTACAAACCCCTAGATACGTCATCCTAGGGTTTCAATCAGGTCGTTCGTGGCTAATCGCTAAGGACAATGCTAATTTCGATAAAATTGGTCTTACCAATTTCCGAGTTTATCTGAACACCGAACGATTCTCATTCGACAATTTACATAGCAATTATACACTGAATCATTAAGCAACATTATACGACATGTATTCCAAGTTTCAATCATCTTATTATAACAAAATCGATTAGCTATTTTTCTCCCCCCATGACTTTGCAGACAAAGCACCCATTGTTGTAATTGATTGTTAGCATCAAAAAAACTACCTTCATGCAAACGCTGTCGTTTTCTTGTTGAATTTGAAACTTCCGCGAACGTGCCAGCCAACACAACCGCGTATTGTCTCGTTTGTCATGATCGGGTTTTTATTTACAACGCATTGTCAAAAGCAGTTAAACAACTGTAATTTCGCAAAACACTTCAGTTACACCTTGACTTTTAACGTAACTAGACCGTGCTCCCTCTACCTAACACGATGAAGATTATTATCGACATTAAAGGTTTCAAAACGTCCGATAAGCACTTTAGCCCAAAGGAGTTGGCCTCCTACGACGGTACCTCGGTATCTCACTACATGTTTAAGTCGCGGTTTGCCTTCACATCCTTAACATCTCATTTACAACAACAAGCCCACTGGGTAATGACTAATCACTATTGCATCGACTGGAATGAGGGATTTACTCCAGCATACATGTTTCCTGCAACCTTGCGACGTGTTCTGCAAGGTGTCACCGAAGTATATGTGATAGGTCGAGAAATGGAAACTTTTCTACGCCGCTTTACTACCATACCAATCATCGAAGTGGAAGAAAGACCGGCCCTCACCCCATCACAACCCGCTTGTTTATATCATTCCAAACCGATTTGTTATTGCGCTTTATCTAACGTGTATCATATTTATAATCCCTACATAACGGAATAAAACAATTTTTTAATTTTTATTGTGTTTTTATTTGCATACTGTATATAGTGCTACTACACGGATTAAACATCTACGTACTAGTGGAAAAGCGTTCTACATAAATGGTCTGCCTATTTTCGGTGCACAAGACGCCTCGCAGTACTTCATCCATAGTAAGTATCCTCCGATGGAACTGCAACCTATCTACACCTTCTCATTTCCACCGTCCTCTCCGAGTTTCTCGATACGCATACGCCCACGTATCCAGATTGTACACCTAATTTTTTGAGTCGTCAAACTGCACACTCTTCTTTAGTTTCCTCCCTCTCTATAAAGGCTTTTACTTCACACATATGCAATTCTAGGCCAAGACTATCCATTAAATATACAAGGAGGCCTTTATTTATTTCTCCATTTAAAAATAGTCGACCGACAGTTGCACCATTTTTGTACTGTTTTTCTTTTTTATTCAGTGACGAAGAGTTGTACTCTTCGTCACTGAATCCGGAACGTTCTAACCCATATACGACTTCGTGCGACGCTTTGAAAGCTTAATCCTTTAACGATCTTACTAATCGTTCAACCACACTAGGTACGTCTCTTGCAGCTGGTCGAGCTTCTCTATAACACATCCACATGACTACACTGCCTGCTGCCGACTCAGTGCTTCCACTTCGATGTCACACTTTACCATAGAACTCGCGAACGTTAGCACTTCCACCATACGCGCAGTCTTTTCAGAGTTCTCCTCCAGTGCAACGCTTTTAATTGTGCGAATCTCACTTCCACGAGTTTCTGCAAGCGCCACAATTCTTCTACAGTTTCGCTCGCTAAACGCACCTCTGACAAACTCACTTCCTCCAATTTTATTATTTTCCTTGTCTGGATCGCTTCAAATACAATCCTCTTCCTTCCTATTTGCAGAGCTGGACACTCACCGTCGAGGGAATACAAGTAGTTGGAAATCACTCATTGATTTGCAATCAGGGCTGTCCACTCCCATTCATCTAACTGCACCCAGTCATTTTTGATACCTCGTATTATATTACTAGGGGTAAATTGCGAACTCCAATCAAACTCTACCTTGACGTACTTAGAACTTGATTTGTTTAATTTGTACGTCCTACTATTCAGAAGTTCCGGACAGAACAGTGGCTCCGGCTCTCTAGCAGCCACCGTTCCTTTTTTATTCTGAACTACCTCGATAGCTTTCAATAAGGCTTCCATTTATGCACGACTATCGGACGCTACTACACATGCAGACTCTTCTAGGGGCTTTTATTTTCACATTTCTAAGGTTACATGTGGTGGGAGGTGGCCGTAAACGCGACCTTGGCCTTGAAGTCAAATTCACCGTTCTGCCTTTTCGGACTCAACAATTATGGGAACCTTGAGTTGAAATTCCACATATAGCAAAGCTGGCTTGACTGCCCAAAATTTTAACACATCACTTTTTTTCAGTACCATCCCGATCATTTCGCGAAAGTTATATGATCCTTTCTTGTTCATATAAATTTTGGTATTTTTGGGATAAAGTAAGACATTTGTTATTTCAGCTTCACGGAAGGGAATACTATATTCGATGTCACCATGCGGTAGGACGTACCACCTATCTTCATGGTAGGCACTGGATACTAGCCGTAAATCTCGTTCATAATATATAGGTTCGGGTAGGTTTCCTTCATACTGTATAGGTTTGCGTAGAACTTCAAGCACATACACCTGGGGATGTAATCCCCAATGTGCATGCATTTGTTTGCCAAATTTATCGATAGGCATTGCTAATCCCTCAAGCGTCGAACTGAATATGAATACCGAAAGCGTGGGCTTTTACTTATAAAATATCAATAATCATAGACGACGCTAAGAGTACAATGCAAAAAACAGACACCTTAATATACATATATCTAATCAAACCAACAATAAGTAATATATACTACATCCCCATCTGATATTCGAGCGAAAAAGAGCTGGATGGAACCTCTACATGCTGCCTCCACCACAGGAATGGGTCGCCCTCGTATGTGGTTGGTAGCGTCCTCAGGAGGGTCGACTGCCATAGAGGCTCACTTCTAAGGCTCATCGAATAGTCTATTGTTACGGCAGCCTGGAGTTGACGAGCTGATGGAGGTCGCGGTTCGGAGGTGATGAAGTATTCAAACTCCTTGAAAAATGCGGGAGCATCTTCAAAGAGTGCATCAAACACAATATCAGGCATGATGACTGGTAGCTGTAGTGGAAAAACGTTACGCTTTATATGCGAATCTCAAGGTAAGACCCTTGACCTTCTACACCTCCATCCTTGACTACGCTCCTATATTAAGTTTTATGTTATGACAACTAACTTCAAGAACGCCGAACAATTTTACCGTCATTTTCGCCGGTTTTTGGTTAGTTGCCCTCCGGCATCATCTTAACGGTCTCTCCAGGCAGTGGTAACTATGGAGTACGCCATGAACCTACACGGAGAAGCCATAGCGGAGACGACCACCTTACGGACGTGGTCTGCAACCTTTGAGGGATCGTCGGCTCTGTGGTGGCAAACCCACATCTTCAAGCTAGTGGACCGGTGCCTAGGCCGACTGGATTATGGGGAAGTGTCATACATAACGTACACTTGGAAATAAATAAATATATTTAGAAATATTTCGGTGGTTTTATTTCAAAGTTTATATGGTGTTATATGCGCTCTTAGCGGTTGCTGTGATCTTCGAGAGTGTGACCTTGAATTGTAGAATATACAACTTTCGCAAACGTGCACGTAGTCAGTTGCCATCATGAGCTCAGAACCTCGATATCCAGAGTTTGTGAAATTCAACGATTGGAGTCAGGGTCCATCTCCAGAATCGCTAGCAGATGCCGGTTTCTTTTGCATCAACGACACGATTAATTGCGTGTACAGTGTTTCTACTGCGGAGTTCAGATTTCTGGTTGGGAACGCAATGACAAACCCCTATCTGAACACCTCCATTGGTCACCCAACTGCAAAATTGCCATGTTATATCAGAAATTACAGACCCTGCAAGACTTTACTGTTCAACTTATCGACGCGATGCATGTTTCCCCCGGAGTAGATCTAGCTGGCAACAATAGAACGGACGCGGCCGTCAAAACAAAAGCTTTCTGTTGTCATAAGTGATGCAAACTGCGGTACCGAATCATTCAGTGCTTTTCTTCGAGAAGTTGAACATGATACCTATTAAATTTTTGGTCGCTCTTGCTGCAGTTCATGATGGGGTTTTATATGTGCTTCAACCACATCATTGCAGTTCAGCTTCTTTCGCCTACAATGATGGAGTACACAACGTGACGTGGCGTAAAATGGATAACAGTTCATTGGCGAATATCTCCGTTTCTAAAATACAAGTGAACAACTTTACTGAACATAACTTTTTAACGTTGAAGATAAAATACCATTTTCCTGCGTATGAGGTAAATACGAATTTGCAAACGATTTCGCTAAAAAATAAACCTGATGTCTTGAAGAAGCTGCTCACACCTGCAGATAATTCCTGCTGTATATCTACCATTGTTTTAAGCACCAATTTATTCGCTCTAATGTGTATGTCTCTAACGTATTTCTTAATCTGTTGGTATTATAATAATTTAGTTTATCCACTACTGCAATTACTTTTTGTAGTTCTATCTTAAATAAAACTTTTTTATTAAATTAGCGTCTCTCACTCTACACAGGTACTCTGGCTGAGGAACCAAATATTCTATCAGATTCGATGGTCTAGCGGTAAAGATACCCTCGACTGCAGATTGCGCTGCGGATATACAGGGAGAAAGTTCGAATCCTAGTCGAGTATCTTAGGCTGCGCGCTTACTTCATGTCTAAATTTTTAATAAATGTGTTAAGCGCAGTGTGTTCTAAGCACTACTTAACTCTTTCTATGCACTTGGCCGTAAACGCAATCTTGACCTTAAATTTTTTAACTTAACGTAACTTTGAACTCGGGTTTGACCTTGAACTCAAGGCCAAGTGGTGGGGGGAGGTTCCAGAACTATCCACTTCCCTCTACTTATGGGTCTGGTCTCATTGTAACCCGGTATATAAATATATATACATATACAGTGTCCGCCAAAATGTCGGCATAATATTGCAAAAATTTTTATTTTAGATTTTCAAAAAAAATGTTTACGTCAATAATTTGTGCTTCTCTAAAAACCCATTTAGCATCTATTATATACACCGAGTGATTTCTACTTATTTAGAAAATGGATTTTTTTGAAATTGTCAAATTCCGAAAAGTGCTATTTTTCGGAAACTTAGTAAGATTTCAATGAGATTTTTTTTAGTGTGTTATTATTCGCTAACTGAACAACCTCAAGGCTAGAAAACTCCTAATTTTTTCAACTTTAGCTAAAAATTTATTTTAGTTTTTTTAATATTTTTCAAAAGTTCACATACTAAGACTTAATATTAAAGTTCAATTTTTTTGATGTGAATATTTTCAAGACTTATAATTGGGAAAAATAATATAAAAAGTTAATTATTTTTTAGATTTTTTATTATTTACCGAAAAGTAGTGTTTTACAGTTGTCTAATGAGATTTGTCTTTGTCCAATTCACCCCTTCTAAAAAAATCTTTTTATTTTGACAACTGTAAAAAACATTTATAGGATTTTTGTAACAGTAATTCGTTAACAGGGCTAGCATAGTTTTTTGAAACCATTTAAATAGAGATTAGTTAGAATTGAACCGCTTTTCCTGAAAAGCGCCTTGCGTAAAAATTATGCAAACACTACTTTTCGATAAATAATAAAACATTTAAAGAACTAATTAACATTTTATATTATTTTTCAATATTATAAATTTTTAACGTCTGCACACAAAAAAAAATTTAATATTATTTTCTAAATAAGTAAAAAATCACTCGATATATATGATAGGGGCTAAATAAGTTTTTGGACAAACACAAACTATTGACGTAAAAAGTTCTTTTGAAAAATCAAAAATTAAATTTTTTCCCATATTACACCGACTTTTTGGCGGACACTGTATATTCCATGTATTCTGGTCTTATTTGTTATTTTTATGCACTTATCTATCATATGGCTGCAAAGTGTTACTTATTTTGTCAAATTAAATCAATAAACCGTTAAGATGATGGACACTGTGTTTTTTCAGTATTTATCCTTAACTTTTGAAAAAAATTGTGCTTGGAAGCGCTGTATTTCGGTAACTATGAGGTTTAGAACAACATGTTATAGGAGTAAATTGTAATAACAACATTTTTTTTGTATGACGCACTAGTAAAGAGTTATCGAGCAAACTCCAAGAAAAGTGATAAAAAGTGGTTGTTTGATTCACACAGATGCGTGCATCAAAACCTTTTTGCTTATAATTATTCATGTAATTCAAGTCATAACTGTTCTATCTCATTCAAAGGTCGTGGTAACGTCAAATTTGCATCTTGCCGTATTTGTTTGCCTCTGTTAATATTGGAAAGGAATTTGTAAGCTTCCCTTAATGGCTTTTAAGCGGATGGATACACTTTCTAATAGGACTTAAGCCGACTTAGCGTATTTGGGACTCATGTGTTTATGGATTTCGTTCAATACAATGCCTCATTGAGAGAGCTTAGCATTAATATTTCTTAAAATAAGCATTTATTCCTAAACAACGTGCGACGCTCCGATTGGCTACGCAGGATCGCCTCAGCCAATAGTGTTTGAGCCTTCCCCTCCTTGTTGAATTTGCGAGTTCAGCTCATTGTCAATTCAGCTTCAGTTAGATTCAGATTTTCGAGTAAGCAAGTTCAGCTATGCTTTGTGCTGGTTTGCGGTCGGTCTAGCTCCCTGGTAAAGACGTTTCCAGGCTGTTTTGTGTGACGGTTACGCGCAATTCGCTATTTTCGCGTGGCCAATCCAAGCGTGTCACAACAGTTGAAGCTATTGTAAAAAACCATCGGTCCATCAGTGACGTTTGTAATCGTTGTTACTCAATATACTCGTGTTTGTTAAGTCTTGTTTCACTCCAACAAATAACTGAACCCAAGTCAAGGGTTATTAAGTGGCAGTTCCCGGCAATCCCATTGAACCGGAATTCGCAGCGGATTAACTGGGGGCCCCATTCGTGGAAGCCTCTTTTCAAGTTAATCATACACTTTCTTGGTAATCTTCTGTCTTCAAGATCTCTTAATCTTCTGTGTATTCCAATTTACTTGATAACTGCATCAGCTATTCTTCTCGTTCTAGTCAGCAATCTCTTCTGACCATAAGTTATATGCACTAACTTAATCTGTTTAGATTTCACATTTAATTCTTCGCTATAACACTACTTATAAGTATGACATTCTATAACTGTACATTCCAGTATTTTATTATGTAAATGTGAATATTTAATTCCGTTTTAAATTGAACTTGTGACATTTGAATTAATAAATTTTACACAGCATTTGTTCTGTTATCTTTAAAATACCCACCAAAACCATTGTTTATTCTCAATCGATAATAAAGATTTCTATTCTTAACCTTTATGACTTTTCTATTTGTCATTAATCACACTTCTTGGGTTAACAATTCTCAATTGTATCTGTCTCCACTTATAGGATGATATTAACCCCCTTACACACCAAATATGTAAGAATGAAACTTTTGTATTATATTTTATGCTAATATTTACTTCTTTCAGATAAATTTTAACTAACTAAATAATCTTCAATTAGTTTGAATTACAATTGCAACCACAAATGGACCACTTGCAAATGAAATGCTAATGCCATTGCAGGAAATAGTAACTCCAATGATAAAACGGAATTATTCCAACAAATATCCTTTTACGAACATTATCCTTAAGCTGCTTTGTTATTATTTCATTTTAGAATGCTCTGTCATTTTAAGACCATATTAATATTGATAAATATTCTAAAACGATAGAGATATCAATGACTATTCAATTCAACTGTCATGTCAAAAAATTAGCAATAAAAATCCAGAATTTGCAGTTTCTTGACCAATCACAAAAATATCAGCGGATATATATTCCTAGAAAGTGTTCAAGTGACTATTTTTAAAAAATGTAGTTTTTATTCGAAAAAATCAATTTTAGATTATTACATTTGCTACACACGGGAATTTATTCGCACGTAAAAAAAAGAAAATCACAAATACTTCACAGCAG
>OW679194.1:45476349-45855317 GCA_940337035.1 Agriotes lineatus
ATCCAAGACTTAATAGCGAGGACCAGATGTGGGAGTGGAAAATATACACGTTAAATAACCCAAGTCTGCAAAATTTTAAATTTCGGCTGTAGGAACTAAAAATGTCTAACAGTAATTTACGAGTAACGTTTTCTAATATTTAGAATCAATGTGTAGAAAAGTTAGTAAAAAAATAATAAAACCTTATTTTTCATGATAGATCGGTGTAATTGCATATTTGAATGTAATTTTAAATTCTTTCAACTTTTGTTGATGAAAATTTTCGATTTTATCAAAAATAAACGTACTCTTGAGCAAAATTCATATTTTTTGACAAAACTTGTATACGGCTTGAAAAAATTGATATCTGACGGTTGTATTTTAAGTTTTGGACCATGCAGAACTTTTTATCAAGAATACATTTTTTCCTAAAACCAATAATAAAAATGTTTTCCATATGGTTCCAACTTAAGTAGACACACTGTATATTTTCTGAGAATTTTGTTCAAACATTTTCTCTAAGAACTCGTTTTTTACTTTAAATATAGATACTTTTTCTGTTAACTTGTATTGAAATGTAAAATATTAATGTCAAAACATTGGTATATTACAAATAGGATAAAGTTTTTGCTGTAACTATTGATGGTATGAGGTACGATATCACCTTTTGGAGTAACCTTACTTCTTATCGATAATTTTATTAGCATTTCTACTCATTCGTTATATGTTCTTTCAGAAAAAATTTGCAGAAGTTGCAATTTACCAACCTTCGTTAATACATTGAAAATGAATTTTGCTAATTTTTAAGTCGGGCATAAAATTTCCAAAATCTAAAAAATTACAAGGGATAGAAATAAAAAAAATTTTAAAATTGTTCGCATCTGTATTATTATTGTTTATTTTATGGCACCTGAAACGTTACTGCGAAGTTCTACTGCATAGCAGATTATTAATAAATCATACGTACTACAGTTTTAAACATTTTCAGCATCTTGTATACTTTAATTTTAATTTGCAATTAGATAAAGATGTTGAATTCGATATTACATTCAAAAATTTTTATATAACTTTAGAAGATGTATTCACACAAATATTGTTTAAGGTTTTTCTGATAATTATAAAGTTTTTCCCATTTTTCAACCACCAAATCCACCTGGGCCGCAAAATTTCCACATCACAAGTTCTCTTCAAAAATACAATCGACCCGTATAGTCACCAAACAGCGAATTTCACAAAAATATTGATTTTAAGGTTTTTCTGATAGTTATAATGTTTTCCCCATTTTGCCACCCTAAATCCACGTGGGTCGAATAATTCACACATCCAAATTCTCTTAAAATATACAATTGACTAATAGAAAATCTCCAAACAGCGAATTTTGCGCAAATGTTAAGTTTCAAGTTTTTCTGATATTTATATCGTTTTCTCCATTTTTCAACCCCCAAATTCACCTGGGCCGCAAAATTTCCACATCCCAAATTCTCTTAAAAAATACAATCGACCAGTAGAAAGTCTCCGAACAACGAATTACACACAAATATTGATGTAAAGGTTTTTCTGATAATAATGTTTTCCCCATTTTGTAACCCCAAATCTACCTGAGCCGCAATTAAATTCTCTTAAAAAATACAATTGACCAGCAGAAAATTTCCAAAAGGCGAAATTCACACAAATATTGATTTTAAGGTTTTTCGGATAATTATAAGATTTTTCCCATTTTCCAACCCCCAAATTCAAGTGGACCGCAAAATTCCCACATCACAAATTCTCTAATAAAATACAATCGACCAGTAGAAAGTCTCCTAACAGAGAATTTCACACAAATATTCATTTTATTGTTTTTTTGATAACTCTAACGTTTTCCCCATTTTGCAACCCCAAAATCTATCTGGGCCGCAAAATTCTCACACGTTGAATTTTCTTAAAAAATACAATTGACCAGCAGAAAATCTCTAAGCCGCGAAATTTACACAAATATTGATTTTCAGGTTTTTCGGATAATTATACCGTTTTTCCCATTTTCCAACCCCCAAATTCAACTGTAACGCAAAATTCTCACATAAGGAATTCTCTTAAAAATACAATCGACCAGTAGAAAGCTTCTAAACAGCGAATTTTACACAAATATCAATTTTAAGGTTTTTGTGATAATTTTACCGTTTTCCCCATTTTGCAATTCCCAAATCCATCTGGGTCGCAAAATGCCCACATCCCGAATTCTCTTAAAAATAAAAACACTAGTAGCAAGTGTCCAAACAGATTATTTCAAACAAATATTAACTTTAAAGTTTTTCTGATAATTATAACGGTTTCCCCATTTTGCAAGCCCCGAATCCACCTGGGCTTCAAAATTCCCACATCTGTAATTCTCTTAAAAAATACAATTGACCAGTAGAAAGCATATCAAGTAGTATTTTATGAATTTTTTTTGTTGATTTTCAATACAAATTTTAATAGGTTTACAGTATCTGTAATAAACCGTCAGGAAGTTTGTAATAATTTACACAAAGTTTGCAGTAAATAATTTTTAGCAAGTTTCTTCTTCTTTTTAACAGCCCTTCTTTCCCCACTCCTGGACAAATATACTCCATCAATACTACTAACAGTCTGCTTATGTGAATATAGAAGGTTTCTTTACCGAAGTTTGTGTATCACCAGATTAACACCAGCCTTCTTCTGTTTATATTCGAAGACTCTTTTCCAATGAGCCCCTAACAATAGTTGTGAAGGAATTAAAATAGGAGACAAACATATTAATAACATCCATTATCATTGCTGGGAAAATGAATGTGGGTCTATTACAAATAACGCTCGCAGAAAACCACATAAAAATAGCTTCCACGGATCGTAAAGAGTATGTTAAGTAAATGTATCGTACTAACGCAATTAGCCGTAAGTTCGGGAGGGAACAGGAATAAATGCAGTAGAGAAGGCCCTAGGTTTTTCTGGTACGCAATTTCTTCAACTTACCTAAATTTCACATTGTGTTGCAATAGCAACTTGACTTCGATTTTTATCTTGATCTATCAGACGACGAGAAGGCAGGCTACTCATTAAGTATTTCGTTCTCCAAAGAATTATATAAGTTACATTCGGGGAAGTTTGTCATCGCAGGTTTGACCCTGTAAAACCAAATCACCTATTCCTTTGTTCTCCTAAGTTCAGGCACCGCTGCGAAAAAAACTATTCCGAGGGACATTAACATCTCTATAAATCCTGATAAGGGGCGACCGCTGTATATGTATTGCTTCCGGCAAAGCGCTGGATCCGCATCAAGATATGGAACCGACACGAGACGAATTTTGCTGATCGTGTTGGAATCCGTGCGGGGTCCACTAATCCTGCGTTGTTAACTGCAAGTTCTTTTGAAAGCACCAATAGTAATTTGATCATCTGATATTCCCTACTCTTTTCTCTCTAGTCCAAACAAGACGGAGCATTAGTCTTCAAATTTAATTATCACAGCATTATAGAACAGCTCAGACGTATTTGAGGTTTTGCGGCCCTGGACGCCAGATTGCTGGGTTCGGGAAAACATACAATTTATGTTGTGCCGTTCGCTTCAGTCGTTTTCGGAGATCAAGTTGTGGAAGGCAGTTAGCAAAAGTACCTTGGGCAAAATAGTGATTGTTGGTCAAGTTAATTGACGCGTTAATTCCCTTGTAGGAAAGCTAGCTATGCTAAGGGTCTGCGTTGTGTACTAAGTAGCCGCAAGTTTCCAATATGTAAACCCTCTTATAACGTCGTATAGGATTAAGGACACACTTTGATAATTTATTCCATCTTGTTATACATAAAGTATGATCAAAAATATTTTAATCCAGTATGGTTATAGAATACTTTCTAATTTATGAATGCAACTACGTTCATACTTAAATATCAAACTTAACATTTGAGTTTTAATAGACTTATAGTTGCATTCATAAATTAGAAAGTATTCCATAGCTATAGTAAATATAAATAATTTTTGATCACAATATACTTAAAGTCAATAGAGACAAGTTAAATTAACTTCAGCTTTCATTGTGATTGCATGCGGCGTTCCATTGTCTTTTTATATAAAGGGTTCTAGCGACTTGAAAGAGATCAACCGAAAAGTAGGTTTCGTGGAGGCACCAGGCCCGAAGTCGCACATCTCTGTCAATAAGCCGAAAAATTGTTCCTCATTTCAGACTTCAAGAGAACAGTTCCTAGAAAGATTTTTAAAGTCTGTGTCGCCCTTTTCGTTTTAACATCATTAACTGGTTCACAATGATATCGCCCTAACTGTCGTTATCGAGTCGAACCACCCCGTTCCCGAAGAATAGCTGACAAAACTCCTATTACAAGAACATTCAGAACGTGGGTAGGGCATACATTTTGCTTCTGTATTACGAATTGTCTTTTTAAATTATCGATCAAACAGTGGCATTACACCCTGTATCAGAAGAAATTCCGATAATGTCGTAATTATCGTTTTACCTGTAACAAGTACCACAATATATGGGTGTACAAATATTTTAACCCTTAATAGAACTTTCTAAACTGAACAACTTCCCCATTTATAATTTTTTCGAAAACGCTCTCAAAACTGAATTAAAATTCAAAATAATTTTACTCTAAAATGCATCCCGCCCATAGAATAATATTTTAATGTAATGGCACAAAACACGATATGCAAACCAACAAACACTGCATATGTACTGATAAAACCTTTAGTTCACATCTGGTCACCAACGTACTTTATCAATTGAGATAGGTAAGTTATTGACCGCATATTTTTTGTTCAAGAACTCTGCAGTTGTAATATACTTGTGTCGTTCACCTTTAACTTAGATTTGCTACCAAGCGGCTCGTCAAGTTTAGGGGAGATTAAATGATTGAAAAAACATGCGATTACATGAAAAACAATAAATAAAAAAGTTGTTCATTTTGGTGAGCTCTATCGCTGGTTAAAATATTTGCACTCATTTCCATAACACCCTGTATATTACAAAATCAAAATAATTCCTGCATTTTGAATGGGTGTAACTTTTTTTGAACTTAAGAACTGTTCTACACTAAATTTCAAATAAGTATGCAGTAGATGGCGCTCTGAACGTAAACTCAATTTTACACTAGGAAAATATAAGTTTGTATGACTGCTTGTGTTTTCCAATAACTTCGTCCTATATAATTGCAATAAACGTCGTAAGCCAGCTTCTTTTATCCACTATTTATCAGTTTTCTTTTTATATTCTTAGAATTCATACCGAGTGTCAAATTGACAATTTTGAAAAAAATATTTGATTTTCAGATGGTTGTAATGATGACTTTGTTTCGACCAATCATGGCCATAGTTATGATTACTACTTAGTTCCAACTACTGCATGCTTATTTGAAATTTAGTATATGTATTCCCACTCTACGGTTTGTTAATCTTCTCTTTACCCTCTATAGTTCCTCACTACCACATTTATTGTAATTAACCTCTATCTTCTTATGAATTCCTTTTGCAGTGTAGTAAGATTCTATACGTTGTTTTTTGGAATCATACAAGTCGTCCTGCAATTATTACTTTCTTTTAGTATTTTATTATTCTTGCTTTATTTTTAAGTTGTACATTCATTGATTTCGTTACCAGACTGATGCGTTTTTGTTTCTCAATTATATTTTCTTAAATTTTATTCATATTCAATATCTATTATCCTTCCCACTTTACCTTTCATCAATTTATTCCGGGCAGTTTATTTTGATGTAATAAATTTATATTTGGCTGAAGTAATATATGATGCAACCTTTTTAATATTTAATTTGAAATTTATTTGGCACTGGCATAATTATAATCAAGAGCAATCATTCAAAATTGCTCAGAATTAAAATATATTCTCAAATGCTTTCTAAGCAATAACAAAAGAAATTATATTATTTTCGGGCACTAAACAAGGCAAATTTATTAATGGAAATATGGAAATTCAGCTTTAATTTTTGCAAGAATCTAGCCTCAAGCTTCCGATAAAAATGCATAATAGATATTAACGCAACAAGTTTTATTATGAGCATCTTAACGATACGAGTTTGGTTGCCAAAACGAGGCGATAAACCGAGTTTTGCGGCAATCAAACGAGTTTCATCATTAGCAAACGTGTATTATTCAATATTCATCAATAAATTCTGGTTCAATGTGTTCTTTGTTTTGTAAAAGAGAGTGGTATTATCTCACTGAATGCAATAATAAATCTCTTAACAATAATCAAATTAATTTAATAAATAGTCTAAAACATCACCGATGGAGATAAATAATCTAAATATTTAGTTTGCCTTATAGAGACACAGCTGTACATTACCTTTTTCAAAGTTTACATCTAAATTTTTTACACTTAATGAAATACGTCAAACTAAATTTCTTCGAAATAGTGTTTATCTACTCCTACTGCACAATGGCCATGAATTATGATTCATAATTCACGGTTTGCAGCCAATCATAAAATTCTATTTTCATTATTCAATAGCTTGCAAATTGCAACCAATCAGAAAATTCTATTTTCATTATTCAATAGGTTGTAGCCAATCACAGAATTCATTCTTATTATTCAATGACTTTTGAAGTTAACAGCTGTCAAAATTCGGAAATATGAACACAAGTCTCCTATTGCAAAGGAGTAGATAAAATATCGTATTATATTCGCGATTATGGCCATTATTCACTCAGATGACTTGCGCCACGCGCCTTCGGCTTGTGGCGCAAATGTCATCTTCGTGAATAATGGCTGTCATAATCGCTCATATAATAATATACTATTATCTACTCCTACTGTACAATGGCTATTAATTATGATTCATAATTCACAGTTTGCAGCCAATCATAAAATTCCATTTTCATTATTCAATAGTTTGCAAGTTGCAACCAATCAGAAATAGTAGATTATGTTATTAGGAGTAAAAGTGATACTTTAGGTGGCGAAGCTGAAGTTTATTTAGCCGAACGTTGTTGAGGCAAATAATTCAGCTAAGCCACATAAAGTCACTTTTACTCCGAATAACATATACTATTTTATCCGCAAACGTATTCAGGTAAATTTCATTAATATAAATTAAATAAAAAAGGATGCATTGGCCGGGAATCGAACCCAGGCCACCCGCGTGACAGGCGAACACTGTACCCCTGCGCCAACCTCTCTTGTTCAAATAACTCGCTACTGTAACGATATATGAACATACTGAATCACCCGAGCTAATAACACACGGCCACAGCAGCTGTCACACCATAAACCACGGGGACAGATGCTCCGATCCGCTGCTTAAAGGTTTATTTAAATTAAAACTTTTTCGTACTCTTTTTGAAAATAAAAACCGGCCTACGATCTAAGTCTAAAAATTATCAAAATTTTAAGTCATCATACAATTTAATCGGTCCAGTATCTTCGGAGGAGATAGCGAACAAACATAGAAAGAAAGAAAGAGGGCAACGATTTTGTGTGCTTAGGCAGATAAAGTTCGCAAAAGTCGCTATTTTATCTGCTTAGGCAGATAAAGTGACACTTTTACCTTGTCAATAAAGACAAATAAGTTGTCACTTTTGTGACGTTTGCAAATAAATTCTATTTTCATTATTCAATAGGTTGTAGCCAATCACAAAATTCATTCTTATTATTAAATGACTTTTGAAGTTAACAGCTGTCACAAATGTCATAATTCGGAAATATGAACACAAGACTCCTATTGCATAGGAGTAGATAAAATATCGTATTATATTCGCGATTATGGCCATTATTCACTCAGATGACTTGCGCCACGCCCCTTTGGCTTGTGGCGCAAATGTCATCTTCGTGAATAATGGCTGTCATAATCGCTCATATAATAATATACTAATTTCCTTACGTCATGAAAACTGCCTGTAACAATTTCTGGTCCTCGAATATCAAGTGCGATTGCGAGCGGATATATTCTTCCAATTTTTTTGCTATACTCATCATTGGCCGACCGAACTGAAGCTAGTGCAGCCTTGCATTCATCGTGATCAAACTGGCTCATTTTTATTCGTACCATAGTCATCCCGGCTTCCATCATTTCTATTAACATGTCCTCATCAACGCAACCACAAGTACAATAAGCTCCTGTTATAAGATTGCTGCGATTTTTTATTTACTTCGCAATAAGCTAAGAGTACCATACCTAACGTACAAATTATGCCTGTCAATTTGCGTTTGGGTACTTGTGAGTGTATGTTTAAGTCAGCAAGGTGTTCAGTATGGGTATCAGCAAATGCTGCATGTAGCTGCGAGTTCTGAATCCTGCCATCCGGTGTTGAATGAAATTCTATCATCTGCAAAATGCCTTGCAGTAAAAACGAAGTGGTGAAGTAAAGATAGATATTTTACCCATGGTAATTTTGGGCAATGCGCTGCATAACTGGCCATTTTATAAAACTTTTACAAATAATTTTGAGATTTGTACTAAAAAGAAACTCTGACACTATTAATTTGGCTACATGTCAAATATGACTTATAATTGATAAATATGGACAGACCTAATCAAACAAAATCTTCACAGCTACATTTGATGTAACACTAATAAAGCGAGGAGGTATTGCTATAATAGAATCTTTTCTTTAAGAGTTATTAACTTTTCAAACAGCTCTCTTTTGAGTTGAAAGCAAACACATTTGACAAAAAAAAAGCAATGTAAATAGTATATTATGGGACAAGTGGTTGAAATTTTATCAGCCACGAGTTACATATACTATTTTTTCTACAAATTTTCACTCATTTTAACAAATTAATGCACTTTAGAAAAAATTCAACATAAAGTGACAGTTTGAAATCCCGGTAGTCCGAGCATTTCAATCTCTAGTGGTTGAAATGCAACTTCAACCACCGGAATTAATGGCAAAATGACTGATTTCAATGTCATGAGTAGAAAAAATATATTTCTCTACCACCTTCATTACATAACTCAGAAAGCGAGTTCTGAGCAAAACTCCAGCATCTCTCTCTAGCATCTGAGTAATTTTTAGTGGCATAAATTTATCTTTGTTAAACTATCCACTGAATACTTTTTTCTGTTTCAACATATTTGTTCTGAAGGAAATAATAAAGTTTGGTGAGCACTGCACAGAATTACATGTGTTGTTTATTGACTTTATAAAAAGCACATGGCAGCGTGATAAAGAACCAATTGTACAATTAGCCCAGACATATTAGATTAAATTTTACCAAAACCTAGAAATAAATAATGTTAATCTAAAAATCGGTAGGAATATTTTATATTGGTGTGCTGAACAACATACCAAAACTCCTAAAGCGAAATATGCCGGCTTCATGTAATTTTTAACAAAAGAAAATTAAAAAAAGTTTTTTCCTTAATAATAACGCATATAATTTGCCATTGACCTCTATGGATGTAATGGTAATTACCAACTGAGTTCATATTTTTTTAATTGAAATATATTATGTTCTTTGACAAATTCTGCTTACCGCAGAATGATCGAAGGGCGTAACAACGTGGCTAAACTATAAATCAGTGCGTGTCTACAGCAGACTGCACTTGCATTACTATGTAACTTATACGCGCGTGGTTTTTTGTGATGTTATTGATATAAATTGGTGATAATAATGGAAAACGTTTGTTTTTACTGTAATAAACTACTTAGTGAAGGAAAGTATGTGGTGGTAGGCGAATATTTATTTAGAAGATTATAAACAAAATCAGCTTTATGATTCAGATGTGTCATTGTCTGCACCTAAACTTTCAACAGATATGGCGATCGAACAGTCTTTGATGCGCCTTTGAAAAGTTCAGGGAGGTCTCACTCATGGCCGTGGTATATCTGATAGTCAGCTAGCATATTTCGTGCTCTCTTTTCGTGGATGTCTTAAAATTTGTAGTTCCGTTGAACTAACTGGTATTACTAGAACTTCAACAAAACAACACGTTGAACTTAGAGATTCTAGAAGATCAGTGGATGCAAAATATTTGAACCTTTTTATAAATTGGCTGTCGACCCGCTCTCCTAGGCAGGAATGTAGTTCCTTACGGTCTTTATCATCTGGGTTTGTTGGATATCAAACTATTAATTGTCATAATGCAATGGAATTAGGCAACCATGGGATGAAGGCAGTCCTCGGTTGCAGTTCTCCGACATGAAGCTATCAAGAAAAAATGAACTGTTGCAGATGGTATCATGTGGGTGTAAATCTGATTGCGGGGCTCGGTGTTCCTGTAGAACTGCAGGCCTTGCTTGCTCAATAATGTGCATAAATTGCAGGGGTCGAAGCTGCAGTTACGATACTCCAGTAAATGAAGTTGAAGTCGACGATGATCAAGACGAAATATAAGTAAGCAACCATATTATACTTAAAACGAAAGAAAGGAAAACAAGATTTAATTTGTTCTAGGTTCCGGTTCTACTCATTTTGTCGACACTAAGTTTTCGAGTTTTATTCTAAAATAAAAATATATTATATGTAACATTTTTTTAAATTTTGCTTTTACCTTTTTTGACCTTTTTCCAAACACTAAATAAGCTTCTGGTGGAACAAAGATTCATATATATAATAGGCTTGTCTGGAACGCTGTTTTGTGTGTCCGGGACGCTGTTTCAGCAGCCAAACCGTAAGAGATAGAGAAAAAAGTTATGAAAGTTATTTGTTTGGAATAGTCATGTCAGGTCAGAAACCGAATTTTAATCACGTGACAATTCCGGTTTTCGAGAAATCACGTGATTTCTCGAAAACGCGTTCTATTTGAAAAACGGTCTTTTTTGTTTTATTAAATGAGACATTTGTCTTACTGGTTGCTATTTATTATTATTATTGTATACATGTATGATATAAAATACATGAATAGTGAGATATATATACCTATTAAGTTATATATTGATGGCAAAACACGATATATATAATAATATCCTGTATAAACCCGAAATACCCGCCTATGCCTTTTTTCATCATGAAGCCGACATAGGACCGCTTAGGACTTTTGGTATGTTGTTCAGTACACTAAATAGAATATTTCTACCAATTTTCAGATTTACATTATTTTTTTCAAGGTCAAACCCTAATATGTCTGGGCTAAATGATATGGCAGTTAAAACGTTAAAAACTTCAAAGAATTGGATACGAGTACAAGGAGCAATATATTTCAAAGTTGGTAGCCGATTAGTAAATATCGGGCCTCTATGTATACGTATTATTGTTTAATAATAATGCTGCAAAAACTGATTATGAATGTAAGCATAAATAGAATAGGGGCACTTTTATTATCATGCATTAGTGTTTTGCGTATGCAGACAATGTTTCTTTAATTGCAAGGTCAAACAGGTTTCAAAAATCAGCTTGGTGATAAATGAACAAATATTTGAAAATAGAAAGTAAAAGTGAGAAATAAACCAGCTACAAAGGCCGAAGCCATGAAACAAAAAACATACTATTGTTTTGACAATTTTGTTTTTCAATATAGTCTCCCATCACGTTACCATTTCTCCCTTAGTGAATTTAGACCCTTATAAAAAATATTTCTCCTTGATGCACCAAAAAAGATCAACGGCTACTTTCACGCTAGTATCAGAGTCAAAATGACTGTTGTTTGTACGTCCTTTTGCGATAAAGGAAGTATTCGATTCACTCCAAAAATTCAAAATTGAGTTTTCAACAGATTTTCACGTTTTAGAGTCTCTTGAATTCAAAACACATGTTTTTGTTCATTGGTTTGTCTGTCTGTCTGTGAACAGAATATCTCAAAAAGGAAAACAGGTATGACGTTGAAAATTCATATATAAGTTTTGTGTACTATCTTGATGCGACGGCAAGCTTTGGAAGAAAATCGCATAACCGGAAGTATGTGTTTACTCTTGTGATTTTTCAGTTTTTTCGATTTTTTCAAAAATGGTTCTAACAATTTTTTTCAAACTTTACATTTTTATTACATTTTTAATGTGTATTGATGTGAGATAGGTAATTTTACAAATGAATACCTATAACATAGTTTTCTTTTTTTCCTATTTTTTTATTAACTGCTATTATAAATAGAACACCCGGTATGTTATTACATTATTGAATTCAGCTTAAAATTCTAGAGAAAATTTGTCTCTTCAACTAATGCTCTATTTGTACGGTTTCTGTAGAATTTGTAATTTTTGAAAATTTTTGACAAATGCTTAAAAACTAAAAATCAAATTTTTGGCTAATAATAAGATCACTGTAAAAGGATGTTGTGTGCGCGTATCACATCAGATTTTTTAGTAATCTAAAGAGGTGCGAGTCGGATGGAGCCAGGTTCGGAATATAGACAGAATAGATTATCTCGACAAAGCTGCATTCTTGCATAATTGGTTTGATTTTCGCAGCTTTATGCACAGTAGTATTATCATGCAACAGAAACACTTTCGATTAGACAAATTGACTCATTTATTGCTTTGAATATTTTTTAAGTTGTTGCCATAGGTGTCTGTATTTATCGTAGTTTCTTTCTGCGTGTATTCTATGAGGAAAATGGCCATCATGTCCCAAAAAATCTATTGCCAGAAGTTTTCTAGTAGACAGCTGCATGCCTGCTTTTTTAGAGATGGACCCATTGCTTGGATTCTGATTTACTTCTGGGTCCCAATGATGGACTAAGTCTCATCGTCCGCCATTTGTGCCAAAAGGTTAGAAACCTTTTACAAAGCTTCCAGAGGACATCGAAATTTACAGGCAACGCAACTTTTGTTCAGGTATAGACAGTTGTGTTACCCGCCATCTCGCTGACCCCTTATTTATGTTCAAACCGTTATGTAATATGGTAATCACGCTAGGTTTGGATAATTCTAATGTCATACTAATGATGAAGACCTTTCTGCGACGATCATCGTGGACAATGTCGTCAACTTAGACAATCTAGATTCTGTAAGTTGTACTATCTGGCAGCACTTGAGCGCTATAATGTTCTGTTTTAAGCCCCATCTTTATATTTAAATTAGCAACCCAGAAAATCGTGATGCAGCGCTCGGATACCATTTAGAGCCGAAATAACTAAAACTATGAAAACAGAGGACTTCTGCGAAACTCATATATGGCTTCTTCGTCCAATGAGTTCATCAATAACTGAACTACAAATTTCCATTACCTTTTTTGTGCAATTATAAAAATATCAAATTTAAAATGATAGCAGTGGGGACCCTCCTACGTATTGGGAGCAGGGGCAACTCAAGTACAATTCTAACATTATTTAGCGCTAAGTCGCGAACACTTTTACATTTTTTCGGTTTCCGCGAGTTTAGAACTTTTAGTGCAAAAATGGTGTGGAGCACGGTTTACGATAAACCCGAACAGTCTGCAATAGTGGGTTTCTAATTTCCTATCTCGCCAATTAACTGCTTCCCTTTTCGCTTATATAATTTTAAACTAACATGAATGTCTTTCCAGATGCAAGAAAGTGACGTACCCCCTTTCCAACTAGAGGCCGGCGATGCTACCACCCATTTGGACCACATGTGCGCCCTCGACATCAGCTCGAGGGCTTCGTACGTTCGACTCTCAGGAATTATATGCACCATTGGTATGCTATTGTGTAGTGGAAGATGTAAATGTTGTTAAGTGATTGTGTTAAAGGGCCTGCCTCCCGTGAGCCTGATGTACTGGAAAAAATGATGGAGACGGGCATGAACATTGCCCGATTGACCTTCTCCCATGGGTCTCATGAATACCACGCAGAAACAATTAAGAATATTCGTATTGCAGTTGCGAATTACAGCAAGAAGATTGGAATGGCTTACCCACTGGCCATTGCCCTTGACACGAAGGGACCCGAAATCCAAACTGGTCTTCTTGAAGGCGTAAGTTGTTCATAGTCTTCAGTTGTTGCAGTTAAAATTATGCCGTATGACCAGAAGTGTAGCCAAGAAATGTATTTAACATTATTGTGTCTAATGAAGAGATTGCTTTGGCTATATTTTTTTAAACAACAGCTGATAAGGTGCAAATGTGTACACTAGACTTGGAAGATTTTCTTTAGTATGCTGGTTCACATAAACCGTTTGGAATTTGTCAAGTTATACAGGGTGATCTTCTTTTGGTTGGGGATTTTAGAAGCAATCTGTATCATTCTCAAACATTTTTATTGCAAATTGCTTTTCTATAACCAAACCATTTCTGTATTATGCAGAACTCACAGTGAAATAATCCAAAAAGTACTATAATTGCTCTTCAATATTTAAAGTAGGTACATTTCACAACATTCTGGTATCTTATACTTGTTACTCATAATTAGTTAAATTATTTATATGTAATTGTTTCAAGTACTAATATTTACTTGGTATGCTTTAATTCAGTTATTGTTTAAGATATTTGAATTACCTGTTTGTACAGTTGAACGATGTTAAGCGCGATTATAAATTTTGCTCTAATGCTCACAACAATATCCGATATCAGATACGGCAACCATAGAAGAAGATACAAGAAATAAAGCAAACTAATCAACATTTTATTTTAATATGATATCTACTGAAGTTCAACTACTTGTTCTTTTTGGATGTAAGTACTACTACTCTACAGTGCCTTTAATAAGATAGGTGACATTATGTAAGGGAGCTCTGAGAAAAATGTTTTATGTATTGAATACAAATAAACATGTTTACTATTGCTAGTAAATTTATACATTTCGTAACAAGTTTATACTGTAACTCAAACCTTTAGTAAAAGGATAATAATTGATGTAAACCATCAATTTGTTTGATAGAGGCTTGCACATTTAATTTAATATTTTTTCAAAATTGAGAGATCTCACCTTTTCACAAGTAACATGTGTAGCACTAAACGGCGCTTACAACCAGCTAAAAAATAAACAAAGAACTTAAAAGAACAAAAATAATGCGAGGATGCTAACTGCCACGAAGCAGTTCGGAAAATTACACGCAGGCAGGCACAGCATACGTTTATAAGAATATGTTTACATTATAGTGTATTTATTTTGATTAAGAAACATGTTATCTCACTCGTTGCCATCTGTAATTCCAATTTCTGTTTTTTACCTCAGCTTTTTGAAAACTGCGTTATCTTATAAAAACCAACACAGCAACATTTCTGTAGTATACAATATAATCATCCTAGGTGATGGTAGTACTGTGATATAGAATCTGTGTGATTTGCGTACACTTTTGCTAAATGACAACAGTAAGTGCATACATTTGCTACATTTCAATTGACTTAATTGTTAATGCTTTTGCACTAGCAAATGTAGAGCGATTTCATGCTTTCAGTGCGACATATATACCGACTTTGGTTAATCTATGAGGCGTCAAATAAGATAGTTTTGCTTTGTTAACTTTAATGTGTTAATTCTTTGGTACATTAATAATGGGATAGGTTTTTACGAGATATTTGTTTCTAAAAATTAAAAAAAGGCATTATCAATTCAGGATTTGGCTGCTTTTATATTAATTTTAAATTTCTGAGCTTGTTAGTGAGTGACATTCGCTGGAAATCACCCAGATAAATAATTTAAGAAAGAGAGGGTAGAACCTTAAACAAAAAATACGGTATTGGGCCTTAAATATTGAAATAGAATAGCTATGAATAAAAATAATAAGAACGAAAATTAGAAAAAATGCATTTTTGAATAAAAGATGAAAATATCACTTAGAGTTTATTATGAATACAATATTACCTATATTTTCAATCCAGAAAACCACTAAACATTTTAAAAATATTTATTTCCGTTAATCGTTTATTTATGGGTTTCATTAATGACCCTTATTAATGAATGATTTTTTATTAACGAACGATTTTTAAAAATCTGTTTATGTTGGTGCCACCAACATAAACAGTGCCAACCTAAGAAAAAAAATCACAACCATTTATAGTCACCCGATACCATTAATGTCAAAACTTTAAATGCCAAATTCGTTTCATTGAATAAAATTAGATTTTCTTCAAATTAATAATATACGATCAACGGAAAATATTGTAACTAACTCGTATGTTAATCGGCGATTAATAATAGTAGATTATGCAATGAGGGAGAGAAATGCGTTATTTTGCTGAGGTACAATTTCTGACTCGAGGGCGAAGCCTGCACTGGTTTAATTTTTTTAAATTATTTTAGCTTTTTAAGCAAACATACAGTACAACTTTGAGTATTTTACTTGCTTTTAATTCAAACACTTTAAAAAAGTAGGTACCGTTTGGTATTTCTCATCTATTGTAATCTATTTGGTTACATTACATGCTAATTTGGAAACAGTGTATGGAATCAAAATATTTCAATCTAATTTTTGGTACCTATTATTGTGGATATTGGCTATTCTGCCAAGAAGACATATTTCAGAATTTCTATATTTTGGGATATAAAACCAATGTGTAAACAGTAGATACTATAAATAAAACTTTTTTATTTAATTAATATGGTAAGGTACCTAGAGAAGGACATCTGCCTCATAACAACTATGATTTCGATATTAGACTGAAATACCATCAAGTAGCTAAGAAATACTGCAGATAAAAATAGAGATATATTCTTAGTGCTACCTGTTTAAATAGCCGCATATATGTGAGATAGACGTGATAGATACAACTATGTTGCTAAAAAGATATATCACTGAAAATAGGAAGTGTCCTTATATGCAGAACTAGCTGTTACCCGCGACTTTGTACGCGCGAGATTCGTTATTTGTGTATTAAATAATGGTTAATTATTTTCTGTCATCCCATCCCATCCCATCCCCGTCCCCGTCCCTTTTCCCGTCCCCGTCCCTTTCTCCCGACCCCGTTTGTTTCCCCGTCTCCGTCCCGTCCCTTTTCCCGACCCCGTCCGTTTCCGTCCCTTCCTATGCCATCCCATACCTTTCCGTCCCGTCCCGTCCTGTACGTTCCCTTTCCTTCCCATCCCGTCCTGTCCCGTCCAGTCCTGTCCCCCTCAGGGATACAAAAAAATTAATAAAAGCAACTATAACTTCGTCTGCGAAGATAAAGGGAATAGTTCCTAATAGTAATGAATTGTAAAGACAATGCTTTAATTACGAAACTAGGGAACTGGAACATGAGGACAGATAATACGTATACAAAATTTAGTTTTTGCAAACGATATTATTGTAATGAGCTGCCACCCCTTGTGTAAGGGGCTTTAACCGTTTGTGTGGTATAGGGGTAGTTTTCCCCCTTAGATCACTAACTGCACCTAGAGAATTTTTGCTTGTCTGCTGACCACTATGTTGTAACTTAGGGGTTTTAAGGGCGAGTTGTCGATTAAATAAAACACCCACAAAGGATAATTAACCTTATATTAAAAGAAACTAAAAATTTGGCTCAGTTACAATTGAATTCCACCCTATTTGTTAAATGTAGGATTAACTGTAAGCTTCGTAAATGATTTGGTTAATTAGGCTTAAACTAATGACATGAATTTCACCCTGGAAGGATAGAACAACTCGAAGCAACCCTTAATTATTCGGTTAGTAAAATACCATAAAATTTCCTGATCTTTTCCGGTGCTGACGTAATGTTCACGGGAAATAGTTTATTTCTTATAATAGCGGAACGCTGGAATTTATTTATGAAATTTAAATGTGTTTAGCTGGATTTTGGAGATGGCCCTGTCCTCCTTCGTACTCCTTGATTTTAGAGTGGCCTGGCACATGCACTAGTCACATATATTTTAAATAGAACTTTCAATTTTGACTTAGGTTGTTTCGCGCGGAGATTGAGCGCCGAGGCGAGGTACGCCAGTAATTTAATTTATTATCTCGCGGGACCCGGAGGGCAGTTCCCTCCGGTTCGCGCTTTCCAAACAGGTAATTTTCTTTCGTGAAGATCCGAGAGTTCCCGTTTTGCCAACTTGCCAAACTGACCTATCCGGAGCGGCTCTTGGTACTGCATAAAACCAAATTGACTCATCGGTTCTCACAGTACGGAAATTGCATGTTTGCTGGCGCAGCCCGATTCTTCGACAATTCTGCCAGGGAATTAATATCGAATTTCTTTGACTTCCCGGATGCAATTCAACCGTTCCTTTGATTATGACAATGTAGCCTTTTACGTTCTTAGTACATGAAATTTATCAGAGCAGGCTTCGATTTAGTCTTTCCTTTTTGAAAGTTTTTTGATGACTTAAGATCAATATTGTAAATGCAATTTATTGCGGTTTGTTACATTATTCTGATAGCCGATAATACTAGGAAATTACAACGAGCAGTAATCAAATGGAACATCACAATAAATAGACCAGAAATAAAAATTAACACTAACAAGAGCCAAGTGATACGAATAAGTAAGCAAGATTCTGAAGAGGAAAGCATAATAAAAGATGCGAGGAAAAGGTTCTAGAAGTTGTTGACTACTACGAATACCTGGTAATTATAATAGGTTAGGATAAAACCAAGATCAAGAAATACGCACCCAAACATCTAAAGCAACTAAATTATAGATACTACCGGATTAATAGCACTTTGTTTAACAAGAAAGAACTGAGTAAGGAAACCAAACTACATTTAAATAAATCAATTTATGCCCAATCTGACACATGGAAACAATTTTTTGGCTTCGCTTAATTGTTTCGCCATTTATCCAATTATTTCAGGCTTAACCTGTATATTTTTATTTGAATTATAAGTCCTTTACATTTCGAATTCTTCAATTTTGTACCTGTATCAAGTTCCTTTCGTTTGCGCAATGCCCTCTCGACCCGCGCTATCTCTTATCAGAGTGCAAGCTTTCTTTTGGGCACGAATTTCTCGTCGAGGCACTTATTCTTCTCGCCTCGGGCGGCGCATTTCGCGCGGCCGAGGTTTGATTTTAATCAAGTCAAATTACGTGCTCTCAATCAATTAATTAAACGTTAGTCACTTGCAGTTTATTTCCTCTTTTATTTGAAATCTTTTGATTTCTGGCGCCCATTTCCTTTCCTTTTTTGAAGACATTCCAGGGTACACAGCTCATGATTTAAACCTACGATCCAAGACCGCCGAAATTTGAGTTAGTTAGGGCCATCGCGGTGAGTAAAGAGTTTTCAGAGCTGCCGTAGTGTATAAACTGTACGGGGGTTGATCTGCGATTTTTACTACCATCGATTAATTTTATTAATTAATGGCAGATCGGCTTCTTTATTGTTTCAACATGTAGCAGAAAGCTGGACAATGCTAGGGTGCCCTGATGTCAGTTTGGCGTACCCTGTTATAGAGTAGTAGTAGTAGTAGTAGTATTTTTGGGAAGACTCATGTCTAGCAAGTAGGTCTTTATGTGCCCTTTTGCCAACCCCACGAACAAGGTCTAGGCATGCAGAGTACCAGGAACCTTAGTCCTACTTAGAATTTTGCTGAGACTAAGGAGTTCTAACCTTAACAAGGAACAAATACGTCAAATCGACATCAAGGCACCCTAGCCAACGCCAAATACAAAAGAGCAGAATTACGGCAGCAGAAATAAACTACCTCGGACGAATGGTGGGAAGAACAAAAAGAGATAGAATTAGAAATATGATAACTAGGGAAGAGCTAGAACTGGAACATGTGGTAGAAACCCTACAAAGAAAACCGCTGGGATGATATGGGCATGTGGTTCGAATGGCTGAAGGGAGAATACCAAGGAAAATAATGGCAGCACGAATACAAGGCTAAAGAGAAAGAGGAAGACCAAAGTTAACATGAATGAATGACATCAAGAATATGAAAGAGAGAAAGGGGAAAAGTACAGAAAAATTAAAAAGATTGGCGCGAAATAGAAAAGAATTCCTGAAGCGGACAGAGAAGCTGGAACCTTAGGGTATAAGGGCTAGAGAAAGAAGAAGAAGTTAATGTCTACTGATTTTTAAAAAATGAATTATATCCAACTAATGTTTGTAGTTATAACCGTAAATAAAGTGTAACATAATGAACTATATTACTTCAGCCTCACGTAAGTATATCAGTTTGGCCAATAACTACATAATTTAAAGTAAAGCTGATTTAAAATTATTAATATTTATTAGGTGCGCTCCAAATTTGTATCCCTAATCCGGGGCAAGTTGAGCATTGTACCGGCAGATGCAAGCACATAAAGCACCAGCCTCTACATCGCAAGGTAAAACGAGGTTAACGATAATACCTACATACATACAATATTTATTAGGAAAGGTAAGGAAAAAACATTAAAACCAACGATAGGGAGTTACAGTATACACGCAGAATGCAACAACAACGGAAGCAGGGTAGTTGACTTTGCAATGTCACAGAATCTAGTTGTTAGAACCGCGACCTTCCCCCATAAGAACATACACCTAGCAACCTGGACATGGTCTGACTCAGGACAAAATTGACCACATTCTTGTCGGTGGAACACACTATTCTAGAGTAGTGGACATTAAAACAATGAAAAGTGTGGTTAAACATACATAAGCGACCAAGCACAAAGAGATATAACACGGAAAGATTAAATGATGAAAATGAGAATAAAAAATTCATGAAGGCCGTAGAAAACAAATTTAACAACATACCAGATAGTGATGACCTAGAGTCGATGTGGAATGATCTCAGAAGCACTGTAAAGAGCGCTGCAAAGGAAACATTGGGATTGCAGGAAAGCCAAAGCAAACACAATTGGTTCAACAAGGAATGCAGAGAGGCAATTAAAAACAAAAATGCGGCCAGAGCGAGCACACTTACTGCAAAGACATACCAGAGCGAAGGAGCTAGAACTGCCCAGAAAATAGGCGGAAGACAAAAGAGGAAAAATGTGTCCGAACAACTCACAAAGCTGGAAGAATTTCAAGAAAAAAAAAGACGCAAGGGAATTCTACAGAACTGCAAAGAAAACAAGGGCAATAATTATATACATCAAAAACAGAGCTCTGCAAAAACCATAGCGGAGAGATTTTTACGAATACCAATGAAATTCTTGAACGATGGCAAAATTAATTTTAAATAATTAGGAGATTAAGAGTCAAAGTATTAAGTAAAATTTGAATGACTTATTTTTAAGTAAAAATAAAAATCATTGAGTCGCAAATCAATTTAATGATAAGACGTTTCGCACAATAAAATTGTCATCATCAGTTAACATATATCTAAAAAGATGGCCAAATTATTTCTGCACATTAATTAACGGTGACCAGAGTAATAATAAAGGGCACAAAGCACCAGAAAAACAAACAGTAGCTCAAGAGATCCCGGAACCAACAATAGAAGAAGTTAAAGAAAGCATCAAACGCCTAAAGAGAAATAAAGCCTCGGGTCCAGACTATATCCCGGCGGAGCTCTACAAACAAGGAGGAAAATCTCTGGCTGGAAGATTGACCGAGCTAATAAAGTTAATTTGGAAAAGCGAAACACTTCCAGCGGAATGGAATAGAGCAGTCATCTGCCCAATCTTAAAGAAGAGAGATCCGACGACCTGTGAGAATTACCGAGGAATTTCATTACTGTGTGTAGCCTACAAATTCTTGTCTGACATAATCAGAAGGAGGTTACAAAAATATGTCAACGTAATTTTAGGCGAATACCAGGGGGGTTTCAGAGAAGGACTTTCTACCATCGACCAAATATCTGCAAGAAAACAGATAATGGAAAAAG
This sequence comes from Agriotes lineatus, assembly GCA_940337035.1. Lineage (NCBI taxonomy): Eukaryota > Metazoa > Arthropoda > Insecta > Coleoptera > Elateridae > Agriotes > Agriotes lineatus. The sequence continues at coordinate 45,497,801 of OW679194.1, forward strand.
CTACAGAATACGATACGCCAATATATCAAATATTCGTAGACTTTAAAAAAGCGTACGACAGTATCAATAGAAACGCACTGTACGAAATACTTAAAGAATTTGAAATTCCGAAAAAGATCATTGACCTGGTTAAGATGCCAATAAAGAAAACCGTAAACCAAGTTATATTAATAAATCAACATCAGAGTAGGACAGTTACAGACGTAAGAACATACAGGGGTGCAAATGCTGACACAGATCATTATATGGTAGTTGCGAAAATGAGACAAGATTACAGAAGCAAAAAAGAAAGACAAGAACACAAAAAATGGAACATTGAAAAACTATATACAGAAGAAGGAAGAACACAGTACATAAAAGAAATTGTTAGCGAGATAGAAAAAAAAGGAGAGTGAAAAAGACATAGAGAGAGAATGGAGGAATATCAAACGAATAATCGTAAAAAGTACCGAAGGAGCAATTGGGTACAAAGAGAACAAAATTAAAAAACAGTGGTATGATGATGAATGTCAAGAATTAGTCAACATAAAGAACAAAGCGAGAAAGGAATGGTTAAAAACCGGAAAAGAAGAAGACCTCGAGAATTATAAGGAAATGAAGAGAGAATCACAGAGGAAATGTAGACAAAAAAAGAAGATTTGGTTAGAGGAAATGATGAATGAACTAGAACAAAATAGTAAGAATAATAATACAAAAAGGTTTTACCAGCAAATGAAAACACAAAAGAGAAAAAACCCGGTGAAAATAAGAGGTATAAAAGACAAATATGGCAATGTAGAACACGATGAAAATAAGAAGAAAGATATTTGGAGAGAACATTTTAGTAACTTACTATACGAAATAGAAGAAGATAGAAGACAAGAGCAACACGAAATCAATGAAGAAGTGGAAGAAGAAAGAGTAATGGAAGGACCAAAGTACGAGGAAACGAAGGAGATCATAACAAAAGTAAAAAATGGGAAGGCGCCGGGATGCGACCAAATAAATGGAGAGATGCTCAAATATGGAGGGGAGGCACTATACAAAAGAATACACAAACTGATTGAGGAAATATGGAAACAAGAAAAGATGCCTGCAGAATGGGAAATGGGAACAATTGTGACAATACCAAAAAAGGGCGATTTAGAACAATGTAAGAACTACAGAGGGATCACATTACTAAACACGACATATAAAATATTCACAGCAATGCTCCAGAGGAAACTCACAACATACACTGAGAAGGCAATTGGTGATTATCAAATGGGATTCAGGCCAGGCAGATCAACAACAGATGCCTTACATGTCATGCTGCAAATATTAGAAAAGTGTTATGAGCACGACATACAGCTGCATTTACTTTTTATCGACTTCAAGCAGGCGTTCGATAGCATCAAGCGAAGAAAGATCACGCAAATACTGGAAAAAATGGCAATACCAAGAAAACTAATACGCTGTATTCAAATGACAATGAGGAATTCAAAGGCAGCAGTAAAAACAAGGGAAGGACAAACAAAAACATTTGAAATCAACAGGGGAGTACGCCAGGGAGATACACTGTCAACCACACTTTTCAATCTGGCATTAGACGAGGCAATAAGAGGAGTAAATGTACAAGGAAGTATAATAAATAAAGAGGCACAAATCATAGCCTATGCAGATGATATAGTAATTATATCAAGAAGCTGGAATAAATTAAAGGAAGTTTTTATAAGTTTAGAAAGGGAAGCAAAGGAAGTAGGGCTTGAAATAAATAAAGATAAAACCAAATATATGAAATGTCAGAGAGGAGTAATAGATGACACTAAGGAAGTGAAGATAGAAAAATACACTTTTGAAAAAGTACGATCGTATAATTACTTAGGAATACAACTAACACACAATAATGATCGCAGCGACGAGATAAAAGAGAGAATCCAGATGGGGTATAAAGCATATTACGCAAATCGAGACACGCTGAAGAGTAGAAAAATCAACACAAAGACTAAAATACGAATTTATAGAAGCTTAATAAGACCAGTGGTATTATACGCGGCAGAAGTAATGTGTTCAACACAAAAAGAAGAAGAACAATTGCGAATATTTGAAAGGAAGGTAATAAGAACGATAATGGGAACAAAAAGAATGGATGACGGGGAGCACAGGCAATACATGAATCACGAAATTTTAGAAATAATGGAAGGAGAGGATATCGTGAAGATAATGAAGGCTCACAGGATTGGATGGCTTGGTCATATATGGAGAGCGGAAGATACAAGAATAATCAAAGGAATTACAACATGGAAACCTGATCTGAACAGGCCAAGGGGGAGACCAAGAAATAGATGGTACGAAGCAGTGGAAAACGATTTAAGAAGTATGAACATAAAGAAATGGAAGGAGAAAGCAAAAAACAGAGTAACATGGAGAAAGATAGTAACAGAAACAAAAACTCATCAGAAAATCTAGAGGGAAAAAGGAAGACTGATAATCAGGGGCCTAATCCACCCCAGAAAGTGGATTATTTACTTCGGAAAGAAGAGGCAATATTCTACCCAGAATGAAACGCCATATATATATATATATATAAACCAAGTTAGAATTGCTGACCAGCTAACAGAATAATTTCAAAACCAACACGGGATTACGACAAGGATATGGACTGGCAACGATTCTATTTAATTTGTCCATTGAGAAAGTCATCAGAGACGCAAAAGTTGACGGCCAAGGTACACTAATAACAAAGAGCACACAAGTGATTGGATTTGCCGATGATCTCAATTAGTGATGGGCATAACCGGACAATTATTTGCATTCGAATGATATTAATAACCGAATGATTATTTGAATAATCATTCGAATAAATTTTGGCTCTCGATTCGTTTCGATTTCGCCGGTTTGCCGGTTACGCGGTTCAGCGTCATCTGCATCGGCATCGTAACTTTCAGATAGCAGAGGAACTCAGTTAATCGTTAATTATAATAATTGTATAAATGATTTTTATTTGATTTCTAAGGAGTTTGTGCAATAAGTAATTGTGGATATGAATGAAATATATCTGGATACACCTTTATTGTTTTCGATTGCTGGCGATTTATAATAATATAATAATAATTAATAATATATTGTTGTATTTGTATGAGTTTTACGACTCGCTGTTCTGCATTAGCTCGATTACTCCTACATTCTTCCGATCTATAACCAAAACATAATATGTACAGTCGTGTTCAAATAAATCTGGGACAGTGTTTTTTTCACATGCAGGTTGAGTTAAGAATTAAAGAATATCTCCATGGATTTCCTCTTATCAGAAAAAGTTACAGATTTCATTACCTGTTAAAGTTTAATGTAACTCTTTCTGATAGCAGGAAATCCATGGAGATATTCCTCAATTCTTAAGTGAACTTACATATGAAAAAAACATTTTCCCACATTTATTTGAACACGACTGTACATTGTGTATTATGTATTGGAAATTAAGAGGTATTTATTAAGAAGTGTAGAAAGAAAGAAATATGCGGGACTGCTTGCTAATCGCAATAAAAAACAGTGGTAAAACGTTTATGTTTATCTATCGGCCTGGTTAAAGGCGGCAAAAAATTGATTTATGTTCATATCATATGACGACGGATCGACCGCGAGCCTCAACCGGCAAGGAAGCAAGGGAGAAAACTGTAGAGCGAGAGGCCCAAATGGTGTTTTTTGTACAATCTGCCTTGCTTATGGTTATGAGTTATGAATGACGTATTATTTACAGAATTTCGATCACTCGCAGGTCGCTAAGATACGGCACGTAGTACGTATCAGGATGAGGTTATTTTTCATTCGAATACTTGGAACGAAAACCGAGTTACAAAGGTTATTTCAATAACCGGATAACCGGTTATTTTTCATTCGAATAAGCCCATTACTAATCTCAATATAGCAGGAAGAACACTGAGCATATGGCTATTAGTGAATGAGAGCACAAACCAAAATGAAGACATTGAACACCCACAGAAGGAACGAACAAAACTGCACATTAGAAGACATGAATATAGAAGTAGTGAAAGAGTTCACCGGAGTTCACCTATCTAGGCTTACAACTTAGGGAACATTGTGACCCAAAAATAACCATTCAACACCGTTTGTTAGCAGCAAATAGAGCGTACTATGGCTACAACAAGCTCTTCAAATTCAGATCGGTGAATAGAGCATCCAAACTGAAAATCTATAAAACCATGATGACCGGTGGTCATCTATGGATGCCAAACATGGACGCTCATAAAAAAAGGAGAAGAAACACTGCTGAGGTTTGAAAGGAAAATATTGAGAAGGATTTTTGGTCCAGTGCAAGAAAATGGAGGGTACAGGATACACTATAACCATGAGCTGAGAGGTCTGTATCATGACTTGAACTTTGTTAGTTATACAGGGTGTTTATGAATTGCATGGACAAACTTTAAGGGGTGATTCCTTGATCAATTCTAAGATCAAAAGTTCACACAAACATGGGACCTAAACGGCTCCGTTTTCAAGATGCAGGATCTCGAAGTTTAAACAATTTTTTTTTCAAACATCTGGAAAACTCCTAGAGGTGTTTTAATGAAACTTGGTGTAGGCTAGTATTTCATAAAGTGGCATTGTTTGGTCAAAATAAATTTAGTTTATTTTCACCAGTGGCGTGCATCGGGGCCACCTCAGTTACCTTATTTTAGAAAAATCTGGTACGCCACTGTTTTTTAGCCAATAGGACAAGCTCTTTTTAGCTTCTTCCATTGGAACTACACAAAAGCTGTATTTTTAATTTTTTATAGAATAAACCTTTTTCGAGAAAAACTAAAAAATCTGTAACAGCAGTTTCGTTCACTAGACGTTAATGGGACCTAAGCGGCTTCGTTTTCAAAATACAGTTTAAAGAAGTTTTAAAAAAATATTATTTAATAACAAACCATCTTACAATAGCTACAAAACTTTTGGCTAAAAACAGTGGCGTGCCAGATTTGTCAAAAAATAATGTAACTGATGTGGCCCCGATGCACGCCACTGGTCAAAATAAATTAACTTTATTTTGACCGAACAATGCCACTTTATGAAATACTAATTTACACCAAGTTTCATTAGAATACCTCTAGCCGTTTTCCAAATTTTTGAAAAAAATTTTTTTGTTGAAACTTCAATATCCTGTATTTTGAAAACAAAGCCGTTTAGGTTCCATGTTTGTATGTACTTTTTATTTTAGAATTGATCAAGTGTAATTTATCCTAACCCTTCTCCATCAAACTGCGTTATTCTAAATGTAAAATGGTCGTTCTAATTTAAATCCATGTTATTTAATGGATATTTTGCTACCCTACAAAATAAAAAATATTAAAAGTCGAACGGTTCGAAGAACAATCTGCCCTCGTTATCAATGAATTAACAATTAAAACTAAAAATGAATAAAGAAAAGTGGCGTATATTTTACTTAACGAAAATAGTAATTTACGATAAAAGTGCGTAAAGCTACTCTTTAGGCGCGAGTGGGGTAGAGTTAAAACGCGAGTGAGCGAGCGTTTTAAGCCCCGCGAGTGGCTCAAGATGCTGTACGCATGTGTATCGTACAATATTTTATCTACGATAGAATCTGGAAAACACAGTAAATATTAAAAAAAAATTATGTAAATTAGGATTACCAGCAACCGGTCGTAATTTTGCGTGTTTTAAAAATTTTAAAACACGTTGCTACTGAGAACATGCTTAATGAAACTTAAAACTGTCAACTAAAATGCAATTTTACACACTGTCGTAGATAAAAACGTTTTTCTAGTATTTTGCTCAGTTGGCAAGCAATGGAAGAATTTTGCACTAAAGGACGATGAAGATGACATCGATGAAAAAATATTTTTTTCTACGATCGTATCAAAATGACAACTTTTTGCACAGTTTCTAGTGTCAAAAGTGACTTTTGCAGCACTCTTAATATTAGCGCCCGAATTACGTCTTTTTGCAAATTGCCATTGGTGGCGTGTTTTAATACTATATTAAAACACGCTCTGCCGTAAATGTCAATGTCAAACTAACCTAAAATGTCTAACACAATGTGACGGTAAAAGTGTCACCGAACTAAGTTTTTATATTTCTGTTACGATCGTAGAAAAAATAGCGTATGATGCACGTGTGTAAGTGCCATTAAAGCATTAACGACGTTAAAAGCACTCTGCTTGGCGTCGTGATCTTAAACTAGTCGCACGTGCTTTAAAGGCGTACTTATACACTAGTATCATAATATACCATTATGAAAACATAATAAATATTTCCTTGCAATATTTTTTTTATTAAATAATAAATTATACAGTGTGTCCCAGATCGAGTTGGATTGCATGGGTAACTTTCTTATCATTGAAGATGGAGATTTGGTTAAATAGACAATGTTTTTCAGTTCTATATGCTGATTTATAATCTGCTTAAAAAAGTTCAAAATGTCGACCCTGTCAGAAGTTATTTAAAAAAAACTAAAAACTGTCATTTTCTTGTATGTCAAATATCTTCGTAAGTATGAGAGACACGAAAAAAAATTCATATAAAAGTTACTGTTTTCGATAACACGAATTTAAAATTGATGTCGAAAACAAATTCAAGATGGCTGCTTTTGAGGTACTCGTATCAACTTCCTTAAGTTAAATGGACGCCATATTGAATTTTTGGGTTGCTGAATACAATTTTTTATTCTCTTTTCAACGATGTACGATAACGTATGATTGAATAAAACGCAACAGTAAAATTGATTGTCTATACATTTAAATCAAGTAGTCTTACATGGATCCAAACAAAATTAGGTGAAATTTATTACTAATTTATTCTAATATTCGATGGCCATCCAAATCAGCTAATCTAACGCCGCTTTACTTTTTTCAGTGATGTACGTTAAATAATAAAGTATATGGAAGTAATTACAGCTATAATAATGTTGAGGAACTGCGCGAGGCAGTGCTAGCAGCATGTGCTATATAGTATTAATGGAAATATGTTGCGTAAAGTAACCCAAAGTGTCGTCAAACGATGTCAACTATGTTTAGCTAACAATGGTCAGCATTTTGAACATTTCATGTGATTATCAGGATTAAGTTTTGTTTTTTTAAATAAATTTTGTTTTTTCTTGTTTGGATCTATGAAAGCCTACTTAATTAAAATATAAAAACGATTTATTTTACAGTTTTTTTTACTCAGTCATACATTATCTTACATCGTTGAAAAGAGAATAAAAAATTCTATTCAGCAACCTAAAAATTCAACATGGCGCCCACGAGTACCTTAAAAGTAGCCATCTTGAATGTTTGTTCGATACTAATTTTAGATTGGTAGTGACTTTTATATGAAACTTTTTTTCGTATCTCTTATACTTACGAAGATATTTGGCATACTAGAAAATGACAGTTTTTAGTTTTTTTTAAATAACTTTTGACAGGTTCGACATTTCGAACTTTTTCAAGCAGATTTTAAATCAGCATATAGAACTGAAAAACATTGCCTATTTAACCAAATCTCCATCTTCAATGTTAAGAAAGTTACCCATGCAATTCCACTCGATCTGGGACACACTGTATATACTAAACGTTTTTGCTTGAAATTAATTAAAACAATTTAGTATTGCACTATATAAGGAAAATTATCGTCATAGTTTAAAAGATAAGCTTTGTTTTGCAAATCAACTGAAAATTGTTGGGAAATTCATAGAAAATTAATTTTTTTTTAATTGGAATCGGGATTGTTACTTTATTTTTACACAATTCAGGTAAGTAACGGGTAAGCATATTTACACACACTTACCCTATGACATTGCCATGCTAGTTTTAATTTCCTAACATTTTTTTAAAATACACATTTTCTGCAGCATGAAATGATGATGTCAACGATATCAGCACTCTCAGCAGTTTGTCAGCTGGCTCCGTGATGTCATGATATAAGTCATACTGGTACAAATGTTGGTCAGCCTTATTTTAATAATCATTGAATGAACACGTACTAAATTATGATTTATTTTTCTAGTAGATATGATTAAACGTAAGCATTTACTTGTATCCAAAATATTACAAATAACGAAAAAATACGAAGCCGGACAACTCGGCGCCGCCATCTCGGCGCGGGGCCAGCTCGGCGCCGGGACAACTCGGCGCGGAGCCATCTCGGCCCCAGCCAACTCGGGGCGAGGCCATCTCGGCGCCGAATTTAAATTTGCAAACTACAGTGTGCACTACGTAAGAAAATTATTATAAACAAATAATAAATAAAGTGATCGCCAAAAAGCTGGCATCAAATGAAAAAAAATTATTTAGAATTTCTTGGAAAATCAAACACTAACGACCAGAGGTAATTGCAAAGTGATTACAAATGGGTCAAACAAAAGTTGTCACATGACTTCCGTTATCAGTAAAATTTAATTTTTTTTTTAAATAATTACGAAACATGCATTGAAATTTATTATGAAATAAAAAACTTTGTTAAAAATATTTGTTTTTCCATAGCAGTTTTTGTTAAAAGTAAAATTCTTTGATATGGGACCTAAACATAAAAGAAAATGTGAGAGGTCAAAGTTGGCAGAGGATTTTGAAATTTTGGTATAGGAGTTAAGATGTTGCTTCTAAACAATTTTTTTTAATAACTTTTTGTCGTATTTTCTACATAAAAGGCACGCTACTCTACAGTAAAATAGGTTTTTTGAAAACTTCAAAGGCATATTTGATTTTTCAAAACTGAAATGCTGTTCGAAATTCGCCTTTAACCAAGCAGGGCTGAACCCCAAAAAATGAAAATTTAAAACGAGAATTTTTTACCTTTTACAAGAGTCGTTTCACCTGTCCGGGGACACACTTTTAACAAAGTAGTTTATTTCATAATAAAAAAACTTTGTTAAAAATAAAATTCTTTGATTTGGAAATAAACTTGAAAGAAAATGTGAGAAATCAAAGTTAGCCGAAAATTTTGAAATTTGGTATAGGGGCCTAGATGTTTATTCTAAACAACTTTTCTTAATAACTTTTTGTCGTATTTGTCACATAAAGGGTACTTTACCTTACAGAAAAATGGGTTTTTTGAAAATTTCCAAGGCATACTTGATTTTTCAAAACTGAAATTATGTTAGAAATTTGCCTTTAATAAAGCAGGGCTGAACCCCAAAAAATAAAAATTTAAATCGAAAATTTTTTACCTTTTACAAGAGTCGTTTCACCTATCCGGGGACACACTGTATATAATTATATAATATTTATTAGAATTCAGTGTACACATTTAAATCTTGTAATCTACACATTTTGACTTGATGAAACTTAGGTATATAAATATATATAACTGAATGCTATGGTTGTGCATTGTTGTGAAATTATGCATTTGATTTTAACGTGTTGACTGATTTCTTAGTTTAATTAACATTATATATCTTTTGAAAATATTATATGTATATAGCTGTAAACATGACAATATTGTTAAAATAGTATGTGATTGCAAGTGATCCCCAATGAAAGGCAATCTATACTCGCTACTTTTGTGTTAAACAGGGTGGTTCAGCTGAAGTTGAACTGAAGAGAGGCGAAACAATCAAGCTTACTACAGACAAAGCATATGCCGATAAGGGAAATGCACAAGTAGTCTATGTTGATTACGATAACATCCAAAAGGTCGTTCAAGTAGGCAATCGCATTTACGTGGATGACGGTGTAATCTCCTTGGTGTGCACTAGCATTCAAGGCTCATTCTTATCTTGCACCATTGAAAATGGAGGCGTACTTGGAAGCTGCAAAGGTGTGAATTTGCCCGGAGTTCCTGTTGACCTACCAGCCGTGTCTGAAAAGGACAAATCAGATTTGAAGTTTGGAGTGGACCAGGAAGTCGACATCATTTTTGCGTCTTTCATTAGGAATGCCCATGCTCTCACAGAAATCCGTGAGATTTTAGGAGATAAAGGCCGCAAGATCCTTGTTATATCTAAAATTGAAAATCAGCAAGGCATGCAGAACCTCGATGAAATTATTGCAGCATCAGATGGTGTTATGGTTGCCCGTGGTGACTTGGGAAATGAAATTCCTACAGAAAAGATTTTCTTAGCCCAAAAATCCATTATTGCTAGGTGTAATAAAAATGGTAAGCCTGTAATATGCGCCACTCAAATGCTTCAGTCGATGATTAAAAAACCAAGACCAACACGTGCTGAAAGCTCTGATGTAGCTAATGTTGTTCTTGATGGAGCAGACTGCGTCATGTTGACAGGCGAAACAGCAAAGGGAGACTATCCTTTAGAATGCGTGTTGACTATGGCCAACATTTGTAAAGAGGCCGAAGCTGCTGTTTGGCAAAAACAAATATTCGTTGACTTGATCAGCAAGGTAATTATGGTATTTACAGCTTACATAAATCAAGTACGCTGGTATTTATAAATAAAAAAATCGTCTTTTAATGTAATTTGTTTAGACCATTCCACCAATCGATGCTGCACACACCATAGCAATTGCTTCTGTAGAGGCTTCAACTAAATGTCTCGCAGCGGCAATTATTATTTTAACAACCTCTGGAAGATCAGCACATTTAATCTCCAAGTATAAACCTAAATGCCCAATAATTGCAGTAACTCGTAATAGCCAAACTGCAAGGCAGGCACATTTGTACAGGGCAATCCTGCCACTGTTGTTTGAAGGTGAAAATACTAAAATTGAATTCAAAAGGTGTAGTTATTCAATTTTATTTTTTTTTTGCAGAGGAAAGGTTAGGTGACTGGCTTAAGGATGTCGATGCTCGCTTACAGTTTGGTATCAACTTTGGCAAGGCACGTGGTTTCATTAGGACGGGTGACCCTGTAATCGTAGTGACTGGATGGAAGCAAGGTTCTGGATTCACTAACACTCTGCGCATTGTGTATGTATCTGATATTCCAGAACCAGTTACCTATTAAAGTTCTAAAACTATTTAATTGTTGACGTCTTATATGACCTATGATAATTTCTAGCTTTCTTGTACTTACTTAAGCACTGTTAATGTATTGTGTTGTATTTTATAATTTTTACTAAAAAATGTTTAAATTTCACGATTTTATTTAATTAATGTTTATCATATTTATTTTTTCCAGCAATGCTGAATAATAGTAGAATCCATAGAGTAGTTCGTCCATATGTTGGCAACGTACGGAGTAATCTAAACTAGTTAAATGTAGTCGAATGCAGGCTTTCACGGCCATTGTCCATAATGATAGGTTCTTCCGGGTTATGCCGTGGTCGTCGATTTGAACTTGACGTTTCGCTGCTCATGCTGTCAGCTTCTTCAGAAGATCAAGAACGCTTTTGTTGGGGATGATGATGAGACGAAGCATGCAGATATCGGTCGGTGTGAGTCTTCTTTCGATATACTGTATGGCTTAATCTGTTGTTAGCGGTTCGTTTCACTAACACGTCCAGGAAAGGTAGGCGTCCATTTTCTTCAGTTTCCATAGTGAATCTTATTTTGGCATGATGGTTGTTTAAGTGTGGCAAGAAAGCTTCAAGAGCTGCTATTCCATGGGGCCATATAACGAAAGTGTCGTCGACGTAGCGGAACCAACATTTAGGTTTGAGATGGCTGGACTGAATAGCTTCATCTTTAAAGGCTTCCATAAATATGTTAGCAATGACTGGAGATAACGGGGATCCCATCGCGGCTCCTTCCTTTTGCTCGTAGTATATTCCTTCCCAAAGAAAGTAGGTCGTCGTGAGGCACATCCTTACTAACTCTGGAATGTCTTCTCGAAGTCCTTGAGGAACGAAGCATTGTTGTATAAGATTTACTGAATCTTCTACTGGTACATTGGTGAACAGGAATTCCACATCGAAACTGACCAACATGTCCTGGTCCGTTACTTCCAACTCAGCCAATGACAGTAAACAGGGACAGTAAACAACAGGAATTGAGTCATGTGGAAGAAGGCTTACTCAGGAATGGCTACAGTCGACGAGACACCAAGAGAGCGTGCCAATATACCATGAAACCGAAAGAACCTAAACCTAAACCTATTAATTACTCATGCCTTCCTTTCATCGCCGGAGTAACCGACAGAATAAGAAAGGTATTAGATAAAAAGAATATTAGAGTCCGCTATGGTACACTAAGAAAGGTAGAACAATTGATTCCCTCCAACAAAGATTCTTTGCCCAGACTACAGACAGAAGGCGTTTACCAGCTCCAATGTACCTGTGGCAAATCTTACATCGGACAAACGGCAAGAAGCATCCAATGTCGAATAAAAGAACACCAGAGCCACACACGACTTGGAAACATACAAAAATCAGCCATCGCAGAACACTTATTAGGACCAGGGGACCACAGAATAAATTACGACTCCGTAAACATACTAGCCAGAACTAAAAAGTACTTCCCTCGTGTTATTCGGGAATCCCTAGAAATTATTAAAAATCCAAACAATTTCAATCGAGAAGACGGCTATCGCCTTAGCAATACATGGAAGGTAGCTCTGCAAAACCAATCCATCCATAAACAAGTTTCACGTGAGCAACCAAGCGGAAAAACGACAAATCCGAATAACATACAAGATCTACATGAGCAGCCAACCGTAACGGCTCCTCGGTATATAACCAGGAGCAAAAGGCACCAACATCAGTCTTTAGAAAACTTCTGAAGAAGCTGACAGCATGAGCAGCGAAACGTCAAGTTCAAATCGACGACCACGGCATAACCCGGAAGAACCTATCATTATAGTTAAATGTTCATTATTATAGCAAGCCTCATTCTAAATGTACAGTGAAATTGAAACCAGTTTAAATTGTTCAGATGCAAATTCTGTCTCGTGAAATTCTGGCCCTGACGTCCCGTTTGAGGAGCTGCAATATTTTTATTAATTTATGAAACAATTTCTAGGGCAATAAGTGTGAATATTATTTATTTATACATTAAATGTTCAATAACAGTTATATTGAGTAAGGGGTGTGTATTCAAAAACCTATCCTTTAAATCCTTTCTTCCAATGTTTTGCATTAAATAAGATCTAGTCATATACAGGGTGCGGCACATAAAGTGTTACAGAGCAATATCACTCAAACTATTGATCACATCCAAAAATGTTTCAGACAAAAGTTTCAGTGTTCGGGAAGGCCGTCATACTGGATCACCCTATTTTTTTTATCGGTAGAGGTGCTGAAACTACGTCAAGGTCAACTCCACTTTTTTAAATGGAACCATGTTTTTTTTTTTTTGATGACATTATTACCGATTTGAAGACAAATTCAGCGACCTGAAACACCAGGTCATTCTAGTCACGCAAAGTATGAAAATAGTCGAAAAATCGAAAAATGCAACAGTGCAACAAACACGAGTCAACACGACGGTGCACCACCCCATTATGCTCTGTCTTTAAGACAAGTGATAAATGAGATTTTTGGCGAAAAGTGGATAGGACGGGGCGGTCCTGTAGCTTGGCCACCTCGATCGCCAGATCTAACATCAGCAGATTACTTTTTATGGGGTTTTGTCAAAGATCGCGTAATGGCGGTAGCACCTACCACGCCTGACGACATGAAAGACAGAATACGACTAGCATGTACCGAAATTACACCACAAATGTTAGCTGAAGTTAGACGGTCTTTTTATCAGCGAATTAACAAGTGCTTATAAGTCGAGGGTCATCACTTCGATCATCTTCTGTAGGTAGAACCAAACCAAGGTTAGTGGATCCCTTAAAGAAATTATTCCGATATTTTTCGACTTGTTGACTATCTTCATACTTTGCTAACTAGAATGACCTTGTGTTGCAGGTAGCTGAATTTGTCTTAAAATCGGTAATAATGTAATCGAAAAAAAATACATAGTTCCATTTAAAAATCTGGAGTTGACCTTGACGTAGCTTCAGCGCCTCTACCGATAAAAAAATAGGGTGATCCAGTATGACGGCCTTCTCGAACACTGAAACTTTTGTCTGAAACATTTTTGGATATGATCAATAGTTTGAGTGCTATTGCTCTGTAACACTTTATGTGCCTCACCCTGTATAGTGGCATGAACAAGATTCTGTATATAATTAATTCGTACCTTGTAAACATTTTAAAACTCTACTTCCTCAAATCGCACACTAGCATACAGGAAGGTATACAAACTGTTACAGGTTTGTGATTGAAGAGTATGTTTATATTGTTTAAATTGGGTGTGCATAATTTGAAACAAACATTTGACTACTGTAAAATGTCCAGAATTAAAATAAGGGAAAGCGGGACATTCAGAAATTTAAATGAGTAGTGTAGTGTACGGTAGGAAGCTCCGGGGCAGGAGCCCAGGGGCTTGGACTTTTTTTCAGAAATTATGTCACCGATGGTTCTGCATGTTTTATGAAAAATATTGGGATGGCCGTCCATGTGCGCCACACCTCTTTTTATTAAAAACCAGTGGCGTACCAGATTGTTCGAAGATAAGATAACTGAGGTCGCCCCGATGCACGCCACTGGTGGAAATAAATTAAATTTATTTTGGCCAGACAATGCCACTTTAGAAAACTGCTTTATATCTCAGTGACCAGTGGTCGTCTAATGATGTATATTTTTTGGCTTTATCGTAAAAGACTATATTTATTTAAGCTTGCTAATTTTCACAGATTTTTCTTAATTGCAATGGAATCGAAAAAAATCTAGTGTGATACACGAACACAACTTACTTTTACAGTGATCTTATAATTAGCTAAAAATGTTATTTTTTTAAGCATTTGTCAAAAATTTTCAAAAATTACAAATTTTACAGACCGTATAAGATAGTTGAAAAGACAAATTTCCTCAAAAATTTTAAGCCGAATTCAAAAATGTAATAATATACCCGGTGTTCTGTTTAAATTAGGAGTTAATAAAAAACAGAAAAAACAAAAGAAACTCATTTTAGAGGCATTCAACTGCAAAATCACTTATCTCACAGCAATACACATTAAAAATGTAATAAAAATGTAAAGTTTGAAGAAAGTCGTTAGAGCCGTTTTTGAAAAAATTGAAAAAAAACTGAAAATTTACAAGAGTGAAACACCACACTTCCGGTCATGCGATTTTCTTCAAAAGCTTGCTGTCGCATCTAGATAGTACACAACTACACAAAACTTATATGTAAAGTTTCAACGCTATACCTCTTTTCGTTTTTGAGATATTCTATGCTTAATGACGTTTACGAATATCCAGCAACTGCAGCGCAATAAATCTAAGTTCAAAAATGCGTTGTTTTAAATATCTCAAAAACGGAGCGACATAGAGCAAAAATTTTTAAAAATCCGCACCAATCCCCGCTAGTTTGGATTTAATTGTATCTATCATAATACACCCATGTATCATCTATTCAACGTAAAAATGGTGTAGTTAATATAAAGAACTTTGGTAGTAAGTTTTTCATGTGGAGCATCCTGGCAGCCCTGCATCCGGTCGATAAACACCCTCAACGAGTATCTAAATATGTGATGCATGAAAACGATCTTAATTTTGATGGTATCGAGTTTCCGGTTAAAAGGAAGGATATCAATAAATTTGAAGAACTAAATGATATTTCCGTAAATGTCTACGGCTTAAATTCAGTTTACAAGGGTGGAAAAATGAGCTTTGAAGTCGTCAGGCCGCTCCATTTCACTAAAACGAGGAGGAATGCTCATATCAATCTACTGTTAGTTGATAATGATAATGGATTATGGCACCACTGTCTCATTAAGAATTTATCAAGACTTCTTAGGAGTCAGTTGTCGAAGAAGAAATGTCAGAAGTTCTTGTGTGATGGCTGCTTAGTAAATTTCGTGAATCGGGAGCGCTTAACTATACATCAAGAAAATGATTGTGAAGGTGTCCGAGTTGTGCTACCAACAACGGAACCTGGTGTTGAAAATTGAAAATACGGTACGGCAAAATATTTTAAAATTTTAAACATTTGAAAAGCAACTGAAGCATCCGTTCTCTATTACGGGGACTTTGAAGCGATGCCGGTACCTATAGAACAGTGTCAGCAAAGTGATATTACTTCATATACAGAAAAAACTAAAATGCATATACGCTACAGTTTGAAATCATTTTTCGCCCCGCTTAATTGTTTTCTCAATTTACCCAATTATTTCAGGCCTAACCTGTATATTTTTATTTCATTGTAATCAGTTTGCATTTCGAATTGTTCAATTTCCCAGTTCCGTTCATTTTGTACCTGTATCAGTTCTCGCTTGCTATCTTTGGAGGGCAGAGCTGGTGTTTACTTTTCTTGTGGCTTGAGTGCATTAACTGCTCGCTAATTTACGAGAGACCCACCTTGTCCTTAATTAAGCATTTTGTTTCGAGAGCTGAAAATAAATCAGGTGGGATTGACTTTCAAATGTTGTTATTCCCATATTAATTGGCCGCTTTTAACTCTTTTATTTCAATTATTGGTGACTGGCGTTTTGTCCCAATAATTATTTTACAAGAGAATATTTCGCCACAATTTTTCTTTGCTCCGGCGGCGGGCGATAAATGCAAGCCTATTTCCACGTCTAGAATCCAGTAGCTCAATCGATAGCACCACGTGCAGATATTCTGTCGGCCGACGTCACCGTCCAAGAGTTTGCTGATTACAGGAGGTTAGTGTGGTAGCTTTAATTTAATTGCGAAACCAGTACATGACGGGTTACGCGCATTGTTAATGAATTCATGATATCTCGCCTAATATTAGGGTTTCAATAATTTACTAATTATAATAACAGAATTTGTAATTTCAAATTTGTTGTAAAACGCGCACTTAAGCTTTAGGCTATCGGTGACCTGGAATTAAGGTTTTTTAACTGACAGCGATGTGCACATCTCTCGATTAACTCGACAGGTTTAATTGATTAAAAACCCACAAAGGGGTGCCTTCAAGTTATGCGTGTGGAAACCTTTCGTAAAACTTTGCTGTACATTATACTGTAATTTAAACAATTTTACAAACCATTTACCTACACTATTTTAATGATTAACACATTTTCACATTTAATAAACCCTATTTAACTGTTGTTGGGTTATTCTTTTTGGAATCACTTTGATTCCTGGGGCCCACAGCTGAGCCAAAATCCACGCCGAATAGAGCTAGTTCGGCCCACACGGTAAATGTGGTTATCGCAAAAGATCAGTCAATCTGCGTTCTAGGGGCTACTGATTTACTACCTTAGCTATTTGGCGCAGGTTGGCTCTCTTTTATGACAAGTTTGGCGTACTTACTACATAAAATGTTTTTACGATGATTCTCTACCTAAATTAGAATTGTACCAGGGTTCTGATTGTGTTGAAGTAGGTATTTTGTCAGCGATTGGAGGCTGATATTAGAAGAATCTACAATGAGCATCTAAAACATGTGATGCCTATGAATAAATTGACGGAAACAGAGGAAGTGGGCCATAAGTGGGCTGTAAATTGCCATATATGTGAAAAATCGTTTAAAGGAAGTGAACATAGGGTGCGTGATCATTGTCGTTTGACAGGACATTATCGTGGACCTGCACATGTTACTTGTAATTTAAATTATAAACTCCCACATCATATCCCTTTCACAACCTATCTAATTACGATGCCCACCTTTTCGTAAAAGCTTTAGGTTCAAATGAAAGAGAAATTGACATGATAGCTGAAAAGAAAGAGAAATATATTGCTATGGTTTTAAGCCCTACAAACTCAACTCTGTTAGCATTGGCAAATTAATGAATTTTTCACAAAAGCTCAGAGTGAGATATTATATATAACTACAAGAAGTATCATAAAAACTTTAATCAGTAATTCCATTTGCAAAGCAATGCTTCTAGTAAATAAAATTATTGAGAACAGAAGGCATAAGGCAGAGCTCAAATTTTCTAGAGTGGAGTCACCTAATTTTAATTAGCTTAAAATAATAATAAAGGTTGGTGAAAAGTAAAAGCCAATCCAGTTAAACAAATCTATCAGAGAAAGATTTATATTACATGCGTGTCAAGTAAAGTTAGAAGTCATAATAATTATTAAAATATGTTTTATGAGCTTATTATACAAAGGTAAAGAAAAGCAAAATGCTTGGAATAATGGGCAAAGAGCGCGTTTTTGTATGTCCAGAAAAATTAAGTTTTTATACAGAAATAACTGGAGTATGATCATAAAAAGTGCATCAAAGTGCTCACAAATTACCACAGCACTAGGGGAAATGTGGGTTTCGAATTCCCCCATATAAAAATATTTTCTTCGTCGACGCCTGCAAGAGAGCTTCCGCAACCCGAGTCCAGCCCACGATCCATACCCAGAAGCAAGAAGAGGGTCCTGAGCACGAGGTGACATCTGCTGCACGCCCGTCCAGCGCCTGCGAGCCCGACACAGCGATTCCAGTATCCTAAGGAAAGATCTGCCTGCTTACAACGTCTCCGAGGAGCTGCCGCAGCCTGCAGATTTGTACAGGTTAGTTTATGCGGAAAACATTCGCACTAGAAGCCTAAAAATTACCAGCCAGCAAGAGAACGTAGCGACGAAGCCGTTTTCAGGCTTATATAACTTCCAGGAAAAGCCTTAGTTCTTGAAATTCCCAAAATAAAGTTGAGGTTATGTTTTTCTTAAAATCGACGCGGTCCAAGACAAATGAAGGCACAGCGTTCCCCATATATGTATTATACATATACTGCTAGTAGGGCCTCGGAACGCCCGAAAACATTACGGCGCCGACATAGTCTCACTTAGAGTATAACGAGTCTCGTGCGCATGCGTGAGAATTCGAACTCCGCCTTTAGAAGCCAATTTTAAACTTGACCACTTCCCCATTGGGCGGACGACGCCGCCGCGCTTGCGCACAGCTCACCATTATACATTAAAGAGTTGGTTGTCTGTCTCATTTCCTTCGTGACTTTCCCACTCATAGCCGCTAGCAATATCGTAAGTATTACATATATGGCGTTCCGGCGTAAGATCAAAAACAAAAGATAATTAGTGACGCTATAATAAAGCGCGAGAACTCAAATTACCTGGTTAATTTGCTCATAAATTGCTGTAATTCAAATTTTGAAACACTCCACGACCTGCATTTAGTAACTTTCAGTGATACGTAGTTTGACAGATTAGTTCGAGTTTGAGCATTTTATGTTGGCATTGAACTCCGCCCAGTGGCGTAACATAGAAATTTCACTATTAACAACACGATGAATCCACCCTGAAGAGAAATCTCTGGCCTATTTGGGCTAGCCTTAATAATTCGAATTGCAGGTAAATAAAATAACAGTAGCGGCATACAACCATTTATTTATTTGAGTCAATTTACAACTCGCTTTTAGTCAACCCTGAGATTAATTAGTACGAACCCATATAATATTTGCTTGGTAACTCTAATTATTTAAATTAAATTTACAACATATAGCAACATCATTATTAGAGAGCCTACTATTGCAATATATCAATCACAAAAGATTTACTTTTTGATAAAATAAAGGATTTTAAAAGAGTTGTGTGGAATAAATACATTAAAAGTGGATTTTTAGATTCCTTTAGATTTATGACTATGGGGTTAACCAAATTGGTGGAAAATGTAAGTGATGAGCAGTTTGTAGAAATTAAAAAAAGTTTTAGTGAGGAGAAAAGTTTAATTTAATTAGGCAGAAAGCCGCGTTTTTTTATTCATATATCGACGATTTTTCAAAATTAAATGTTGGGGTGTTACCATCACGCCAAGAATTTTATAATGATTTAAGCAACACTGACATATCGGAGGCGGAATATCGGTATGCGCAAAAGGTGTGGCAGAATTTTGGCTGGAAAACCCTGGGGTGGTATTCAGATATTTACCTGAAGTCGCACGTTTTATTGTTGGCCGATGTTTTCGAAAACTTTAAGAATATTTGTATGGAGGCAGTAGGGTAGCGGGTAGATACCTCTCTGCGATCCCGGTGGAGAGCAGATCTACTTCAGGGACGCGACCCTGCCCACGCAAGCCTTGAATCTCCTCACCTTCCTAGTACCAGAGGAGTTTCATGACCTTTCCTTTAATCCCACCCATTTTCCACTACGTCTCTCCTACATCCTCATCCCCTACGGAAAGGAGCGGGGCCGTACCGTGGAATACTTTATACGTTATACCCCAAGAAAACCCCAAATGAAAAAAGGAACGCATGATGATAGAATGCCATGGGACCCGACTAGCGCTCGGCGCTGCAGTTCCAAGTCTGTATATGTGAAATAGGATACTGGCCATGGTGTGATGGATGACCAGACCCTCCATGGCTAATATGCGACTGGTTAAAAATCAAAATCGAAGTCAATCATGCTAAAAGTATGCACATGGAATGGTCAGCGTCTTAACACTGCTAGAGCGCTGCAGACAATTGAAAAAGGAATTAAGGATTTAGCAGTGGTAGGTATTTCAGAAACGCATTGGAAAACAAATGGCCAGTTTGTATCAAGCAATGGTAACTTGATTATATGCTCTAGCAACGAACATCAATCAATAAATGGGGTGGGAATCATTGTACACAAACAACTGAAAGACGCAGTTCTTGGATATAACACTGTTGAAGATAGGATTGTAACAGTGAAACTACAAGCGACTCCTATTAACCTGAATATAATTTAGGTATATGCGCCCAAGTCAACATCTACCCAGGAAGAAATACACAATTTTTATGGTAAACTAAACGAAACTATTAAAAGCATACCAAACAGAGAACTGGTACGGGAGACTTAGGAGACTTGATCCCGGGGGGGAGACTTGATTCCCTTTCAAATTTTGCGGGTAAATTCTTTTAGTGCGATATGTTGGCAGCACTGCACGCTTGACATCATTTCTTCATAACCAAACAAGATTCGATGGTGTTAGAAGTGAATTTTGTGATTCTGCAAAAACTTTTAGCTTTTATTAGTTCAGAAGATTTATTTCGGTAAGTAGGTACAATATTTTTTCTAGATCGTTTTTTAGGCAAGATACAATGATTTCGATTAATGAGTGTTTTTAAGTGTCTGTTTAAGAATATTTCCACATATTTGGGAGTTTAAGTTTTTGAGGTTATGATGGTATATTCCTCGTTTTTTTAAAATGTCCTGTCGGGAGAGTTGATCCCATAAGGCAAGCGACACTTGATCCCGGGATCAAGTCTCCCTTATCAAACTTCCCATGTGTAGTAATATCACTTTATTTTTTTAGATGCCTCAAACATATAAATGTAAAGATGGCACCAAGCAACGAGTATTGCCTGACCCTGAAAGAGTTGCTGCTGCTGTTCAGGCCGTAAAAGATGGGGGAACTTTTAGAGGCACCACCAGGAGGTTTAATGCCAATGTGATGACCCTTAAGAGGCTTATTAGGCGTGGAGAAGAAAACTTACCTGGGTTCAAAAAATCACAGATTTTTAAGGTTGAAGAAGAAAATCAACTGGCTGAGTATCTTATTCATGCATCGCATCTTAATTATGGTTTAACACTTCCAAGATTTCGCGAACTTGTTTATGAGTTTGCCATTGCAAATGAAAAGAAAATTCCGCCTTCGTGGAATGAAAAGAAAAAAGCAGGGCGGGATTGGGCCCGAAGTTTCATGCATAGGAACACCAATCTCTCGCTAAGACATCCTGGGCCGACAAGCCTAGCCCGAAGTACGGCATTCAATAGACACACTGTGGGCATCTTTTTTGGAGAACTGAAAAGAGTAATTGAAAAATATCACTTTCCACCTGAGAAAACTTGGAATCTTATGAAACAGGCGTGAGCACGGTTCATAAACCACCCAGAATAATCGGCCAGAAAGGTGTCAAGCAAGTTTCAAAAGTTACATCAGGTGAAAGAGGAGAGTCGGTAACTGTTTGTGCAGCAGTCAATGCATGTGGTAATCATATTCCTCCATATTTCATTTTTTCAAGAGTAAACTGGCAAGACCACATGCTTAACGGTGCTCCACCGGATTCAGCTGGAAGTACACATCAATCTGGGTGGATCACAAAACAATTTTTTTAAAGTACTTGGAACATTTTAAGAAGCACACTAATTGTGGCCTAGAAAATCCGCATTTAATTATTCTGGATAACCATGATAGCCACGTCAATATTGAAGTCATCGAGTTTGCTCGAGCCAATGGTTTAATCTTACTAACGCTACCGCCACATACGTCGCACAAGTTACAGCTACTTGATAAGAGCGTTTTTGGTCCATTCAAAAAGTACTACAACACAGCTGCAGCTGATTGGATGACCAATTCTCCAGGCAAAAACATGACAATCTACTAAGCTGCAGGCCTCGTTGGTGAAGCTTATCCCAAGGCTTTTTCCCCGGCAAACATTTTAAGTGGCTCTCGTGTTTCAGGAATTGCACCATTCAACTCTGATATTTTTAGAGACGACGAGTTTTACACAAGTTTGGTGACTGATGACCAAACCCTGAGCCAAACCCTATGGACGAAACCTAAAATGTGGAGCGTGCACAGTTACCATTATCATCAACTAGTTCTCCAGCCCATCCTCAGGCTCGATCTCGATCTAAACCAACAGCAATCTCTCCCATGAAAATTAGACCATTTCCAAAGGCCCCAGCGGAGAGTGAAGGCAGCAAAAGGTAGAAAAAGAGGAAGATGTCGAGTTATAACCGAGACACCTGAAAAAAAAACGAGCTAGAGGCAGAACGTTTGGAGGGTGAAAAAAAGGTTTCACAGATTAAGAAAAACATAATGAAAAAAAATGAGAATTTGGAAAAAAGCCAAGCAAAAAAAGGAAGGAAGAAGAAGAAGGAATGCCAGAAAGTGAGAGTTCAGACAATGAGGATTTTTGGGAAGATAGTGGAGATAGTTTAGATGATGTTGAAGGGAAAAACATATTTTGTTGGAGAAGTAACGAAGACCGATCAATCGAATTCGGAGTTATTCGTAAACTTTCTTAGGAAGAAAAAGGAGAGCTTTCACTTTCCATCTACAAAAGACGAAGCACTTGTATCAAAAGAAAGTGTTATAAAAGTTCTGCCAATTCCTGCCATCAGACGTGGGAACTACAGTTTTAATATTAAGTTTCCAAATATTTCGATTGGTTAAGTAAGTTTCATACTTCTCTTTAAGTTTCATATTTTTGAAGTTTTCATTAGGTAAATAAGTTTTTATGTTTTTTTGGGTTTTCGAATGTTGTGATTAGTTAAATAAGTTTCATAATTTTTTTTTTGTTAAAAATTCAAGGAATAAAGTCACTTTAGTATTATTGTCCTCTTAATTTGATCAAAATTGGCCAAAAAATTGGAAAACGGAGATATGATCAAGTCTCCTTGCAATGGGGATCAAGTCTCCCTGAAGGTCCTTATTTTTGCTAGACTAAAAAAAATAACATTTATCCGCAAACGTCACAAAAGTGACAACTTATTTGTCTTTATTGACAAGGTAAAAGTGTCAATTTATCTGCCTAAGCAGACAAAATAGCGACTTTTGCGTACTTTATCTGCCTAAGCACACAAAATGGTTGCTCTCTTTCTTTCTTTCTATGTTTGTTCGCTATCTCCTCCAAAGATACTGAACCGATTAAATTGTATGATGGCTTAAAATTTTGCTAATTTTTAGACATAGATGTAGGCCGGTTTTTATTTTCAAAAAAAGTACGAAAAAGTTTTAATTTAAATAAACCTTTAAGCAGCGGATCGGAGCATCTGTCGCCGTGGGTTATGGTGTGACAGCTGCTGTGGCCGTGTGCTATTAACTCGGGTGATTCAGTATGTTCATATATCATTACAGTAGCGCGTTATCTGAACAACAGAGGTTGGCGCAGCGGTAGTGCTCGCCTGAAATGTACCAGAATACGTTTGCGGATAAAATAGTATATGTTATTCGGAGTAAAAGCGACCTTATGTGGCTTAGCTGAATTATTTGCCTCACTAACGTTCGGCTAAATAAACATCAGCTTCGCCACATAAAGTATCACTTTTACTCCTAATAACATAATCTACTATTTTCAGTTTGTGTCAGTTTTTAGTGCCAATGATGGTAGATAATATGCTTTCTTTAAAATTTCAATATTCCATTCTTAGTTCAAATTGTTATCCACAACAGAGATGAAATTCTAACAATAGTAGAAGAATTTTACACAGATTTATATGAATCTAAAATAAAGCCGGAAAGAGAAGGTGATAAAAAAGCAACCGTAAAAATACAAAATGTAGGATCTGAAGAACAACCAGACATAACATCGGAAGAAGTACAAGCAGCAATAAAAGACATGAAAACTAATAAAGTCACAGGTGATGATATATCAATAGACATGATCAGAGAAGGTGGAGAAAATTTAATTTCAAAAATAACAAAGCTGCTTAACAGGTGCCTGAAAGAAGCTGAAATACCTAAAGCTTGGAAAAACTCCAATGTCATACTACTGTACAAGAAGGGTGAAAATACAAAACTAGACAATTATAGACCGATCAGCCTGCTATCACACATATACAAGCTGATGACAAAAATAATCAATAATAGACTGGTAAGAAAATTAAACGAATATCAGTCACAAGAGCAGGTGGGATTCAGAAAAAACTACAGCACCAGAGACCATCTATTAACAATGAAAATAATCATTGAAAAATCGAATGAATATGGATTCCCCTTACACCTCGCTTTTATAGACTATCGTAAGGCATTCGACAGTGTAGAGCATTGGGCTATATACAACTCGTTGGCAAATAGCAGAATTGACCACAGATATATCCAACTCATAAAACAACTGAATGATGAAACCACAGCAACATATATTCTACATGAGAAATCCAAACCAGTCCCAATCAAGAGAGGAGTAAGGCAGGGTGATACGCTCTCCCCGAAACTCTTCACTTTAGCGTTTGAAGATATATTCAAGAAAATGAATTGGACCGAGAAGGGAATAAACGTGAACGGGGAACGGTTAACTAATCTACGTTACGCCGACGACATTGTCCTTATATCACAAAGTAAAGAGGATCTAGAAGAGATGATCAACGATCTTAATAGGGAATCGAAAAAAATAGGACTAACTATGAACTTAGACAAAACGAAAACAATGTACCCTGGACCAGAAATGCAAATCAATGTGGAGGGAACTCAAATTGAAAGAGTAGCAGAATACATATACCTGGGGCAGAGATTAGAACTAGGAAGATGTAGTGAGAAGGAAGAAATAAAAAGAAAAATAAGAGCAGGATAGGCTGCCTTTGGAAAATTGTCGTACATCCTAAAAAATAGCAAAATAGCCCAAAGTCTAAAAACTAAAGTGTTCGACCAGTGTATTATGCCATCTATGACCTATGGAGCGGAAAATTGGGCAACAACGAAAGGAAATATCGAGTCAATAAGGGTAGCTCAACGAGCGATGGAAAGAGCAATGCTGAACATCACAAGGAAGGATAAAGTCCGAAACGAAAGAATTAGAGACATCACCAAAGTGACAGACATAGGAGTTAAAATCGCCCAACTGAAATGGAGCTATGCAGGACATGTAGCCAGAAGCAGTGCAAGCAGATGGAATCGAAAAATAATAGAATGGAGACCATATGAACACAAAAGGGGAAGAGGACGACCACCCATGCGCTGGTATGATGACTTTTAAGAAAACGGCTGGATTAAACTGGATTCAAATAGCACAAAATCGAGATAGATGGAAAACGTTAGGGAAGGCCTACATCCAAAAATGGATTTAAACGGCTCAAGAAGAAGAAGAAGTTCAAATTAAATTTAAAAAACTGAAAAATGGATCAAGTCTCCCAAGTCTCCCCTACTGATCATTGGTGATTTCAATGCAAAGATTAGTGACACGAGTCAAAATAACCACATAAGAAATGTAGCAGGAAAATATGGCATGGGCAACCGAAATGGACGGGGAGAAATGCTCGTAGACTTTTGCCCAGAGAACGATCTCTACAACCCCCACTTTAATCGTCACATTCGAAGGTTGTACGCATGACGCTCTCCCGATGGAGTCACTAGAAATCAAATAGATTACATCTTAATAGCCACGAGATGGAAATCACAAAACCTATCCCGGGATGTGGATATTTGATGAAACGTAGAATTTAATTGAGAACAGAAAAAAGATTAAAGCGAGGGGTTTAGATAACGAAAATCGCTTTGTAACATACAACGAACTGACAAAAATTATCAATAGAACTACTGGAAGAAATAAAGAGGCATTTATATTGTTAATATGCGAGGAAATTGAAGACCACTCACACAAAAATGAGCCAAGGGGTTTGTTTCATAAAGTCAAACAACTAGCTGGAAATTTCCAACCCCGCTCACTCCCTGTCAAGGATGAGTCTGGCAAACTTCTGACAAAGGAATCTGAGGTATTAGAGCGATGGCAAAACTATTACAGTGTTCTAATGAACAAAGAAAATATAAATAATCAGATACCAACACAACCAGAACCACTTGAGCCACCGATACTTAGAAATGAGGTGGAAGCAGCTCTTAAAAAACTAAAGAGTAGAAGATCGGCAGGCAGAGATGGAATTGTTACTAAAATGTTGAAGGCAACCGGAGAAGCGAGAGTAGACATTATCCATCATATCTGTAACAAAATATGGTTAAACGAAAGATGGCCAACAGAGTGGACAGAATCAGTGTACATTCCGTTACACAGAAAAGGGGCAAAAGATGTTTGTGAAAATCATAGAACAATAGCTTTAATAACCCATGCGAGTAAAATAATGCTCTACATAATTCAAGAGCGGCTAAAGCTATATCTACTTCCACAAATTTCTCAAGAACAAGCCGGTTTTATCCCCAGTAAATGAACCAGAGATCAACTTGTTAATATTAGACAAATAATTGAAAAATGCTATGAATTTAATGTACCAGCGATCTTCTGTTTTCTAGACTATTCAAAGGCATTTGATACCGTCAGACGGGATCGCCTATGGATGGTTTTAAAGGAAATGGCAGTACCTCAACGATTAATATATTTAATAGAGACGTTATATTATTCTAACAGTGCCTTTGTTCGTATAAACAACAGCACATCAGAGAGGTTCGCCATCAGTAAAGGTTTACGACAGGGCTGCTTTCTCTCTCCCATCCTGGTTAACATCTATGGAGAATGGATTATCCGCAAAGCAACAGAGAATTGGAACGGAGGTATATCGATAGGTGGCCAGAATCTTACAGCAGATTGAAATATACAGTGAAGAAGCTGGTCCTAAACTTAATCGGTCAAAGAGCTGTATTTTGGTAGCAGATAGAGCAAACACCCACCTCAACATTTTGAAAATATTCGGGACATACTAAGAAGAACTTATTTATCTTGAGGCACTCATTTAGAATACCGGCATTATTTCAACTGACTAAAATTTGGATAGACCACCATATTAGAAAACAAACAAAAGGTTGATGGTCTCCCCAGTATTTCCCATTGCTACATATGGCTCTGAATCCCGGACACTTAACGCAGAATTGAAACTTTTGAAATGATTTGTTACCGACGCATGTTAAGAATTCCTTGGACTGCGCGGAGAACCAACGTCTCCATTTAAAGAGAATTAAAAATTGACACCAACCAGCGAGTACTACTGACAATTCAAAGTCATATACTACTCTTCTTTGGTCACGTAAAAAGACAAATCGGGATAGAAAAACTGTGCATACAAAGCAAAATTGATGGAAAAAGAAGAAGGGGTCGGTCACCCATGAGATTCGTAGATCAAATAAAAAATATCTATGACCGAGGTAATGAGAACAGCAGAAGACAGGGAAACATGGCGGACGGTTATCAACTCCGAGTAACATGAGGGGTCACGATACTCGGAATCGAGTTACGACCAAAAAGAAGAAGAATATAAATTAGATCTATATCATTTTTTTACCGCACCAGGTTTAAGTTGGGATACGATGTTAAAATATACTGGAATTGAACTGGAATTACTATCCGATATATACATGCTGCACTTCTTTAAAAGGAGTATTCGTGGAGGTTTATGCCAGTATAGTAAACGAGTGGTTGAAGCCAATAACCCGTACATGTCAACCTTTACTCCTGATAAACAGGCATCTTTTCAATCCTAGCTAGACGCCACAAATCTTTATGGTGAGGTTTTTTATCTATGTCTCTACCTACCGGAAACTTTCATTGGTTATCTAAACAAGAAATTGAAGATTTAAATATGTTAGAAATAACAGATATATCTGACAAAGGATATGCGTTGGAAGTAGATTTAGATTACCCAAAATCACTACATGATCATCACAACGATCTTCCATTTGCGCCTGAAAATATGGTTCCACAAAATTCCAAGCTTCCTAAACTTATAGCTAATTTCAATTCAAACAAGAAATATGTAATTCGCTATAGGAACTTCAAACAATTATTAAATGCCGGTTTAAAATTGCGGAAAATTTATTCCACCAATCAGTGGTTAAAAAAATGTAGAATACGGAAACAAGAAATCGAGCGGTTAATGAATTAAAAAAACCATTCTATAAACTAATGAATAATTCTGTATTTGGTAAAACGATGGAAAATGTTGACAAACGATCAGATATTAAATTACTAACCTACTGGGAAAATTTGCGAAGAAGGCTGGGAGCAGAAGCGTTAATTGGTAAACCAAATTTTAAAGAACCTATCATCTTTTCTGAAAATTTAGTGGCTATACAGATGGAGAAATTACACGTCCCATATTTTTTTATCAACACATATCGTGATTACACTATTAAAACTGGTCTGCAAGACCAACCATTCATTTACATCGAATAAAACTTATAAGTACTATAACATTACTAGCTTGGTAAGAGGGTTTTTACTGGCGAATAGAACTATAGAAGGATATGACTGGCGAGCCGCAGGCGAGCCAGTCACCTTCTTGAACCAGTAAAACCTGTTACCTTGCGTGTATTGTTGAATATTTTATTTGTTCCTTACTTGTAAATAACTAGAAATTTACCATTTATTCAAAATGTCAAACTGACAAGCAACTAAATTCATCAATATGACACATACTAAGGAAGACAACTCTGGCTTTGCACACTATCATTTATCTATGAGCACGCTTGTAAAACTGACAGTTAACTTCTAAAGATTTTTATCTTACAGTAGCGCCTATTACCATATATTATACAACTGTTTTCAGTGACTAAAATGAAGTTTTATTCACTAGTGAGTATAAAAATCTTTTATACTCACTATACTTTTACACGCACTGAAAACAGTTGTATAATGTATTTTATACTCACTAGTGAATAAAACTTCATTTTATTCACTGAAAACAATTGTATAATGTATGGTAACAGGTGCTACTGTAACTATCTATTGTCTGTTTTGCGACATATTCTGACGGCTCAAACTGTTTAGGCATACGAATTGCTACTGTAATATAATACGTCGTATATCACACTTGAGCGAAATGCCATTATAAGCTCGTGAGAAATTGTATCGCTCGTGCTGGAGCACTCGCGATTCAAAATTCTCACTCGCAAATAATGATGCATTTCTCTCACTTATAATATAATCTACTATTTTCTTGATTAATACAGTGACTTGATAAATTGATGTTTACAAGTGAGGAACAAATAAAATAGTTTACAAGCAAATAATAACGTTTAGACCTCATAAACATCAAGTGTATACTGAGGTAAAAAACAAGGTGGATGTATGGTGGCTGGATGATCAAAGGTACATCATCCCCGACGGGGGCGGTAAGACTCTGGCTTGGGGACACTACTAAATTGCTCAGCTATTAAATACATAAATTCACCAGTAGAATGTATTTCACATACTGTTTTAACAACTCACCCGAACATCAAAAATAAGACGAGCTTCGGCTGTTTATAGAACATGTTTTTTTTTAAATTTGAGTTGTAGCTATTAGGTTGATTATGTTTTTTTGTGTAATATGTATAGAGCGATTGTTAATCGTGCAGTTGTTTTTCATAAAATGGAATACTTACAAACAGTGTAAAATTGAGTGTTGTATGCACTATTAATTATTAATACTTTTAATATCTTTATATTTTCAAACAGTCACAGTTGTTAATACTACCTATATGAGTTTGCGATTCGACTATTAGTATCCATTCTGTTTGTTAATTAAATTAGATCATACTAGCAACCCAGTGAGACAAATGTCTCATTTAAAAAAACAAAAAAGACGGTTTTGCAAATAGAACGCGTATTCACTACACGTACAGCTGATTGCAAATAAAAGTGGGACAAGTCTTGAGACTACTTTTTGCGTTTTTAATAACGTGTGAAACTTTCTCTAACTTATATTTCCGTAGGTGAATACATAAAATATTATTAAAGATACAAGCATAAGAAAAGGAACATAATTACGAGTATTTAATTTGTTATTGTACTTCAAATTACAATATTACATATTAGCTGTCCCAGTTTTATTTGCAATAAGCTGTACGTATATGACGTCATTGTTGGTAGCAAACTACCAGTCGCATTCGCCTTGATAAAATTTGCCTAGAATCTAACCTAAAAAGTTAGGATTAGGATAATTAAGATAATAATTAGTGTTAGAGACTGAAATTCGGTTCCTGACCTGACATGACCATTCCAAACATATAACTTTCATAACTTTTTTCTCTATCTTTTACGGCTTGGCTGCTGAAACAGCGTCCCAGACAGACAAGTCTATTAGATAAAGGATGATATAGGTGTAGAGTGAATGACCCAGTTGGTATAGCATCTGCTTATTATACTAGTATCATGGATTGTCATATATTTTCTGGTTACCGTACTGATACGTGGCTATAGCCCCCTCTAATAAGTATCATTCTTTGAATTCAACAAATCAGGATGGTCACCGGCTCGGGGTGCCTCCGAAGATGACTCATAACACCCTATGGGTGTATAGTAATTGTTCGAGTTTGTGCGTCACCCCGGCGCGCCGGTACCAAAGCCACCAGCTGCAGCGGCGCAAAACATTCATTCTAGCTCGAGATTCGTAGGAAGTAGGTCGTACGTTGCTATGTAATTACGTTTGTAAAGTTAAAAATAAAAAATAACAAAGATCCATAGTTTTATACAGTCCACAACCACGAGATAGAAGTGCCAAGCCGCGCTTCTAGCAACAGCAGCATTTTTTGGTCCTCCGACCCGTATCTGGTATGCACCCAGGTCGTGTGTTTGGACGAGCGCGCCGCCATTGAAGATTTCGCGAGAGCAAGGTGAAGCGAAGCCAGCTGCTTACGTGAGTGAATCATTCCTTTTTTGCCCTTTCCTAAACTTAATAGCTTCTATTATGGCAGTTTATTTCAATTCAATAGTACGTTTATTGCATGTGTAGCAAATATTCATATGTAGTTTCGTTTGTTCTGTAACTGCGTAACTTCGCGGCAGCTATTTAAGGGTCGTACAAAACATTCATTTGCCAGTTTCGTTGGCTGATAACTATTGTTTGCACGTTGTATTCAACCAAGGTTGTCTGCAGTAGTTGTAGCCCGCAATTGTATCGATCGACGCATAACTTATCTGTTGTTAAGCGTTATTTCAAGTTTGCTCTATTTGTACCGCCTGCCCTTTGAATTTTATAGTTCGTACGCGTATAATAATGGCGGAAGAGCATAAAAGAGCTTTAATCAGACGCCGTGCGGCCGTCAAATCCGCGGTCACTCGCTTTACAAATTTTATACGAGACGCAATAGATAGTACGTCGCTGCACGAGATAAAGGCGCGAACGGAAAAACACGAGCTGTGTTTAAGCGAGTTTGAAACTACTCAAGCGGAACTTGAAGCGTTAGATGACGACGACAATATTGTCGAGCATGACTCCGAAAGAAACGACTTCGAAAATGCGTATTTTTCCGCCCTTGCAACCGCCAATCGCATGATCGAATTGCGGTCAGTTGTTGTAACTTCCTCTGCGCTGAATAATTCGACGCAGTCCCAACAACAATGTAATTCGCTTAGTACAGTGCGACTACCTACCCTAAATTTACCCGATTTCGATGGCTCTCACTGCAATTGGCCGAAATTTCGTGACAGTTTTTCTACTTTAATACATGAAAATTCGATGCTTACGAATATTCAAAAATTTGTTTATTTGCAATCGTGCCTTAAAGGAAAATCTGCAGAAGTAATAGAAGCGTTAGAGGTTTCGAATGATAATTACACTGTTGCGTGGAAACTATTAACGAACCGGTTTGAAAACGATAGACTAGTCGTAAACATTCATGTAAAGGCTTTGTTCGATTTGCCAGCAGTTCACAAAGAACATTTTACCGCATTGAGAAAACTTTTGGACGAGTTTTTGAAGCATTTTCGCGCACTTAAAGCACTAAAGCAGCCCGTACACGGTTGGGACACTTTGTTGGTACATCTAATCGTAAACAAACTAGACAACGGTACAAGGAAGGCATGGGAAACGTCCCTAACAACGCGAGAGTTTCCGACAGTACAACAACTTATTTGCTTTCTTACTAATCGATGTGACGTCCTCGAGATGACGGCAACTAATATTGAAAAACCTCAAGATGCTAGCGCAAAGCAGAAAACCGTGAGCCACTTCGCAGCACGCTCAAATACCTGCACATTTTGCAAGAAATCACACACTATTTACAGTTGTCAAGCGTTCGCAAGGTTGAGCGTCGACGAAAAATGGGAAAATGTCAAAATCTTAAAATTATGCTCGAATTGCCTCAGCTCAAGCCATTTTGTCTCAAAGTGTAGCGCAAGGAGTTGCTTTAAATGCGAAAAGCGACACCACACCCTGCTACACGTCACCAACAACAATAAACAAAATTCAAATACCCCAACTGAACACAGAAGTTCCACCCAACAGGAACCAAATATTTCGATATCGACTCATTGTTGCCAGTCCGAAGCGCACGTTTTGCTTTCGACGGCGTACGTTTATGTAGCAGATCGCGTATGGAATCTAGTAAAGGCACGCGCACTAATAGATAGTGGTAGTGATTCGAACTATATTACTAGGGAGTTACACGAAAGACTCGGTTTAAAGCAGACGCGCATCACGCCAGTCACGGTGGCGGGGATGAACGGCACGGCAACGTTTCGCATATTACGCAGATTACGATTAAGTCACTTCACACGGAGTTTGAGAGAGATCTCAATTTTCTGATAATAAATAAAATTACCGGTAGCGTACCAATTGTGAGGTTTAATACGAATACAATCACGATTCCGAAGAACGTTAAATTGTGTGATCCAAACTACAATATTCCCAGTCAAATCGATTTGCTCATAGGAGCGGAAGTTTTTTATAAATTATTGTTGAATCGTAAAATTTACATCGGAGCGGGAAACCCCGTCTTACAAGAGACGGAGCTAGGTTGGTTGGTCACTGGTAAAATCGAAATGCGTTTACAGAAACAAGATAGGAATCGAAGAATGTGTCACTTGACACACGAGAAATTTGACGATGATGCACTTCACGAAGATGTGCAACGATTTTGGAAGCTAGATGATTGTGCAACGGCACAAACGCAAACCCCGGATGAAAAGTTCTGTGAGAAGAACTTCGTTGATACCACGACCCGAAACGTAGATGGACGATTTGTAGTGTCTTTGCCGTTCAAGAACGAACCCGTAGAGTTAGGAGACAGTGCAGAGATGGCGCTGAAGCGACAGAAAGGGTTGGAGTCTCGTTTTAAAAGAGACCCAAAACTCAAGGAAGAATACGTGAAATTCATGAAAGAATATGTCGACCTCGAACATATGGAAAAACTCGGAACGCTGGAAGACGTTCAGCGAGAAACTAACAAAACGCATTACTACATTCCGCACCACGCAGTGCTCAAATCCACAAGTTCAACTACCAAGCTCAGGGTGGTTTATAATGCATCGACGAAGACGACGAATGATAAATCATTAAACGATTTCCTCAGGGGAGGCCCGGTTGTGCAGAGCGATCTATATTCGATGTTGATTCGCTTTCGATGCCACAATGCAGTAATATCGGCGGACATAGAAAAGATGTTTAGACAGGTCCTGCTGAATCCGCAGCAGAGAGATCTCCATCGCATCGTATGGCGTGAAAATGATACTGAACCACCGGACGCTTACAGATTGAAGACGGTGACATATGGCACCGCGCCAGCTACATTCTTGACGACACGGTGCATAAAGGAGCTAGGTATGCAGAGTGTGCTAGAGCATCCTATTGCGGCTCGAGCGATTATTGAAGATATGTATGTGGATGATTTGATCTCTGGAGCAGACACAATCGAAGAAGCAAAAAGGTTGAAAGACGACATTCGAGAGATCCTCTTTAGGGGGAAATTCCAGGCCAGGAAGTGGAGGTGCAATTTCGAAAATGTGCTAGCAGATCTGGAGAATACGGAGGCGGAGAAGCATTTCATAAAGGATGCGAGCGAATTAAAAACACTTGGAGTAGCTTGGAATTCCAACCAGGACACTTTAGGCTTTACAGTGGATACATCGGTTACGAACGGCGCAATCACAAAACGTACAATTTTATCTACAATTGCCAGGGTCTTTGATCCGCTGGGGTTAGCCTCGCCAATCGTTCTGCCCTTGAAGATATTGATTCAGGAACTTTGGAGTGCCAAGCTAGGCTGGGATGACCCCGTCCCCAAGGACATAGAAGATATGTTTATCAGCTCACGGCAGCAGATCAATTTATTACACTCGCTGGAAATACCACGCCACATACTCACTCGTAAACCCGAAAATGTACAGATACACGGTTTTTGTGACAGCAGTGAGAAAGCGTACAAAGCAGCTGTCTACGTAAGGAGCATGAATTCTGATGGTACTATTCGCGTTAACCTATTGTGCGCCAAGACCCGCGTGACACCGCTGAAGAAGGTAAGTTTGCCGAGGTTAGAACTGTGCTCAGCAGTTCTGTTAGCGAAGCTGATAAGAAACGTGCTGACAGCAATCAGATTTCAATATTCTAGAGTCTTTTACTGGTCGGACTCGACAATCGTCCTCTGCTGGCTGAAATCTGACGCATCACGATGGAAGACGTTCGTTGCAAATCGTGTCGCACATATCCACAATATCTGCTGACAGGAAGCTTGCTGGCGCCACGTGGATGGAAAGACAAACCCGGCAGATCTAGCTTCACGAGGAGCCAAGGTACGCGATTTAGGAGAGGCCGGTTGGTGGGCAGGCCCAAAGTGGTTAACCAAACTTGAAGACATGTGGCCCTTGGAAGCACGTCACAACAAGGCGGACACAACCTTAGAATCCCGCGCGACGAAGACCACTTTAACCACTTCGACAGAGTTAGGCTTAATTGTAAGATATTCGAACTTAAGCAAGTTGGAGCGAGTGGTCGCTTGGTGCAGGCGCTTCAAAACCAACTGTCTTGGCAAAACGAAGCTCTCAGGTCCGTTGTCGATCGCCGAACTAGAAGAAGCATTTACCGCACTCGTCAATATGGCACAAAGAAATGAGTTCAGTTCCGAAATAGAAAGATTATCGACAGGAGGAAATATGCGCACATCGAGTCAGCTATCTGCGTTGAACCCGTTCATCGACGAATCGGGTTCATTGATTGTTGGTGGTAGGTTACGTAACGGAAATTATGATTATAATAAGAAGTATCCGCTGATTTTGCCTAAACGTCACCCGTTAACGGAATTGGTAATCAAACGAGAACATTTACGTCACATATATTTAGGTGCAACGTCATTATTGGCAGTCATACGAGAACGATTTTGGCCAATCGCGGGCCTAAATACGGTAAAGAGCATATTGCGAAAATGCGTGATTTGTCGCAAGCTTAATCCGGTAAAGTCCCAAATCACAATGGGCAATTTACCCGCGGCTCGCGTGAACCCCGCGAAACCATTCGCCAACACAAGTCTTGACTTTGCGGGTCCGTTTTTAATCAAAGAAACGAAGCATCGTAACCGGAAATTCGTGAAAGTGTATGTATGTATTTTCGTATGCATGGCGGTAAAGGCAGTACACATAAAGCTGGTCACTGATTTATCATGTCAGGCATTTCTTAATGCTTTTAAGCGTTTTATCGCACGCCGCGGCATCCCGGTGATGCTGTGCTCGGACAATGCGACCAACTTTGTCGCAGCGAACAAAGAGTTGAACGATGCATGCAAACAATATTTGAAATATATTGAGTCAAAAAATCTTAATTGCTTCCTCACGGAGCATAGAATCGTTTGGAAGTTTATTCCTGCGCGTTCCCCTCATATGGGAGGCTTACACGAAGCTGCAGTTAAGTCTATGAAACGACATCTGAAAGTTATAATGCACAATCAAAATTTAACTTGTGAAGATTTTTCCACAATACTCTGTCAAATTGAAGCCATTCTCAACTCACGCCCCCTTTTCCCCACATCCCCTGATCCTGATGATCTCACAGTATTAACACTTGGACACTTCCTGGTGGGAGAACCGCTGACAGCGCTGCCAGATGGCCGATCCATGGAGTCAACAGTCACGACGCTTAAACGGTGGCAACAACGGCAACAAATGACGAATCATTTTTGGAAACGATGGGAGAAGGAGTATCTCTGTCATCTCCAGACTAGAAATAAATGGAAGACAACCCGAGGGACAAGATTTGCAATAGGCGACTTGGTCCTTGTTCGAGATGACACCATCAGTCCTCAAGAGTGGAGGATGGGCCGGATCACAGCGACTCATCCAGGAGCCGATGGAGAAGTTCGAGTAGTTACACTGAAGACGAAGAATGGTATTACCAAACAAGCCACAGCCCGATTATGCCGCCTCCCGATGGAAAAAGATGTTGAAATCCCTAGAGCTTTCAAGGTGGGGGAGGTTGTTCGAGTTTGTGCGCCACCCCGGCGCGCCGGTAACAGAGCCACCAGCTGCAGCGGCGCAAAACATTCATTCTAGCTCGAGATTCGTAGGAAGTAGGTCGTACGTTGCTATGTAATTACGTTTGTAAAGTTAAAAATAAAAAATAACCAAGATCCATAGTTTTATACAGTCCACAACTTCGAGATAGAAGTGCCAAGCCGCGCTTCTAGCAACAGCAACAGTAATAATGTAGAGGCGTTGTGGCTGAATTGGTCATATAGTGTTTGGTTATCTCATCCACTTTATTTCAGGCGGTGGGTTTGAATCGTGCAGGTATATTTGCTCTAATAACGTCCTAGATTTTCCAGACTCTAAGCTGAGGAGGGCAGCTGTAAAACCCCCTCGGTGCTGCCGGTATTCCCCCGAACATTTAATTCCGGTATATATGTTGGAGATATTAATATCTTTGATATATTTATATGCCGGGGATAAAGTCGTCAACGTAAGGATAATTTAAGAGGAATTGGTATTGTATGGGGTATTTATAATT
Organism: Agriotes lineatus; assembly: GCA_940337035.1. Lineage (NCBI taxonomy): Eukaryota > Metazoa > Arthropoda > Insecta > Coleoptera > Elateridae > Agriotes > Agriotes lineatus. The sequence goes on from OW679194.1 coordinate 45,534,883, forward strand.
GTATGATTTCACTGAAGTTGTAACCTTGTAACTATTAAATTAATAAGGATATTATACCATAATGTCTGCAGTGTCTACAGAACTACAGATTAGCTGTACCCTTTTGTTTAATTTGTATGATTAACGATGTTATTGTGTAAGACGTATCTGCAGAGAGTTTATTAAGAGTCGACTTGCTTTTTCACGATATTCTGAAAATATATCGATCTCACATTTGTAAAACTATCACACGATTGAATATCTAATATATATTTTAATCGAGGTAATATAATGTACTAGCTATATGAATTAAATACTATTGTATGTTATTGGTTAAATTGTGACATGTATTGCAATGTGTCAGAATACGGTACGCCAATGGTTGGATGCGGAGCATCTGACGTCACCGTTTCGTGAAGCCGCTAGTAATGAACAGTCGCTGCACGCGCGTCACTTCGGTCGTGCTTTATTATATTTTTATTGTGTTGATGTGTCAATCTGTTTTTTATTATTGTGTAACTGCAATAAAGTGTTCGCTTGTCCATCGGGGCGTTCTTTATTTCACTGCTACTAGGTTACGGGCCTAGGATCAAATATGCCCAAGGGTGGACGTTTTTAACCTAAAAAGTAAGTAAAAACCGCGAACTCAAAAACTGCCGAGCCGTGATTCATATTGACTTGTGTGCCGGAAGAAATCGTTTTGTCCAAATATAAGTGGTGTAAACGTTACTCGTATTGAAACTTTGAACAAAGACAATTACGACACATGGAAAATTCAAATGGAGGCATTGCTGGTCAAAACCGATGCGTGGGTTTACGTCAACGGGGACATTGCAAGACCAACTTCGGCGGGGAGCGATGGTGCAAGCGGCCGGTCAGCCGAAGCTGCAGCGGCCTGGGATATATGCGACAAGAAAGCAAAATCCGACATCATTTTGTCGATCTCTCCATCAGAACTGAAGCAAATAAAAGGTTGTGCAACGTCTCGCGATGTGTGGTTGAAATTAGAAACCATTTACCAATCCAAAGGTCCAGCCCGGAAGGCGACGTTATTAAAACAGCTGACCCTGCAGCGAATGCAAGAAGGCAGTGACGTGCGTGAGTATCTAAACAGCTTCTTTGACGCGGTAGATAAACTGGCCGATATGGAAATCGAAATTAATTCGGACTTATTAGCCATCATGTTGCTGTATAGTTTGCCGTCAAGCTATGAACATTTTCGCTGTGCTATCGAATCTAGGGACAAACTGCCGAAACCGGAAGTGCTTCGCGTAAAAATCGTAGAAGAAAGCGACGCGCGGGAAAACAAAGAGTGCAACGCAGCCGCGGGGCAGGCAGCGATGTTCGCGAAGAAAAAATCCTACCAGTGGCGGCGTCAATCTAATAATTCTCCGGAAACAAACGTTGAAACGAAGAAAAACTCTTCCGAAACTTTCAAATTTCGGTGTCACAAATGTAGGAAAATCGGCCACAAGGCATCGGAGTGTAAAAGTAAAGTGAAAAACGCGCAATCATCTGCGAAATGCGATACAGACTCTCAACGAGTATGCCTACGCGTTGGAGCATCACGAACCGATTCAAAGAACAAAGAACGCAAATGGTGTCTCGACAGTGGCGCGACGTCCCACTTGTGCAATAATCTCGAAGATTTCGTGGAAATCAGTGACTCTGAACGCGATAATCTGACTCTTACGAATAGTGCGTCGACGGAAATTGTTGCCAAAGGCAGTGCATCGTTCGTAGCAGATGCTTTTGGCGAAATAAAATACGTTAAGCTGAGCAACGTGTTACACGTACCCGATCTGCGTACGAATCTGTTATCGGTTAGAAAAATTACCTCGAATGGTTTTGCTGTTCTATTCAAAGAAGAATGTGCTCTTGTACTGAATAAAATGGGCGAAGTTAAACTTGTTGCTGAACGCGTAGGGGATTTGTATTACATACGAGAGAGTTCGAACGTGAACAATCAAAAAGATTCAGCGTTTACGTGTCAAACCGGTTCGGGAAATCTAATGTCATGGCAACGACGCTTAGGGCATTTAAACGCGAAAGACGTTCTATTATGCAAACATAAAGGTTACATTCCAGGCCACGACTTCAAAGCTGATGAAGACTGCAACCTTGAATGCGAGATGTGCTACAAAGGAAAGATGACCAGGCTTCCTTTTCACAAGAAATTCGAGAGGAAGACCGAAACTTTGGAAATTATCCACACTGACGTTTGCGGTCCTATGCGAATCGAATCCAATGGAAAAGCCAGATACTACGTCGAATTTATCGATGACCATTCTCGTTATTGTTTTGTTTATTTCATTAGGCACAAGAACGAAGTCATCCAAAAGACGAAGGAATTTCTGAAACTTGTCGAAAATCAGCAAGGACGAAAAGTAAAATGTTTCCAGTCTGACAACGGAACCGAATACACAAGCAAAGAATTCGATGACCTATTGAAAAGTCAGGGAATTACACGAAGATTAACCAGTCCATACTATCCAGAGCAAAATGGAATTGCGGAGAGGAAAAACCGTACTCTACTGGACACTGCACGTTGTTTATTGATCCAATCCGGCTTACCGACCTCGTTTTGGGCTGAAGCGGTGAACACGGCAAATTACATTCGTAATCGATGTCCTACAAAAAGTTTGGACGGGGTTACACCGTATGAAGTTTGGACAGGAAAACCTCCAGATCTATCTCATCTTCGAGAGTTTGGATGTAAAGTGTTCTGCCTGAACCGTGACCCTGCCAAAAGTAAATTGGACGATAGGTGCTTAGAAGGCACGTTCATTGGTTATTCCGAATAAACCAAAGGTTTCAAGGTGTGGCTACCAAACGAAAAGAAAATAATTGTAACACGGGATGTGAAATTTCTTGAGAAACAAACTCCCTTTGTTAAAGAATTCGAAGATTTCGTGCCGAGCGACATAATTGAATCAAGAACTCCCGAAGTTTTCGCACAAAACGAAGAAACTCGTACTATGGACATACGTTTGGACTATCCTAACGTGGAATACGAGGAACCTGAACCTGAAGACGAGCCACCTGAGCCTGAGGAAAGTGTTATCAGACGTGGACCCGGAAGACCAAAATTGGTGAGGAGTGGATCAAGGGGAAGACCACGAAAAGTGTACAACACGATTCCCGAGGAAGCGGAGACAGCAGAAATTGCAGAACAGGCTTTTTTGGCCAAGATACCAATGAATCATGCCATAAACGGACCGGATGCTGCAGAATGGTATCAAGCAATGGCTATCGAAGTAAAATCTATCATCAAAAATGACACTTGGGAACTTGTGGACCGACCTCCAGACCAAGATGTAATAGGCAGTACAATCGTACTACGAAACAAGTATCGTGCTGATGGAACGCTCGAGCGAAGGAAGCCTCGACTGGCTGCACAAGGCTTTAGTCAACGGCTTGGTATTCACTTCGACGAAACATTTGCTCCAGTCGCACGTTTAAGTTCTGTAAGATTGGTTACGGCTTTAGCAGCTCGATGTGGAATGAAGATACACCAGCTTGATGTGACTTGCGCTTACTTGAACGGTGATCTCAAAGAAGTCATTTACATGGAACCACCAAAACAACTTCGAGTAATCCTAGAAACCATCGTGGAAAATCAATCCGATGATTCTGAAGTTGGAAGAAAAGCAGCCAAGGTGCTCAAGGAATTCGAACAAGGTGAGAAAGTATGTTTACTCAATAAATCTCTCTATGGCTTGAAACAAGCTGGTAGAAGTTGGCATGCCAAGCTGAATCAAGTACTACTGAGCTGCGGTGCAAATCCTACCAAAGCTGATCCTTGTGTATACCGCATGGGAAAAGGGGAAGATTTGACCTTGATTGTGATATATGTCGACGACATATTGGTATCATCTAAACAAGATAAAACTATCAACGAACTGAAACGAAAATTGTCCAGCGAATTTGAACTGCGAGACCTTGGAAATATTGGTCACTGCTTGGGAATTGAATTTTCTCGATTAGGAAACAAGATAAGACTTCACCAGAGAGGTTATATATCTGAAATTCTAGCCCGATTTGGTATGTCAGAAGCCAAACCTGTATCTACTCCCATGGATATCAACGTCAAACTCACAAAACCGACGGAAGAAGCCACTGAAGAAGAGAAGAGGCTCCCGTACAGGGAACTGATAGGCGCTCTTACCTATCTGGCAATGGCTACCCTACCTGACATATGCTTTGCAGTTAGTTTTCTCGGACAGTTCAATAATTGCTACAGGAATATACATTGGATTGCTGCTAAGCGGATACTTCGTTATCTAAAAGGTACAGAGGGATTAGGAATCCTTTACGAACCTGACAACCAGGGAATAAGAGGCTACGTGGATGCCGATTGGGGAAACTGCATTGATGACAGGCGCTCTTATACTGGATATTCGTTTATTCTATCGTCTGGAGCTATATCATGGGATGCTAGGAAGCAAAGAACTGTCGCCCTTTCGTCTACTGAAGCGGAGTACATGGGATTAACGGAAGCTGCTGAGGAAGCCTTATATTTGAAGAATTTCGTAACACAACTTGGTTTTTCCCACCTAGCTGATGTGGAGATATACAACGATAATCTGAGTGCCCTCAAGTTAGCGAGCAACCCAACCTTTCATGGCAGAAGCAAGCATATCGACATCAGGTACCACTTCATACGAGAAGCTATTCGAAATGGTCCCCTGAGAGTTTTACATGTCAAGACGGAAGATATGGCAGCTGACGTGCTTACGAAGTGTTTACCTAGACCTAAACATTTGAAATGCTTGGAGATGATAAACATTTGGAATCACCATGGAGAAGATAAGTCATCCGCTGCGTATCGAGGGGAAGTGTCAGAATACGGTACGCCAATGGTTCGATGCGGAGCATCTGACGTCACCGTTTCGTGAAGCCGCTAGTAATGAACAGTCGCTACACGCGCGTCACTTCGGTCGTGCTTTATTATATTTTTATTGTGTTGATGTGTCAATCTGTTTTTGATTATTGTGTAACTGCAATAAAGTGTTCGCTTGTCCATCGAGGCGTTCTTTATTTCACTGCTAATACAATGGTTATATGGCTTTAATATAATTAGAATTAATATTTAAAATAAAATTAGCTAGAGCCTCCAATGCTAATATTTTATTTTGGGTTCAGCAAATATTATTACAAATTTATGAAACGCTCAGGGATAATTATTGTGAGTTGTTTAATGTATTACTTGACTTGATGTTCGTATGCCTCTACTTTTTAGATAAAATCTAATTGCAAATTATATTAATGTTGATTAGCTCAGGTAAGCAGAGATCTTATCAAAAGGTGTGGGTCCACAATTACTTTATTGAAAATTTAACAGTACGCCCATGTGCGTAGTTGAAATACACGCTAATGTGCTACAATAGATCTAACTGACAAATTAAGTTTATGAAAGTTTATCAAGTGGTTGTCGTTTTGGTGTTTTCAGATAATTAAATGCAACTCAATGAGCAAATCTCACAGGTAAATTTATAATTTCCCGCTTTCTAGTAGCGTCAGTAGCTTTCTTTTGTTTTTTTAAAAACCGTAACTTGATTGTTTCGACCCAAGCCAAGGATCCTAACCTCACTTCTGGGCTTAGATTTTTCAACTTTAATTTACACAAGGAAATAATTCGCCTGAGCTCTGTTATGCAGGGACGTTTAAACAGCCTCCCAATAGGTACACAATGGTATAAATTAAATTGGCTTCACAACTAACCTGCGAAACTTTTCCTGCATGCCCGTTTCGAAGCTCGGCCGCAGCAAGAATGTGCCCAGATCTTCTTTGCCGGTGCTTGGATCGCCGTGCTGTCCTCGCAGAAGCTGGATGGGCTGGCCGTTGACGTCCTCTCGTTCTCTGGAACCCCTCTGATGGCTACAGATGCTGTGCGAAGCACGTCTTGTCTTCTCCGGAGCTGGTCGTTAGCACTCACTCGGGCCGATAATGGAAAATAATTTTCACGGCACGGATTTCTTTTAATTCACTCACAGGTGCAGGGGTAAGTTATATGCACCCTGCCGAAGTTTTGTTATAAAATAATAACTTTAAACGTATAAAATTGTAAATTTTCGGGAGCAAATAAAACTGATGCTAATTCAAGAATTTTATTCGATTGTCTGCCAAGAAAGTTATAAAAAACAATTGGATAACAATATTAAACAAGTCAAATCAATTACTTATAACAATTAAAAACCTTAAATCTAACATTTTTACAAACGTTTACTTATACAATAAGTTGTTCCATTAATTTAGTCAATTTTGTCTTTCACATAACTGTGTCCCGCACTTATTAACAGTCCTTTTTCACAATGTTCGCACTGATCAATTCTTCCTTTCGTGAACTTCCACAAAAAACACTTGAGAGTTCAAATAAAAGTCCATTTCATTTTTCCACTTCTGCATCAATATAATGTTCAGATTTCAATTAATCTTGCATGTTAATTATTCATTTTCTTCCCTTTATTTGCCTTCAGATCTATTCCTATGTGCTCTTTGCACTCTGTTTTGCCTTCTGCATTTTTTTACCTTTTAAGAATATGCTCAAAGAGAAATTTATACAACGATTTCTGACTTGCAATTTACCTCGACAAGCATGTGACCATTCTATTCATAATCGAATTACTAAAACATGGATTGGCTTTTGCATTTACCATCCCTTTTTAATATTCTAAACTAATTAAATATTGTGGTCCCATTCCTATTAGGTTTAGAACTCTGCCTTTCCTTTTATGTTACGATTTTAATACTTATTACAGGCATTGCTTTGCCAATATGATTGCTAATTCAAATTTGATTTTATTTTATTTGTTGCCATTAAATCCTATCTCCCATTCTGAGCGTTTATGACCTATTCATTAGTTTGCTGTGCTCTAGATGTGCGATTCAGGGCTTAAGACCATTTCAATATATAAAAGTTAAATAAAATAATCCTATGTGGAATGTGTGTTTTATTTCTTATCTTTATGAAACGTTCAAATATAAATAAGCTTTAATTGAATAGATCTTGGAGTGAGCCGGATTTCCGCTGTTATTGGTAGTCTTTTTAGGCATATATCTGGGTAGTTGGTAAGTACCTATGCTTTTTTTTATTAAACACAATCTTAGATCAATATCAAGTAGTTAGTATACATATAGTGATATATACACCATATGATCATGAGCGACTTGAGGTTGGGACATTTTTACGAAAGGGTAAAATTGCCTAGACGCAGCGATCTTCCGAACTTTGTAAACGTAGTGGTCACACTGCTATTGGTAGTTTTATTTTTCGACTTCGCTGGCCGGTCGGTTGTATTAATAAATTCACGTTAACAGTAAATATCCCGGTTTTTATTAAACATAAGCTTAGATGAGCACTTGCTATATTAGGATTAGAGCTTAAAATACCGGGATTCCGGGATCCCGAATACCGGGATCCCGCTCGAATTTTGTCCGGTATTAAAAACGGGTATTGCTGTAGAAAATACCGGTATTTCGGTATTAACATTTTCCTATAAAAACTACATTTTATAAAAATATTAACTACAGTTAAAGATGAAATATGTCTCATTATGGAACCAATAAATCAAAAATGTTCTAAAAGAGAATCATCAAGATAACGCATAATATGTGTAAAACAAGTCTATAACAATAGAAACGTAAACAGCTTCCAGAATACATGGCAGTTCAGACAGTTCTCAAGCCCGGCGTGGTGCGACGGCGCGAGCGATATAGTAAACAATACACTCCTACTCCAAAGTTTTTGAGATTTTAGTAAAGGACATTAATATTTATCAAGAACTTTAATTTATTGGTTTGTTGGTTTATTAGTAACACATAAAAAACTAATTTTGTTATATTTATAGAATTTCTTATTTGTTATATTTTCATCTACTTTATTTATTTATCTACTTATAAACAAAAAAAGATTAAGGTAATGGACTTTATTTTGTAGTCAATGTTAATTTTAAAAATACATTTTTATTCGTTTTTGTTGATATTATTTTTAAATATGTCATAATAACTACTAGGTAAAAATCTAATAACTAAATTTTCTAATACTAATACCGGTGTTAATACCGGTATCCCGGTATTAAAACTTTTGAATACCGAATACCGGTATTAAGATTTTGGCCCGGTATTGTGAGCACTAATTAGGATCAAGTAGATATTATGGTTAAGTAGTAGATGTGTGCGTGCAGAGTCGAATACCTTATGATCTTGATCGGCTTGAGGTTGGGACGCTTTTACGAAAGTGTGAAATTACCTAGACACATTATTAAGTCGAGCCTGTAAAACTCGCTGTTGTGTTGTTACTGGTAATTACATTTCTCGGCTTAGCTAGTCGATCAATTATATTGGCTCAGCAGAGTCTACTAAATTTACCACATTTAGTGATGTTTTCAAATCTAGAGACTTTCTGGTGACATATCTAAATTTGGTTATTTATTTAAATCTAGGGACCTTCTGCTGCTCGCACATCCAAATCTAGTAACTTATTTGAATCTAGGGACTGTTCTCTAGTTACATGTACTTTCTTATGAAATATACTGCATGTTGGTAGAACTGCGTGTTAGACAAAGACAGCTCCCATATAAGCCCATGTGTTAGAGAGAGATAGACTTACCTCACAAAATGAGGAGGTGGAGTGGGCGCGAACCCCCCAATCTACATCTGCTGCTCCATGAATACAGATTGCTATTTGAGTTGCCTAATAGTCAGGAATCTGGCGTTCCAAAAGACGCTTCTAAAATGATGAGGTGTGCACTCGAAAATATAGTTTTAAGAACAAATTTACACTATCTGGAATGACCTTGCGTATTTAAATGTGGAGGGCTTTATTTTTTTCCATTACTGAAAATTCATGCATTTTATGCTTATACGTATTTCTCAATGATTTTTAAACAAGTCAAAAGCTTATTCTTTCTAGATTCAGATCATGTCAAATTGATTTTGACAGTATTTTTAATCAATGCTACAAACATTATATAAACAATGCGTACCGGAAAAGCGCGATGTAATTTTAGCATCGAATTATTTTGAAAACTATAACACATACATGTATACTTTCAGCGTATGAAGTCTGTAGAAAAAAATAAAGAACTTTTTAATAAAAAAATTGCCTGTATTGCTATATTGTTGTAAAAAATACTATTTATTTTTCGTTGCGTGTTTGCGTGTACGCTTGTCGCGCCTCGCCGATCACTGATTCGCACCACGTAACTGAGGAAATAAAGGAATGTCGTGGGAAGTATTTAGGAGAAAACTGGGCTTTGGTCAGTTGTTAGACCATTACAAGAGATACATTTTTCCAAAACTTCCCACCCCTCTACCCTGTGGTTCCCCCTCAGTGCCCCTTCGAACTTCACATTCGCAGATTTTAGAAAATTGCTATTTATTTCTGCAACCAATGGTCATAACGGGCTAATTTATTTGGCTTTATCCTAAAAGAATGTGCTACAAAAATATTTTTGTTTAAGTTTGTGTTAATGTTCACAGGTTTTTCTTAATTTTAATGCAATAAAAAGAAGTGTATTTTCATTTTAGTACAGTTCTGTTTTATCCTTGTAGCTTGTCTAAAACTGACAAAATCAGTTACAATATCATACAGTTTTATTTAGAGCATATACAGTCAAAATTTACTATATATACAGAGTCACTCGCCAAAAGGAGTAATTTTCACATATAATCTCATAAGAGCATTAATTCTTTCCGGAAATTTTTTTGACTGCGTTCCAACAACGTCGAATTGACGCGAGGGCAAATTAGGACGTTGTTGGAATGCACGAAAAATAATTTCCGGATATGAATTAATGCTCGGTAAGAAAATCGTAACGATACAAGCCCTCACAGTTAGGTTGATCTACCTACAAAAAATTTCCAAGAAATTTTGTTGTTGTCTTGGTTACGGATCGTGAACTAATTTTTCTATTGGTCATTAATGAGTGTCGTACGATTTTCTTTAAAAAAACAGGTGAGTGGTGACATGACAATCCATTGCAGTGCTCAAACATTATGGAGCAATTCAAGTCAGCCTTTTTGTAACCACAATATTTTCCACCTTCCGAGTTACAGCTGCAGGATACAAGGCGTGTAAGTTCATGAGAGGCAAAAGGCATTGAACTAGCAATATGTCTCAATGTTTTCTTCTTTTGTCCATTCCTTTTTATGTATTCTATCTTCCATCGTCATTTAGTTGCTAAAAGTTTAATTCTTAGCAGTGTTTGAACATGGTTATAAACTCTCAGACGAGGTTGATAAGATGCGTATGATGTGTATGTGTATATGTTTGATGTGGTAAACATTTTATCATTATGCTGACTTAGGTTAGGGTTGCGAAACGAAAGTTCTAGAAAGTTTCGTTCAATGGCTTTGAGTTTTTCTATAAAACTGAATGCCATTGAATTGATAAAATCGTCATCTGAAACTGACATTTTTATTCAAGCAAGAATTCCTCGAGAAAAATTGTTTACCAGTGAGAAAAATTTTATTCTTTCTTGTATGGGATGTCTTTATTCTTCTAGCAGCCCTTCTTCATCCACTCCTGGACATAGGCCTCCCCTATCCTTTTCCATGACACTTTGTTCTGTGCCAGTTGGTGCTTACCATGAACTTAGCAAAAACTAAAATTATGACAACAGGCAACACAGAAATACGATTGGGCGACCATTTCATAGAGAATGTCGAAGAATACGTCTATTTAGAATACAATATTAAACTAGGCAAGGAGAACCAAACTGCTGAAATAGAAAGACGAATTCGAATGACGTGGATAGCCACAGGCAAATTATCATACATCCTTAGAAATAAAAGTATCCCAATAAACCTTAAAAGGAAAGTATTCAACACCTGCATACTTCCCGTAATGACCTACGGAATGGAAACTGCCACACTCACCAATAAATCAACCAACAGATTTAGAACAACACAAAGGGCCATTGAACGAATGATGTTGGGGATAAGTCTCAGGGATCATATCACTAATAAGGAAATAAGGCACAGAACTAAAGTAGAAGATGTCATAAAACGCATTGCCCAACAGAAATGGAACTGGGTGGGGCATGTTGCCCGCCAAGATGAAGCCAGATGGACAAAACAGATAACACAATGGAGGCGAAGACTACACAAGAGAAGTGTTGGCAGGCCACAACGACGTTGGCTTGACGACATTAAGAACAAAGTAGGGAGTAAATGGGATGAGTAAATACTCAAATTTGAACAAAACTCGCTAATTCTTCTTGACAATCTCAACTAAAGGTGAGCATTAAGATAAAATTTTGTATTGGTGAAACTTCCTCATATCAAACGCGTGTCATCAACATCGTTCGAGAATTTATTTACAAGTACAAACGTCGCCGTCACCAGGAAATGAACTTCTATAAAACTGAATGAAGATAGAATACACAAATGAGAATGTACAACAGTAAAATACGTCTAGTATCCTGCAGTTGTAAGTCAGGATGTGGAAAATATTGTGGATACAAAAAAGCGGGCTTGAATTGCTCTCCGTAATGTGTGAGCACTGCAATGGATTGTCATGTCACCACTCACCTGTCTTTCTAAAAGAAAATGATTCTCCTTTTAGAGATTGACTCTGTATGTATTGTAAATTTTGACTGTATTTACTGTAAATAAAACTGTATGGAATTGTAACTGATTTTTTCATTTTCAAACAAGCTACAAACTTAAAGCAAATCTTTAAATTTTAAAATTAAACTACCTTTCTTCGATTCCATTACAATTAAGAAAAATCAGTGAAAATTAGCCAACTTAAATAAAACTAGTCTTTTACGATAAAGCCAGAAAATGTACATCATTACAATTAGAGATCCTGTATATAGTTTGCTAAGAGTTGGGCAAACAGCGTAATTTGACACACAATTTTGATCCAAATTAGACATTTGACATATGTTGAACAAAGAGGTTATGAGAACCAATTTCACTAGTTTTCTTTTGATGAGGAAGTTTTCAGAGCATTGACCATTCTTAGGATCTGTAAAACCGACTATTAGGAATATACGGCCAACCTAGTTAAAATTACTATTTGCATGTGTGAAACCATCGGTCGTAACATGTTAGAAAATATGCGAAAACGGCACTTTTATCACACATGCCTTGTAAAAATTGATCCACACCAATCAAAATGTATCACGCTGTTTGCCCAACTCTTAGTAACCTATATACAGGGACTCTAATTACAATCACTGGTCACCGAGATATAAAGCAGTTTTCTAAAGTCTGTGAATGTGAAGTTTGAAGCGTCACTAAGGCAGAACCACAGGGGGAAGGGAAAAATTTATATCTTACTGTTCCTGACGTCATTCCTTTATTTCCTGGGATGATCAGCAAGGCACAATAAGCTTATAACTAAAAACACACAGCAAAAAATAAATTGAATTTTTTACAACAATAAAGCAATACAGGCAGATATTTCACTAAAAGTTTCTTCATTCTACACATTTTATATGCTGGAACTATGCATTTATGTACTAGTTTTCAAAATACTTCAATGCCGAAAACTTTTACTGTGCCTTCCCAGTACACTTTGTTTAAACAATTTCTGTAACTTTTATTAAAAATAATTGAGATTAATTTGTCATCATCTGAATCTAGAAAAAATAAGCTTTTGCATTAGTTTGAAAATCATAGAGAATATTTAAAAATAAGTTTGTAAATAACACGTATGTTTGCATAAAATTAAATTTTCAGTACCTAATTGGAAAAAAAATGGGAAAAGGTTTTTCTCTTGTTTTTTGTAATCGCAAACCAAATGGAACTGTCCACGTTTAGATCCTTAAGGTCATTTCAGATACTGTCCCTGATTTCTGACTACTAAACAAATGTCATTACCTAGATAAATTCCTCAAAAGTTACGATCGTATAGGAATTTTATTTTAGATTTAATGTATTTTTTTTTAGTTTAACATTTACTTTATATTCACCCACTTCACTACAATTAGTATTAGTACCACATCAGAACAACAAAAAAGTTTGTATTAGCAAAGAGCAGAATAATAATCCAACGTTCGTTTAAAATTATGCACACCCAATTTAAACAGTATAAACATACTTTTCAATCACAAACCTGTAACAGTTTGTATACCTTCCTGTATGCTAGTGTGCGTTTTTAAGATGTAGAGTTTTAAGATTTTTAGATAGGTATTCATTAAGTACAGAATCTTGTCCATGTCATTATATATAACTAGATCTTATTTAATGAAAAACATTGGAGCAAAGAGTCAAGGATTTAAGGGATGGGTTTTTGAATATACACCCCTTACTCAATATAACATTTATTGAACATTTAATGTATAAATAAATAATATTCACACTTATTGCCCTAGAAATTGTTTCATAAATTAAAAAAAAATATATTACAACTCCTCAAACGAGACGTCAGGGCCAGAATATCATGAGGAGACAAAATTTGCATCTGAACAATTTAAACTGGTTTCAGTTTCACTGTACATTTATAATGAGAGTTGCTATAACAACGAACATCTAACTACTTTAGATTACTTCGTACGTTGCCAACATATGGATGTAAATACGCTAAATGTGCCTGCGAACTACTCTATGGATTCTACTATTATTCAGCATTGCTGGAAAAAAATAAACGTGATAAAAATTAATCAAATGAAATCGTGAAATTTAAACATTTTGTTAGTAAAAATTATAAAATACAACACAATATATTAACAGAGCTTAAGTAAGTACAAGAAAGCTAGGAATTATCACAGGACATATAAGACGTCAACAATTAAATAGTTTTGGAACTTTAATAGGTAACTGGTTCTGGAATATCAGATACATACACAATGCGCAGAGTGTTAGTGAATCCAGAACCTTGCTTCCATCCAGTCACTACGATTACAGGGTCACCCGTCCTAATGAAACCACGTGCCTTGCCAAAGTTGATTCCAAACTGTAAGCGAGCATCGACATCCTTAAGCCAGTCACCTAACCTTTCCTCTGCAAAAAAAATTAAAATTGAATAACTGCACCTTTTGAATTCAATTTTAGTATTTTTCACCTTCAAACAACAGTGGCAGGATTGCCCTGTACAAATGTGCCTGCCTTGCAGTTTGGCTATTACGAGTTACTGCAATTATTGGGCATTTAGGTTTATACTTGGAGATTAAATGTGCTGATCTCCCAGAGGTTGTTAAAATAATAATTGCAGCTGCGAGACATTTAGTTGAAGCCTCTACAGAAGCAATTGCTATGGTGTGTGCAGCATCAATTGGTGGAATGGTCTGTAAAAATTATATTAAAAGACGAATTTTTTATTTATAAATACATTTATTACCTTGCTGATCAAGTCAACGAATATTTGTTTTTGCCAAACAGCAGCTTCGGCCTCTTTACAAATGTTGGCCATAGTCAACACGCATTCTAAAGGATAGTCTCCCTTTGCTGTCTCGCCTGACAACATAACGCAGTCTGCTCCATCAAGAACAGCATTAGCTACATCAGAGCTTTCAGCACGTGTTGGTCTTGGTTTTTTAACCATCGACTCGAGCATTTGAGTGGCGCATATTACAGGCTTTCCGTTTTTATTACACCTAGCAATAATCGATTTTTGGGCTAAGAAAACCTTTTCCGTCGGAATTTCAATTCCTAAGTCACCACGGGCAACCATAATACCATCTGATGCTGCGATAATTTCATCGAGGTTCTGCATGCCTTGCTGATTTTCAATTTTAGATATGACCAGGATCTTGCGGCCTTTATCTCCTAAAATCTCACGTATTTCTGTGAGAGCATGGGCATTCCTAATGAAAGATGCAAAAATGATGTCGACTTCCTGGTCCACTCCAAACTTCAAATCTGATTTGTCCTTTTCAGACACGGCTGGTAGGTCGACAGGAACTCCAGGTAAATTCACACCTTTGCGGCTTCCAAGTGTGCCTCCATTTTCAATGGTGCAAGATAAGAATGAGCCTTGAATGCTGGTGCACACCAAGGAGATTAGGCCATCATCCACGTAAATGCGATTGCCTACTTGGACCACCTTTTGGATGTTATCGTAATCTACATAGACTACTTGTGCATTTCCCTTATCAGCATACGCTTTGTCTGTAGTAAGCTTAATGGTTTCGCCTCTCTTCAGTTCAACTTCAGCTGAACCACCCTGTTTAACACAAAATTAGTGAGTATAGATTGCAAATAGCAATAATACAGTTAAAGACATTAACTAGAAAATCTTAGATTGCCTTTCATTGGGGATCACTAGCAATCACATGCTGACTTAAAAATATTGTTTGTTTACAGCTATATACATATAATATTTTCAAAAGGTATAATATGATATTAATTAAACTAAGCAGTCAGCCAACACGTTAAAATCAAATACATAATTTCACAACAATGCACAACATTCAGTTATAGACATTTATACCTAAGTTCCATGGAGTCAAAATGTGTACACTGAATTCTAATAAATATTAATAATTTGAAATCAGCTTTACTTGAAACTATGTAGTCCTTGGCCAAACCGATATACTAAGTGAGAATGAAGTAATATAGTTCATTATGTTACACTTTATTTACAGTTATAACTACAAATGTTAGTTAGATCTAATTTATAAGTTTTATAAAAATTAGTAGGCGATAGGAAGTTCCTGCACACCCTCCCGTTAAATTAGCGTTACATAAGCTTTAGCAGGCCTCTATTTTAGCGGAACACAATTGCAAAAACACCCTATTATTCTTCTTCTTTCTTTATCCCCTAAGGTTTCAGGTTCTCTGTCCGTTTCTGGAATTCTTTCCTATTTCGCGCAAATCTTTTTAATTTTTCTGTACTCTTCCCCTTCCTCTCCTCCATATCCTTGATGTCATCCATTCATGTTAACTTTGGTCTTCCTCTTTCTCTTTAGCCTTCTCTTCATGCTTCCATTATTTTCCTTGGTATTCTTTCTTCAGCCATTCAAACCACATGCCCATATCCATCTCAGCGGTTTTCTTTATAGAGTTTCTACTACAGGTTCCAGTTCTAGCTCTTCCCTAGTTACCGTATTTCTAATTCCATCTCTTTTTGTTCTTCCCACTACTCTTCTGAGGTATTTTATTTCTGCTGCTGTAATTCTGCCGTTTTATTATTTGGCATTGGCCAGCTTTCTGCTACATACTGTCAGATTAGGTACATATTGATTTAGATAAATGTAGTTTGGTTTCTTTACTCAGTTCTTTCTTGTTAATCAAAATACTATTAATCTGGTAGTAGATATACTTTTGTTGCGTTAGATGTTTGGTTGCGTATTTCTTGATCTGTTGTTCCATCCTGACTTATCATAACTCCCAGGTATTCGTAGTAGTATAGTTATGTTTTCTTCTTCGGCATCTTGCTTACTTATTCGTATCACTTGGCTCTTGTTAGTGTTAATTTTCATTCCTGCTCTTTGTAACTTCCTAGTATTATCTGCTATCAGAACAATATTGTTTGCAAAAACCAAATTTTGTATATTAGCTGCCCTCATGTTCCAGTTCTTTATTTTCGTGATTAAAGCATTGTCTTTACAATTCTTTATTATATCATCTATTATTATTATGAAGAGCAGCCGGCTAAGCGAGTCTCCTTGTTCAATCCCTTTATCCATGCGGAAACAGTTAAAACTCTTAGACTCATACGAACTTTTAGTTGCTTCTATTAATTTTTTGGTATCTCTACAGCCCTCATTGCTGTCCATAGAGTGGATTTTGGTACCGTATCGCATGCTGCTTACAAATCGATAAAAAGCAAGATACAGCTGTCCATCTTCTTCTACTTTCAGTTTCATTGCTGTTCTTAGAGCATATATGTGGTCTTGCGTTTGTTTATTCTGTCTATATGTTGCTTGTTCTTCTTGCAATTTGTCTTCTATGTGGTTTCTGGTTCTATTTTCTATTATCCTGGAATAAATCTGTTATAGACATGGTGATAGGCATATGACCCAATAGTTATCATAATCATTAGTATTCTCCTTCATATGAAGCGGTATTATCCTTTCTCCACCATATTTAATCATCTCGGGTTGATTCCATCCCTTCTAGCTGATTTCCCAAGTTTCATATGGTTTATTGCTTCTTGCACTTCAGCGTTATTTACTATTTCCTCTTTTTCCCTATCTGCTTGTTCTTCTTCGTGGGCGTTATTTATGTTCCTCATTTGCCATGTTTTAGAACTAACTGATGTGAATTTTTTGTTTTAGTATATTCTCCAGGGGCTCAGTATTTTTTTGTTTCTGTAACTGTATCTCCTTTTTAATTTTTAATATGCCACTTTGTGCTTATCATACTTTCCTCTTAGATTATTGACGTAAGTCCAAAATTCCTTCCTGTTGTTTTGATTATCTTTTCCTCCATTTCTCTTCCAAACTCCACTCATGTTTCATTCCTAGCCGTTTTGATGACTTTCTTAGCTTCATTTGTTTTTATAATATAGAGTTATCTCTCTCCCTTTTCATTTGAATGTATCTTTTCCAGGCTGTTTTTCTTTACCTTAATTTTTTTCTTTTACTTATTATACTTATATTCTACTTTTGCCGCATACTTCTTCAACAGCTCCTACAACTGATGTTTTCAACCTTTTCCATATTTCTTCTATGTTCCAATTGATTTCTTCTTGTTGTTCTTTTCTTTAGTGTTGTACTAATTTTTGTTCCACTTTATTTTGATACGTTATTCTTTCTTGGGGTATTCTTAATTTGGCTATCTTGATTTCTTCATACTTCTTCGTTAGTGTTGGTTTTCTTGTGTAGAATTTGTTGTCAGCTACCACTAGTTTGTGATCTGAATATATTTCTGCTCCCCTTATTACTTTTACAGCCAGTATGACATATTTAGCTCCCCTGGAGTAAGTAATGTAATCTATTGTACTTTTTGCGTTCCTGTTCTCAATTGTGAATGTTACAATATGTATTATCTTGTGGTTGAAAAAACTGTTTCCTCTTAACATTTCGTAGATATTATTTAAAAATATGTAGAAGCTCATCACAATGGGTCAATACTGCCCCTAAGCCAACACGATGTACCTATCACAAATTTTCATCGATTTCGCCTATTCTGCATATAAGGACACTTTATATTCCCAGTGATATATCTTCTTAGCGACAGTTGTATCTATCACATCTATCTCACACATCTGGCTAGTTAAACAGGTAACACTAAGAACATATCCCCATTTTGATCTGCAGTATTTCTTAGCCACTTGGTGGTATCTCAGTCTAATATCAAAATCATAGTTGTTATGAGACAGATGTCTTTCCGTACATTACCTTAATACTTACTTACTTACTTAATCCTTCCTCTTCTACCGCATTAGCAATGTCGAGGTGTGTTGTCGTTTTTGGGGTCAGGCTATACATTTTTTCCAGTTATTTCTATGTTGTGCTAATTGCTTTGCTGCCTCCTAAGTTTTTCTTTTTTTGTTAATATAGTCCACTACACAGTTCACCCAAGTTCTCATCGGTTGACATTGTGTTCTTTTTTTGGTACACTAGCTTCGCACACAATTTTTTGAAGTCTATTTTCATTCATGCGCCACAGATGCCCCAACCACCGCAGTTGTTGTTTTATTATTAATTCGAACACTGGCTTTACATTTAATACGTGGCGAATCGCTTCGTTACGTATTTTATCCCGCCTTGTTTTGCCTACGATGCACCTGAGGAACCTCATTTCCACATATTGCAAACGTGATTTCTGCTTGTCAGTAAAGGGCCAGGATTCGCAGCCATACATTATGGTTGGGACGAAGAGGGTTTTATACATGTGCATTTTTGTTCATCTCGACAGTCCCTTTCTCCTTAATGCGTGTTTTGTTATGTTTACTTTCATTCTCAGGTCCAGTTCTTCATCCAAGTTCCCATTTTCGGATATGATGCATCTTAGGTACTTGAAGGCAGCAACTTGTTCAACCTGTATGTGATCTAATTGAATGTTGGTTGCTACCTGATGTCTAGGTACTACCATTGTTTTTATTTTCGGCAAGTTGATTTTTAAATGATAGCATGACTCATTGTTACTTATCAGGACTATGTCGTTTGCGTAGGCCAAGAGGTTAATATTTACTGAAGTCATCTTGCGATAGCCCCCCTCCTCTATTAAGATATTAAACAGAAGTGAACTTAAAATCCTTCCCCACCTGACTCCTGTTTTGCATAAGAATTCTTCTGAGGAACTATTGGCAGTTCTTACATAATTACCGCAGTGGCTATACAGACTTTGAATTGCTTTGATTAAGTTGCTATCATTTGTCGTTGAAGTTAGTATTTCCCAAATATGTTCTCTTCGGATGCTATCGAACACTTGTTTTAGATCAACAAAGCATTAGTAAATTACGTGATTTTCTCCAATGATTTTTCGAGTATTTGACGGATTGTAAATATGTGGTCTTGCATTCCTTTCTCAGTTCTGAAACCTGCTTGAAATTCATTTAGGTTATGCTCGGTGGCCTCTTGTAGTTGTTTCTGGAGGATTGCTTCATATATTTTACATTTGATGGAGAGCAAAGTAATTGGCCTATAGTTTCCGCGTATTCTTTTGTCGCCTTTTTTGTGGATAGGTAGGATGATACCGAACTTCCAATCACTGGGAATGTTTTTGTTTTTCCATGCTGTGTTGATTAACAAGAGGAGGGTTTTTAGTCCTTCGGGCCCCAGATATTTAAGCATTTCCGGACTTATTTAGCCATGCCTGCATGCTTTGCCAATTTTTAATTTTATCACTGCATTTTTCAGTTCAACTAAACTTATCGAGTCCTCAGTTACTTGAGTTAGCTGGGGGTTGTTTCCTATGTTTATTATGTTGTTACCAGTCTCCTCAAATATCCCTGCGTAATATTCTTTCCAACGTGCCATAATCTCATTGTTCTTGGTCAACAGTCTTTCCGTTCCATCTTCTATGGCATTCAGTGGAGATGCTTTCCCTTTTCTCAAGTGTTTTAATACACTATACAACAGCTTTTGTAATTTTTAAAATTGAGCTCCATCTTATTGCCAAAGTCTTCCCAGCTCTGTTTCTTTGCATCCCTCACTAGGTTTTTTATGTTCACTCTTTGGTGTTTGAATTGCCGATAGTCCTCCACCGACTTAGTTTCCAGATATCTGACCCACTTACTTTTCTCTTCTTGTACTTCTGTTTGAATTGTTTTAGACCACCAGGCTGTTTGTTGTGTTCTTGGTTTAGTTGTCGAGTTGACAGTCCCACATACCTTCTCCCCAGCTGTGAGTAATAAGTCCCTGAATGAATAACGAAATAACGTAGTTTTCAAAAACTGAGGTTAAAAAAAATTGCAATTGTAGATAGCAATAACAAGAGAGATAACATTTATCTTAATTAAAATTAAATATTGCAATAATGGAAACACATCCTTATTAACTTATGCTGTGCCTGCCTGCGTGTCATTTTTAGAACTGCTGTGTAGCAGTAAGCATCCTGGCATTAATTTTGTTCTTTTAACTTCTTTGTTTATTTTTTTAGCTGGTTGTAAGCACCATTTAGTGCTACACATGTTACTTCTGAATGGGATCTCTGTTTTGAAAAACCATTGAATTTCATGCGCAAGCATCTATCAAATAAATTGATGGTTTAGATCAATTATTATCCTTTTACTAAAGGTTTGCAGTTAGAGTATAAACCTGTTATGAAATGTACAAATTTACTAGTAGTAGTATGTTTATTTGTATTCAATACATTTTTCTCAGAGCTCCCTGGTACGGTAAACATGATAATTACTAATGTCACATATCTTATTAAAGGCACTGTAGAGTAGCAGTAAATCCAAAAAGAACAACTAGTTGAAGTTGAAGGGGATATCGTATTAAAATAAAATTTTAATTAGTTTGCTTTGTTTTTTGTATCTTTTTCAATGGGTGCCGTATCTGATATCGGATATTGTTGTGAGCATTAGAGCAAAATTTATAATCGCGCTTAACATCGTTCACCTATACAAACAGGGTCAAATAGTTTAAACAATAATTGAATCAAAGCATGGCAAGTAAATATTAGTACTTGGAATAATTACATATAAATAATTTTATCTACGACCACTACTAAAAGTAGGCCTTTTAGCGCTAGCTTGTTTCACTAAAAGTGACGTTTTATAGTTTACCGTTGTTAAAGAAATCAGCTGTTTACTTTTAGCTCTAGTGCTAAAAGTGAAGTGAGGTTATAAAACTACAATTTCGAACTGGAGGTGAAGTTGTAAAGTTATTCTAGTTGCTTCTTGCGTTACAGGTAACGTGTTTTTGAAATAATTAAAGCGTTATGTAATGAATAAACTCAGATGTGGAGTATTAATAATTACATTTCGTAACTGACCTTGACAGCACTGGCTTTGCAAACATTCGCCCTCGGCGTGGCCTACTGTTTATTATGACATAAATTAAAAGTGTCGCAGATGCAAACCTTTGTTAAATAGATATTTATGGATTAATAACGGTAACATTAAGGTCGTAGATAAAATATTGTATGCAACGCGTGCTAAAAGTCGTTTATGCACGAGACATGTTATGAAACTCAGCCTTCGGCTTCGTTTCATAATTTTCATGTCTCGTGCATAAACGTCGACTTTTAGCACTTGTTGCATAAATAGCTATAAGTAATTGTGAGTAACAAGTATAAGACACAAGTATGCTGTGAAATGTACCTACTTCAAATATTGAAGAGCAATTATTTCAATTATTGCACTGCAAGTTCTGCATAACACAGAAATGGTATGATTATAGAAAAGCAAGTTTCAATACAAAAGCTTCTAAAATCCCCAATAAAAAGAAAATCACCCTGTATAACTTGACAAACTCCAAACGGTTTATGTGAACCAGCATAATAAAGAAAATCCTCCAAATCTAGTGTACACATTTGAACTTTACCAGCTGTTGTTTTAATGAAGTCAAAGCAAGCTCTCCATTAAACACAATAATGTTAAATACATTTCTTGGTTAGACTTCTGCTCATAAGGCCAAATTTTAACTGCAACAATAAATTGAAGACTATGAACAACTTACGCCTTCAAGAAGACCAGTTCGGATTTCGGGTCCCTTCGTGTCAAGAGCAATGGCCAGAGGGTAAGCCATTCCAATCTTCTTGCTGTAATTCGCAACTGCAATACGAATATTCTTAATTGTTTCTGCGTGGTATTCATGAGACCCATGGGAGAAGTTCAATCGGGCAATATTCATGCCCGTCTCCATCATTTTTTCCAGTACATCAGGCTCACGGGAGGCAGGCCCTTTAACACAATCATTTAACAACGTTTACATCTTCCACTGTACAAGAGCATACCAATGGTGCATATAATTCCTGAGAGTCGAACGTAGGAAGCCCTCGAGCTGATGTCGAGGGCGCACATGTGGTCCAGATGGGTGGTAGCATCGCCGGCCTCTAGCTGGAAAGGGGGTACGTCACTTTCTTGCATCTGTAAAGACATTCATGTTAGCTTAAAATTATATAAGCGAAAAGGGAATCAGTTAGTGTGGGAGGTAGGAAATTAGAAACCCACTATTGCAGACTGTTCGGGCTTATCATAAACTGTGATCCACACCATTTTTGCGCTAAAAGTTCTAAACTCGCGGAAACCGAAAAAATGTAAAAGTTTTCGCGACTTAGCGCTAAATAATGTTAGAAGTGTACTTGAGTTGCCCTTGCAGCTGCTCCCACCACGCAGGAGGGTCCCCACTGCTATCATTTTAAATTTGACTCAGGAAGAGCGCGTGCAGGTTGACGATGGTAATTGCACAAAAGGTAATGGAAATTTGTAAGTACAGTTATTGATTAACTCATTGCCTGGAGAAGCCATACAAGTTTTGAAGAAGTCCTCTGTTTCGATAGTTTTATTTATTTCGGCTCTAAATGGTATCCAAGCGCTGCATCGCGGTTTTCTGGGTTGCTAATTTAAATATAAAAGTGGGGCTTAAAATAGAAAACGGTAGTGCTGCCAGATAGTCTCAATAGTGCTGTGGAACAGTTCGTCCGTCACAATTTTTTGTGTCAAAATGACGTGACGAGTCACATCTATTATAAAACTGAAACTGAACGATTCCTAAATATTAGTGCTAAATTAAATATATTTTCTAACGTTAATTACCGGCATCAATATATACTTCTCAAACTGCTGGGTTTTTGCGTGATAAAAACGCGGTAGTTTATAGTAAAAAAGATCGCAATCGACGGAATTTGTCAAAAGTGTTTATTAGTGTGCAAATTAAAGACAAACATACTCTAATCAATACAGTAAATTAGTTATTTGTTAGCTATATATGTAACTTCGCGTAACCGATTTCATAAATCTTTATCGCATAATTGTTATTCTGCTTTATAAATTAATAGTGCTGCTTGAAATACTAAAAATGTTTTGTGCTCCTGCTTGTAGTTTCACAGAAACTGAAATGCCGAATTAGCTCAATTGCCGATATGAAATTGGCCAATACTGCAATCGAACAAATTAATTCGGCAATTGGGCGAATTTAGGTTATACGCAGTTCCCGGATTGAACATACCAGTTCGGCAATTGAGCGAATTCAGAATCTGGGTCTAACACATACATAAATTATCTATACCCTTTTCTATCTTTCGGTAACCATGCAGAAATATTTATATAAAATTAAGATTCAGTAATAGGCTATAATTCGGTAAGATCGATTTAGAAAGAAATTCAAGTATACAGTATAACTCCTTCACATTTTATTTAATCTCCGTTTCACATTTTCTACATTTTAAACCCGGTTTTTAAAAATTTATATTTGGGGGTTACAAAGGGCTTATATAAAAAATTTGCACAGATTTCCGGGGTTAAACCATGTATAATAGATATATGGGTTAAACAAACTGGTTTAACCCAATTTATCTATATCCAACCGTTATTCTATTCATTACTATGGAGCTTCAAACTTCTTGAAAACCAAGTAATTTTTGGTAATAATAACAGAGAACTACATTTTAGACTGATTTGATCGTTGTTCTTTATTAACAATAAATAATTTGTATAATAATGTCTTATTGTCAACCTTTATCTCCGTTATATCAATTTCGTATCTGTAGCCGTCTACGCAGAAAATAATAAAATACAAATACCTGTGCGTGCAGCCAATATAACAGCTGGTAGCTATAAAGAAAAATCAACAATAACAAAATTCCTTCAACGGGAATGACACAGTGATTGAAGGTTTACATGCGAAAAACGAAAAAAACAGCTTAAAAGGAAGATTTACTCTACCATATTTAACAAAGAGATTCAGAAATCCAATTGATTGCGCAAAACCAGTTTTACACGTTACAAATTAAAATATATAAGAGTTGAAAATCGTTAATTTTCTAATAAAATTGAGCTGTGTACAACTGACTTACCAATAGCAATATTCTGATCAAAGCTTCTACTGAATAGGTTGGTTAATAGTTAGTTTTGTATGGAGAATGCAAAATGCAACTTTTGCTTCAAAATTAAAGAGCCACAAAATCATTTGAGAACGCCAAGCATTTCGGATTCGAGATTCATTTTTTTAGAAAACTGCATTAACATCAAGCAAAATTGGAATAAAAATTGTGGGGCTGTCAACACTAATTTGACAATTTATGAATAATTATAAATTTACGTATTGTAATGAACTAATTAATTAATTATAGTATATTAACTGTTAAAACTAACTGCCCTTGGTTGAAGTGAAAACGACCCTAGGGTGATTTTCTATCACCATGGAAACCACGTAATTAAAATTCAACAGTATCATCCTATGACAAATAAATAATAAAGTGTCATTTTAATTGTCAGAAAAATGGCTTCTCTTTATTAATAATTAGTGTTATTAATTTATTTAAGAACATATCTTTTCGAATTCACGGCGAGCAGTGATAAATCCTTATAGTTTTGACAAATATAATCGGTCCCTCAAATGTGTTGCCTCTAAGATATAACCTTTGGTTGCACCCCGGGTTATTTCCAGGCAACGCAATTCAGGTTGTTATTTGTCAAAATTATTGCGGATGATTATCACTGCCCTTGGTTAATTATAGCTAATAAGTTCTTAAATATATTATAGACCAATCCAATTTGATTATTTTCTATCACACGAGTCAGTTTGACAAATCAGATCACACTTGAAGTGATAAGTTCTTACATATATTGCAGACCAATCCAATAAGATTATTTTTAATCACGTGACTCAGTTTGACAAATCAGACCACACTTGAAGTGAAAACGACCCTAGGGTGATTTTCAATCACTATGGAAACTACCTAATTAAATTTCAGTAGTATTCTATCACAAGTTGGTGGCACTGTAAATCTAAGTCAAATTCGAGGTTAGCAGGTTAGCTTTTCTGTCAGTCTGTGTCAAAACTGACGCAAAAGCTAACCTGATAACCTCAAATTTGACATAGACTTACAGTGCCACCAACATAATATTATTATAATAAAGTGTGAAATTAATTTGTCAGAAAATGGCTAATTTATTTAAGAAATTATCTTTCCGAATTCACCGCGGCCAGTGATAAATCCTTATAATTTTGACAAATAATATCACTCAAGTGCGTTGCCTTTAAGAAATAACCTTCGGCTTCGCCTCGGGTTATTTCTAGGCAAGCACTTTCGGGTTGTTATTTGTCAAAATTATTGCGGGTGATTATCACTGCCCTTGGTAAATTATAGCTGAAAACGACCCTAGGGTGATTTTCAATTACCATGGAAACTACCTAATTAAAATTCATTATCATCCTAATAATAAAGTGTGAAATTAATTGTCAGAAAAATAGCTTCTTTTTATTAATAATTAGTATTATTAATTTATGTAAGAACTTATCTCCCCCCCCCGAATTCGCCGCGGCCAGTGATAAATCCATATAATTTTGACAAATAATATCCCTCAAGTGCGTTACCTTTAAGAAATAACTCTCGGCAACGCACTTTCGGGTTGTTATTTGTCAATTTGTCAAAAGTATTGCGAGTAATTATCACTGCCCTTGGTAAATTATTGCTGAAAAGTTCACCAAATGATATGCGAAAAAACGAAAACGTACTAAACGTAGCCAAGATAATAAACCTAGGCCCGTTGCAATCAAATTTGTCAACAAATGGATGAAGTCTAAAGTGTTTGGCGCCAAGAGAAATTTAAAAGGAAGCGGTGTTGTGATCAATGAATTACTCTCACACGATAATCGTAATTTGTTCCTAAAAGTGCGAGAAGCGGTGGGTGCCAGAAATTGTTGGACATATGAAGGTAACATTTACGCTTTTTTGAATAATTCGAAGAAACTTATCAAATCGGTAGCCGATCTAAGTCAGTGATAATATGTATAGTTGATAATATAACCATAATGTTACGAATCTAGCCTTAATTTCACATTCTTTGTGGGTGAATTTTGCCTTTGATTTTCTTAATTTAATTTAATTATATTTATCTTGGAGGGTGACCTCACCTTATGTATTGTTTGACTTTTATTTTTGCTCTTTTGTGACCTTTAAACATTCTCGAAATCATTGCAAATTGTGAGGAAATATATTTTACCATTTTTATAGGTACTTGTTTAGGTTATTTTATTTCATTGTTTAATTTTTCTAATTTATACAGACCTACTTTGAGTAAATCATTTTGATAGATTTTTTTTTAAATTTAAAGTACAGTCTTAAATTGACATTAATAAATCTACCTAACTACTTGTTTTAATCATGCAAAAGGTTTTACGGGCTGCCCATCTTAATGCTCGTTCTTTAGTTGCACATTTTGCTGAAATAAAAACTATAATCTTACATCATAATTTTGATATACTCGCCATAAGTGAAACATGGCTAAAAAGTAATATAAGAAATGATGTAATTGAGGTACCTGGTTATGCTTTTGAAAGAATGGATCGTGGGGGTAATGTCAGAGGTGGAGGAGTTGGTATTTACATAAAAAACAATATAAAATATTCCCTTATTCCAAGTGGTAGGGAAATTGAACAGATGTGGTTGAGGATTTTACTTTTAAATTCTGAGTGCTGCGCTTTTGACGTATTTTATAACCCCGATGAAAGTTACCATAAATATTTTTTTGAACATTTTGAAACTGCAGTATCCTCAATTCAACCTACAGTTGATTATGTTTTTTGCCTTGGTGATTTTAATGTTGATCTTTTAGATATTAATAGATCGGCTTGTGAGTTAGTAGTAAACACCTTTGAAGGCCTTGGGTTGAAACAACTGATAAATCAGCCAACTCGAATTACTTTTCTGACAGCTACTCTTTTGGACTATTTAGTAACTTCTGAAGACCAAATTATATCTAATGTGGAAGTCACGCATATTCCAGAAATAGGGGATCATGAAATGATTGCATTTAGTATTAATCTTAAAATAAATACAAATGCACCTAGATTTGTCACTTGTAGAAACTTCAAAAATCTAAACTGTAATCAATTTAATAATGACTTACAATCAATTCCATGGAATGTGATATACGAGTTGAATGATGTAGATAGTAAAGTAGAATTTTTAACAAATAATATCATTAGTCTTTTGGACTTACATGTCCCTTTTCAATGTTTCAGAATCACAAAAAAGTATGCTCCTTGGTTAACTGACGGACTCAAAGCTATGATGTGTGATAGGGATAGAGCTTTTAAATTGTTTAAGACAACTAAAAGCAACAATGATTGGAAACGTTATAAACAATTACGCAACTATATAATACGTGGACATTCCCTAAAACCATTTTTGAAATACCTACACATAATTATGTCTAGGTTGCCATGAAAGACAATACATTGATACGTCAAATTCAATTCAGCATGAGAAATCAATTAATTATGGAAAATGGGATATTCAGACTAAATGTAAATACGTTGGATGTAGAGTTCCTTTTTTGGTAATGATAAAATGCTTGTAAGAAACAAAAATGAAAACCTTAAAAACGGTTATGCAAAAGTGCAATTATTATTATATTTGGAATCGGCAAAACGATTCTAGTATTTTCTGATGCTCATTTGTTTTCTTTGGTAAAGTATTCCGATGGTTCGGATGAAATCCTACAACATTTGTACACTTGCTTTTATTGAAATCGACTACAGCTAAAAAGCCAAGTAGACGCGTTTTTCACTTTTTTTTAACATAAATAAGCTTTATTTAATATACCTAGTTATTATTAGTTGGCACTTCGTGTAACTAGGTAACTGTAAATACACATCGAAAAATTGGGTGTAGTCGATTTCAATGAAACCTTGTAGTTCATTTTTGGCCTATCTGCAACAATAAACCTTACTTTATGGGCGGGTGTCAAAATATACATGAACACCCTGTACATAGGCAAAGATGACTTGAAGCCATTAAATTGTGTAGATTTTTAAAAATACTCTTTTTCAATCAGTCCCAAAATTCTTTGACATTTATTGCAACCTTCATTATAAAATACAAAATACGAAATACACACGTTGGGAGTTGTAAAATAAACATAGAATTGGTTCAATTTTTTGTAGAAATTCACTTGTTTGTTATGTACATATACGTTACATAAGACAACACTTAAATAAACCATATTTATAGAAATTATCCCAACAAATCTTATACCACTGTGGATAGATAAAGCAATCTCTTTCATGTTGTTAAGGAGCCAAGGTCAACTAATATTTCTATTTAAAAAGCATAATTTGGAACCATAAAGGACAAAATTCAATCGAGTGTAAAACCTTTGCTTCGCTATGTTTGAAAGTTAAATAATAATAGAAAATGAAACGAAGTCACCTAAAGAAATTTGATAAATTTTTATTTTCAAATATCTAGTGGGTCGTAAAGATATGAAAAGTTGGGTTAATTGAGCTCATTAAACTTCCTTTCGCGTTAACCGTTTTTATCTGTTGTAATTTCTGTGTGTAGCGATACAAAAATAAAGAGTCGAGTACAAACATTATGAAGAATGTTTTTGGGCTTCCGTACATTTTTGAAAACCTTATCTGATATGTACTCGGATTTTAAAACTTGACGTTTGCTTGTGAAAATCTTTCACACGTGGAAGAACGTGGCTGTTCGAAAAGCTTAATTAATGCAAATAAGAATGAGAATCCAAGGTCGCATAGGTAGCATCCGCGTACACGAAGTTGCGGCCGTCAAGGTTCACGTGAATGGGGAGTGTGTTGACTGGCACAACTAACCTCAAATCGGCTTCGTCGATTCAGGGGAACCGTAAATTTCTGTTTCGATATTTATGTACAACTGACCTTATTTTATATTTCCTGACAACTGCTCATTTTACGGCAATACGATTATGTTTATCAAATTAATAATAGATCGAATGGATGTAACTCAAATAATTGATGCCGATTATGGTTTCGCCATTGAATAATTATGTATTTACTTTCAATTGTTTCATGATTTTAAAAATTATATTAAGATATTTACCCTAATATACTCATTACAACTAATAAACTGATACACGACAGCACGGTGTTTTTACACGCTCATATTTCCTGCAAAAATTCGCCTAAAACTACAAAACGCCGACAATTGCGTTTCTGTTTAAACATACAAACAACTGAAGATACCAATGGAAAATTTTACACATACCTTGAAATGTAACTAGGCTAGTATATGAGGTAACACGAATTATTGTATAACTTCCACGACTTCCACTCTGCGAACTGCAGCTGTTCTGACTAGGACGAGGAAGGTCAAGCAATTTGACACTCGCGTCCCCGTCCTAGACGATCAATGGCGAAACGACGTACAACGCGTTTTTGATAAAACTTGAAATTGCATGCTGAGATAACGCACGCGGAAAAATAATGCATTGGCGTTGCATAATCGTCAAAGATAATCCTTCAGCAACTAATGTGTTTATTTTGCAGAAATATTTGAAATATAATCCAACACAGGCGACTCTACAGGTAGTTTCAAACGATTGCAACACAAAATGCAAGAACAACCTAATATAGATTTAAAAGTCTCATGCTGATAACTGGTACTATAGTATAATACTAGTATATACAAATCACGGCAATTTCGCAATATAATTTACATTCTGTGCATGAACTCTTCGAGCTATAGCTTTGTGTGTATCGACATTTACATCATAACAATTAAATAAAAGATTGCAATTAGCAATGTACGTACATTTTTAAAATAATTGGCGTGTATAAGCTAAACATTTTCTTGCTACTCATTTTCGGAAATTATCAAAGAAGCAGTATACCTTGTAAAGATTACAATACAAGCCACTAAACTGCAAACATAACGATTGTTTAGTGTTTAGCCCTAGGTAAAATAAACTTCGGTAAAGTGTGGTTTCATATTACCACAACAAAGTGAAACCATACAAAATTACAAAAGCATTAGATTAGATAAAGAACCGGCAACCCACCATACTACTTTGTACCGTGTTGATATGTTAGCAGTACCTGCAAAATTCAGTTAAAAAATGTACCACACGGTAATCTAGATTCGGTACTTAAAATTGCCTAATTACAATTTGGCAGACGTTGTCTAGATAAATAATTAGACGTACTGTATTCATGGGCACTTTAAGCAACAAAATACACGATGTACTATATGATAATATGAAGTGTTTTAAGACGAACGGTAAATCTCTTACGGTACCTATATAAAAAGGTAAATAGCGGCATGCAATAATCTAGATTCTATATTTAAAATAGTCTCAACAGTCTGGATGAAGTTGTACAAATAAAAAATCATAATCGTGTACTTATATGTAGTAATGGCCGTTATGGGCTAGTCGGTAGTGGATTACAAAATATACGATCTTTAGGGAGTTTCAAGACAAACACTAGAAAAAGCGGCATATGATAATGTAAATTCGGTGCTTAAAATAGCTTAAATACAGTGGAGAAGAAATTGAGTAAGTACAAAATTAAACACCATACCTTCATGCGTACTTACTTATCAGTTACAATAAATGCTCTATTCAGAAAGTTCTGTACGCAAATACAGAAAAAAATAGAAGAAAAAATTACGAATCAAACTAAGTAAATTCTCCTTTCTAACTACATATTTCTGTATATTTGAAATCGACGTATGTTTTGAAAATTAATTTTAAAGAAATAGAACTTTACACCATAATTACAGAAATTATTACCTTTACTGATTTATATTTTTTGCATGATAGAACGATTTTACTTAGTTACCGCGTTTGTTGCCAAATCAGTAAGTTATGTTTACCGTTCTAGAATGGTAAGTAAAAATTAGAGGTTATGAGGTTAGGTTTTGCGTCAGTTTTGACACAGACTGGTGTAAAACCTAACCTACTAACCCCGAATTTGGCAAAGACTTACAGTATCACCAACATATTATTCCGTGGTATAATGTCACATTTTACTGACGTTTAAAGAAATAGTATATTATGTTATTAGGAGCAAAAGTTATATTTTATGTGGCGAGGCTGGACGGCAAGCTCGGCAGATAGTACAGCCGAGCCACATAAAGATACTTTTGCTCCGAATAACATATAGTAATTTTTTTCAAACGTTTTTATAACAAATTATTTACAACTTTGTGAAGAAAATTACTTGATCTCGTCAGCGGCAGATAATATTATCTGCCGCTGACGAGCGGCAGATAAAGTCGTCAGCGGCAGATAATATTATCTGCCGCTTGGAAATAAAGTGACAGTTTAGCATCATCAATCCAGCAGTATAATGCCATATTTTACTGCCGTTTGAAGAAAAAATACATTGCTATCGTTCAAAAAACGTCATAAGCATCACGAACGTTAAGGAATTACCAATCTCAGATAATAATTGGAGTCGTCGCTTCTCTCCTCCTCCAAACAATTGTCTTCGATCGGTAAAATGTCCTTACCGTTCTTAATGCTTAATATACTATTTTACACGATAGAACGATTTTACGTAGTTACCGCGTTTGTTGCCAAATCAGTAAGTTATGTTTACCGTTCTAGAGGGGTAAGTAAAAATTCGAGGTTATGAGGTTAGGCTTTGCGTCAGTTTTTACACAGACTGATGTAAAACCTAACCTGCTAACCCCGAATTTGACAAAGACTTACAGTGTCACCAACATATTATTCTATGGTATAATGTCATATTTTACTGATGTTTGAAGAAAAATACATTTCTATCGTGCAAAAAACGTCATAAGCATCACGAACGTTAAGGAATTACCAATCTCAGATAATAATTGGAGTCGTCGCTTCGCCCCTCCTCCAAAAAATTGTCTTCGATCGGTAAAATGTCCTTACCGTTCTTAATGCTTAATATACTATTTTACACGATAGAACGATTTTACGTAGTTACCGCGTTTGTTGCCAAATCAGTAAGTTATGTTTACCGTTCTAGAGCGGTAAGTAAAAATTCGAGGTTATGAGGTTAGGTTTTGCGTCAGTTTTTACACAGGCCGCTGTAAAACCTAACCTGCTAACCTCGAATTTGACATAAACTTACAGTGCCACCAACATATTATTCTGTGGTATAATGTCACATTTTACTGACGTTTGAAGAAAAATACATTTCTACCGTGCAAAAAACGTCATAAGCATCATGAACGTTAAGGAATTACCAATCTCAGATAAGAATTGTCTTCGATCGGTAAAATGTCCTTACCGTTCTTAATGCTTAATATACTATTTTACACGATAGAACAATTTTATGTAGTTACCGCGTTTGTTGCCAAATCAGTAAGTTATGTTTACCGTTCTAGAGCGGTAAGTAAAAATTCGAGGTTATGAGGTTAGGTTAGCGTCAGTTTTTACACAGGCCGCTGTAAAACTTAACCTGCTAACCTCGAATTTGACAAAGACTTACACTGTCATCAACATATTATTTTGTGGTATAATGTCACATTTTACTGACGTTTGAAGAAAAATACATTTCTATAGTGCAAAAACGTCATAAGCATCACGAACGTTAAGAAATTACCAATCTCAGATAATAATTGGAGTCGTCCTCCTCCAAACAATTGTCTTCGATCGGTAAAATGTCCTTACCATTCTTAATACTTGATATACTCTACGCTACGACAACGACGATGGGTCGATTTTAAATATACACAATAATGCAGTTCAAAAAGTGAAGCTATCAGATAATAATTGGAGTCGTCCTCCTCCAAACAATTGTCTTCGATCGGTAAAATGTCCTTACCATTCTTAATACTTGATATACTCTACGCTACGACAACGACGATGGGTCGATTTTAAATATACACAATAATGCAGTTCAAAAAGTGAAGCTATTCAGTTTGATTCCCTATTTCACTCCCTATGTCAATTTTGCTCTACACCATGGAATAAATTTTAGAAATATAAATTAAATCCTGTATTTATCTCCATTATTACTTATAAAATACATGCTACTTACAAAATACAAAGCAGTGGCAAGTGTTATTCTAAATTCTGTACTCAAACATTTAAGAATAAAAATTAAACACATTTGATTGCATTCATGTCTACTGATTAGACACAAAATATATGCTGCATAGAGAGTATTCCAAGATGAACACGAAATCTCTTAATGTATATATTAAACTCAGATGCCGAATTCACACAATTGCCAAAATGGAGTGCTCAGTCCGGGAACTGCGTAAAACCTAATTCGCCCAATTTGCTCATTTGCATAATTGGCCAAATTCATTAGGGTAATTGAGCAAATTCGAAATCTGAGTCTAACATAAATAGTTTACAAAAACGGCGAAGTCTGGTTTTCAATGTTCTGTACTCAAATACATTTTAAGAATAATAATTAAACACAATGCATTCACATCCACTTATTAGACACAAAATACGTGCAACATAGAGAGTATTCCAAGACGAACACGAAATCTCTGAATATATATAAAATACTAAACGGTAGCATTTGGTATTCTAGTTTCCGTACTCAAATACATCCTGGGAGAAGTTCTATAAAGAAAAGCCACACAACTTGTATTCAGGTTTACCTATCAGTTCCAAATACATGGTATGTTAATATTAGGGTTTCCAAGTCCCGGGACCAAAAGTATTTTCGGGACATACGAGCTAAATTTCAAGTCCCGGGACTAGTCCCGAAGATCCCGAAAATGGTCCCGAAAGGGAAATAGTGTTTAGGTGAAATTTCCGAATGCAATTTTCAAAGAAAAAAAAGTTAAATAAAGTATTTCTGTGCTGATAATCTGCGTTGGGGCTCGTCTATAACTTCATTGCTTTCTTCTACTAAAAGTGTGCTTGTGTAATCTTTTCGTTAAGCTGCCTCTGATTATGATAATTTTATAGGAACAAACTTGACATTTCGCCAATTGTTTATCTTCAATATATAAAATTGTTGCCATATTTTGCCATTCTAATTGTAACGCTTCAGCAGAAAAATAACGACACATATAAAACCAAAAATATAAATTATTCAACTTTTTCGCACATAATTTTAAAAGTTTACAAATTCAGTTACCTTACTGTTACTACGTACGCACACGACTACGCGTAAAATATATCTAAATCCAACAAAAGAAACAGACAAATACGTAAATAGAAGAAGATATGCAAATGTGGCTGAAACAACACACAGGATTAATTCTAACCTACCGAAAACAATACCTGCTTTCTTCTGGTACTAAAAATGTCTGTCGCTCTTCATCTTTTGCTTTTGTTTAAACTGAAAAGTGCTTGTGTAATCCTTTCGTCAAGCTGCCTTCGATTATGATAATTTTATAGAAACAAACTTTACATTTCGCCAATTGTTTATCTTCAATATATAAAATTGTTGCCATATTGCCATTCTAATTGTAACGCTTCAGCAGAAAAATAACGACACATAAAACCAAAAATATTAGTAAATTATTCAGCATCTTCGCACATAATTTTAAAAGTCTACAAAGTTAGTTACCTTACTGTTACTACGTACGTACACGACTACACATAAAATATATCTAAACTAGCAACCAGTGAGACAAATGTCTCATTTAATAAAACAAAAAAGACCGTTTTTCAAATAGAACGCGTATTAAATAAAAACAATAATATTTTTTAAATTGAAATTCGGTTCCTGACCTGACATGACCATTCCAAACATATAACTTTAATAACTTTTTTCTCTATCTCTTACGGTTTGGCTGTTGAAACAGCGTCCCGGACGGACCAGCGTCCCGGACGGACGGAAATCACGTGATTTCTCGAAAACCGGAAGTGTCACGTGACTGAAATTCGGTTCCTGACCTGACATGACCATTCCAAACATATAACTTTCATAACTTTTTTCTCTATCTCTTACGGTTTGGCTGCTGAAACAGTGTCCCGGACGAACCAGCGTCCCGGACAGACAAGTCTATTAGATAAAGGACTAGCAACCAGTGAGACAAATGTCTCATTTAATAACTTTTTTCTCTATCTCTTACGGTTTGGCTGCTGAAACAGCATCCCGGACAAGTCTATTAGATAAAGGATCCAACAAAAGAAACAGACAAATACATAAATAAAAGAAGATATGCAAATGTAGCTAAAACAACACACAGGTTTAATTCTAACCTACCGAAAATGATACCTCTCCTGCCTACGCAAAACGCAAATAATGCAGAATGTGCAAGAGGCATGAGTAATACACCGGAAGCCGGTGAATACCCGTCCTAATTCTCTGATATTAAGTATACGCACGCATGTTGACATGATCCTGGGACTTCTCCTGGGCTGACTGTGGTCCCGGAACTCGGTTTTTATGGTAGAATCCTGGGACAGTCCCGGATCCCGGGACTGGAAACCCTAGTTGCCATTTAAAAAAACATCATACCTCCTACGCGGGCCATCCTGTATATATACAGTTTATTTGAAAAAAATGGGCACAAAAATAAAAAACGAGGGGTCCCAGCGTTTTTTCTAAAAGTTATTCCTTTTTATTTTTAACGAATTTATCTACTACTTTACGAAATCACTGTATAAAACATGTTGCTTATCTGTAAAGATAAATCAGATAGGAACAAAACAACTGAAAATATGCAATATTTGAAAGCCTGGCTATACTTTATAATTAGAGTTAGGATCGATAAGCACTAAAAAATTTAAAAAGGTATGCAACAGAATTCCAAATCAGGGATTGATCGAATTTATCCATTTAAAACTTATAGCATTCTGTTTAATCTGGGATTTCGCAGAACTAATTTTTTGATGAATATTATGAGTTATAATCCCAAAGCTGTCTTTTTTTCTTTTATTTAGATAATGTACTCTTTTATTTATTTACTTTATAACAGCAAACCACATGACATTTTAACATTGTTTTATCGTTTATTGATTTTCAAACAACGTAACATACCAAACGGCATCCGCAAAACAAATAAGATACGGATTGGTTAAATAGATGTTTCATATTAAAAACTCATATTCTACACATTTCAGTCAGAACTAAGAAACAAGGTCCACAAGAACAGCAGCTAGTTTTCGACCAGGCAAAAAATTCAACTAAAGGAAACGCAAGGACACGAGAAAAACTGCGGTATTTAATATCGTTATTAGTAAATTTTTATGCTATAATAATCGATAAGCACAATTGAGAGTACTATTTTAAATTTGATATCAAAAACAATCCAACTGATTAAAAATCAACCAACTTTTCCATTCTAATGTTTTTATACCTCAATTTCAGGAGTGGGGGGAACACTTTCTGGCTTTTTAGACACCACGTTCAAAATTGTACAAGTTAACACCAATTTTTGAATTAATTTCTCGGCCATGACTTTTCACTCGGTTTCCGCAACCTATACTACAACTGTTCGTACCTTTGATTTTATTAGAATTTAGGGGTAAGTGGAGCGCACAGTTATGTACTGACGTTAAATCAATGGATATTTGAAAATAAAGAACCAATACCATCTCGCATTCTCCAACTGAGCTGGAATTGGGGTAGCGATGGTCTAAAAACTGAAAATCAAGATTTAAGGCCTATTTAGAATTTAAAATTCCCCGAAATTATTTTAAGTAGCAAAAATCATCTCAAAATTAGAAACTGCGACAAACATAATCCACCATGAACGAGACATAAATGATAAAGGGCAAATCATTAAAAAAATTATAAAATATATAAAACTCACTCAAAGGACAGGAGAAATGTAGTACAACCTTCAATAAATAAACAAATGGCTGCTATCATTTTTATGTATCGTGGCATTGGAATGAAAAACAAATATCCGATAAGAAAAAACGAAGTCGGTTTGTGTAATTAACATGGATGATACGAAGATAGTGCCGTTCCCTTTGCGAGATGACCTATATTTGACCGCCAAAATTTCTTTGCAGAACAGTTATGGTTTTTAAGGAGTATTGTTTCAAGGAAATAGAGTCGATTGGTAGGAACTGCAGTAATTGCATCTATTCCCCCTGCGCAATCCATCGCCATTTAATTCGCATTCTTATCCCACATGAGAAACTCGCAATTTCCTAAACACTAAGCACTTAATACCGACATATTTTGAAGATTTGCTTGAGCTAAAAATAGTATACAGAGTAAATAAATAATATAACAAACATACCTGATTAGTAGTTCTTCTAGCTCTTACGATGGCCTTCATATTGCTGCAGTTTCAAGAAAGCAACTAACCCGGTATAGGCTGAATCGACACTGAGATGCCAGACGCCCAAGATCTCTGAAGTGAACTCTCAAGTCGACTTATCAGGCTGGTTTATCGAGACCGTATATGATTATCCGCAAGCTTGTTTTGTAGGGCGACTATCGTACACATGGCTTATTGCACGAAGTTACGTGTGTATGATTAAAAATCATACCGTCTGCGTGTGAACAAAAAAAACCACCCGCTTCTAGCGGATCTTAGCTGTCGATAACCGATTTAACAGTCAAGGTCAAAGATAATTCGGGCAAGTTTGTGCCAAAAAACACAAGTAAAAGCTCAGAAAATCTATTTTTATTCTCAAAGTAATTTGTACCGATATGAGGATAATATTGAGAACTATTCATGACAATATTTTTCGAAAAAACACTATCGTGTTAGTACCAATAAAATATTGCTCTTTCTATCCAACCCGTTTTATTTTTAATGTAACAGACACAAAATCTATTTTCCCAATAAAATAGTTTTCTACGACCATTACTAAAAGTAGAAATTTTAGCAATAGCTTGTTTCACTAACAATGACGTTATATAAATCAGCGTGTTAAAAGTGAAGGGTGTTGAATTTAGAATTTTAAACTGCAAGTGAAGTTATAACGTTATTCTAGTTACTTCTTTCGTTAGAGGTAAAGTGCTTTTAAATAATTAAAGCATTATGCAATGTATAAAGTAAAATGTGTACTATTATAATTACCTTTGATAACTAACTTTGACAGCTACCGGCTGCAGAAACAGTCACCCGCGCCGTCACGGCCATCTCTTTACTATGACATAAAATATAACTGCCATAAATGCAAACCTTAGTTAAAGCGACATTTATGAATTAATAACAGTAAATTTAAGGCCGTAGAAAAAATATTGTGTGCAAACTCGTGCTAAAAGTGTTTATGCACGAGACATGTTATAAAACTCAGCCTTCGGGTTCGTTTCATAATTTTCATGTCTCGTGCATAAACCTTCACTTTTAGCACATGTTGCACAAATAGCTATTACAACTGATAGAAATAACTTTCGTATACGAATTACAAACTAATATACTTGACAATAAACAATTTGCTTTTTTAAATTTCACAAAAATACAGAAATCAATATTAAGAGAAACATTCCAAAGAGCTATAGTTATTTACGTTATAAGTCCGGAAAATTATTTTTTACGCTACGAGTGAAATGTTCACGAACAAGAAAATGAAGCAGCCGAGTCTAGAATATTGAAATGAATATTGTTGAAATAATTTTACGGACGTACGACCTACAACGCTTTATTTTATATTGTAAATTGTTTTTCGAAAACTTACCAGCTTTGTTTAGTTGTTCGAAAATAGCCTGGTCGCATTAATATAATTGTGATAGCAACCGATTTGGTTTTTTTTGGCATTGTACAGTGTACATTGTACTGAAACTCATTACACCACTCAGTTACGTAATGGCTTCATTACCTAACTGAGTAGTGTAATGGCCTCATTACCTAACTGAAATATTGTCAAATGAATGACATAATGACATTTGCCTACTAAAATATTTTTGAAAATGACAGATCTCTCATATCTCTTAATGCACTTTTCTCAATTTAAAGCAGTTGTAGATAAAATGTTGTACAATACATGTGTGATAAACTGATAATGCATCATTAATATACGTGTGTGTAAGTTACAAACGAGTGCGTAGCACAAGTTATGTAAGCACTCGTTTGTAACATACACCACGTATATTAATGATACTCTTATCCCACTTGTATAGTAACTAACTATTACCTTGAAGTTTCATTTCTTCGAGTGAAATAACTTCCGTAAAGATAAAAATACAGGACAGTATGAAATCAATGAATTTAGCAGCTTTTTTATAATATAATTCAATGTGACCATCAAAAAAGAAAAATAGGAAGAATTTGAAAGAGTATGGTCCACAGCAGCTCTTAAAGGGGCTACAGTAACTTTCAAAATAAAATAATAGTACTTTATGTAACTAGTCCTCAAAGCAAGGCTTTAGGGAACGAGTCGTAATGTTTCCGGACGAGGCGGGGCGAAGCGCAGCCGAGTCCGTAATATGAAGATGAGTCATCTAAAGCCATTTGAGGACGTGTTGCATACAACGTTTTTTTGTATTAGCTCTCCAAACATTATAATATGAAGTTTCAATTACCATTAACGCCGCATTATATTAGGAGGCCGCGCGAAAATGTATTTTTCGCTCCTCAAACTGGTTACTTTGGAAACTGTCTAGGATCCTCAAAATGGCCATTTAGAGGCCTTGTACTTAAAGTCGTCATGGCAACTAATGTTTGAGTCCGCTAAAATGTTGCCATGACGACTTTAAGTACAAGGCCTCTAAATGGCCATTTTGAGGATCCTAGACAGTTTCCAAAGTAACCAGTTTGGGGAGCGAATACAAAAAAAATATGTTGTGTAGGCACGATACTCCGAAGACAAGTCTTTCATATCTCAATCTCAAAGGCCCGTCTCTACAGTCCATTTTGGAACATAGGCTGTCCTCATCTTATCCCAGCGGTTTCTATCTTGTGCTTTTCGTGTTCAATTAAATCCCGCGCTCAATTTCAGGTCGTCAGTTCAACGCATTGGCGGAAGTCTTCTTTTTCGTTTACCATCGTATGGCCTTCAGTGCATGATAGTATTATTCCATTTCCGATCTTTAGATCTCGCTATATGTCCAGCGAAATTCCATTTTAGCATAGTGATGGTTTCGATGGCATCTCTTACACCTGTAGTTTTCCGGATCCAAGTATTGCTCTTTCTGTCTCTCAAGGATAGTCCGACCATACGTCTTTCCATTGCGCTCTTCGTTACTGCTATTTTATTTAAGGTTTGTTTTATCCAGGTTCATGTTTGGCAGCCATATCGAGAGATAAAAAAAAACTCATCCTCAGCGGGCTGTGAAATTCAAACGTTTGAATAACATGTTGGTAGAACTGTAAGTCTATGTTAAATTCGATGTTAGTAGGTTAGGTTTTGCGTCAGTTTTGGCACAGACCGACGCGAAACCTAACCTGCTAACCTAAAATTTGACAGACTTACAGTGCTACCAACATGTTATTCAAACGTTTGAATTTGACAGCCCGCTGAGGATGAGGTTTTTTTTGGATCTCTCGATATATCAATACTGGAAGTATACACTGATCAAATAATCGTGCACTCAATCTTAAGAGAATGTTTTTATTCTTGAGAGTGTCTCCAAATTTTCCGAATGCGTTTTGTTTCTCTCGACTAAGCTTTATTTGATGGCCTAGATATATATATATATATATATATATAGCTTTCGACATTCTCGATGGGTAATTCTTAATTGTTGTATGTGAATTTTCTTTACACATAACTTTCCTCTTATTCGTCCCACTTTTCTAGCTGCTTTATCCAATTATTCAAGCATTTGATGTAGTTCTGTCGGGTTATTGGTTAAGATAATCTTTGTTATTATTACCACATCATCAGCGAACCTCAAGTTGTTCAATCTGTTACCATTTATAAGTAAGCCTTTATCGTGCCATTCAAGGTATTTCTTCGAGGGCTAGATTGAAAAGTTTTTGCTAGTTAGTATCGCGCTGTCTGATTCCCCTTCCTATTTTAAGTTCATCTGTATTCTGGTGCAGTTTAATTATTGATGTCGCATTTTCGTATAGGTGTACTATTATGTTTATATGCATCTGTGATCTATGCGGGCGTTTTTCAAGCTGTTAATAATCATCCAGTGCTCAAGTGAATCAAATGCTTTGTGTAAGTCCACAAAGACTAAGCAATTTGAGATTGTATTTTTTTGTT
Source organism: Agriotes lineatus (assembly GCA_940337035.1). Classification (NCBI taxonomy): domain Eukaryota; kingdom Metazoa; phylum Arthropoda; class Insecta; order Coleoptera; family Elateridae; genus Agriotes; species Agriotes lineatus. The sequence continues at coordinate 45,576,101 of OW679194.1, forward strand.
TTTTAGATCAGTGCTCTCATTGTCAGATGGTGGTCACATGTGCTGCAATTCTGTCGAAATGCGGCATGTTCTATAGATTGATGTTCTTCTAATTTCTTTGTAATTTTATTTGTTAGTATTTTGGAAAATAGTTTATAGATTTGGGATAAAAGGCTTATTCCCAAGATTAGTTTTGTCCCTCTCCTTGTATAGTATCGTCACAATTGCCTTATTCTATGTGTTCGGTATTTTTCCTTCCTTCAGACATTCGATGAACAATTCGCATAGTTTCTTTGTCGTCTCTTCTCTTCCTTCCTTTAGGAGTTCAGCTGTTACGTGTTCTCCTGGCGCTTTAGTGTTTTTCATATTGCTAAGCACTAATGTAATTCAGCATTTAATATTCTCTCTGTAGTTGATTTGTATTCTACATCTTCTCAGCTGTGGGAGGTGTATATTGTAATGGTCTTTAGTACATGCTTTTAAAATCAGATCAATAAGGTTAAACGAATACAGTATTACAAATTACAAAGATTTAAGAATGAAAAGGATATCAAAATTATTAAAATCTATTTAGTACCTAAAGATAGGAAATAGAATTTAAAATTCAATTGAATGAAGCTACATAAGAAACAGTGGGATTCTAACATAGATTAGATTAGATTCGATTTCACGACTGCCTTTTGCTGGCATGCGCACGTCAGCCCTTTGGGCTTTTTGTACTGTCGGGAGTTTTCAAGTTAGCAAGCCGACATCCGTATCTTTTACTAGACTTGCAATGTCCCCTACTAGTTTGCGGTTGTCAATAGAGTTAAGGCTCCAATCGAGTTGGTGTCTTTTACGCTCTAATGCTGGGCATTCAAAGAGGATATGATAGGCTGTTTCATCACCCTCTTGGCATAGTCTGCAAACAGGTTCATCTCTATAGATATTGATCCTGTGCATAAATTCTCTGAATGCTCCAGTGCCTGTTAGTAGACTGACTACTTGCTTGATTCGAGTTCTGTTCAGTCTCAACAGGGTTTTGGTGGTATGTGGATTCGGAGTTTTTAGCAATCTTTTGCAGTGTGTTGCTTGATTGTGGTTTCTCCACCTTAGTTGGTGTGCGGTATTGACCCATTCATTAATGGCTGAGCGGGCTTGGTTTTTCTGGATGCTTAGACCAGGTTCTGGACCGGTCATTGCATTACGGGCTGCTTCTTTTGCGAGCTTGTCCGCCTTTTCGTTTCCTTCAATACATTGGTGACCTGGGATCCAGAATAATTTTACTGTATTTCCCTGGCTTAAGGTTTGAAGTTTGGATTTGCATTCCTTGACCAGTCTCGATGAAGTACTGAAAGCGTTTAGCGCTTTCAGTGCTGCCTGACTGTCTGAGAGAATGTGTATGTCTCGATTGAGCAGCTTCTTTTCTATGCTGATGTTTACGCATACGTTAATAGCTTGTACTTCAGCCTGAAAGATGTTACAAAACTTTCCTAGACTAACTTTTTCGTTGGTTCTAGGATTGGTACTGTACACACCGGAACCTGTACCCCCTTAAAAATTAGATCCATCAGTGTAAAAAATGATGTTCTTATTTGTTGGAGTTGGTAGTTGGTCCGGATTCCAACTTGTGTGTACAGTAAAGTTCTTTTCAAAGTCATAGGCTTTGATTATAAGATCAGAACCCATTTCTAATATTGGGTTGTTGATGTATGACATGATCTTGCCTGTCCTAGATTATTAGCTGTGATCATCCAGTGACCAGTACTTTGTAATCTGTAGGCTGCCATTCTGGCTTCACCTTCCAAGAAGATGTGCAGAGGTGGCAGATTTAAAATAGCATTCAGTGCTTGTCCTGAGGTGCCTTTAAAGGCTCCAGTGATGCACCGATTAGCTAGATATTGTATTCTGCTGATTTTGTGGATCGCAGTTGCTTGTTTTATTTTGGGCCACCAGGCGATTATTCCATATGAAATTATTGGTCAAACCATGGTTTTGTACAGCCAGAGGGTCAGTTCCGGTTTGAGCCCCCACGTACTACCTATGGCTCTTTTTCCAATAACTAATGTTTGTATGCACTTGGTGATTGTTTTGTCTAAGTGGAGTTCCAAGTTAGTTTGGAATCGATGGTTAGACCTAAGTACTTAACCTCGTTCTCCCAGTTGACATTTGTCTCAAACAGTTTTATGTTCATTCTGTTTGTGATGTTCTTTCTATGAGTGAAAGAGACGAGAGTAGCTTTGCTGGGATTAATTCTAAGATTATTCTCTAGACACCACTCTTCGGTTATCTTTAGTGCTGATTTCATTACATTGTCTACGGTTCTTTGGTATTTACCTTGAATCAGTATGACAATGTCATCAGCGTATCATTGAGTGTAGTAGCCTTTGTTATTGAGTTGGATCAGCAGTTCATCAACTGTGAGGCACCACAGAAGTGGCGAAAGAACTCCTCCCTGTGGACATCCCCTTGTCGCCTGCACTGTCTTTTCCTTGTCAAATAACTTGACTTTTACAACTCTAGTGTTGAGCATTGCCATAGTCCATCTTATCGTGGTGTTATCGATCTGATGGTTTGTCATTGCTCTTTCAATAGAGTGGTAGGAGGTGTTGTCGAAGGCACCTTCTATGTCTAGAAATGCTCCGACTGTGTACTCCTTGTACTCGAAGGTTCTCTCAATTTTCCCCACTAGTTAGTGTAGGGCGGTTTCACATGACTTCCCTGTTTGGTAAGCATGTTGATATTTGTGAATCGGGAGTGAAGTTAGGGCTTCCTCCCTCCAGTATCTGTCTACTAATCTTTCCAACGTTTTAAGGAGGAATGACGTTAGGCTGATAGGTCTGTAAGATTTAGCTTCTGCATAGCTGCTCTTACCAGGCTTAGGGATAAATACTACTTTAGTCACTCTCCAGGCTTGGGGAATGTAGCCTAAGGCAAGACTTGCTTGGAACATGTCTTTGAGTGGGTTCAGCAGTATATCCCTTTCTGCAGCATTACGGGTTGTATGCCGTCGTTTCCAGCAGATTTGAAAGGACTGAAGAGGCTAGTTGCCCATCTAATCCTTTCTTTGCTGACTATTCTCTTAGCTGTTTCCCAGTCTTCCCTCCTAGGGGTATGATTGAGTTCAGCCAGAGTAGGTTGTTCCACTGCTCCGGGTAAGTGAGTTTTTATCAAAAGAGATAAAGTCTCCTCTTTCGTTGTAGTGTATTCTCCGCTTTCTTTTTTAAGAGTGCCTACTGGGTTCATGGCTTGCTTTGAGATGATTTTGTGGAGTCTAGCTGTGGATCGCGTGGTCTCCACCTCCTGGCAAAACTTTTTCCAGGCTGCTATCTTAGCTGCCTTGATCTTTTTGCCATAGTCTGTGAGAGCCTTGTAATAGTTCTCCCAGTTATTTGTGGCTTTAGACCTGTTAAACAGACGTCTGACTTCTTGTCTGGTCTTTTCTAGGTCTTTATTCCACCAATTTGTGTGTTTTTTGCTCTTTGCTGACTTGGGTCTATTAGAGGGCAGCTACTCTGAAAGGAGTCAATCATGGCCTCTTTTAACCGGTCAGCATTTGACTCTAAAACTACTTTATTGGGAGATCTGAACTTTAGGTGTTCTATCTTCTCTTGTACTTTTTGTTTATATAGGTCCCAGTCTGTCTTTCTTGGGTTGTAGTAAACTCTTTGGCTTACTTCCCGTTGAGACAGTTCAAAGGTTATATAATTGTGGTCAGATAGTGATGGTTCGTCTGAAACTTGCCATTTATTCACTGATTGACTAATTCTCATAGTGGTTATGGTAATATCTATAACTTCATGTCTATTAGTGTTATAAAAGGTTGGAGTGTTACCTTTATTGACTACTACTAGATTGTTAGTTAAGATAAATTCTAAAAGTGACTCACCTCTTATGTTACAGTTGGTGCTGCTCCAAATGGTGTGGTGTGAATTTGCGTCGCAGCCTAGGATGAGGTCTAGATCGTCTTGGGAGGCAGATGAACTAGGTTCTCTAGTTCCTCGCTAGGCGGTGGGTCCCTGGAATCGGATAGAAGGTAGACGGAGCTTATAATGGCTTGGTCACAACCTTCATCATTATTCCATTTTATTTTAATTGTGGTTATGTCTCTAGAAAAGAATTCCATTAGTGGTAAACAGTCTAGGTTATTTCTTATAAGTATGCATGTTCTAGGACTTGCATGACTATAAATAAGCTTACCTTTAGCACCCCCTAATCCACGGACTTGTCCCTTAACTATCCATGGTTCTTGGATCAGTGCTAAATCGATGTCATCTGCTAGCAGCTTTCTGCTTAGACTTGCAGTGGCTGCTTTGCAGTGGTGGAGGTTAATTTGAACTACTTTCAGGTGCTTCTTTCCTATCCTTGGAGCGGATGAGGAGAGTGACCTTGTTGAGGCCTAGGTGCGGCCTTTTTCTGCTCGGAAGACTGTCCTTGACTGGAAGTCTGGACTGTCAACTCTGCAGTAGAGGCACACTGTTCCATTTTTGTCTCGGTCACCAAAGTCTGAGCATCAGTGATCAGAAACGGTGATGACTCCATCAGTGTGTCGTCTTCACCATGTGAAAGAGCAGTTGTTAAATCCATACAAGTGAGTATTTAATGCAACTGTAACAGGTTTGGCTAAATTCTTCTGGAGGGCGCCTGGTATCCAGAAGGCTCCGTTCATGACGCATATTATAAGCCCCTGCGCCTACACCTGCTGGTGCTCTGTTTTGCACGGGTCGCATAACACATTCGAAAAGGGGATTTTGGAACCAGAAAGGCTGATCTTCTAGACAGCCATGCATCTCTTGAGCCTGGTCCCCCGCCGTGAGATTTAGGATTTTTATTGAGGTTTTCTCCTCTTGGTCCAAGCGGTGAAGCCAAGACCCCCAGCACAGATATCTCCCGTAATACATACCTACAGCAGAGATATCCATGTATGGTATAACGGCAATGACGTGACCAGAGGTTCGTCTTTGCCGGCATCGTTATCCCAAGTGCAGACCCTTAGCCACGACACGACAGCTGGGCTTGGGGGATGTTTATCGACTTCCCAGTCTAGATCCACAGGGTTCAGTCTCAACAGGGCCACCACGAGAAGGATGCAATCGCTAGAATCGCATATCACTGATCGTTGCCAGTGATACCCTGCGGTCTTCCTTGTTGTCAGGCGGAGGGTGCAAGACCTGAACAACTTGGCTGCACTGCCTCGGCATGAATCTTCACAGCGTTTATAGCCGTTCAGTTCAGCTGGCAATGCTCGGACCCCATTCTAACATAATTTAATTATTATCTGAGATGAAGTGGGGAATTAATGGCAAATACTTATTCGAGAAATATCATTCAACATAGTGGGTGTTAGATAAATAAAATAAAATTTTATAGTGTGTTGGACTGTGAAATATATGCTAAACTAAATCACTAAATACAAAAACATGTAATCCAATTTGTAGGCGGTTAAAATTATGAAAATAAACCCTTTATAAAAGTTTAAAAGCTATTTGGTGTATAAAGGGTTGTAAATTAAAAAAAAATGGCGTGGTGAAAATACAAGTCAAATGTTAAAAGATTTAAAAAATGTGAAGAAGAAGAGGATTAAAATAAATGGATCTGGTGAGAATGCCTAAGTAATACAGTTATAATCTACAAAAGCAAATTTCTGGAAGAGGATGTTGAACTGAGATTATTGTCAAATTACATTGTATCACATGAATTGGATAACAAGGAATGGTTTTTACTGGAAGTGGTTTACATCGAGATTGTTAGCAGAATGAGCGTTTTATGGGTTGAATAGGAGATTTTGATCTAAAGGAGTTCTAATTCGATAAGCTTGTCATTGAAGTGACATCTTATAACTTGCATCTAGTCGGGGTTCGTGATACTAAGTCGTCGGAGGCTTGAGGATTTTGGTAGGACGACGTGGATGGTGTTTGCTGCTAACAGTACTACTAGAGAAAGTTGGTGCCTTGTCGTGTTTTGGACTGGAAGTCTTTGTGGATCCAGGTGTTTTTGGCGGAGTTCGGACTGGGATTTGTTTGGACGTTGAGAGATCTTTGTGAGATTGCTGGATGGGTTTGGCTTGGTAAAGCAGAGGATCGAGTCCACGAATGGGTGACCGAATACAGGTATTTAAATTTAAAAAAAACTGAAAGAAAAAGATAGAAAGAGTAAGTGAGGTAATTTTAAAGAGGGAAAAGTTACTATTTGATATTTGTTGAGTGACAAGTAAATGTAACGGGAAAGTATTTGTAATTGATTTTGCACTTGCATAATTCAAAGTGACAGGTGGCAGACGTTTAAGTTGTCATGAAATAAGAGAATCAAATTTCAGGAATAGAAGCAGTCTAGATTATGAGCGAATCCTACCTGTGTTTCAATAAGAGTAAAATGTTTCTACCGGAGTTAGCAATTTAATAATCTTGATAATCCATAATATAAAAGGGCTTCTTCTTCTTAGTCGCAACTCGCTTCCGAGTATCGCCCCTCCTGTTAATTAGAACCTGTAACAGCCCGCCATAGCTCTCTATCTTCTGCACTTCTCATTATTTCGGTCATCGACAGATTGGCCAGTTTTTTTATTTGATCAATAAATCTCACTGGTGACCGACCTCTTCTTCTTTTTCCATCAACCTTGCCTTGTTCGCACAATTTTTCCATTCCTTCTCGTCTGATTATGTGGCCAAAGAATCGGAGTATTTGGCGTTGAATTGTCGGTAGTAATCGTTGGTTGGTGTTAATATTGAGTTCTCTTAGTATGGAGAGATTAGTTCTCCGCGCAGTCCAGGGGATTTTTAACATGCGTCGGTAGCAGATCATCTCAAATGCTTCAATCCTTCTGCGACACGCTGAGTTACCTGAGTATAGTTCATTTTCACTCAAGAATGCAAATCGTAACAATATCAATTAATAAACTTTAGAATAAAGCTTATGCCAACAAATTCAGACATCGTCGATAAAACCAATTTAAAATTTAGAGCACCTATATTAAATAAATAAGTAATATTAAATATACTTGGTTATAACTAAAACTGCATTCCTATTCATTCCAAAAAAAAATCTGGTGTGATACACTCACACAACTTCCTTTTACAGTGATCTTATAATTAGTCAAAAATTTCATTTTTAATTTTTAACCATTTGTTAAAAATTTTCAAAAATTACAAATTCTACAAAAACGGTACAAAATCGAGTGTTAGTTGAAGAGACAAATTTTCTCTAGAATTTTAAGGTGAATTCAAAAATGTAATAATATACCGGGTGTTTTATTTAAAATAGGAGTTAATAAAAAAAATAGAAAAAATAACAAAAGAAACCCACTTTAGAAGTATTCAACTGGAAAGTCACCTATCTCACATCAATACACATTAAAAATGTAAGAAAAATGTAAAGTTTAAAAAAAATTGTTAGAGCCGTTTTTGAAAAAATCGAAAAAAACTGAAAAATCACAAGAGTAAACACCTACTTCCGGTTATGCGATTTTCTTCAAAAGCTTGCTGTCTCATCTACATAGTACACAAAACTTATATATGAAGTTTCAATGCCATACCTCTTTTCGTTTTTGAGATATTCTGTTCACAGACACACACACAGACAGACAGACAGACAGACAGACACACAGACAGACAGACCAATGAAAAAAAAATATGTTTTTTGGGATCAGGGGACTCTAAAACGTGAAGATCTGTTGAAAACTCAATTTCGAATTTTTGGGGGGAATCCAATACTTCCTTTATAGTAGTAAAAGGAAGTAAAAATGATCTATACCTTTAAAATATCTCTAAATTACTAAGATCGAAATGGCTATTTTTGTATCTAGAATGCGAAATGCTACTTTTGCGTTCGATAATGGAAGTTATTTTGCCGAGCTTTAGCGAGGCAAAATACCCATTCGAGAACACAAAAGCATTTCGCATGCGAGATGCAAACAATGATTTTTCGAAAATGCAATAAAACTAGTATGAGAATAAAAAAAAAATAAATAGGGAAACTGTCAACGTTAATTATTGACAATTTTATATTTCATAAACAATTAATTTATATTTGAACCACGGCCTGCTGAATTGTTTGACAAACGTCAAAGTGACGTATAAATTTAACTCACTGCAATATCGGCACTTTCAATTTACATGTAGTACAACATAAATTATAGTCATGTTTATAATAGTTATTAGTATCTATTGAAATTTTAAATTACTTAATAAAAAACTAAAGTTAATTAATAAAATCATAAATAAGTTAAAAAAATGACAATTTTTTTAAAATTTCTTTTATGTTCTAGAACGCTAAAGAATTTTGCATTCTAGAACATAAAAGTATTTCGCAGTTAAGTGACAAAAAGAATCACTTTGCATACTGAGAATTTAACGAAAATGTCAACATTTGATGACAGTTTTCGAAAAAAGTTATTTCGTTGCTTGCTTTACTGCTGCATATGTTTATTTGAAATACTCAATAAAGCGCACGTCACAAACAGGTTTGAGAGATTACTTTTTATTTTTTATATTTAATTATTATAAATGAAGCTGCATAAAATAATTTCTAGAAATTTTCCTTGTTTAAACATGCTTTTAAACAAGTTTAGAGTTCTTATTTGGATTTCCTTTGCACCAAATTCTGACAATGTCAGTGATGAACACGAAAAACTCTTTTATCAAAAGGTTTTCTGTATTTAGAAACACTACTCAGGAACATGGGGCAGTGGAAACCTTCTGACCATTGCTGGGCGACCATAGAAAATCTTATTTTTTGTTAATTTACTAGTTAAGTACCATTTAAAATCTAAGAAGTACATTTTTTTCAAAACCTTGCTTGACAGAGAGAAACTACTTTTGTTTTAGTCGTAAAAACTTTATAGGTCGCCTAAACAGCATTTGGTGATACAAATCAATAGGCCAGATATTGGTAGAAACGTTGATGTCTTACGATTGCCAAGTATAAGTACTTTGTAGTAGGAAGAATATAACGGACATACCCCAAATAGTTTGATCACATCTTGAGAATGTCAGACCAAAGATGGTTACAAAGAACATTTAAATGGAATCTAACAGAAAAGACAAATAGGAAGATCGCCAAACTCGTGGAATGGGGGTATTAACAAAACAATGAAACATAGACACCTGAACTAAAAAGCATATGACCATGAAAGTTGATGAAAGGTAATGGATAGGTAAATGGTTTTCAGCTGCAATGTACCCTACTGTAATATAATTATTTTATTATATGCTATGCAGTCCGAATACACAGTAAATCATTGCATCAAAACCCAACTGAACAAGAAATTACATAACTATTGTTTCTACAAATATCCGTTTTGCACTTCCGGGACTAAAGTAAAAATGATACCGTAACTATGGTAAATTTATGTACACACGAGGTTAGTAGGTTAGGTTTTGTTTGTCATTTGACACACACTGACGCAAAAGTTAAAGTGCAAATCTCGAATTTGACATATACTGACAATACACTTCAGTACTGCCAACAGTGCCAACTGATTCAGGCTATTCAGGACCTGCTGCAATTCAGTTTTTAATAAATTGTAATTGTCAGTTTCCAAATTGACAGATTCCAAATTTTGGAAATGTTTGATGATAATGTTCCCAAAAGTGCAAAAAATAGCGTATATACCTCGGGACTAAAGTGCCTAAATCCCTTGAGTGGTTGTTGCTCTCGGGCTTCGCCCTCGAGGCAACAAACTCCACTCGCGGGATTAAATGGTGCACTTTAGTCCCTCATAATATAATATACTATTATTACTGCAAAGCAACAAAAATGTTCTGTACTCCATTCACTACAGTCCCGGATTGTCAATGTCAAAATCTAATTAAAAACAATCCTTTACATCATGGTTAATACTTTTAAGTCAAGCTATGGGTAACTAGAAACAATTAATTAAGTTACTAATGTTAAAACTATAAATTATAGGTTATGGTTAAATTATAGTAATTTGTTATACAAGACGATAAAGTTAAATTTTATCCACGAGTGAATCGTTTAACGTCGAGACGAAGTCGAGACGTTAATGATTCAAGAGTGGATAGAAATAACTTTATCATCGTGTATAATACAATATTTTTTTCTATAGCAAGAACTTTAACAATTTCAAAAGAAAATAATGACAGTCAATCACATTTCAAAATGTCAGTAGCTAGATTGGGTTGCTACGAAAATACGAAGCTGTCATATTTAATTTAAACAAGTTAGAAAATTAAATTACTTTATCTATCCTTGATGTTAAAGTGCTACTTTATCTACCCTTGCTGTTAAAGTAAAACTTGACCTTTTGTTTTGAGTTGATAAAAGCACACTTTAACATGTGCTATAGAAAAAAAATATTTTTTATTTCGAACTGACTTAAGCAAAAATAAATAAAAGTTGCAGGTAACGAAAATGCAAATTTTAAAAATTACGTTTTTACGTTGTCCAACCTAGTAGTAACAAAAAAACCAACAGAAATTCAACAGTGCTACCATAACGCGTCATTTTTGACAATCCGGGACGATAGTGAATAGAGTATAGTCATTTTACCGCACCGGCATGCGTAAAAACACTGAGTAACTGCAAAATCGTAGTTACGGTGGACGTCAATTGTGTGAAAATCTGTTGCTTACATGCCAGAAAGCGAAAAATGTTTTTAAACTATTATATAGGTAACGAATTTCTACGTCCCTAGTTTCCAATTTCTTCTATCAAAACATTTATCTTCTGTCAGGAGTCTTTATTCATTGCTTCATTGACATCGTCTTTCCAACTTCATCTAGGTCTTCGTCTCTTACGCCGTTCCGATGGTATCCACCCGAGTATTTTTCTTGCCCATTTATTATTTGCCATGCGCTTAACGTGCCCAAACCACGTTAATTATCTTTGCTCGACTGCCATAGCTTCTTCTCATATTCATCCGCTGTCTTATGTCTTCATTTCTGATTCTCTGCAAACTTGACACGCGACAACTTCTTCTCGTACAGTCCATCTCTGGAGCCATTAGTTTTCTTTTATTTGCTTTATTTAAATCCCACCCTTGGCATCATAGAGCATTACACTCTACACAATGCTATGGTATAAACGACACTTTGTTAACTTTCTGATGTATTATCCCAAAATCCTGAATTTAATTCCCCAAGTGCTCTCTCATCTTTATCCTTTCAATACTTTTGTCATTGCTGGCTCCACTTTTATTAAAGGTAACTCCTAATTATTTGCATTTTTCGACCCTTCTTATGCTTGTATCTCCCACTTCTAATAGTAGATTAGGGCATTAATTTGTGCCAAGTGCTGAGTATTCACATTCGTCAATAGTTATGTACAGTCCTGCTTTCCGATACTGTTCCTGGAGTTTACAAACCATATAATTCACATCATCTTGGTTTTCCGCAATTACTGAAGCAATTGACTGGTTCGATTGGCGTACCACCAATAAATTATTTTCGCTCAAAGGGGATGTTGCCTTTAAAAGCTATCACCTTAGTCCTTAAAGTAGAGATGTCTAAATTATATATTTTTTTCTATAGCAAATGTTAAAGTCTGCTTTAATCGACTCAAAACAAAAGATCAAGTGTTACTTTAACAGAAAGGGTAGATAAAGTAGCACTTTAACATCACGGGTAGATAAAGTAATTTAATTTTCTAACTGTTATTTATATATATATTTATATTACATACAGCCGAGTTTGCTTAAATATTACAGAGAAATATTAAAAAAAATAATTAATTATTCTTCAATTTTAGGTAAAGATAAAGTAGTTCATGATACATATCGTTTGATTGGTAATTAAATTTGCTGTTTAATGGCAAGATGGCCCTTAGTAGGTGCCATTTAAAAAAAGTGAATTTTTGTTGAAAAATGTGTTTAGCAATTTTTATTCTTTTAGTAAGTGTTTGCTATTGACTTTATTGATAAAATAGCTATTATTATTAGTTGCTAGAGTCAATTAGAACATATTTTTTTAAGTCACAGCCTTCTATCGTAAAAATAAAAGTTGTAAAAATATTTTTCTGTTTGAAAAAATAAAAATTTGGCGATACTAGTATATGTAATTTGACTTGTAGATTCTGAAACATAAAATATACAGGGTGCTTTACTTAAAAAATCAAAGTTGGCATAATTTCCGGTGAAACCGAAAGTCGGCCATTATGACTATATCTATCGGTCAATCAGCAATTATCTCTAGTGTCTTCATATAAAATTTTATCGAAATCGATTCATAAAGAGGATATAAGCATTGCCCTGGTCTCATTGTCACCCGGGATACTCCATGATCTAGTGCTTTTCCCAATTTAATTGACTTAACTCGCATAGGCGTAACTAGCGCTGCGGGAGGGGGGGGAGACAGTCCCTACCCATAGTGCCGTCTGGACCACCCCAGAAAAATAGAAGTTAAATACATTTTAAAATTTGCCTTGTTTATTAACCCATTTACACTAAGGGGGTGGTTATAGACCTCCACAAGTTCTTACATTTTCTGGTTTTATTACCTTTTTTGGCTTGAAAAATATTATAGTATAAATACCATATGTTTGACGGATAGCTCTAATGAATAATAATATGCAAGAGAAAACATTATTACTGCAAAAATAGAATTTAGTTTTGCTAATAATAATTAACTTTGAAAGGACTGTTTTCACTTATAATCTCATAAGACCATTAATTATTTCCGGCATTTTTTAGAGTGCACAAAAACAACGTATTAATCGACACGAGCGGTACGCGAGGGCCGATTACGTTATTCTGTGCACGAGAAGAAAATTACCGGATATGAATTAATGCTAGAAAATCGTAGTAACACGGCCATAAAAAGTAAAATTGAAATTTTTCTCGAAAATAAAATACCAAATGATATCAAAAATGTATTCATAGTAAGTTGTTAATATGTTGGTATCACTATAAGTGTATGTCAAATTCGAAGTTAGCAGGTTAGGTTTTGAGTCAGTTTTGACACAGACTGACGCAAAACCTAACCTGCTAACCTTGAATTTGACATAGACTTACAGTGCCACCAACATTTTAACAACAGTGAATGTCAAAAAATTATCGCCTATTAATTTCAGTTAGGTTACTCAACTTAAAAAGATTATCAAGAACTTTTTTTGTTGGCTTGGAAACCAAACTAACATTTTGTGACGAAGGATTAAGGGTCGGCCTTACCTGGTAACGAAAGTTATATTTGGTGTTTTTCCGGCTGTTAATTATCGACCTAAGTTGACTAACTCATCGGGAAGGGTCGGGGTTCAGCTGAGCTGCAAAAAAACCATGGGAGATGACTCCAGGTCCTCGACGTCGACAAATTCTTGGGTCGAACCTCCCCAAGGTAATGGACAAACCCAGCAAACCAACTAATAGCAAAACCAATAACTAGTAACAGTATTTATTTAAACAACTGCATGGCCATTCATGGTTTAAGAGATTTCTATGATAAACTCAATAGGTTTGTTATGACAGTTCAGGTAAAGGCTTGAATGCGCTCCTAACAGTAATAAATAATAAATAAATTTTGGTCGTTAAGCGACCGCGAACGGTTCAATAACCACAAACTTTCAAATACGCGATGACGTTAATATATAACCTCAACAGCTGAGTTTGTGTGCACGGGCCCAACAATATCCCGCAGCAGATCCCGTCGATAAACGCAGCCAGGCTGTAACATAAATGAGTTCAAACGTCCTATAAAGGTTTAATAGAGTAACCGCGAGTTATAATGCATTACACAGTACCAAACCCCCAAGTAACGTTCGACACATTTGACCTGGTCGTAGCGAAGCACATCGCACCGCCAGGGTCAGTGAATTAAACGTAACTACCAACACCGTAAACAGGGCCTCTAAACTATTATACTATTAAACAGCTAGCGCTAAAAATGCAACTACCAATAACTTTATGTTAAGATACACAAGACGAGACGTTTCGCATGAAATGCCCTATTATCATTTATACAACTAATTGCTAAAACATTTGCACACTCCAATAACCAATTCGCATCATCCTCGTAGGCTTGGATAGCACGTGCCGAGCTAGAAGCTGCAGGCGCCTTCGTGGCACACCTGGGGAAGTGGCATCAGGCAACGAGGAGAGGAAATCGGCAGCTCCCGTCTGCAGGGACGACTATCCCAGGGGCCTTGCCTTGAGGCCAGTGGACAAGCGAACAAACTGCAGGGAGGCGACGTTTCCGAGCGCTTCTAAGGGGTGTGGCGCAGAGTGGTTTTCAATACCCTTGCGAAATCCAGGGAAAAGTTGGCTAAAAGTGTACAAAATTTCTAGGTGAGCCCCGATAAGGATGTAAGAGCTATCGCAAACACACCTGAGGTTAATATGCAGCCAAATGTAGACGTTCAGGTGGTAAAAGTTGGCCGAAATAATTCCGCCGAGGCATTAGACGTAAAAATACTAACATTAACCAATAATTCAAACGTCAAAAAGGCATTTGTGCTTCAGATCCTTCACATTTAATGAAGTTGAGCCAAACCAATTGGTTTTTTAGAGCACTAAGCCGTGGGACACCCAACTTGCTTGCACTAATTTTCAATGGAAAAAGAACGAGAGAAACCAGCCACAAACCCACCAATGCAGGTTATCAAAAACTTCCCAAAAATATTGGCAAGAAAGCCCACAAAAAGTCGTTGAAGAATGGAGTGTTCTCAAACATAACATCACTGCAGTTTCAGGCTAGAAATTTATTATCACCAGAAGAAAATAGGGTTGCCTACCCAGACAGGTGGAAATGTACTGTATATTTGGGGGAAATAAATGCGAATAGTAGAAGTATTGCCTGAGAAACCACCAATTAACAAAATGCTTAAAAATAAGATACAACTGGTTAATTTTCACTAATGCATGCAAAACTACAAATTATCCGTAACAATTTGTTTTCTATTGATTCTTAATTAGTCTCGTAGGATTTTCGTCTGAATATTTTTTTTTAGTTAATTGTGCACCATTTTTGTGAGTTTCTCTTAAGTTTTCTATAAATAAAAAGGATTAATTTAAGTGCATAGAAAATCAATTGCAATTATTTAATTTGCGGTTAAGTAAATGAGCTGAAAACTTGAGTACATCGCTAGCTACTCCTTGCCCTGGACACATACAGCTACCTATTATAGGCTCATCCAGTTCAGACTTAAAGGCCCGCCGCACATTGAACGTAGGACAGCACAGCGTAGCATAGCATAGCACAGCCGAGATTTTTGTAACACATGCTTTTAAATTAATATCCGCATATTGAAGATAGAGCAGGTGCAGCAAAGGCAGAGACCTGGGTCGAGCCTGTCTAATCTGTGGATGGTACACAGTTTCCTATGTCCTGTGTTGGTTGATCTATTTGCTTGTTCATAAAATTTAAAAATAATTAGCGAATATGGAACTACTAATTGAGTTAGTGGAGGATGAGGATTAATATGAGGAAAAAGTTAAAGGATGAAATTTGCCAAAAAATTTCCGAAGAACTCAACTATGCAAACGATTTTATAAATTATTTATTTACTCTACGTACACCAGAGGTTCTGCTATATTTTCCCTTTCAAATGAGTTTCGCCTCTGGTGTGGTTTACACGTTGAGTTATCGTGCTCTTTTGCTTTTTTCTCCTGATGAAGCCCTTACGAAAGTGGGCGAAACGTTGAGTTCTTCTATCTCAAAAGTGACACCATCCATTTCCGGACGTTGTTTGTTACTTATCGGTTAGAAAACTATGGACAAAGGTGCAAGGTTAGACCCAGGAAAGAAAACGGAGTTTAGAAAGAAAAAACCAAGAAGAATGTGAAAATAATGATGCTAGTTTGTACCAATTCTTGTTTTTTTATCTATGTACAACACTACCAAAAATTTACCAGCTTTAAATAAAAAGGGTACTATTTCATGGAGTGTAGTGGGAAGAAAAAATGGTGCAATTTCAAAGTGTTTCACTATATCCATGTAATGCTGCACAAAGTTCCCAATATATTGAAGGATGCAGTGACCCGTCATTAAAAAGTTATTTACAAAATTGCAATGTGTTACGTGTAATTTTACATTTAGATACAGTTAAGGATTGTTTGGATAATTTCTTAGCTTAAATGCATTCATATAGTTAGATTCACCTGCATACGTTAGGTGTAGCTTTGGTTGCATACTCATTTTTGCAATTTTTGGGACTTTTGGTAAAAATCCTTGATTTTTAGGGAATTTTGTGTAACAATTTTGAAAATTGTTTTGATAGTACGATTTCCGGCGACAATTTTTTAAGTTTTCCTTTTTGGAGCTGCATGTGATTTTTGGGAATTTTCACTTAAGTGGATTACATAGTTTCCATATTTCTTTGAGGAATCTGCCATCCAGAAATAGGAAATGGGTGTTATATTGCTAAAATGAATCCGATTGTATTGGGATAAATATATATTTCTGCAATTTACTTACTCGAGGCCACATTACAACTCTGGTATGTTAATTTATGGTTGCCGTAGAACATTTTTCGATAACGTCTCGTATTTAGGCCTCCTCGTCCTAGTTTGCTGTATCGTTCTCCGATTTTTCGGGATCTATTATGCCTGTGGCATTGGTGTTACTTGGCTAAGGCACCTGGAGCAACAATTCCGTTCCAATCCGAGCCCCTCAGCACATGTGATAGTTCGCATGCAAGGCTTCTCCCCATGGTGACTGCATTCGACTGCGTTTCTCACCTGCAAAGTTAGATGAAGCCCTGACTTTTTGGAGGTTATTCAAGCTGGTGGACATCTTAATAGCTATCCCCCATAGCTGTTGATGTAGCGATCCTTCTGTGCACGATCCAGGTATCTACAACACCTAGTGTTATCTACCTTTTGGTGCTTATTGAACTGAAACTATCGTTCGTTATGGCACTATGACCTTTACTTTATGTATTGTACTTACCTAGGTATATGCTAGCGAAATTCATGCTGTTTTACATGCGGAATATTGTATAACTTCGTTGTACACCACGTGCAATTACTTTTGTGTAATAGGATAATGTCATTCTATGCATTTAATATCTTTACGTTTGGTAGTACTGCTTTGGTTGCATTCAAGTTTCAAGTACTTGTCAGTGTTTCAAAATTTAAACCATTATTGGCGGAGGTCTCCGGGAGCATTAATTTGACATTTCACATAATATGAGCACCGTAAATACACCATTTTATGTGTATTAGCACTCCCCTAGGCGAAATGGTACCAATTCGAAGAGGTTCGCGACTAGATAGAGTATTTACCTAATTAATCAAGCGATTTAGAACTTACTATTCTCCCGCATTCCGGTATCGCTGTTTTTAATATATTTAAGTCACTATCGTAGTTGATACACGGGTACTCGAACGAACTGCGATTATCGTAGTTACATTTTCGACTTTATTAATATAAAATCTTGTACATTACATACCACTAAGATTACATTTACAAACTATTCCATTTAATCACAGAATTGTGTTGCCTTTTCCAAGTATGACACAGAATTTTGAATGTGTACAAACTGTAAATAAATAACTAGGTTATTTCGAGTCTTGGTGTTTTCTGTCTTTTATTATTTTTTTTTTGTGAAACAGCTAGTGGTTTAGGAATTTACACGGCCACCTGTAGGTTTCCTGGTTTGGACCGTCTCAAACCAGTGGCGCTTCCGGACAACCCACCCCATCCTGCTCAGGACCTAGCTTGGCAAACGTTTGCTACACGACTAGACGATTCCTGTAGGTACCACCCTGCTGTGAAGTATTTATAATTTTTGTTTTTACGTGCGAATAAATTCCCGTGTGTAGCAAATGTAATAAATGCATAATAATAATAATAGTAATAATATTAATAATAATAGTACTATTAACTGATATTGTATTTAACTTATGGAAATAATAAACATTTTCGTGAAACAAACTGCTAATTTTGCTATGGTTCTTATAAATTGTTGCGCATTATATCCTTGGCCTTTAATATCCTCTTTGATTAGTCCGCAAACTTCAGCTTCCTGGCTTTTGTTTAAATAACAGTATTTGTTTAAATGACCATCTGTTAATTCGTTTAATAAGATACACTCGACATGAGTATTTCTTTTCTTCATAAATTCGCTCTTTTAAATTGACCTTTTTATCTCTTTAGAAGCACTGTTTAACGACGTAATATTGTTAACTTATCTTCTATCGACATCGTATTTTCCTCTCACCCTACATGTAGAAAACTGCGTTAAATGTGCGGTTCGAACACGAAGTGTAGGAGAGGAATAGTTTCCTATGCTATGCTGCGCTGTGCTGCCCTACGTTCAATGTGCGCCGGGCCTTACGGTGACTTGCTACTTGGATGTTTGCCTTGCCTAACGAGTTCAGTTTATCGCTTTGAAGAGTACGATCCAGAATATTATGTTTGTAACATCTGGACCCTTCTCATAAGGGTTGTTAAACTTTACGCTCGTCGGGTAGCTTTTAAACAGTCGGAGATAATTTTGGTTCCTCAGATATATGATAGTTTAACATACAAAAACAGCATCGGGATACAATTAAACAGTTTAATGTGTTTACCTGTGATACATTTAGATATATCGACATTAATTAATAACAAGAAATTACAATAAACTCGTGTGGACTGCTGGTGTAGATAACAGGCGTTCTTATCGGGGTGGACGGCCAGGCCTTGCAGGTGCGGTTGATAAGCGAACACGTTTCTGACCTTGCGGACTAGGTAGCTGGAATCAAAACAGAATTAAACGGTCTGCCAATTATACAGTAAATCATATCACGGCTCTAGAGATTTTACTGATAGTGCAGGGGGTGAAGCCCGCCTCTAAATTCATTTAGGGACGTCTGGAAACAGATAAACTAACAACGCCGCATTGCGTTAATAAATATGACTTTAATTTCAGAGTCCGAGCGCCGACCAAATATTGCTGCTTTTCCTCCAAAGCCGGCCGGGAAATTTCGTGCGCTCGGACTATTTTCGACTGGTGAATTGAAATTACAACGAAATGCTAGTTTTAAAGCTTGAGTGCGGGCTGTTTTGATTACGTCTGGAAATTACAATGAATACTGTTTTATCCTGCAGGTACTGATTAAGTCAGTGCCCAAATTAGATTTAAATATGCAGAACGGGTGCAGGTTATTCTAATTATGAATTAAAATTAACAGGAGAACAATTTATGTTCGTGGCGTACACCTTAGAAGAAGGTGGCTGCGCTCGGCAACCTAGGGGTTTTTAGTACAGGAATAGTTAATAATTCGTGTAGCGGGTCCTCGAGGAGGGCATCCACTTCAAACGAATTGCAAGGGATTTTATTTGCAGGAGCGAGAAGAATTCGTGTAGCCGGTCTTCAGAGAAGCCTTCAACTTCGAACGAATTCTCTACAGGTTATTTAATTACAGGGCTTGTTAAAATTCGTGTAGCGGGTCCTCGAGGAGGGCATCCACTTCAAACGAATTGCAAGGGATTTTATTACTGGAGCGAGGAGAATTCGTGGAGCCGGTCTTCGGAGAAGTCTTCAACTTCGAACGAATTCTCTACAGGTTATTAATTACAGGACTGGTTACTTACGGATACCGGATGGGAATCAGGGATGATCGGGAGCGGGAGTCGGACTGGGGTCTGGAGAGTCTCTGGGAAAATCTCTGCTGGAATCTCTTGTGTGCAGCTCCTTTTATGGGCCCTAGAAAAGTCCTCAAGTGGGGACAGCAAGTGGGGATAGTGGCGCGCGACTTGACTCGGTACTTCCTTGTTATCTCTGGACGTGACGTCGGTCTCTGCGCGTTTATCATCACGGGCAATTATGAACAAGAGATAACGCGAGACTGGGCGATGCGTAAATTAAACACATTTTTATTGTGTAATAATAATTTACGCGGAGGCTAGCGTTACATATGCCGGTCCCTTCGGGGGAAACGGGAGCTCAGTGGACAACTTCTTCAACGAGGCTCTCAAAACAATACAGAAATAACCTGGAGGTCTGGTGTTTATTCGGATGGGACACCGAAAACATTCTAACTGGGAAACGCGAGGGTGCTAGATTTTTAGCGGGCGTTTCTTCGGAAACCATGTACCGGAGGTGTAAAATTTTAATATACAGGTTGCGTAAAAATTTTACTCTAAACTCTGGCCTAGCTGAACACAGAGGTTGCGGTTTCAACGTGTATTCGGGATATTTCTGCGGAGAAAAACAGGTTTCGGAAGCATTTAAATCTGTGAAAGCATACAGGTTGCAGGATAACCTTCTTTCACAAAAGCTATTTCACTAGGAAAATTGTAAAAGCTGCGGGAACCAGTACAGAAAGAAAAATGCGGCTTCCTTTTTACATTTTCTCCTCCAAGCTTCGATAATGAATCTACAAACTTTTGCTATTAGCCGGGTCTACGGGGGCAAAAGTACGCTTCAGGAGGAAACTACAATAACATCGATCGCAATTAAAATCAATCGCACTTTTAAAATCAATCGCACTTTTAAAATCAATCGCTCAGGACAGGGGAATTCATCTGTAATACTCCTTCACGCTTATCGGGATTAAGCGAAGAGTTTCAAACTCACGGAGTGGGTGTCGTCGCGGTATCGACTTACACCCGCACAAGCCTAGGACTCTCTGGAGCGCTTTCTACACTACGCTCTGGGAACGGTTGCATTAGTCGCGGTGTCGACCTACATTCCATTCATACCGGGATCCTCTAAGCGTGAAAAAAAACATCTAGGCTGCAGGATAGCCTTCTTTCACCCATAACGGAATCGCCGGGCAAATTGTAGAGGCTGCGGTGACCAGCATACAATTTCTGAAAAAAAAAACGGTGCACAGGATCTCTGGGGCGCATTCTAAACTACGCTCTCTGGAAATATAAGTGTGAAAATATCTAGGTTGCCGGGTAACCTTTCACACACACTAGAATGGCAAGGAAAATTGTAGAGGCTGCGGGGACCAGCATACAATTCCAAAAAAAACGGTGCACGGTATTCTGGTAAACACATTCTCGCCTTCGAGCTTCGACTATTCGTCTACGATCTCCTGTCATTATCCGGTTTTACGGTGACAGGAGCACGCTCCAAAAGGAAGATAACAGGGAAATCATTCGCACTAACTAGGGCGGCATTCAAACTCACATTCGGAATTCATGTACATTTACATTCTTCAATTTACAGGCGCACCAGGTGCTTACACGGGTACCTGCAGATATTCCGGCGGATGAGACATCAGGATTGTCTTTCAAGCGGACTGCGGACTACGGATTCTACGGGCGAGACATCGGGATTGTCTCTCAGGCGGACTGCGGACTACGGATTCTACGGGCGAGACATCGGGATTGTCTCTCAGGCGGACTGCGGACTACGGATTCTACGGGCGAGACATCGGGATTGTCTCTCAGGCGGACTGCGGACTACGGATTCTTCTGGAATTTCGGAAGGCGGTATTACGCGGGCGGTCCGTAGTATTGTCGGCAATTTAGCTAAGGCACCTCGGGGACGCAAAATCCCGTACCAGCAGTGAAGCCGCTGGCCCTTGAGGGTAGGAGAAGACTTTCTGGACTAGACAAGATCTAGACAGGATTTTATCTGGAGAGGACAGGAGCTGGACGGGTATCTGGGGGTTCTAGACTGGGACATCACGGTTTTCGGGTTTTGGTAGATTTCTCTGGACGGCTAGGCTGTAACAGGTTTTGTGCATTATTTAAATCACAACAAAATTTACAGGTTCGGTATTTGCAAAGTTTATCGGTCTCGGGCGCCATCTGGACACAGGAGATGTATGTGCATGTTTGCTAAACTATGTATATATCTGAGTCTAGGTTCCTGCTCGGAGACGCCATTGTAACATCTGGACCCTTCTCATAAGGGTTGTTAAACTTTACGCTCGTCGGGTAGCTTTTAAACAGTCGGAGATAATTTTGGTTCCTCAGATATATGATAGTTTAACATACAAAAACAGCATCGGGATACAATTAAACAGTTTAATGTGTTTACCTGTGATACATTTAGATATATCGACATTAATTAATAACAAGAAATTACAATAAACTCGTGTGGACTGCTGGTGTAGATAACAGGCGTTCTTATCGGGGTGGACGGCCAGGCCTTGCAGGTGCGGTTGATAAGCGAACACGTTTCTGACCTTGCGGACTAGGTAGCTGGAATCAAAACAGAATTAAACGGTCTGCCAATTATACAGTAAATCATATCACGGCTCTAGAGATTTTACTGATAGTGCAGGGGGTGAAGCCCGCCTCTAAATTCATTTAGGGACGTCTGGAAACAGATAAACTAACAACGCCGCATTGCGTTAATAAATATGACTTTAATTTCAGAGTCCGAGCGCCGACCAAATATTGCTGCTTTTCCTCCAAAGCCGGCCGGGAAATTTCGTGCGCTCGGACTATTTTCGACTGGTGAATTGAAATTACAACGAAATGCTAGTTTTAAAGCTTGAGTGCGGGCTGTTTTGATTACGTCTGGAAATTACAATGAATACTGTTTTATCCTGCAGGTACTGATTAAGTCAGTGCCCAAATTAGATTTAAATATGCAGAACGGGTGCAGGTTATTCTAATTATGAATTAAAATTAACAGGAGAACAATTTATGTTCGTGGCGTACACCTTAGAAGAAGGTGGCTGCGCTCGGCAACCTAGGGGTTTTTAGTACAGGAATAGTTAATAATTCGTGTAGCGGGTCCTCGAGGAGGGCATCCACTTCAAACGAATTGCAAGGGATTTTATTTGCAGGAGCGAGAAGAATTCGTGTAGCCGGTCTTCAGAGAAGCCTTCAACTTCGAACGAATTCTCTACAGGTTATTTAATTACAGGGCTTGTTAAAATTCGTGTAGCGGGTCCTCGAGGAGGGCATCCACTTCAAACGAATTGCAAGGGATTTTATTACTGGAGCGAGGAGAATTCGTGGAGCCGGTCTTCGGAGAAGTCTTCAACTTCGAACGAATTCTCTACAGGTTATTAATTACAGGACTGGTTACTTACGGATACCGGATGGGAATCAGGGATGATCGGGAGCGGGAGTCGGACTGGGGTCTGGAGAGTCTCTGGGAAAATCTCTGCTGGAATCTCTTGTGTGCAGCTCCTTTTATGGGCCCTAGAAAAGTCCTCAAGTGGGGACAGCAAGTGGGGATAGTGGCGCGCGACTTGACTCGGTACTTCCTTGTTATCTCTGGACGTGACGTCGGTCTCTGCGCGTTTATCATCACGGGCAATTATGAACAAGAGATAACGCGCGACTGGGCGATGCGTAAATTAAACACATTTTTATTGTGTAATAATAATTTACGCGGAGGCTAGCGTTACATGTTTAATAGTGTTTTATGTAGCAAAGAGAAGTTTGTGGTGCTTGAATTTTCACAGTTGCCAGCTCAAGATAGAGCAAAGAGAAATCACAATAACAATTAAGAGGACATTTATGTTTTCAAGAGAGTATTTGCTTCAACCATGCGGAGAAAAAAATGAAAATTGTGGCTCAAAAACGTGTAAATGGAAACCAAGTGATGTTTCCCAAAAAAATCTGCTTTTCCTGGAATAATAATTTTTACCGTCAACATTATTGAGTTGCAAGAGGTAATCTATACATTTTTTATGTTGTTTATGAACCGAGAAACAAGTTCTTGATATGCTACTTAGACATATAGTATTACGAGGGTAGCATTCATAATTTCTGCAAACCAATAGATCAAGTACAGCATGGAACTTAAACTTGCCATGAAACAAATGTTTCTCGTTTTCTAGTTTATCAGTTCAAATTTAGTTTTGCTAATTGCAATAGTTATACAGTTAATTTTGAAATAAGTGTAATTTGAGAACCATCATTTACAATGCCTTTAAAAGTTTTCTATCTCCGAACAAAAGCTTTGGATGACTTTGTGCTGCTTTTGGTGACCAAACGCTTTCGCATCAGAGGACTATTGCTGTTTTAATAAATTTAAATTTGAACGAGTTTCAGTCAGCGACGATTTTCGCGGAGGGGATTAATTTCAGCAGTTACCGAAATGAACATAGAACCTGTGCGAAGAATAGTTCAGGAGGACAATCGAATCACGTATTAAAAACATCTTGGACATTGGCATGACTGCAATAAACAAGATTTTACACAATCATTTGTTTGTAATAAAAGTCTGTTGTGAGTGGATACAACACAGTTTAACAGAAACACAACGACAGCATGTGGAATGGTATAAGAAATATGATGAAAGTAGATCTAAATCAGTTTACATCATAACTAGCAACGAAAGCTGGCTATATGCATTTGAATCCGAATCTAAGCGACAGTCTGCACAATATATGTTTCCAACAGATCCTAATCCAGTTAAAGTGAAGTAGTCCAGCCATTAGATACTTTTTTGGTTGCAAAAGGTTGCGGAGTTTTGAAACTTGGCACGATTGTATGCTTGGTGGGCCTAAGTATGACCCTAAGTTTGCGACCGCCGCTCGCACCGCCATCTTGAAAAAATGGCGGCCAAAATCAGTTTTTGGCATATAACGCGGCCATGAAAATTTTAAAAGAATAACATTTGCTACAAAATCGTTTCTATTTTTTTTTTGTCAGACTAATACATTCCGAGTTACAGTGCCGAACAATAGGGCAAATTTTTAAAAATCTCATATCTGGTACTTTTTACCAATTATGTATAAACTAGATGAAACCCGCGGCATATGCCGCATTTAAAATGTACGACGAATGTAATAACTTTTGTTGCACTAAAGAAAGTTTTAACAGAATGCTAGAGATTGGCAGTAAGGAAAAGTTCCAAAAAATATATTTTCAAATGGAAAGTCTCTGGAAAGGAAACGCTCGCCTCTGGAAGGCGTCCTAATTAATACGACGTTGTTGGAACGCAGTCAAAAAAGAATCAGGAAAGAATTAATACTCTTATGAGATTATATGTGAGAATTATTTGTGCCATCGAAATAATTTTCAGCTGCTTGCAATCTGTGTTTCTTTTCAGGTTTAAGCCGTTGAGGCGTTGAGCGTCATAAAAATATAAATCCGGCAACTCAAGTCT
This sequence comes from Agriotes lineatus, assembly GCA_940337035.1. Lineage (NCBI taxonomy): Eukaryota > Metazoa > Arthropoda > Insecta > Coleoptera > Elateridae > Agriotes > Agriotes lineatus. Next base: position 45,600,965 of record OW679194.1, read on the forward strand.
CCAGTTACGCCGTTACTGTTATTGTTAAATAACTCGATTAATTATTATTTCTTTGTCATTTTAAACTGGCATTATTATTATTATCTCTATAATAGCAACCATAAGTAACTGTTTATAATGTTTATATGCTAGCGAGTTGTTCTTAAATCGCTAGTGAATTAATAGTAGATTGTTCTACAAGTTAAGAAAAGTGAGAGTTTTCCATCGAATGTAAAAGTTTTACGTGAGCATGGAAAAATCACTTTTCCAATGTGTTGAACATGCAATTTTTCCGTGTAGTTGACAAAAATATCTTTTTAAATAATTTTGGTCAAAGTATGGAAGCGCAATGTTTACTGTACTGTATCAATACAGAGTCCGGCAACGAAGCGGGGGTGGAAGATATTTCTGAAACTATGAGAGTTACATGAATGTTGTGTATATAAAAGTTGTAGATACGAAAGTGGTGCACATTACTAAAATATTTTTGATTATACAGGGTGTCGCAAAAAAGTATGGCGATTCAAACTTACTTTTTTTTAAATAGAATGCCCTATATTTGGGTAGCTTAAAAGTTTTGTATTGAAATACTCATCATTTTCATATATATGTCTAACGTCAACTGTTTTGGAGATATTAACGATTTTATGCAAAAAAAATGCTGAACTTCAGGCGACTGCTGTAACCGACAGAAAACAATTGAATGAAGGAAAACCTTACCAAAAAATTATGATTTTTGTAAACTATTTTTCAAGTGTAAAATGGTGGATCTGGGTACTAATGTTATATAGGGTGCTCAATATTTGCAAATTTAATAATTTCGATTTTTTTTTAATGGAACGCCGTGTATATTTTTGTATTTTTGAAGAGCCTTTTTAATGAGCTTTCTTTTGATATGTTACTTCATACTTCTAAGTTCAACTGTTTTTCAGATATGTGTGTTTGAACATAAAAATAATTTAAACCCCTTAATATGCTTTATTTCAAGGGATAAAAAACAAACGCCCTAAAAATAGTGATTTAAACGCATGATCTCTATAAAAATAAAAGCACAAAACCAGGTTTAGAAAATATAAATTCAGTCAGTGTTGATACAGGAAATTATAGACACGAAAAAAACGATAAATGCAGGAATAAATTCATTCGACGGTCAAATTAAATCAGATAAAAAAAAAGAAAAGCCAATACACAAAAAGCTTATACGTAATTACACTAAATGTTCAAATAGTTCTCCTTTCCTGCTCTGAGTATTAAAGCTGTACAGGGAATTCATAATCTGCAAATATAATTAGTTTGATTTATTTAAATGGAACACCCTGTATATCCCTGTATTTTTAAAAAGTACTTTTAATGAGATTTCTTCTTCCACTTTATTTCATATCTCAAAATTCGGTCGATTTTCATATTTAATTTTCTCCTGCTTTTTTTCGCTTTTTTCGTATTGGTTATTTCTAGTTTTGAGTTTTTGGTTCAATTTTTGTATTTCAAGCTTGGTTTTATCTTTTGTTTGAAGAATTCAAGTGTTTAAATCATTATTTAAAGGCGTTTGTTTTTTATCCCTTGAAATAAAGCATCTTAAGGGGTTTAAATTGTTTTTTATGTTTAAACTAGCATATCTGAAAAACAGTTGGAACTTAAGAGGTATGAAGTAACATATCAAAAGAAAGTTCATTAAAAGAGCTCTTCAGAAATACAAAAATATATAGGGCGTTCCATTTGAAAAAAAATCGAAATTAAATTTGCAAATATTGAGCACTCTGTATAACATTAATAACCAGATCCACCATTTTACACTTGAAAGATAGTTTACAAAAATCATAATTTTTTGGTAACGTTTTCCTTCATTCAATTGTTTTCTGTCGCTTACAGCAGCCGCCTGAAGTTCTTGCATAAAATTTTTAATATCTCCAAAACAGTTGACGTTAGACCCATACAACTTTACATGAAAATGAAGAGTATTTCAATACAAAACTTTTAAGCCACCTAAATATACGGCATTCTATTTAAAAAAAAGTAAGTTTGATCGGCCACACTTTTTTGAGACACCCTGTATAATCAAAACTATTTCAGTAGTTTGCACCACCTTAGTACCTACAACTTTTATATACGCAATATTTATGCAACTCTCATAGTTTTAGAAATATCTTCCACCCCCGCTTCGTTGCCGGACCCAGTATAAATTAACCATTATACATTATAGAATAGAGCTTACTTGAAAATGGATGAATCTGTTATTAATTCATTTAGTTCATTTTTAGGTGAAATCAATATGATTTTGAGCAGTTATGAAAAGTATCAAAAAGTCACTTTTTTTAATGTCACCAATGGCAATGTGAAAAAATAATACATTATAAGAAAAAGAAAAGCATAATTTTTCCCAAGATGTGAGTTTGCAGCTCAAGGGCGATGCCGTGCACTACAAATACACAGAGGGAAAAATGGTGTTCTGCCCTGCCGTGTATATACAATTTTTTCAACCGCCAAGATCAGAACCGTAAGAAACATATTTTTCGACGACTGACATCGAAAGTAGATTTTTCTCACTGTCATTTGACAACAGAAAGTTGACATTTGCCGCTGAGCGTGCGTTTTCATCACTTTGCCGCTCGCCGAGCGTTTTGGGTTTCCACGTGAACAAAATAGGTAGCCACGTCCGAATGTTTCTTTGACAATGCTTGTCATTTGTCTAAATAATTGCGTCACATGTCTAATAGACTGCGCGAGTAATGTTAACTTGATTATCAATTAATATTTGCAATAAAATGAAATATGATATTTTCCATTAATAATTTGCTTAGTCGTCGAAAAAATAGTATGTATGTTTCGAGCTAAAAGTGCGCTTGCCGCTTTTGCATGATTGGTGGTTTCGGCTTTACCTCAACCAGCAATATTCATGCGCAAGCGGCAAGAATGCACTTTCAGCTCTTAACATACAATATACTATTTCATTACTCTAAATCAAAATTATGCTGTAATACGGATTGGGCCATAATTATATATAACAGCAATGAGATAACATGAACAACAAAATAGAATGCTTGAGTAAGTAAGAGATGACCATACGAAAAAAAAAAATTTTAGTAAGAATGTGTGGTTGACATCTGTCATAATTAAATGTGTGTTAGGCCTACTCGAATATTTGCTATTATGTTTATCTCTTTCTTACTCAAGCAATACGTGTTATTTTCTTGTTCATGTTATCTTATTGCTGTTACAGTGAAATTCCCCTTCGCGGATACACGGACACCTCCCTTGGACGGACAGTTTTTCATGGTCCCGACCGACTCTCATATAATTTGCATTGTGTTAACTCCCTCTTGGACGGACATTCTCTTGAACGGAAGCGGGCACAAGAAAATGTTCTCTTAAACGGACAAAAAACAAAATAAAAAATAAACGCCTTGTCTAATTTTTCTGTCGCAAGTGTCGCTGTTGCATTTCTCAATCGCGCCGCGCGCCAACTTCGCTGCTTGCCTTCACTAAGGGACTTTCCCGAGTTAACCGGGGATTCACCGACTTCAATCTTTGTGTACACGCGGGGATTCAGTATTAGTCTGACGTCTATGCAGAAAAGACACAGTGGGCGACACATTCATTGTAGAAATAGCCCCAAATATAAAAATTCTCACACTTAAACAAAAAATTGAGATTGTTGAAGTTCACAATAGGGAAAATTTAAGTGTGAGGAACTTATCCAAGCGTTTTGATATCGGAAAAACACAAGCTGCTGATATAATTAAACAAAATAAAGTATTTTGTATGTAGTAGTATTTTGTAAGGTAACAAATCCTTATTTTTTCCTTAAGTTTTAAGGTTTTTGTTTATTTTAAAACCAGTTACATACATATACGTTTTAAATGTCCCAATTTCTTTAATTACAGTTTTCATTAAAAAACCGATTTTTTTCGTATTTCTTTTAGGCGGACACCCCTCTTGAACGAACACTTTCAGTCGGTCCCGTTGGTGTCCGTCCAAGGGAGATTTCACTGTATACAGACAGATCAATAAAAAAACCAATTAGGGCAGGCTGTGATATGTGTTATACGTTTGGCAGTACTGAAGTGTATTGTCAGTCTATATCAAATTCAAGATTTGCAGGTTAAGTTTTACGTTGGTCTGTGTCAAACAATGAACAAAACCTAACCTGCTAATCTCGAATTTGACATAGACTGACAATACACTTCAGTACTGCCAAACGTATAACACATATCACAGCCTGCCCTAATTGGTTTTTTTATTGATCTGTCTGTATATAATTGTGGCCGCATCGGTATTTAGCAGTCTTTGAACTTATTTTACGAATACCATGACAACAGACATTTTAATTTTGTTTTATATTGTCCCTTGAGATAAAATGTGTTCTTTCTGTGACAATTCTTGTAACCTAAAATATGATTCACCATTCTCTATTTGTGATCGCCAACTGTCCTTGTATCTTAAAACAAAAGCAATTAAAACTTGTAAAGAAACTGTGACAGTAAGTACCTGAAAAAATTAATTGTGATTTTCCGTCAAATGTGTTTTTCCATCTTTATTGTTACTAGTCTTCTTCTTCTTTGGTCTGTTAGCTGGCGGCCCGCAACGAATACTCTGCTGTCGGTGCCGCTGGGTCTCGAACTCCATTTACGATTCGTTTCCATTCTTGAAGATTTTTGGCGACGTCTTGGGCATCGATAACCGATAATCGCTGATCTTTAAGTCGCCCTCGATATTCTTTAGCCAGGTTTTTTTCGGTGCAGATCGCTGAATTCTCCAGTCTGCCAGACGGTCTTGCCAAAGAAGTTTACATGGCAAACGGTTATCATCCATTCGGCAGACATGTCCGAACCATCGTAGTCGACGTTTTTGTATTTGTTCCCCTATCAGTGTTTGTTGATCACATCTTCCTGTAATTGTTTCGTTTCGAAGGCGGTCGCGGAGCGAGTCACCGAGAATTTGCCTCAAGCATCGCATTTGGAACACCTCAAGCTTGTCAAGGTCCGGCTTGAGCAATGTCCACGTTTCCAATCCATAAAGAAGAATGGCAAGGATCAGCGTTCGGTATAAGCATACTTTCGTTTTGATGGTAGTATTTGTCCGTTTCCATACGCACCATTTGAGCAAGGTGAATGTTGATGTTGCCTGTCCGATGCGGCTGTAAACGTCGGCCGTCGATGCCACTTTCTTTTCCTAAACCAGCGATCCCAAATACACTGAGCATCAAAAGTCTGGGTTCACGAATAATTTTTCCAATTTTACATACTGCAAATGGTTTCTGGCGCTTAAAATCTGATGTAGATGTTTACGTATCAATAAACAAATTTAGTGCTATAATGGGCTGACTCATTACCATACAATTGTTGAAATATTGCGATTTTGTTTCTGTCGTACATTATTCAAGTTTTTGATAAAGTTTTGTTAAGAATCAGGTTGGCGTTGTCAGGGATATGTTTACAGCATGTCAATTGTTTCCAATAACTGTCAGTATTAACTGTTAATTCTACGCCACGAGCTCTAATTACACATCCTAGACGTCTAGGCATACTGCTAATAAATCTTGCAAGATTTTCTTGTGATAACCTATCCTAATGTCCGACGCCAATTAGGGCGAGTGCGAATTGCTCTTCCCAGTTGATCCCACACGTGTTCTATCTGGTTCAGGTGTGGTGAGCAGGCTGGCCAATCCAAAAGTGTAATTCCAACTTCGTTTAGATATTGCAGAGTAATGTTGGCTACGTGTGACCGTCCATTATTTTGCATTAAACGAAAGTTGTCACCAACAAAATGACTAAACGGAACAACATATTCCTCAAGAATCTTCCTAATGTACCTATCTGTGTTGAGGGCTGCTCTATCACAGATGTGAAGCTCTGTGCGAGCATCTGAAGAAATCCCTCCCCATACCATTACCGAACCTCCAAAAAAATATGAAGTTGTGGCCATAGCACAAGCAGCATAGCGTTCTTCTGGTCTTCTCCATACCCGTGAACGACCATCTGGAGCATCCATAGTAAATCGAGACTAATCTGTCCATAATACGCATCTCCATTCGGGATCCCCCCAGTTCTGGTAAGTTCTAGCAAAATTTAGTCGATTATGTTTGTGGCGCTGGCGTACTGAAAGTTTAGGACCAATGGCAGTCCGATATGGTTTCAGATTGTTTTCATAAAGTCGTCGCTGAACTGTACGTGACGATATTTGAACATTTCTGACAGCAGCCAGTTCATTAGCAGTAATTGTACCTGTTGCAGTGAGATTTCATAAAGATTGTAACAACATAAATCGATCATCTTGGGAGTTAGTTTTCCTTGGTCTTCCTGATCGTGGTCTGGCTGTTAGTAAACCGTCTGCTTCATACCTCTGCCAAATTCTTCAAACCCCGTTTTGCGATACTCCGTACCTACGTCCTGCATCTCTCTGGCTATGTCCTTCTTCAATATGAGCGACTATTTTTGCACATCTTACTGGAGATATCAGCATTTTGGCACGGAAGTGAGAATTAACAGTTAATACTGACAGTTATCGGAAACAATTGACATGCTGTAAACATATTCCTGACAACGCCAACCCGATTCTTAACAAAACATCAAAAACTTGAATAATGTACGACAGAAACAAAATCGCAATATTTCAACAATTGTATAGATTTTAAGCGCCAGAAACCATTTTCAGTATGTAAAATTGGAAAAATTATTCGTGAACCCAAACTTTTGTCGCTCAGTGTATTTGGACATTGGAACCTGCTCGATTTGGGTTCCATCAAGGTAAACGCTGGCTTTCGATCCGTCCGTTGTGTGCACTTTGGTATTAGTAACTTGGGAGTACAATAAACCGGCTTCTTTGGCAGCTTCAAGGAATGTATCGTAAACTTGGCCGTTATGGTTTTCAAATCATCAAATGACAGCTGAGATGTTACAATTCTATCTACGTCTTCTGCAGTTCGTAACTTGTCGTCTCCTAAAATATAATATTTTGTAATTGTTCAGTGTTTTGCGAGGTATCTTTATAAATACCTGCCGGCTTCTTTGGCAGCTTCAAGGAAGGTATCGTAAACTTGGCCGTTAATGGTTTTCAAATCATCAAATGACAGCTGACATGTTACAATTCTATCTACGTCTTCTGCAGTTCGGAACTTGTTTCCTAAAATGTAATATTTTGTAATTATTTAAAGTTTTGAAGAGTATCTTTATAAATACCTGCAAGAATTAAAAGCATGTGACAATGTGGTAATCATTTTTTTTTGAAATTCTGTTACACAAACAACCATAGTTCCCAATTCAGTGTAACTACACAACACCACAACTCTGTAAAACGTAGCCAAATCTGAAAATTTGTTGGTTATCTAACCTAAACTTTAAAGACACGCCTTTTTAGCGTGTGCGTACGGCTTCAATTTTGGTAGCGTTCAGTTACACATATATTAAATTAAATAAATGTAGTTGTCTTTGAAGCTGTGTCAATAGTTTTAAAAAGCATAAGCAATAGGCATAATAAGTAATTGTTTTCTGTGATAATATTGCTATTAAAAGTACTGGGAAGTTTGTTTACAAAAACCCGAAGATAGAAATGTATGAATGTAACTATGGTAGGTACTTTTCATCGTGTAAACACGGCCTGTAGTCTTCTGCATTATTATAGAGGTATGATTAATCTACCTAAAGCAGTTTAATGCGGTAAAGTAATAAAAACATAGGCTATCAACTCATTTCCATATCACCCAGAAGGAAGAGTTGAGAGGCGCGTTTTTTTTAAACGTGGTATCCCCAGTAGGCCTAATCTACACTCGAAACTTACAAGCACGGGTTCTACCGTTTTGTATTATGGGATGTGCCTGATTTATTATATACGCTATCTGCCAAATCTTGCTTGTCTCCTCCAACACCCACTCCAACGAATCAAAGTTTTCATCAAACTCGTTTGGGTCTTTGGGATTGGAATCCACTACCAAATCAGAATGTTTCCACATGTTGTCCCGTTGCAATATAGACACAGTACTGGGCATTTTAAACCGGCTTTCCGACATCCACACGCTCCTGCACAGCCTTTCTTACATTTACAGGATATTGATTTTAAAATGGCATTGGGGGCTGATTCTGACGTAGTCCGAACAGCATCAAGCTCATTTCTCGTTTTCTTTCAGCCATATTGCTCTGGATATTTTTCTCTGTCACACCACATCGCAACTTGGTGATACACTCGCAGACAATGCTGCCTTGCAGCATCTCTTGTAGGTGGTAGGGACGCGAGATTAAATTTGTTCTTGGACACAGACTTTGTAAAATGCTGGTAGTGAAGCGAATCCAATGTGTCCTTTTCAAACGATCCGCCATACAGTGCCAATAAAAACGCTTCACCAGCTGCAGCGAGAGCATCAACATTTGCTTCGAGTTCTTGGAAGATTGCTACAGTCTCAAGCAACGAGTCGTTGGTATCCATGAGGCTGAGGAACTTCAATTTCCCTTGGTTAAAAAGGTCAGAGGTTGTGTCACAACCACCGATTTCATGTTCTTCACAACAGCTTCCTCGTATTTCAGGCTCCTCGTCGAATACAGCGTTTCCGCAAGTTCCCCTCGCGATGGTTTTAGCGAAAAAATGTTTTCCTTTGCAGTTAGAAGAACCAACAAATCTATAACTTCTCCCACAACGAAAACACTAGCAAAAGACAATTACATGGCGATGGCTGTCTGAATGATGAGCACATCCGCATCTTTTACTGCTTTGCTGTGTAATTTTGTTCTTTAAACTTCGTAATTAACATGGAAATTAAATTCCTTTTAATTATTATCGCTCGACAAGAATTTTTCTTGCGAAACAGTGGAATCATCGCTTCATCGAAAATTACATCACTGGACACATGTGCTCTGGAGGGTCGATATCTTTCGCCGCTTTTCGTATTGACCCACTGTGCAAAATCTATAGAAACACTGTTATTAACTAAATGCTCGGTCACATGTCGACTTCGCACATCCACAATTGCAAACATACTTAAGCTTTTTGAAGTGTATCAACACACAAATAACTCCATTTCACTGGAAGACATTGCCGGGACAGCCAGTTTTATTCGGCTGATCCCGCCTACTTTTTAGATCAACAAAGCTTCCACGCTTCCATGTGTTGATTCTCATACAAAGAAATTATCCTGGTATTACTCTACCAAGTAATTACCTTTAATGGTACCACCAAGCATATACAAACAACAAACAAAGTGCATATATCACTGTATAAACAGTTATATAATAGATTAGACTACTTTAGGTAGACTGGTTTGGAGATAATTGGTAAAAAGTATAATGTAAATGCCGCTTTTACGAGATTTTAAAAAGTTTTCCCCACTGTTCGGCTCTGTAACTCGGAAAATATTAGTCTGTCAAAAAAATGTATAAAAGAGATGTAGCAAATTTGATGCTCTTCAACTTTTTATTGGACATTTTTTTCTAAATCTACAGGAACCGAGTTATATGCCAAAAACTGATTGTGGCCTCCATTTTTTCAAGATGGTGGCGCTAGCGGCGGTCGCATGAGGTCGCAAACTTAGATGCATGTTAAGAATCTCCAAGTCTGCACTTCTGCCAAGTTTCAAAACTCCGCAACCTTTTGTACCAAAACACTATTATTATGTATCTAATGACTGGACTAAAGCGATCTCGAAGAGTTGGTAAGAAAATTATTGCTTGCTTCTTTTCAGAACTAGGGCCCATTACAACTGTAGTGCTTGAAAATAGACGTACGGTTACCGCAGAATGGTACACAACAGTATGGCTGCCAGACGTTATTCAAAAAGCTCATTTACGGCGCCCAAGGAGTGAGATCGTTCTGCACCATGACAATGCTTCATGCTTCTATTCATGCCGCGCATCAAACAAAATCATGTTTCGAGTCTTTCGGGTTATTATTGTCAAGCCATCGCTCCTACAGTCCCGACCTAGCACCTTCCGATTACAATCTATTCCTCCATTAAAGCATAAATGCGTGGTGTGCGATTTGGAACTCCAGAAGATGCTGTGTCAAACTTCAAAAACCTTGTTTCTCAGGTGACTCAAGAAGAGTAGAATTTATGTTTTGAAAGTTGGTTTTACCTAATGCGTAAATGATTAGAGTTTAAGAGCGAATATTTTGAGAAATAATAATAAAAACAAATTGTGGCTACAAAAGTTTGTTTTATTAAATTGCAGAAATTTACGAAGCTACCCTGGTATAACAGCGCCAAAGAACAAGGAAATAAATGTATGGGAAAAAGTTATGTATGTACGTAGGGTGGCTAGTAGCCAGTTAACAGATCCATTTCGTGGATCTGTTAACTGGCCACCTCTTTCGTGCGATTTGACGCCGTTAGATTATTTTCTTTGAGGATATGTAAATTCGCATGTCTACGTCGATAAACCGGAAACAATTGAGCACTTGGAAGCCAACTTTCGAAGCGTTATTGCCGAAATACAGCCTGATTTACTGCGAAGAGTGTGTGAAAATTGGACCTCCAGATTACGTCATGTACACGCCAGCCGCGGCGGTCACATGCCCGAAATCATATTCAAACATAAATGCCATAAAATTATCTTTCAAATAAAGCCAATTTCATGGCTATTAAATAGTTATTTTCATGACAAGCGTCGAAAGTAGCAAATATCGTGCGAGTGTTGATTAGACAAACGAGGGCGTAGCGAAGCGAAGCCCGAGTGGATCTAAAACACGAGCACAGATATTTGCACTTTCGGGCGAGTTATGAACACTATTTTTTTGACGACCACTCAAAGTAAATTCTATTTTTAAGAATTGTTTTTATTTCGTTTGCAAAATTGATCGTTATATTATTATTGGTACAATTATAAAAAATTAAGAGCTTGTTGGAAGCAGAGCAACGAATAAAGCAAAAGCGTCTGTATTATTTGAATCACGGCCGTGATGTGAATAACTTTGTGCCGTTACGATATGACTAGCACGATATAATATCGTGCTAGTGTATGAAATTGTCAACTTTCTGTAGTAGGCTGCTGTCGCGATAATGTTACTTTCATACGTGGTCGTCTAAAAAACATCTTTCTGTGTTTTATTTCAATTTAAAGCTCTCCCCCTCTAAAAAAACACTCTTTACTTGTTTATTTTCGTACATCCTGTAAATCACATCCTTGATAGCTAGTTTTCCTGTATCAGTTAATTTACTAAGAACATTTCTTGGCTGTTGAAATTTTCGTTTAATCCTTTGTTTGGAAACTATAGTAGGATCAGTAGATATAGGAACCTTTGTTAGTTCTGCAGTTAACGTTAAAGGATTCTTACATTTTTTGTTTAAAAGAGAATCATACACATTTTTCACTATTAACTTTGCATCTTCCGAAAGATGAATTATTTTTGCTGACTATTTCCTGCATCTCCAATCAAATACCATGATTTTTTAAAATTCAACCAATCACGTGTTTTTATAGTGGCAAAAAATCTTTATCTTTGCCACTTGCATCAATGGCAACCACCAAACGTGTGGTGTTAATCAAGGCGGTATTTCAAAGACGTCATTTTGCGTCAGTATAAATGTCGTATTCATTGCGTACTGATACAAAATGACCCGATATTTTAGGAAATAGTCCACAAAATGTATTTCGAGTCATAATTTTGCTCGGATTTTTTTTACTCAAGATTTGTTGTTTTTTGGTCAAGTCCCTTGACAAACTAACTTTGATCAAGTTAGTTTGTCTCGTGACATTGCCAAAACACCAATCTTTCGTAAAAAAAATTACCGGCAAAATCATTCGCCCTTAATACATTATTACCGACAAATTTAGATCTTTTTCCACTTGCAACAACTCAACTGCTAAGTGTTTACTTTTGTGATTTTGCAGTTTTGTCGATTTTTTCAAAAACGGCTCTAACGATTTTTTTCAAACTTTATATTTTTATTAAATTTTTAATGTGTATTGTTGTGACATAGGTGATTTTCCAGTTGCATACTGCTAAAATGGGTTTCTTTTGCTTTTTTTTCTATTTCTTGTATTAACTTTTATTTTAAATACAACACCCGGTATATTATTACATTTTTGAATTTAGCTTAAAATTCTAGAAAAAATGTGTCTCTTCAACTAACTCTCTATTTTGTACCGTTTTTGTAGAATCTGCAATTTTTGAATATTTTTGACAAATGCTTAGAAATAAAAAATCACATTTTTGGCTAATTATAAGATCACTGTAAAAGGAAGTTGTGTGAGTGTATCACACCAGATTTTTAATATTTTAAATACTAAATCAGAAAAATAATAAAAACAAAGGTAACACAAAATATACTACATTAAAGATTACGTAGCGGTGCTGCAGTATGCTCTCATAACATTACACTTTCACTCTGATGGTGCAAGCTGCAAGGTCTTGCGAAACGTTAGTGAATATGGATGCACAAACAGCAAAACGGCCAAATCTGCCTAAGTATCCTCGTTCTCAAGATACTCAAACAACACGAGCCACCAAAGAGCATGGCCATCGCGCGGGTTTTTGCTCGACTTCACAAGGTGCAAGGCACATTAAGCCAGAAAATGCTGGGTGTTCATATACAAATACTACGCGGTCTAAGCCGAAATTCTATGCTAAGAAGAATAATTACATTAATCAAACTGTGAGAGAATAATACACAGAATTAACAACACCTGCATACTAAATTTCGAATGTCATATGTATCAATTCGCCTTTGCCAAGGCGTCTAATGTGAAAAACTGAAAGAGAAATGGAAAATAAGTGGAAAGTAACGAAGCCAGAAGAAAAATCCATTTCATTTGAAAAATCTATGTCCCAAAGACTGAAACATGCAGAAACTGAAAAAAAGGCGGTAAACGAGCAATGCATAAAATTTGAACACATTTTTCTAGAAGAATCGAAAACAGGAATCAAAATAGGGAAAGACACAATGGGTTTTATTCAAAATTAAAAACTTACGTTAGAGGAACAACAGAAGGAAGTTTTTAAATAATCTAAATAGACTAACAAGGGAAATAAAAAACATAAAAAGGATCTATGAAAGAGACAAAACGAAAATATCTGACAAAAGAAGGAGAAGTATAATAAAATATTTAAGAAAATATAAAGCCTACATCAAAATACTAGAGTCAGAGCATGAATTGAAGTTTTAAATAGAATGACAGGAGGCTACCAACTAAGAACAATGTCAATAAAGAGAAAAAAATACTATGTGATAAAATTGCTATTTTAGAAAGAGGAGTAGAATATTTCTCGAGACATCTTAACAGACCAGAACAAAAAATAGTGTCAGTTTATTTGTAAAAGAACCAATACTAAAGAAATATATAATTTTAACCAAGAATGTTATAGATAAGTTCTAACATATATTGCAGACCAATCCAATTTGATTATTTTTAATCACGTGAGTCAGTTGGAAAAATCAGATCACACTTGAAGTGAAAACGACCCTAGGGTGATTCTCAATCACCATAGAAACTACCTAATTAAAATTCAGTAGTATTTTATGACAAGTTGGTGGCACTGTAAATCTAAGTCAAATTCGAGATTAGCAGGTTATTTATCAGCTATAATTTACCAAGGGCAGTGATAATCACCCGCAATAATTTTGACAAAAAACAACCCGAAAGTGCTTGCCTAGAAATAACCCGAGGCAAAGCCGAGGGTTATTTCTTAAAGACAACGCACTTGAGGGATATTATTTGTCAAAATTATAAGGATTTATCACTGGCCGCGGTGAATTCGGAAAGATAAGTTCTTAAATAAATTAGCCATTTTCTGACAAATTAATTTGACACTTCATTATAATAATATTATGTTGGTGGCACTGTAAGTCTATGTCAAATTTGAGAATATCAGGTTAGCTTTTGCGTCAGTTTTGACACAGACTGACGGAAAAGCTAACCTGCTAACCTCGAATTTGACTTAGATTTACAGTGCCACCAACTTGTGATAGGATACTACTGAAATTTAATTAGGTAGTTTCCATAGTGATTAAAAATCACCCCCTGGTCGTTTTCCCTTCAAGTGTGGTCTGATTTGTCAAACTGAGTCACGTAATTAAAAATAATCAAATTGGATTGGTCTGCAATATATGTAAGAACTTATCAAAATTATTTCTGTTGATTATCACTGCCCTTGGTAAATTATAGCTGATTATTACACACAACTGACTGATATCATCCAATGAGAACCGTGCATTTTTTGAAAATCGACCAATCCCGAATCGATTCCCTGATAAGCGCACTAGTGCTGCTTATTAAGCGATACGCGCCCTAGTGCTGATTATCGACCCAGTAGATGGTGCCATAATCAGAAAAAGAAATGCAAGAAACAAGCAATTAGAGTTTTTTGGCATCTTTAGATCAATTTTAAATCATAATTCGTATACAGATTTTGTGTCATAATTTTCAAAATATAAACGTGGGCAACCCACTTTCATATAATTTTGCCGGTGCCAAGAGTCATCGTGCTGGTTGCTCTTAGAAAACTGCCCTCGGAACAGTTTTTATTGCACTCGACCCTCGGCGTGTGCAAAATTACCGGTAAGTATGTCTCGTCCTTGTTATATTGCTAATGATAATATCGTTCGAACACCTGAGTCAGAGGCAGCACCAGCTTAAAATCTGAAAAAGAAGGTAATTTATTACAAGAATTATAAAAACATATCTTGAAAAACGAATACCGCATTAATGGAACGTTAGAAAAATGTACCCCATATACAGTGTGTCCAAGATAAGGAGGGCCAGTATGGGGATCTCGGTAATGCTAAGAGATACAAATTTGGTTAAATGGGAAGAAAGTTGCGCAATTAAAGGACTAAAAAAATGACGTCTAGAAATCCTTGATATGATTTTTCGTTTTTGAATTATCTCAAAAAAACCGAATTTTTGGATTTGCTTTTTTATTTTTTTCTGGCGTTAATATTAAAGTTAGAGCGAAACTGATTAAACTTCTTTATAGCAACTTTTAGTGGACTTAATGATTATGTTATAAATGTTTTTATCCGACGTTTCGTCTTCGAGAAATCATCATCAACTTCATTTTTTTAAATACGGTCCTGGTCTTTTTATGCCAAATTTGCAAAGCCCTTGTTACTCTGAATTCAACAATGTACCACATATTATGGTTTAATTACGTTTCGAGCTTTTTTCTGATCAGCATCAGAAAATTTTTTAGATACGGACCTGCATTTCTCATAATTTTGTAAAAATAAGTTCATACAGTAAGTTACGCCTTTTTACATGCCGTTAAAATATTAAAATGCACATCATAATGTCATAATTCTGATACATTAATTTAATAAGCAACCAATAACTATTAACAATAAACAACAAATAAATGAACAAAAGATAGGCAGAAAAAATGAGAAAACGAGCCTTGAAACAATGTAATAGGCATTTAACGTTTTGAAATAGAAGAAGAACTTAGAAGATTGGTTCTTGAAGCCTTTCAAAGTATAACGCCAGTATTGCTGAATAATGTTTTGGATTCTACAGTTAAAAGATGTTATTTATGCTTAGAGAATGATGGCAACCTTTTTGAATACCTTCTGTAAATTTAATACCTATTAGATGGTTTCGATGTTCGTTTTGTTATTCTTTCTGTCTATCTTTTGTTCATTTCTTTTTTGTTTATTGTTAATAGTTATTGGTTGGTTATTAAATTAATGTATCAGAATTATGACAATATGATGTGCATTTTAATATTTTAACGGCATGTAAAAATGCCTAACTTACTGTACGAACTTATCTTTACAAAATTATGAAAAATGCAGGGCCGTATCTAAAAAATTTTCTGATGATGATCAGAAAAAAAGCTCGAAACGTAATTAAACCATAATATGTGGTACATTGTTGAATTCAGAGTAACAAGGGCTTTGCAAATTTGGCATAAAAAAACCAGAACCGTATTTAAAAAAATGAAGTTTATGATGCTTTCTCGAAGACGAAACGTCGAATAAAAAAATGTATAACGTAATCATTAAGTCCACTAAAAGTTGCTATAAAGAAGTTTAATCAGTTTCGCTCTAACTTTAATATTAACGCCAGAAAAAAATAAAAAAGAAAATCCAAAAATTCGGTTTTTTTGAGATAATTCAAAAACGAAAAATCATATCAAGTATTTCTAGACGTCATTTTTTTAGTCCTTTAATTGCGCAACTTTCTTCCCATTTAACCAAATTTGTATCTCTTGCCATTACCGAGATCCCCATACTGGCCCTCCTTATCTTGGACACACTGTATAAAGAAGGGTACAACATGAGTACCATAACAGAAGAGAGAAAGCAACTATTGCCCAAATATTCATATTCAATCAAACAAAAAGAAAAACGTGGGTGTATGTATTCGTATTGACATCTACCGTGTTCTTATTGCTCTACAAAAAAACTTATGATGGAAACATTTTGTATAAAATATTACAAAATTTTAAAATCCCAGAAAAGCTAGGAAGAATTATCATACGTAGGTGTGGCAGAAAGCACCCTTATAGACAAGCTAAATGCTAATAAAATAATAGAGACCTTGTTTTCTCTATAAATAGTAGATTATGTTATTAGGAGTAAAACATGCGGATAAATATATTTATCCGCAAACGTCACAAAAGTGACAACTTATTTGTCTTTATTGACAAGGTAAAAGTGTCACTTTATCTGCCTAAGCAGATAAAATGGCGACTTTTGCGTACTTTATCTGCCTAAGCACACAAAATCGTTGCTCTCTTTCTTTCTTTATATGTTTGTTTGCTATCTCCTCCGAAGATACTGGACCGATTAAATTGTATGATGGCTTAAAGTTTTGCTAATTTTTAGACTTAGATCGTAGGCCAGTTTTTATTTTCAAAAAGAGTACGAAGAAGTTTTAATTTAAATAAACCTTTAAGCAGCGGATCGGAGCATCTGTCGCCGTGGGTTATGGTGTGACAGCTGCTGTGGCCGTGTGTTATTAGCTCGGTGATTCAGCTTAGCTGAATTATTTGCCTCACTAACGTTCGACTAAATAAACTTCTGCTTCGCCACATAAAGTATCACTTTTACTCCTAATAACATAATCTACTATTACAGTCTAGCTCTAAAATAATTAGGGAAACAAATGGTTTAGCATTGAAATCCCTGCGCTGCGTCATGCAATTCACTACCCGGTATACTGAGACCCGTATGGCAGTAAAGCCTCGACGGCATCAGAAAAGAACTGAAGTAGGTTTGAAAAACATTTTGGACTGATTAGAGATAGAGATATATCGAAAAAAAGATAAAATCTCGAACTAATCTGAAATGCGCAAAGACGCCGACCTTCTACATAGATCTAGGAAGATTAAAATAAAAATACTTCATTCAATTCAGAACAAAGCTCAAACGAAGTGGGAACAGAGAGTGCAACAGTAACAGAAAGTGCAAAAAAAGTACACAGAATAAAAACTATATAAGATTAGATTAGAATAGAGGCACGTAGCATTAAGAGCTTGGGAATAATAACTGACACACAAGCTTTATTTATCGATTTATTTTATTTCTAAGTACAAAGCTGCTATATTAAACATTTCATCCACGTGCACATAAACTTGAATATACTAAAAAATAATATATTTCTTCATACACGGCTTAAACCACTTTAATCTGTTCTGGCTCCCCTTTTCACTGTCATCCCACATCTCTTTGCTCATTGGACGATAATTCTATACCTGGTTTCGGTATGAGATGCTCCTCTACTATCTTTTCTACATTATTACCAGTTTGTTACATATTCTTTCTTCCTTTCTCTCAAATTTAATATGTTGTTATTCCCTTACATCAACGTTGGACACTATATCTTAATGTATGTCCGTTCATTTCTCTGAGGAATCACATGTGTGTTATTTGAATTCTATTCTGTTGTTAGGCCTGTATTGACTATGTCTCCCTTCCATATATAAAAGTGGATACTGTTATTGTTCTGTATAGTTTTATTTTTAATTAACAACTAAGTAAAAGTAAATTACTATTTATTTGGATATTTTCCATTTTTAAAGTGTAGGATTTAATATGATAACAATCAGAGTTACAGTTAGGCCGCAGACGCCTAGTGCATATAAAAGCATCAGTATCTTACGCAGCTCAGAATACTGAAATTGGAAACAATATAAAAAGTATGGATACTATTGTGAAACTCTAACCGGTTCATCCACCTGAATCATTTTGTCAACCATAACTGCTGCTGTAGCTCTGGTGTCGTACTTCGAAAGGGCTGCCACTTTACTTGAGGAACTGTTCGATAAATGTCCCATTACAGCCAGGATAAAGTTTGTAAAGAAGTGAAAAACAACAAATACGGCTAATACGTATACAAACACTTCGGGAAGTTCTGCCTTTTGTAAATTCGTAGCTAAGAATATTGTTATGACTGAAACAACGAGAAGATAACATACTTTAGCGATCCATCATATTAGAAAAGACTGTAGCAAAACTGTGATTTAATAGATTAATCGATGTCCTTTAAATCCAATATTTTATTAAATAACAATTTATATAATTATTTTAAGGATAGCGTAAAAAGCATAAAATATATAAATGACAGAAACCTCATAGTAAATTTTAAAACAGACAATAACAAATTGTTACACATCATATCATTATATCCACCAGATAGCGGAAAATCCAGAAACGAAGTAATGGAGTTTTACGATACGCCACAAAATGAGCTCGACGAAATCCCTGAGAGGGATGAAAATATACTAATGGCAGACCTGAATGCCAGAATAGGTAACGGAATAATAGACGGCGTAAAACAAAAATTTGTGAAGTGACAATGGCGAAGTCTTAACAGAAGTCTGTGCACACAATCTATTAGGAATAAACAATACTTTATATCCTCATAAGTGGCAGCACAAATACACATGGGCAAACACCAGACAACCGAGATCTGTAATTGATTATATCATTACAAAAAGACTAATCTACCCGAATGAAATATTAGTCACTCGCAGTTTAACATCAGCAAACTTTGGCTCAGATCATGACTTAGCACTGTGCAAAACCAACAAACAGCCAAATGATTACAGAATATACGTTGGTATAAGGAACAGAGTAAATTCTCAACTAAAAGAAATTAAAAGAGAACCCTGGAAACGATTTACATTAGACATGGAACACGACCTATATGGCTCACAAAAGAAAGTGTATGGAAAATGTTACAAGCAAGGAAAAACCTATTAACTACATAAACAAAGAACGATGGGTAGAGTACTTTAATAATCAATACAATAATAAAGATAAGCCGTGTGTCGAACCAAGAGACAGTGAAAACAACACCGAGGTCGAAATTAATCGGAACCAGATACATAACTCCGTGTGGAATTGTCTGTCTCCCATCGGAGACGTCCCCGGGTGGCGGATAGGAAAATGCCCTAACCGGTCTGAATTCATAGACCGGCGGGTAGGTGGGAAATAAAATAGCACCCGCGGACCAAAACAGACTAGGGTTTCAACAAGGCTAGTAACCTACTGAAAGCGAATCTTTAAATTGCTCAAAGAACCGAAAAGCAGTCTCGGAATGGGACGGATGCAAAGATGACGAACAAGGCAAGAAAAAGGATAATGAGAAAGAACACTTTGAGAATTAGTGCATGGAACATTGCCTCGTGGAACAGAAAGGATCAGAAAATCGCACAAGAACTGGAATCTCACAAAATTTAAAAATGTGCCTTGAGCGAAACAAAAAAGAAAGGAAAAGGAAGTATTAATACAAAAAAATTTATACTATTTTACAGCGGAGTAGAGAACAAAAGAGCTCAAGGAGGTCTAGGCCTGCTAATACACAACAAATATGAAAATAGTATTTCAGATATCAAATATATTGACGAACGCATGATGCTCGTCACTCTGAAGCTAGAAAACACTATACTAAATATCATCCCTGTTTATGCACAGACATTACTAAACGTAAAGAAGAGAAAGTCAAATTTTATGAGAACCTACAAGACCTGTTAGACAATACAACAACTATCAGTAAAACAATCATCCTTGGAGACCTCAACGCAAAAGTAGGTAACGCACCTATTAATGCATTAAAACAAAAGTTCAACAAAGAAACCCTTAATGAAAACGGAGACTCATAGAAATATGCCATATTTTGAGCACCCTACACAATACAAAATCACATGGTCTGATACAAGAGGTCGTAGAACGAGAACAACTAAATATAGAAAACCTCGAAAATGAGGGGACTAAAAACCTGTACTGCAACAGACTAACAGAGAAACTAAACATGCACAACTTAGAAACAGTAATAGATTCTTGTCCGTGAACTCGACGAGTACGAACGTCCGTAGCACGTTAGTGATAGTGATATCTAAACGTACACTTACAATACGGCGATTAATTTTGCCGTTTTCGCTACACGTATCGGTAATTTGTAAACAAACTGCAAAGCTAATATTAAATACCAACGTCTCCTGCGCCCCTCGGAAGAGATGCAAAAACATATCGTAGTTATAAAATGAACACCTCTCAGAAGCGCAAGTCAGATACGCTATCACCGGCAGAAAATGAAGTGCAGAAAAGATACCAATGGCCAAAAAACTCCATCCTTGAAAAAAATAAATATTACTTACCAGACCAGTTAGAAAGATCCAGTGAATGCATCGACAAGCAAGAAACGACCGAAACACCACAAAAACCAAAGAAAATTCCACCAATTTATTTACATGGACCGATAAATTATAAGGAGGTCATCTCTGACATCGAAAAACTTACCAAAGGTGAGTTCTCTACTAACCAAACAGCCAACCCTTTAAAAATAATCTTGTCAAATGAAAATGACTACAGAGCCCTTGCAAAACACTATCTCGAACATAAAATAGAATATCACACATTTCAAGACCCAAACTCAAATCCATACTCAGCAGTTATTTAAAACGCACCACCTTCATTAACCACTAAAGAAATCGAAAAATAAATATCTACTGACAAATTACCCATTCTAAAGATAGTAAGACTTTATCGTAAAGACCGATCGCCCTTTCCAGTAATTGCAGTTGACCTCAAAACTTGTGAGCAGGCCTCAGATGTTTTAAAAATTAATAAAATTTTCCATTCTCTTGTAACCGTCGAACCCAGAAGAAAATCTCATAACATACCCCAATGCCATAGATGTCAGCGCTATGGCCATACAAAAAATTACAGTCAATTAGAACCTAGATGTGTCAGATGTAAAGGCAACCATCTATATACCAGCTGCAATAAGAGAAAAGGTGACCCTCCAGAATGCATTAATTGCGGCGAAAGTCATCCTGCAAATTATAGAGGATGTAAATACTATCAACATTCAGTTCATTTACGTAACAATACACATGCAGTGAAACCAGTACAAATAGATGGGAATTTGAGAAAGTATAAAAGTAGCGATAAAACCAAGGAAAACTCCGAGACGTCAAAATTATAATTTACCTCCAAAACAGATACTCGAAAAACAAAAAAGTCGGCTACGTCGAGAATGGCAGATAACAAGAGATCCAAGAACAAAGAATCTGGTAAATAATTTATCTCGCAGAATCAAAAAAGAACTTGAGGTATATAGAATCAGCTCTTATCAGCACTGCATTAGTAACCTTAGCACAAATGATCCGGGCTTGTGGAAATCTACCAAGAAGATCTTAAATAAGGCAGAAGAAATCTCTCCAATAACAGTTGGAAATACAACTTTAAATTCTGATGAAGAGAAATGCACGGCATTTTCTAGTCATTTAGAAACAACTTTTACATCGACCAACTTTGATCAACCAGCATTTACCAACATTATAAGAAATTATGTCGAAGCTCATCTTCCCATAGCTAATAATAATATTAGCCCGACCTCCCCCAAAGAACTACTATCCATTATTAAAACTCTCCCTGTTAATAAATCTCCTGGACACGACTTAATCCCAAATGTAGTTCTAAAAAATTTAACC
Organism: Agriotes lineatus; assembly: GCA_940337035.1. NCBI lineage: Eukaryota > Metazoa > Arthropoda > Insecta > Coleoptera > Elateridae > Agriotes > Agriotes lineatus. The sequence continues at coordinate 45,622,802 of OW679194.1, forward strand.
AAAAAGTCTCTAGCTTACTTAGCGACCATTTGAATGCATGTCTTCGGCTAGGATACTTTCCGAAAATATGGAAACATGCGATCATCTTAATGTTTCACAAACCAGGAAAAGGCAAGAAAAATCTATCCAGTTACAGACCGATTAGTCTTTTGACCACCTTATCTAAACTTCTTGAAAAGGTATAAGGTATAAGTATAAGACTCAATAAAGAACTAGAAGATTTAAATACCTTGCCTGCACACCAATTTGGCTTCAGGAAATATTATTCAATCTGCCACCAACTCCAACGAATAGTGGAAATAATTGAAGAAGGGTATGAGCCAAAACTCTACACAACAGCATTATTTATAGATATAGCGTCAGCGTTTGACAAGGATATGCAAGGCTTACACAACTCTATACTATTATTAATAGAAATACTTCGCTGAAGGTAGACTGTACCCTACTACTATACAAATCGCTAATCCATCCCCTCGTACTGTATGCTTGCGTAATCTGGGCCAATGCAGGAAAAAGTAAAATCCATAGCATACAAGTATTGCAGAATAAAGTATTGAGAATAGCTGTAAATGCCCCATGATACGTAACCAATCAACAACTTCATAAAGAATTGGGAATGTTAACAATAGAAGACTATGAAAAGAAACTTACTACAACATTTCATGCTAACCTTAGCAACTGCCCAGGTACAGAACAATACAACTTAGGATGACAACGCATGCATGTAAGGCTACAAAGAAGATTACTACAAGACATTTATTTGCTAAATAGTGACAGTGACACCGAATGATAAAACTAAACACCTAAAAAATCTGTGTATCAACCATCAATGTATTTATTGTACACCTATGAGTTGTTATGTTATACTCATCTTGTTAGTGTTCTTAGTTATTTGTAATTCGAACAACCAAGCCATGTATAACAATGTAGTTTGTTGAACTGGTAATATAAATTTTAAAAAAAGATATAGTAACATACATAGAAGAAAGTTGAAAAATCATTAAAGAAAGTATTCAACAAGTAGCAGTCTAGGCCTTGGCAAAAGAAAAGTAAATACAAACAAAATAGAATATAAAACACCATAGTATGGTGAAAGGGTTAAAATATTAGCAAAAGAAAAGAAACAAGCGTTTTTAACTTACAAAAGAAGAAAAACGCCCGAGGCTAGAGAAGAAGAATACGTGAGAATAAGAAATAGAGTCAATCAAGAAATAGACAAGATTAAAAAAGAACACTGGGAGAAATTCACCAAAGATATGGAACACGACCTGTACGGATCACAAAGAAAAGTGTGGAAAATGATAAAAAGACAAAGAAAAGACATGAACGAATTCATACGAATAAATGGTATCACAGAAGAACAATGGACAGAACACTTCACAAAACTATACGGAGAAACAAAAGAAGATGACAGAGTAACGAACAACAAGGAAAACAGAGAAGGAGTGCAAGTATTAGAAGAAGAAATAAACGTACGAATAAAACAACTGAAGAACAGAAAGGCACCAGATTCAGACAGGATACAAAACGAACTCATAAAATATGGAGGGACAACACTAGGGATATGGAACCAAAAATTATTCAATAGCATAATAAACATTGGGAAGGTGCCAGAAGAATGGAAATAAAGTCTCCTAATACTAGTACTAAAGAAAAGAGACAGGAAAAAGTCAGAAAACTACCGGGGCATCAGCTTAATGAATAGTACTCTCAAACTATTAAGGGCAATAGTAAAGGATAAGATAGAAAGAAAAACAGATATGGAGGAAGAACAACAAGGTTTTAGAAAGAACCGCAGTACTATTGACGCTACTTTTATTATTCGACAAATGGTTGAAAAGTCCATCGAATACAACAAGCCTGTATATATGTGCTTCATGGACCTAAAAATCGTCTTCAATAGGGTAAGGCGGAATGATATTATGAACCTACTAGAAATACAGTAAAAAGAACAGCAGATAATAGAATTCATTAAAGAAGCCAACCTGAATAATAGAGCAAAAGTCAGAATGCCAAGAGGGGAAACAAAATACATAGACCTAAAGGAAGGAATAAGACAAGGGAACTCACTTAGCCCGTTACTATTCAACATGATAATGGATCAAATAATTCACGACGTAAAAAAACGAGAACGATACAGAATGGGAGCTCATAAAATCACTACAGTATGCTACGCTGATGACGTGGATCTGATAGCTGACAATAAAGACGACCTACAAGACAACTCCATACCTTCAATGTGACAGCAGAGACATATAACATGAAGATTTCAGCATAAAAGGCTAAATGTGTGGTAATCAGTAGTAAAGAACTACGTAGATGCAAACTGGAAATAAAGGGAAAACGCATAGAACAGATCATGACATTTAATTATCTAGGAATTAAAATCACCAGCGAAAGGAACTTGACATCCGAGGTAACGAGGCAAGCAATCAAAGCGACAAGAGTTAGTAGCTGTCTAAGAGAAACCATATGGAGGAATAAATATATGACCACAGAAAGCAAGATGAGGGTATATAAGACAATCATGGGACCAATCCTAACTTACGCAGCGGAGACAAGGGCAGACACGAATAAAACACAACAAAAAATGAATAATGTAGAAATAAAAGTACTAAGAATGATAAAAGGCAGTACGTTGAGAGACAGACAAAGAAACAGTGTCATACGAGAGCAATGTTGCATCCAAAACATTAACAAGTTGATAAAAACGAGAAAGAAGAAATGGAATGAACATGTAGACAGGAGGGGACCGGACCGAATAGCAAAAATATGTAAGAACAACAATCCCTATAGTAGAAGACCAGTTGGAAGACTAAAAAGGTGGAAGGATAATATAAAATCAACGTCAACAGAAACGAATTAAGAGGCAGACAAGCAGGAGTAATCCTAGTCATGCGATGAAGAAGAAGAAGAAGATACATAACGCGGTAAAAAATTAACAAGCAAGATCAACAATCAGCTTGTGAAACACGGTGGGGAATCTCTAATAGAGAAACCTTACGGACTGTTTAATAAAGTAACTAAGAACTCCAGGGTGCCGTATAATTGGAAAAATAGTGTAACGATACCACTATACAAGAAAGAAGCAAAAAAGACCCAGCTAACTACAGAGGAATAACCTTATTAAGTTCTACTTTAAAATTATACGATTATAACAGCGAAGAACAAATGGGGTTCCGAAAAAATAAGTCCACTGTGGATGCCATCTTGATACTCAAACAAATTGTAGAAAAATCTATAGAATTCTGTAAACTAGCCTACATATATTTTGTAGACTTAACCAAAGCATTCGACAGGGTGCAATTATAAGACGTCATTCGTATATTAGGGGAGAAAGGCGCCACACAAGAAATAGTCAACATCATATGTGACAACACTCACAACACGACAAAAATAAAAGTCAATAGTACTCTAACAGAAAAATCCAAGTAAACACTGATATCAGACCAAGAAATAACTTAAGTCCAATTCTGTTTAATCTGATAAAGGACTCTATAACAGACGCATGCTGCATACCTTTCATGTAACGTCAGAAAATTATAATATGATAATATCTATTGATAAAACAAAATACCTCGCCACCTCAAAAACGCCCGTACAAAATCGTACAAGATAAACCGATTTAACAAGTTCTAAGATTCAAATATCAGGGCGTGGAAATATAGCTACATCGATCTTTACAAAGAGGCTACACACCAAGCTGCTAAAGAAGCTGCTATTTCGGGACACAGATTCGAGAAACAAACACCTGAGCATGAAAAGCAAAGTTAAAATATACAAAACATGTGTAAGACCAGTCATAACATACTCAATAGAAGCTACAGCTGATACAGTGAAAACAAAACGATTAATTAGAACAACCGAAATGAAGGTGTTGAGAACAATAGCGGGCAAAACACTACGAAACTATCTACCTAACTTTAAAATCAGAAGAATATGCGACGTTGACAATATAGTTCAATGGGAGAAACAGAGAAGAAAATTTTGGAAAGCACACATACAAAGAATGAACGATAAAAAACTGGTAAAATAGCATGGAATGGAAAATCTCAAAAATATAGACAGCCTGGACAACCACCAAAACGATGGCTACATAACTGGATACCAAAATCGGCAAAGGCAGAGTGAAGAAACCAGAAAGAAACAGGACCTGGGGCTAACAAAAGAAGAAAAAGAAGAAAGAATTTTAAGAGGGACTTCAGTTCCTTTTGGTATAAGAAATATGGCAAATATAAGTACATTGTCTTCAAAAGAAAGGAGATTGTATCTGTTCTTTGCGTTTACTTATAGTTCATACGTATTTTCTTCTAGCTCTATACTAAGCAAACACATTCCACGAGTAGAAAAAACCATAAAAACGCTATACCTTCTGCCATCGTCAACAGTAACCCAATAGCCACGTTTCCCTATTTGTATAGTCTTCTTCATTTAATTGTTTCTAAATATAAAAACACAATTTTTATAAGAGGCGATTGCAGTTAGAAATATAAGTGACTTGCTACACAATCAGAGGGGGGCGGAGGGCATATTTATACGACATAGCAAGTACGATATGTTTAGATTTTGAAAAAGGGGGCCTTCTTTTCAGGTACAAGGATAAGGGTAATTTTATAAAATGAAATTATAACAAGTGAAAAGTTAAATATCTCAAATAGTTAGATACGATCGTCTTCCTATGCATAATCGAATGTTTCTAGAAACTGACGCCCATTAAATCAGAGTTGCTAGTCGAGGTTTTGATTTATTTATAGAAATGATTAATTATACTTCGTCTAATATTAATATACTTGCTTGCAATAATATGCGTTGCGTTTCCTGTCAACCAGTGGATCCAGTTAAAAATGGGCCTATTTGGGGAATTTAGAGGTGGTCTAAATAGGAAGGCCCCAACTGACTCTAGAAAGCATAAAATTGTGACCACGCATCCACATATGGAATGGAGGTGGTCTGCCATCCATCCATTAAACTCGGCCCATATTAAGATAAAACCTATTGCAGTTAATATGCAAGTAGCCACCATAAAAACGCGATGCCACTAGAAATATAAACAGTTTATCTAACTTTTCAATGGGACACTAAATATACTGACCTGAAACCAAATATCCTTACCAAACATAGTTTTACCAACCCAAGTTTTACGATAATGGCGGGAAAAAAATGTTCCCAACGAGCTTGTACATAACCATGCTATAACCATAAGAACTCCATGAAACTTCAATAAAATTTGGGACGTGCCGGTAATGGTTGTGACGTCTGACAAATGTTTTTTCGTCTGGCTCGAAATCCGTCCCAGATTGTGGTATCCAACAGCATTTTCTAAAATAAGATATGAGAAATAGTATAGAGTGATGAACCTTAAAGATAGTTACCTTTTAAACTAGATCCAGATGCAACGAAAATGTAGTATAGTCCGTTGGTAAAATCAAATTCTCTGTTATGGGCAAACGTTTTAGAATCGTGAAGCACTTTGCAATACATAAAATTGTCTGCAATATTTCCGTTTATTAATCGAATACCATCTTGAGGCTAAGCAACAATTTTTCAATAATGTATTTGCTAATAGTGGATAAATGTACGTACATTCGGCAATCTAATCGTATTAAGATTTGGGCGAGGAGTATTCCACGATCTATAAGCAGATATTTTAGTGCCTTCTTTAACACATTCCAACACGGAGTCGTCTCCCATTACAGGATCGTCAGAAAGCCCAGTTGCTACCCAAACTGCATCACCTATCGCCTGCATTTCAAACTCATATTTCTGAGCAGCCCCAATAGCTATCACAGCTGTGCAGTCTTTGCTTTCTACACATCCATCAGGAATTCCGAAACAGAACTTTGTAGCAGCGCAACCGTCATAAAAACCATCTGTTTGAGAAGAGCCATGTCCAACCTGCAAGGTTTCTGATTTCACTCCAACCCAGAAGGTTGCGTAGTCAGCAGCAACAGTTGCACTAATAAAAACATATTATACCGCAATTAAAGTAATCATTCCGTAAATACTACTTACTTGAAAATTATTGGCCCTGTATAACCATCAGATGGTATCCAACGCATCTCCACAGAGGACTTCAGTTGGGTATTGCTGTGAGTGACGGTATCTCCAGGTTGTTGGCACTGAATAGTGTGCAATAAACTGTCGTTAATGGGCACAAAGGTGCCTGTAAGTTCTCCTGTAGAAGTGCGAGCCTGCAGCATTAAACCTTGAAATTGTAGGTTTTTCTCTGATTTAATGGACACGAGCGTTTCCTTATTATTACGAGTTGCAGTTACTTCAAAAGGAGACGATGTTTGCTGCTGGGATATATTTTTGTGCACTACCATCATAGACTGACAGACTGAAATAGGAGCACCTTGAGGAAACCCATTTGAGTAGGCAGCTAGAAGTAGTACTGGGAAGATAGTAATCATTTTCTGTAATAAATTCATAGTTTAGGCCCTCTTCATTATTTCTTAGTTTAATATATTTTGAAATTCAGTTCCACCGCATTGCAGTTATTTTGATCATTTGGAAGTTTCTCTAGATGGAATACCTACAAACATTATAAATTATGATGAAACTAATTTATCAGATAATCCAGGTAGGAAGAAAATGGCAAACTTTTACACACATACGTTGTTTATAAATCATTTGTATAATACATGGATGATAGGAGGACCACGGGGAACCAGGTACAATCGTACTTTGTCAGGTTGGTTTGATGCCCATTGATTCAGAGACTGGATACTACAGTTGTACGTCTGTCATCTGTCCATTGATGTAATTCCAAAATGTGAAAAATCAAATGTTTTATTTAATTTTTGCTTCCTTTTACGATAAAGGAAGTATTGGATTCACCCCAAAAATTCGAAATTGAGTTCTCAACAGATCTTCACGTTTTAGAGTCCCCTGAACCCAAAAAACATATTTTTGTTCATTGGTCTGTCTGTCTGTCTGTCTATGTGTGTGTGTGTCCGTCAGTCTGTCTGTGAACAGAATATCTCAAAAACGAAAAGAGGTATGGCGTTGAAACTTCATTAAAATTTGTGTACTATGTAGATAAGACAGCAATCTTTTGAAGAAAATAGCATAACCGGAAGTATCACTCGTGATTTTTCAGTTTTTTTCAATTTTTTTCAAAAACAGCTCTAATGATTTTTTCAAACTTTACATTTTTATTACATTTTTAACGTGTATTGATGTGAGATAGGTAAATTTCCAGTTGAATACTTCTAAAATGGGTTTCTTTTGTTTTCCCCTATTTTTTTATTAACTCCTATTTTAAATACCCGCTATATTATTACATTTTTGAATTCAGCTGGAAATTTTAAGATGCACAAGGAAGCTGCTATTCTCAAAACAAAATTTCCGTTACTGTTAAAGAGATTATTGGAAGCAATCGGTGTAAAGCTAGTGACAATATACAGGCTGGTTTAAAAAAAAACTGGAATATACCCCTTACCTCGGATCAAAATATTGAAATTTATTCCAAATAAAAATGCTGATTTAAAAGAAGAACACATTAATGATAGTTTAATTAGTTTGTTCAGTGATATGAGATATTCAGATCAACCACAAGCAAGACGAAATAAAAAGATTTCATTTCAACCAGGCAAACGTGTCTCAAGTGCTGATTTAGATCCTGCTAACTCTGCTGAAGAGAACAATGACAGAGTAATTGGCGATGAAATAGAAAACCTTGATGAAGCAAGAAGTGAAGACAATTTTGGTGTAATGGAAGAAGACATTGTCTTTGATGATGCATCTGTAGAAGGAGAAGTAATTGCTGAAATATCAAGAACTAGCAATAAGTTATTTGCAAAGAGGGCCAATCAAGTATTCGAAAAAGTATTTCCTATTTTCTTTATAGAAGATGCCCATAAACTGATTGGTTGTTGGTTGCATTTACGCTAGACGGTAAAAAGAAGTTTGAACAATTTTATGTGGGAAAAGTGTTGCACATGAAGGATAAATTTACTGGAAGTTTTCTCAGAATGAAAAATATAAAGGAAGAAAATTGATTTTACTTTGTACTCCCAAATACAGGGTGATTTATTAGGTCTAAACCAAACTTGGTCACATGAAAGCTGAGATATTCTAAGGAGAAAAACCCTTTGGATATATGTCCGATTTCAATTATTTTAGGAATTAGAAGACTTCAAAGTCTTAATTAAACAAATTTACAAAAATTAATTACAGAAATGAAGATCACATAAATAAGTAAATAAGTTACAGAAGTAAGTACTCAAAATGTCCGCCTTCTGCTTGAACACATGCCTCACAACGACGCACTAAAGGGTTTTTCACTTTAGTGAAAACGTTTGGTCGATTTCTTATTTTAGAGTTTTATGAAGGTCTTATCGCATAACCATTGGAATTATTGTTAATAGTTAATCAAAGTACCCTTGAAAAAAAAACGATTTGGCACATGTCAGTTTGCTGTCAGTGTTGTTATTTATCAGTTATTATTAGGTATTGCATATTATTACGTTTTTTCAGTTACTGTAACAACTGAAAATGTACGCTTATAGCACAGAAGAGTATTCTGATATAATTTTCGTCTACGGGTATTGTAATCTACCGTATCGCCAAGTTTTTACCAATTCTTTCCGAAGACTAATAGAAACAGGCAACCCTGCTCCAGCAGCAGCTATTCGACCCCATGTTGTTCAGGTGGAACAGGAAGAAGCTGTAATCGATGCTGTTACTGATAATCCTGCAATTAGCACACGGAGAATAGCAAATACACGTAACTCAAAATTTTGCTTGGCGCGTACTAAACCGTGAGGTTTTACATCCATATCATCCACAACATGTTCAAGCTCTACATATTGGAGATGCTCAGCGAATGCTAGCTTTTTGCAACTGGTTATTGCAGCAACATGCCCAAAACAATGACTTAGGCCCTGAACACACGGGATTTCGTATCCGAGATTCGGTATGCGGGATACAGAATCTGAGTCTGTTCAGACACGGCGACTGAATCTCAGACCCGGGCCTTCAGTCACTTGCAGTGCCGTGCTGTTATGAACCTAGCATTGCTGTTCTTTGTTTCTGTCGAATTAGTCTAGATGTGCTGTATTTAAAGTCAGGGATTGGGCTCTACTAAGCTAATACATTTTTCATTGTCAAATAATGTACGCTCTATGATCTTTGTATAGTAACGAACGCACTGATTATTCGATTTAAATACAAGTTGAAGAAAATCTGCTACGCCTATGATATGATATCATATGTTCTGGCTGGCAAAAGTAGGAGTGTCCAGGTCCTGGTACACGTGGACTCATATGCTCCATATGGTCCAATGGTAAGTCGGTATCTGAGATACAGAATTTGTCGCCGGCGGCCGAAAAGAAGAGATAAGGAAAATTTGCAGCCAGATACTGTATGCGTCGCTGAATGCCGTGTGAACAGCTCCATTTGAACGCGTGTATTTTCTGTATCTGGGATTCCGTATCTCGCATACAGAATCCACGTGTGTCCAGGGCCTGGACGCGCATACTTTTGCGAGCAACAACACACGATATCATATCATAGGCGTAGCAGATTTTCTTCACCTTGTATTTAAATCGAATAATCAGTGGGTTCGTTACTATACAAAGATCATGGAGAGTACATTATTTGACAATGAAAAATTTATTAGCTTAGTAGAGCCCAATTCCTGACTTTAAATACAGCACATCTAGACAAACTCGACAGAAACAAAGAACAGCAATGCTAGGTCCATAGCAGCACGGCACTGCAAGTGACTGAAGGCCCGCGTCTGATATTCAGTCGCCGTGTCTGAACAGACCCAGATTCTGTATCCCGCATACCGAATCTCGGATACGGAATCCCGTGTGTTCAGGGCCTTAATTTCACATGTTCTCTGGTCTGATGAAGCGAGTTTTACACGAGACGGTATCCTTTATCTAATAGACGTGTCTGTCTGGGACGCTGTTTTGTCTGGGACGCTGTTTCAGCAGCCAAACCGTAAGAGATAGAGAAAAAAGTTATTAAAGTTATATGTTTGGAATGGTCATGTCAGGTCATGAACCTAATTTCAGTCACGTGACACTTCCGGTTTTCGAGAAATCACGTGATTTCCGTCCGTCCGGGACGCTGGTCCGTCCGGGACGCTGTTTCAGCAGCCAAACCGTAAGAGATAGAGAAAAAAGTTATTAAAGTTATATGTTTGGAATGGTCATGTCAGGTCAGGAACCGAATTTCAGTCACGTGACACTTCCGGTTTTCGAGAAATCACGTGATTTCCGTCCGTCCGGGACGCTGGTCCGTCCGGGACGGTCTTTTTTGTTTTATTAAATGAGACATTTGTCTCACTGGACTGCTAGTTAATAATTAAATACCACAATGAACATATCTGGACATTACACAATCCACATGCTATTAGACAACGGAGATTTCAACAACGATTTAGTGTGAACGTCTGGGGCGGAATTTTCAACGACAGTTTATTACCCTTGTATGTGCTACCCGAGCGCTTGAGCGCCGATATTTACAGAGATTTATTGAACAACACTTTTGACCGCGTTGAAGATGTACCTCTTAACATATGCGGTACCAACACGATGGTGCCCCACCTCATCGCGGACGGGTTGTCGTCGAGTGATTGAACCAACATTTTGAGCAACGCTGGATTGGTAACTGCGGTCCAATTGCATGGCCTCCGCTTTCTCCAGACTTAAATCCGTTGGATTTCTACCTATGGAGACATATGAAACAAATTGTTTCACAAGAACAAATAAACACACGGGAACAGTTACTTCAAAGAATAGAGGACGCTGCTACTGAAATAAGAAATCGACCAAACGTTTTCACTAGAGTAAAAAACTCTTTAGTGCGTAGTTGTGAGGCATGTGTTCAAGCAGAAGGCGGACATTTTGAGCACTTACTGCTGTAACTTATTTACTTATTTATGTTATCTTCATTTCTGTAATTAGTTTTTGTAAATTTGTCTAATTAAAACTTTGAAGTCTTCTAATTCCTAAAATCATTGAAATCGGACATATGTCCAAAGGCTTTTTTTCCCTTAGAATACCTCAGCTTTTATGTGGCCAAGTTTGGATTAGACCTGATAAATCACCCTGTGTAGCAGATGAGGCAGAATCTGAATTTGAAGATGTGTTTGGAAACAGAGTTTCAAATTTAAATAAATGGCAACGATTGGTAGATAATAAGGTTAATGTAACTATGTCGTGTAACTTTGTATTTAGTTTTGTAATAAACTTATAATAAAGTTTCTATGGATCTTTTTTTGGATGGTAAAATATTATAAAATCAAATGTAATAAAACTTCTAAAATGATTTTTTTGTGTCTATTTATCCTACAGTAACCTAATAGAGAAATATTCCTTTAATAGCTATTTATGTATCAAGTACGCCAAATATAGTTGTAGGGGACGAATCATAATAAAAGTCGAGGCGACGAAGGAGCCGAGTCATTAATGAGAGAAGTACCCTAAACAATTTTTTAAAATAGGATTTTTTTTATTAATTTCGGTGTGTGGAGTGCCACTTTTTTGCACTCAGTGAAAAAAGTGACACTTTGCTTGTAATTTAGGAATGAACGATTTGAAACAGACGTTTCCTTAGTTACTAGAACTGACCAACATCCTTGACTAAAATGAAGGCAAATACAATTCTATACAAAATAGGCTTGGATTTGAATATTTAAAGAAATTTAAAAAAATCTTATAGACAACTCGTGTTAGCGTGCTTATTTTTCACGCGTGTGGAATATTAAACTAGCTGCGCCTCGTTTAATAACCCTCCACACTTGTGAAGAAAAGTTGCACTTCTAACACTTGTGGTCTAAATAACTATTGTGTACGTGTTATATACAAGATTTTTTGGCACGAGTTCTTTAAATCACCAAATTGATTTAAAAATTTATTTTTAAATACTGTGATGTTAAAAATTTCGATATTCCCTGTGCAGTTTGGCAATGCAATTAAGCAAAGATATAATGAATATTCTGACGAAAACAATTTCCACAGTGGCCCGGGAACATATAACTTTTCCAATTAATATTTATGCAATATATAATTTTACTAAAACTTGGGATCGCTGAGAATTTACCCTTCAACCTTTCTAGCGCGTTACTCTCATTATTTTTATAGAATTCATATAAAGGCTGGTATTTTCATAATTCTAATTAAAACGTGGATTTCTTATATTGGCCATATCTTTATTAAGTAGTAGTTACATGACCAACAATTCTAAATGTAAAAGCGTTTTCTCATGCAACAAATATTTGACTCTCATGTGTATTTAAAGTTGCATACACTGTTCCTCTTTCCAATAAGAAAGTTACGAGCACATGTGGAAACTATACATGACATTTTTAAATGCAAATTCGCTATAGACTAATCAAGACCACAGTCTCAGATTGTAGTGTTTACTAAAATACCTTTCCAAGCAATAACATTCGAGGAAATGAGCGTCTTCAATCGATTCACTTTTGATAGATTTTAGTAATACTAATGGTACTAAGTCTGCTGTTATAATTTCAGATTTTAAATTTTATTAGTTCTCTATGTATAATGTCCTATAAAATGGGAGTTAATAAAAAAAAGAAAAAATAGGAAACCCATTTTAGAGGAATTCAACTGGAAAATCACCTATCTCACATCAATACACATTAAAAATGTAATTAAAATGTAAGGTTTAAACAAAACGTTAGAGCGGTTTTTGAGAAAATCGAAAAAACTGAAAAATCACAAGAGTAAACACCATACTTGTCGCATCTAGATAGTACATAAAACGTATACAGTGAAGTCCATTTATAATGCAATATGGCAAGCTAAATGGTCCGCCCACTGTATCATTGGAATATAGGCAACTCATACATTCTGCGCATTCAAACGACAAAACCGCAGTTTATAGTATTTAACATTCTTGAGCCAGTAAAACCTGTTACCTTGCGTATATTGTTGAATATTTTATTTGTTCCTCACTTGTAAATAACTAGAAATTTACCATTTATTAAAAATGTCAAACTGACAAGCAAATAAATTCATCAATATGACAAATACGAAGGAAGACAACTCTGGCTTTCCACGCTATCATTCATCTATGAGCACGCTTGTAAAATTTTACTGGCTAGCCAGAGAAAGAAACATTTTCAAGGTGAATACAGTGACTTGATAAATTGATGTTTACAAGTGAGGAACAATACTTATTTATTATACAAGGGAAAAAAGTATTAGGTTTTAGCTCGATGTTGTGTTGTCTCCCGACTCGAAGCGGAGGGAGACAAAAAAACCGAGAGCTAAAATCTAATGTTTTTCCGGTGTATAATACACTACACGGGAAAAACGACGATTTAATATTGAAAAATTATAATATATTAAAGTCAGAAAATTATCGATGTGAAATTTGAAATTTTAAACTGGTAGGCTGTTGTAACTCATATACAGGTCATTCATTTCGAAGATCATCTGCTACACTTTTAGTTGAATCTGGGGGAGACTTGATTACACTAAAGAAACATGGGGGTTGGAAGTCATCAACGGTCGCTGAAGGGTATGTTGATGAATCGGTAGCACACAGGACAGAAATAGCTAATAAACTGTTTAGAACGTGTGGCAGTGCTGAAATAACACCCGATTTGCGACCAGGTACATCAACGGCAGTTGTGTCCATGGCAGAAAAAAATATAATTTCAACACAAGAAAATTCGACTGTTGTACCGAATAGTTCAAGGAACATGTCATTCATGCAATGCACATTTAATGATTGTACTTTTGATATAAAGGAAATTTAACTTTTGTATAATGAAATATTCTAAAATTAAATATTTACCTTTACTTATGTGTATATATATATCCGGGAAAAAAGTAAGTACTCACTTTTTTCCCGGCGAAAAGAGTAATTTCATAATAGTAATTTACGATACAAGTGCGTAAAGCTACTCTTTAGGCACGAGTGGGGTAGAGTTAAAACGCTCGCTCACTTGCGTGTTAAGCCCCGCGAGTGACTAAAGATGCTTTACGCATGTGTATCGTACAATATTTTATCTACGATAGAATCTAGCAAATACGGTATATATAAAATAGTTATTTATGCAACTAGTGTGTAAAGTAGGTCTTTTTAATCGAGTCCGGAGATTTTCGCACGAGGCGCTAGCCGAGTGCGCAAATGGTAGCACGAGCTTTAAAAAAAGACCTTTTACACACGTGTTGCATACTAGACTTTTTCTACAACCGAACATTTCACATTTTTGATCAATTGCTTTATTTATTTTGGTACAGAACCATGGTTGGTTGATTGAAATTAGTTTTAAGTTGGCGCCACTGATCGTGTTCGATGAACTGTCAAAATTATGTCAAAATTTTGTAAATAGGCAACCCAAAATAACTTTCACTTTTTATGCACTAGGGTTTGTAAAGTACTTTTTATGCACTATTACTGTTACTAATAATAATTCACTAATTATGTTAATTTTACATGATTATTATTGTTTTGTACCTATAATTACTAAATTCTATTAATAAATTACATATTTCTGGTTTTTCACATTATTAACATCTAGAATAAGGTTATGCAAATAGGTAACCCAAAATACATTTCACTTTTATGCACTAGGGTTTGTAAAGAACTTTCTATGAACTGCTTTTTAAAAAGTGACACTTTACAAACTAACTAACGTGTTTAAAGTATCTACTTTAGACACGTTTGTAGAAAAAAAATTAATATAAATTAGAATTACCAGCAACCGGTCGTAATTTTGCGTGTTTTATAAATTTTAATGCCTAATGGAATCTTTTAAACACGTTACTACTGGCGACGCAAACTAATCAAAGCATGTTATTAAACAGTCGTTTTACAAACTTAAAACTGCCAACTAAAAGGCAATTTTACACACTGTCGTAGATAAAATAGATATTTGTGCATTAAGGGAGATATTAATATGTTTTTTCTCTGAGGTTGACGTGTGTTACAGTTCGAGGGCTCTGGCCCGACGCCTGTAAGTCAACCGAAGGTAAAGAACATGAATATCTCCCTTGGTGCATACAATATTTTATTTACTAGCACATTAGTAAGAATAGTACAAAATTTCAAAATGTCACAATGACATTTAAAATTAGAATCTGTAAGTAACATCAAGGATTGCCTCATTGTATGGTTGCTAAGATGTTATTTGTAGTTGCATTGTTACCATGAGTTTGAGGGAGAAATAATTTGACAAGTTCCTTGGGAGTTACGAGTAGCTTTTCATATTTTGTTTCTATGACAAAAATTTACAACATCATGATGCTAGTAAATAAAGTGATATTTTGTTACCTGTCAACAGAGATAAAATGTCAAACGTTTTTCCCGTCACAGAAAATATAAATTATTTTTATTATATTGATCAAATCAATGAATAATAGTAGATTATGCAATGAGGGAGAGAAATTGCACTGAACCAAAATAGCATTCCGAGTTGCATATACTATTTTTTCACGTTGCAGGAAGATTTAAAACAAAAACCCGTTTTTAAACGTCGTTTATTGACATTTTAGTTACAATTATTTTAAAATTAGTAGCCTATGATAAATTTTAAAGTTGGGGGCACTGTAAGTCATTATGACAAGAGCTCACAATTATGTCAAATTCGAGGTTAGCAGGTTAGGTTTTGCGTCAGTTTGTGTCAAAACTGACCCAAAACCTAACCTGATAACCTCGAATTTGACATAATTGAGAGCTCTTGTCGCTCAGTCATTATGAAAACTCTCTAGAGACATTTCTCCTCTCTAGGGAGTAATTCATTATTTCTCTCATGATTTTGGTATCGTAGAAACCGTGTTTTGTTCCCAGACGTGAAAAACAGTATATTACTTTACAAGTTGAGAAAAGTAGTGTTTTTCTGAACAAACGGCCATACGAGTTCAGAAAAACCACTTTTCTAACGTGTTGAGTATACTATTTTATCGCATTTCATAAGGAATGTAAAATATTAAATCTCAATCTATGTCAAAACTGACGCAAAACCTAACTTACTAACCTCGAATTTGATATAGACTTACAGTGTCACCAGATCACACTTCAGTATTGCCAAATGTAAAACGAATCGTCGTTGCTAGGGATAAAAGTGTTGCTAATGATAAAAGTACCACATTTATTATCAATTTTGAATGAAGAAATGAAGTAGGTACATTTCCAAATGAAATGCGATAAACATTATTTGATGAGTTTAGTAAAATAAATGAATGAGTAATTAGTGTAGTAGGAAAGTAGGTGATATTTAACAATAATTGTCGTCTAAATGCGCCCAGTTATTACCAGCTAGTTAGTTCAGAAAGGTTAACCTCAAAATAAATCGGGTTCAAAGTTAAAAAGAATTATTTAATATCGAAAATGAATTATATAAAAATGAAGAAATAGGAACAGCAACAAGCAATTACTAGTATTATAATAACTGATCGAAATGCCAACCTTCAGGTATGTTTTGACATTCATTAGTTTGAAACAATAAAGAAGCCAACCTGCGATCGATTACTAATAATATTCAATGGTAGTATAATCGCAGATCAACCCTTTATCATTTATACACGACGGTAGCTCTGAAATGTTCTTACTCACCGCAATGACCTAGCTAGCTTCAAATTCGGTGGCCTTGGGTCGCATATTTCTATCATCAGCTGAACTGCTGCAAGCTCTTTTAATAATAATAAAAAACACAGGGCGCCAGAAATAACAGATTTCGAGAAATAAATAAAATTACAGCAACAATTAGATTTATTTGGTTAATAAATAATAATTGCTTGCAACATCGTAATTAGGTCTGTAAATTGTTTATCGCAAAGGTTAAATACAGTATATAACTAATGCTGAAAATGCAGCACGCACAAAAAATATGTGAACCTCTTTTGGGCTCTTGGATTGAATATGATTGCAATTCAATGAAGGAGTAAGCTTACCACTGTCATATGTTGTTACCGTTATCTCGGTAATGATAGTAAAATGGCGTGAGGGCACTTCTTACAAAATTATTAATACGTATTCATTAAGCAAAACTTTAAATTTGTAAATTGTAAATCTGAAGCGTTGTTACAATCGATTCAGCCAACAATTCGTAGGCGGACGTGGTTATCAACAAAAGTTGAAACAAGACTAACTTGGGCGGTGAAAAAAACGTTGCCGGCAGGCACTGAATTGGTCCAGGATTAGCTTAACGTAAGCCGACAGCAATCTCGAACTCGTGGCCGAATTTGATAATGGAATAGACGCTCCTTGTACCACGTGGCAAGCTCAAGATGACATACCAGAAAGGAGTTGCGGGTCCAAGTTATTGATGAGGGTGTTAATTAGAAAACCCAAATAAAGAGTCGTCTAAAAACGGCATCTAATAATGACGTTTAAACGTGACGTTGAAGAATATCGTCAAAGAGCTAATAAAAAAACGGGAAATTACTAAAATGAATATCAACAAGTAGCGTAGACATACCTGATTTTAGTCATCAGCTCAGAAACGAAGTTAATTAATAATTGGTGCAGTAGCACGCGGGAATGCCTTCGTAGAAGCAAGTTACTTCAACCGAATGCAGAAATAGAATGCCCGCTAAACGACGGAATAGCTGCTCGCTGGCGCGGAGAGATAACAAGTGAATTTCAGAAAAACCAAAACTAAAACTTTTGCGCGAACAAGATTTGATATCGTTTGAAATACAGCGAATTATAACTCAAGTGAAAATATACAGGCTGGCCCGGAAGTGACTAAATGGCGAAACAAATAGCAGGAGCTAAGTATTTGTTTCAAGTTAATCTCTCTTCTATTGTATCGACGTTTTCAGCATAGAAAAGTCATTTGGAGAGGAATCGGGAGACCTCGGAGGCCAATTGATAATGCCCCGTCTTCCAATCCACAAAGGAAATGTGGCGTTAAGATCATTAACTACCTCCCTGGTGCAATGATGGTGGGCTCCATTACCTAATTAATATTAGCATCTATGATTGCTTAAGGTAGCTGTACTTGTAATAACTGTAAGTATTTGACAGTATTTAGAATACCATCTATAAATATTGGTCCTATAACCTTGCCGTTCATAATAACACACCAAGTATTTACAGATTGTCGATACTGTATATGTGATTCTTGAAATGCATACAAATTCTCCGTTGACCAAGACCTAGGATCCGGGAAACAGTGGATAATATTTAAGAAAAGCTAGACTAGGAAGACACCTACCTAACGTTGTGAGAATTTACGAACTCAAATAAACGAAACGTGATTCAATAGAATGTTTTCATCAAATATTCTCTTCATTAGTGTTTTACAAAACACTGTTATATTTTCAAAATCATTTTGAAGAAGCTGTTGATGGTTGGCATATTTTTAACTTTTGGATTCGTGTTTATGAAGTATACGAATCACCAACGTCCTGAAAATCATGTCTAAATAATTTTTTGTTTAATTTAAAAAATAAAATAATGTATATGAATAAATGGAGGTGGTATAAATAACTGCACTTTCAGTTCAGAAGCAATAGCGCAAAATTGAATAAATCTTGTAATTTCGAGTAATTTGGAAAAATGTTCTATAGGATAAAAAACTAATTGCGGAACAATACAAGAAATTTATTTAATTTATTGCGGTTTGTATGATTTTGTTATAATAATCGATATTAGTAATAAAACTAATAATTACTTTATTGGCAATCCCTTTAGTAGGGATATTTTTATTTTCTGTAACGGCTTGCACCACGTTTAATTGGTCAAGAGTGATAGATACGTTATACACATGTCTATTTTTTCTTCATCTATATAAATCATGTTTAATAAATCGTGAGTTTTTATATCTTAATTCTTTATTAAAATTTAAAAGAAACACCTTGCATAATTCGGCAGGTGACAAAACAATAAACCACACAATGCAGCAGGCCGTGCAATAAACAATACATTTTCATTCATTCATAATCTATAGCCTGTTTTACCTTTCGGTGTCGAGCACCATTCATAACATTTTTAAATTGCTGTATAAAGGGTTGCCTAGATTCCAATGATGAAGTGAGCGGACCATTTAACTTGCAATATGGTCTTTTTGCATTATAAATGGACTTCACTGTATATGAAGTTTCAACGTCATATCTCTTTTCCATTTTGAGATATTCTGTTCACACATAGACCAACAGACAGATACACGCACACATACCAATGAAGAAAAACATGTTTTTTGGGGTTCAGAAGACTCTAATACGTGAAGATCTGTTGAAAATTCAACTTCGAATTTTTGGGGTGAATCTAATACTTCCTTTATTGTAAAATGAAGTAAAAAGTGGTTCAGTTTGGTGAGCTCTATCATTGGTTAAAATTAGTATGTAGACTTCCATAGCACCCTGTACAGTCTGTCATTAATCACCATCTTCATCCGTAGCCACCCCAACATCCAAAAACCAATCCTCACCGAACCGTGTAGGAAAGTTTCCTTGCAAACAAAGCATCAAAACGGTATTGCAACCCTCGAGCAAGACCTCACAGGTTCTTCCTTCCCCCAAAGAATCTCTTGCTTTAATAATGCTGTATACATTGGTAAAATAGGACGGGAAGCAAAAACTTGTATCTCTGAACACCAGCGTTGCCCCAGGTCGGGTCTCATCTCATCATCAGCCATACCCGAACACCGAAGCGATATCGGCTGTAAGATCCTCTTCGATGAAACTTCTTCAACAGAAAGATTCGCAAAGCCATTGAAATTTAAAAATAATCTAATAACATTAATCGAGACCAAGGCTTTCCTTTTTCTGTTATGTAAAAAACAACCTCACCCAACCGCGATGACACTTGCTTCTAAATTTTTGCTTTCCTCCTTCTGATCCTTAGAAGAGTTTTACCTCTGGCGTGGTTTACAATTTGTGGGCGAAACGTTGAGTTTTTCAATCTCAATAATGTCACGGTCCAATCCCAGAAGTCGTTAGTTACATAATGACAATGACCGTGAAAGCCTCCGTAATCACGGGTTTAAATTTCGTTAACTTTTACTACTTGAGTCATGTTGCATAAATTATATTTTAACAGATCTAGAGGAACTCCTCGTATCCCATGAATTTCCACTTCTTCAGTTACATGTCAGGATTTACTCAATGTGTCGAAAACCTTTGCCAAATCAAGAAATTCACCGGTTTTGGAGTTATCAAGGAACTCAGATGTACAGGGTGCCCGCAAAATAAGTGTACAACGGAAGACCACAAGTTCCTTGGCCCAAAATATGCTTATTTAACTCAACTTACCTATATACAAAGTTGCCTAGTTTAGCCACTAAAGGGTTTTAAAAATAATTAACTTTTTAAAATCTTTTAACCACCTGCATAATCACTACCAATTTTTTTTTCTGAAGAGTTACTTTAATTTAGAAGCTATTTCCTCTCCTACAAAATTTTAGTTGGGTGAACGGTTTAGCCACAACAAATTATTTTCTAAATTCCTACAAGCCGAGTGTTAAGTTGCAATTACTGATTCAGGCTTGTAGAGATTTAGAAAATTATTTTTGTGGCTAAACCGTTTACCCAATTAAAATTTTATAAGGGAGGAGATAGCATCAAAATTAAAGTAGCTATCTACAAAAACACATTGGTAGTGATTATGCAGGGGGTTGAAAACATATGGATGGATAATTTATTTTGACAACATTTTTAAACAACACCCTGCAATTTTCGAAATTAGGATTTATTTCACAAAAAGCTGTAGTTTACCGGAACAAACCCATGGCCAAAAAAGAATAAACTTAACTTGAAGAAATTTAAATATCATTTTTGAAGACCTCTAGTGACTAAACTAAGCAACTTTGTATATAGGTAAGTTGAGTTAAATAAACATATTTTGGGCCAAGGAACTTGTGGTCTTCCGTTGTACACGTATTTTTCGGACACCCTGTATATTCCCAGAAAGTTGTGTTACTGCTTTCTTAGTTAATTTTACAGAAGTTCATACTCATTTGGTGATGCAATGGTATACTTTAATAAGTCCATAGATATATGTTTTATTAATTTTTAGTATCGTTTACATGTTTGTTGCCGAACATGCTTAGAATAACAACGCTAAAATACAGTGGCATTACACAAAGATCTTACCTAAAGAATCAATTTCAACTAGATGTAAAATTCAAGAAACGGCATATATTTTACTTAGCAAGAAAAGATGCGTTTTGTCGTTCTCCGTAGACTTAGATAAAAGTTAGCTGTCCATTTTAAAATATCAGATATAGTAGTCGGCTGTCAGTGCCAAGCAGTTTCCTGAAAATTGGTGGCGGTAGTAAAAAAAGCTGAGTTGTCCTTGTTCATTTTTAATTTTAATTGTTAATTATAATATTTGATAACGAGTACAAATTGTTCCTCGAAACGTTGGTATACTAATATTTTAAGTTTATATGTTTTGTAATTTTGAAAACGTCCATTAATACATGACCTGAACCCATCCAATTTTAAATATCTAAGTAATTATGAACGATTGGATTACTAGAATTTAGTAAATCAATATTAATAAGAAAAATCTGGTGTGATACACGCACACAACTTAATTTTACAGCCATCTTATAATTAGCCAAAATTTGATTTTTAATTTTTAGCATCATTCAAAATTTTTAAAAAAATTGTAAATTCTACAGAAACCGTACAAAATAGAGCTTTAGTTCAAGAGACAAATTTTCTCTAAAATTTTAAGAAGAATTCAAAATGTAATAATATACAAGGTGTTCTATTTAAAATAGGAGTTAATAAAGAAATAGGGGAAAAAACAAAGAAACCCATTATAGAGACATTAAACTTAAAAATTACCTATCTCACATCAATACAAATTAAAAATGTAAAGTTTGAAAAAAATCGTTAGAGCCGTTTTTGAAAAAAAATCGAAAAACCAGGAAAATCACAAGAGTAAACACCATACTTCCGTTTATGCGATTTTCTTCAAAAGCTTGCTATCGCATCTAGATAGTACACAAAACTTATACCGTGTGTCCACAGGAGTACGCACCATAGAGATAAGATAATGCTAATAGAATATAAATATCAACCAGTGCTATGACCACCGTCCCTTTTCTTGTACCATTTATAACAATATTGTTTCATACAGTGGCGAGTTAGAAGCCAGAAAACAACGTTTTAGCGTGCCGACGATTCCAGCGTTAGCCGATCTTTCTATTCTATTAGGTTATCCCTATGGTGCGTATTCCTGTGGACACACGGTATATGAAGTTCCAACGTCATACCTCTTTTCGTTTTTGAGATATTCTGTTCACAGACACACACGCACACAGATCAATGAACAAAAACATGTTTTTTTTGGGTTCAGGGGACTCTAAAACGTGAAGATCTGTTGCAAATTCAATTTCGAATTTTTGGGGTGAATCCAATGCTTCCTTTATAGTAAAAGGAAGTAGAAAATGCACAAGGAAGTTTACAATACATATGTACAATACATTATGTGTTACATAAATCACACTACAGATAAATGCCGCATTCTAGTTCCTTTACGCCACGCCTCTTTATCCTATGCCTTTTCTTTATCTATCTTCCTCTGTAACATTGCTTGTTTAATTCTCTCGTTCCACGATCTGCGCGGTCGTCCTCGTTTATTTTGTCCGGGAGGTACCCATTGGAACGCTCTTTTTGGCCGTCTATATTCTGGCAAACGCATTAAATGTCCAAACCATAGTAGTTCTTTGCATTCAATTCTATCCGTCACCGTTTCCCTTGCTTCTATTTTGGCTCTAATATCTGTGTTGTGAATCCGTTCTAGCCTTGATGTTCTTGTGCTCCTACGCAGATAGTCTATTTCAACTACCTTGAGTCTTCTCTGCATTGCTGCTTTCACGGTCCACACCTCACATCCATAACATAGGACGGATTCCATCATAGTTTTCCCTATCCTTTTCTTTGTTTTTAACGACAACGATTTACTCCACCATATGGAGTATAGGCAGGCCACTATTCTTTTGCTTTGTTGTATTCTATTGTGTATCTGCTCTCCTCCTAAGCCATTTTTGCAGATTACTGCTCCTAAGTATTTAAACTGATCTACTTGTTTTACAGTAACTTCGTCATTTATAACTACATCAAACCGTGCATCAGAATTGATTACAAGATATTCGGTATTTTCTAGACTTACTTGTAGCCCCATTTTTGATATTCGATACCACACTGTTTATTTTCAATACTTGGTTTTAACATTATTCTGATATATTGAATATGAAAATTAAACATAGTAATTTTAGCAAATAAATTTGATTTAGCACACACTGCTACATCATCACTTTTATAAAATTTCCCGTTATTGCAGTAAATAGTGTAATCATATGAAAAAATATAAAACAAAAATAATTGGTTGCGCATATTGTAATATTTTCGTAATGTTATACAGTTATTTCATTTTAACTGAACTAAAAAAAGGCATGAAAGGTAATTCATAACTGCCGCCGGCCGTTAATAGTTATTAGGGTATTAAGGGCATTATGAGCAAAATAAACGCCCAAGATTGTTAGTGTACAAACCGTAGGACTTTAGCCCGAAGTGTGTACAACATTCGAAGGCTCATGATGCCTTCAAAGTTTTATGTCCTACTAGTTTTCTTACCTAATTCGCGTATCAAAGTTATTTTGAATTACATTTTTCTAGTTATGTCATTTGTAATTTTTGAAATATGAGTTGTATCCATGGAAACAAATAGTATTTGTTCTTTATAATGTTCCTAGGGACATTATAAAAAAAAATCTTTTGGACGTTATTTTGTATATAATATACCTTAACATAGAGTAATTATTGTCTATTAATATACTGGTGTGACATAAAGATTATAATGCTGCCGGCCGTTAATAATAAATTATTGTGTTAATAATAAGTGTGACTGTGCCATCAGTTTCTATGCCACTTCCGAATGTATGAGTATTTGAATCCATAATTCAGCAAAAATAAAATACGGTATTCTGAATTTTAAAAACATAAATAAATTGAATGATAACAAAAAAATATAAAGCGTGCCGAAAGACTGACTTTGGTTTGGTCGGTGAGGATATTATTTTTGAGTACGTTTGCCCTTCATTTTCGATTTTGATTGCAGCATTATCCTTCCATTGAATTTTCCTTAGAAATAGTTGCCATTTTTGAACCACGCGAAACGGTAGCCCTTGACTAGCATGTTCGTTTGTTTTATGTAAAAACTGTTTATTTTCGTATGTGAAATGTACGTTAATATATATTTTCTCACCAACGAACATACCGTTAGTTTGTTGCTAATAGCATTTCTTGTGTGGACAAAAGTTGATTTGTACTACGTACTACTGGCGTAGGGAGATTTTTACTTCCTTATTCTGAAAGATGAAGGAAGTATTGTAATCGTGAAAAAATCACTTTCCGAGATGTCTTCAGATCTTCAGGTTTCACGGTCTCTAGACATGTTTTCGAAATTGCGTCTGTCTCTCTGTCTGTCCGTATGTTGGCAGTATAGCTCAACAACCACTTGTTGGAAAAACACGACGTTTTACATGCGGCGTAGATGTCTACGTATACAATGTGAACATCGCAAAAAGAAGAAAATGGAGAAGATCGTTGCGGACGGCAGCCAGCACAAGGGAAAGGTGTAGCGATTGCCGCGCACTGTATTCAATGCAATGAAGATAAATATACGAGGACCGCTTACGGCAGTATCGAAGATAGTAATGTATAGCAATCGATGCGCGCCGTATTTACGAGGCAAGTTCTGTGTAAAGCCCTTACAGATTTTTTCTAATTGTCTGTACACTATGAGGTATGTCTATATCTTAAACTGCTGCATTAACCTGTACCCATTAAGCAATTTTTGCGACCAATTATTTGCCATATTCTTCATCGGATTATTTAATACCAACTATATCTAGCTTACGATTTCTAGTGTATCTGTATTGCTCTAAATTTGATGAACGCGAGCTGAGGTTTTTAATTACAGCGTTTTGTACTTCCCTCGTCTAAAAGACGAAGGAAGTATCGTAACCACGAAACAGTTACCTTCCCAGATTTCTTAAGATCTTCACGTTTCACGTTTCCTAGATGACGAAAAACAGATTTTCTCAATTCCCTCTGTCTGTCTGTTGGCGGTATAACTTAAAAAACTATTTGTTGGAAAAAAATTTGCATGCATATTATATGTCTACCTAGCATGAAACCGAGATTTTTTTGAATTTTACTGTAATATAAGACATACGTTTTAAACGCTATGTTTTCTTATTCCTGACGTCACAGCAAAAGGGTAATGTATAGACTTTAACATCACAAATGGAACAGAATAGAATGGTGCCTTATGACGCAGCAGAAGCTCGTCTATAATTCGAACACCCCCGTGGCTTAGTTATTCTAGCGTCGGACAAGACACTGGCTCCCAATATTCGCCTCGGAGCGTGGAGTTCGAATCCCAGCGATGTAATTGTTTTTTATTTGTAAATTGATCAAATTCAAGCGAGAGAAGTTCTGTGTTAACTACTTTACAGATTTTCTTTTTTAAAATGTCCTATTTTGTCGTGATTCTTGTTAGATCTGCTGTCTTAGCAGTTAATGTTGTTTATGTCATCATATTGGACCGAAATAAATGACATAGAATGTTTAAGCTCTTGAAATTCCTTATCGACAAACTCGAACTTATTATTTATTATAGGACGCACATTCATAATTTCACATAAATAAGTACTGTTGCAGTTTTTTGTAACATTTGGCAAGGATTAAGGAACTTGTTTTAGCTAGCAAAGCATGTTAATTCTGAGAAAATACCTCCAAGAAAAATTATTATAATTCGTTGATCATCAACTCCAATAACCAACAAAAGATGGTTTGGGACATGGTAAATTGCAGATTGGGTAAAACCAAAATTAGACCTCGGAAATAGTCTAAATTTTAATCCTAAATTGGTTGCGGATCAATTTGCTACCCATTTTCTTCGGTGGTAAAGAACCGGCTTCAAGAGTATTTTGTTAATGATGTACCGGATGTACCGTGTCTTGTAGTAACGCCGACCCTTTTTTTATATCCCTCAGATAAACAGAAGGATTAGGCAATTATTCATAAACTAAAAAACACTAAAAGTGTTGGTCTTCGTGTTTAATATACGAGAGGTCGTTTTTATATTCCCGGAACAGATCTTCACGTTTTAGTGTTGGTCTGTCTGTGCTTCTGTGTGTGTATGTGTGTGTGTGTGAACAGAATATCTCAAAAACGAAAAAGGTATGGAGTTGAAAATTCATTCTAGATGCGACAGTAAGCTTTTGAAGAAAATCGCATAACCGGAAGTATAGTGCGTAACAGTTTACTCTTGCAATTTTTCAGATTTTTTAGATTTTTTTCAAAAACGGTTGTAACGATTTTTTTTTAAATTTACATATTTCTGAAATTGTTAATGTGTATTGATGTGAGATAGGTAATTTTCCAGTTGAATACCTCTAAAATGGGTTTCTTTGTTTTTTCTCTATTTTTTTATAACTCCTTTTTTAAATAGAACACCCGTCATATTATTACATTTTTTAATTCAGCTTAAAATTTTAGAGAAAACTTGTCTCTTGAACTAACGTTCTATTTCGTACGGTTTCTGTAGAATTTGTAATTTTTGAAAAATTTTGACAAATGCTTAAAAATTTAAAATCAAATTTTGTACTCATTATAGGATCATTGTAAAATGGAAGTTGTATGCGTGTATCACACCAGATTTTTTTTTAATAATAATGTGACTGTTTTATACTGTGTAGAACAGACTGAAGAAATGTGATAAGTTATTATTATTGTTTTCTTTTGTTTTCAAGAAAAATCGTAGTCACAATGGCATTAGAGAGATTATTTGTTTCTGTCTACTTTAATGTAAGGTTTGTTCGAATTATTTCTAAAGATAAAGAAGCAATAGCTTTTCGCTTTAGCCTATTAAAAATTAAGTGCTCCACAGATAAAGAATTTATAAAATGTTCCTTTTAAGATAATAAAAATATACGTTACAAACAATATACCTTTGGAAAAGTGAAATAAATGAAACGATTTGTAAAATAAACTACATCGATACTTTAAAAAAAACCTACAGATATTAACAAATTTTCTCAATTGTGCTCTCAGAATTGTTTGGTAAGTAGTTTTATGAAGAATGCATTTCTAGAACTTTGCTCTTCTCTATTTCTTTCTAGTCAATGTTATTAAAATTCAAGAATTTAATAATCTGCAGAAACATAGTAAGCCATGGACATTTTAAGGGAAACAACAGTAGTGTTAAATCAATCGCATTAAACTGCATTTATTTTTACTATTAACCGTTTCTCCATCCTTATCCACCTATCGTGGGGTATGCAGAGATCCATATGAATACTATCGGGAGATCGAAAAAAAAAACAGAATGCGAGTAAGCCTTAATCAGGTTATTAAAGTCTGTGTATCACCTACACATCCAGAGATTTTCCAACGGGTAGCTCTAGTAGCCTCCTGCCATAATGTGATTGATTATACTTCCAACAGATCAATAATAAATATACCCGATCCGGATCAATATCACGGTGTGCTATATTAATTTTTTATTCGATCACGCTGTATAACCGAGTACTCACCCTGTATAGCGGCTTGACCTTGTTACTCTTGATTCGTAGTTATCAAATAACGCTCATTTTTGAAAATCTTTGTTAGGAGTCATATGAGCATTCTATCAGCTATAACCTTTTCAAAACTGCTCTCGTGTATTTATATGGAAGAAAAATTGTGATTTTAATTTGTATTTACATACTGTGATCGCGATGATACCACTGCATTGCACAAAGCACCCTATAATTACGACAGTTGATATCCTTCTTACATTTTTCATGAGTTATGTTCTGATAAACTAACTTGCAGACAGTTATTAGTGTGAAAGCTACTTAATTTCCTTTTTATTGCAGTACATAAAAATAGCGCAATTTGTATTAGGCTTGATTGTTTTTTAACTATTTTGTTTGTAACGAAGTACTTCTCCTAAGCAACAAAACATACACTATTCCAAATCTTTTGCTGTAAAATGACGGAGTCGTTCACACATAATTAGAGAATCAATGAAAAATTATAGGCTTCAAGCAAGTTCAGAAATATTTCAGAGAAAGTACTTTATGTTCTAATTACTAATTATTGGCAGATGTAAAACTAATCCTACAAAGTAAATCAGTAAATCAATACATTTTTCGTTCTTTCGAGTGTCGCGTACCTTACATTTGTACTTTAAAAGTGATTACGACATTATGAAGAGCAAATGAATCTTAAAAATCAAAAGAAAAGTAATGGTAATACCATATCATATGTATCGTGGTTTTTATTATTTAATATTAAATCATCATGAAGAGTTACGATAATAGTGTTTGTTAATTTCTAGTTCGTTTGGTTACGAAAATGCATTTGGTGAACTTTTGTTTATGATTCTCTTTCGAAGCTTCCTTAATAATAATTCAGCAGCAGTTAGCTATCATGTTGATATCCCGCCGTCTATAATATATGGTGTCCATTTCATTGATTTTGTAGTGGAACTCTTCGTCTCGTCCTTCACTTACAGTTTGCAGATTTTAAGGGGAACTGCTCAAAAAGAGCAACTCGAAATTCGTGCCACATCAGAGTCCATTAAAATTAATTTACATGATATTCGCTAATGGATTCATTGAGATGATCTACGAGTATACGAGTATGAATGCATGTTATTTAGTTCAGCGACTCTCAATTTGTGGGGCGCGCGCCCCCCTAGGGAAGCTTGATAACACTAAATGGGGATCGCGAGCGTATCGAAAAAAAAATATTAAAAAATTATTTAATTTACTGAAACAAAATCCAAATAAAATACATTCTGACATAATAAAAAATAAAATACACATCTGGCGTTCACTGACTCCATAGTTAAGAGGCTGAAAAAAACTGGAACATATCTCAAACCTTTTCTTCCAGCTTACTTTTGAATGTTAAACCTCTTGACTGAAATGACAAGGGAACGACAACGTTGATACTGCTTCCTATTTCCTTGTACCTATTCCATACATTATCCAATATCAACACCGGTACAAAAATAAATACATCAATAAAACTGTTTTTCTACGAAGTGCATAGCCTAACCCCCTAACATTTAAGTATACTACACCCTGACCGAGGGAGGAAGCGACTCGCAGTTTTTTACAGATCTGTATGAAAGGAAGGTTTTCCTTTCGATTGTTTGCCTCAGCAGCTTTTCAGCTCTCTTTTAACTGCTGTTGATTCAACAAACAGAGACTGTGATACTTTTCTTCTGCACCTATCAAATCTCCTACTGCACTAACCCTAACATGCAGCTTGTAGTTAAAATTAGACAAGTCCATAACTTTATCATTCATATTTGTTGTCATTATGAGCTTCAATCGTTCTTACCTTTTTCCTTCTCAGAAAACAAGCATTTGTCCCAGTCAGTTTCTTCTGTCCTTGATCGAGTCATTAAATTGCTTTCGCAATATTATTATTATCCTGTTTTTTAGTATTGCAATTTTTCTTCTTTAGTTTTTTTTATTTTGTCAGCAGAAGTGATGGTGAGCGGATGGCCCAGCGAGCATATGCTCGACTCTCAGTCTGCCGGCCCGGTTCGATTCCTGGTGGACTTTAGATGGATTTTAAAAATCGTACGCTCTCCAGCTACCACGCTAACATCTGTGGTAGTCATTAACCCCTAACAAGGAAACTCTTCCTCAATTTTGACAGGCAAGGCTAGCCACCTACCCGCCTTTCGAGTTAAGGGGGCTCACAGAACCACAATTGTGTGGCCTAATATAAGAGGAAGAAGAAGTAAAGGTGGCATAACTCCTTTGTGATAGTGCCACGTTAAAGCATCTTTCTTAGTACTTTACATGAAGCCGAAATAGTATATTATGATACTAGTGTATAAGTACACATTTAAAGCACGTACAACGAGTTTAAGAGCACGACGCGAAGCAGAGTGCTTTTAACGTCGCTATAGTACTTTAATGGCACTTATACACGTGTATCATACGCTACTTTTTCTACGATCGTAACAGAAATATAAAAACTTAGTTCGATTACACTTTTTCCGTCACATTGTGTTAGATATTCTACGTTATGTTGACATTCAAATTTTACGGCAAACCCCGTTTTAATATACATAGTAAGGATGTTCCGAATATACAAAAATTTCGTATTCGCGAATGCGAATACGAATAAGAATACATGACCGTGAGTGAATAATATCAACATCAACATCGTTTTTGTACGCGCTGCAAATTTTAAAAATAGTATGGAAAATAGTTTTGTTTTTTATTTAATGTTATATATATATATATATAATACAAACCTTTCTACCCGGAGGTGTATGGTAAGTTTACAATATTAGTATAAGGATTATTAATTATTACATTATTATTACACTGCACTTTTAGTTATTTCACTGAATATACAAATTTAGTCCATTCTTTTTTGTTTAGATTCAGTTTTTTGGCTTCGTCCCATTTTTTATCTTCCTTCTTCAATATTCCTGCTATTTCTTCATTCCAGGTTTTCTTGGGTCTTCCGCGCCGTTTCTCTTTTTGCACTCTTGCTTCCCATATTTGTTTTACCTGTCTGTGCTCTCCCAATCTACATAAATGCCCAAACCATTTTAGTTGTTGTTTTTCAATTGTTTCTAGTATTGATTCTACTCTTAATTCTTCTCTTACTGTGTCGTTTCTTATTCTGTCTTTTCTCGTTATCCCTTTAACTCGTCTTAGGTATTTCATGTCCATTGCCTGAATTCTACTTTTCGATCCTTGTGAAAGTATCCAGCTCTCGCTTCCACAAGTTAGAATTGGTCGAAAGACTGTTTTATATATGGTTATTTTTGTTTTCTTGTTTATTTCTTTCTTTCCAATAAATGCTTTGTTTAGGCTATGGTACACTTTTGCGGCATTGCTTATTCTCTCATTGATTTCAACTTCTATGTTTCCTGTTCTTTCTATCGTTGTTCCTAAGTACTTGAATGTGTCTATTTGCTCTATCTTTTCGTGGTTTATTTCTATATTAATTTTTTTGTTATTCTCTCCTACTACCATTACTTTTCTTTTACTAGTGTTGATTTTCAAGTCTCTCTTCTTCAGTTCTTCTTCCCATATTTTTATGTTTTCTTGTAAATCGCTTTCTTTCGATGCACATAGTATAATATCATCAGCGAATGCACATTCGGATATTCCGATAGTTTTCATTTTATAGTATCCTATGTGAACCGGATGTGTTTTTTGTGTGTAGCTTTTATAACATCGTCTATTAATATATTGAATAGCGTCGGGCTCATTACGCCTCCTTGTCTCAGTCCTCCCTTTATTTCGAATAAATCTGATTGCATGTTGTCCTTTCTTATAAAGCCTCTGTTGCTGTCGTATAGACTTTTAATATCTCTTAATAGTTTAGGGTTGATGTTTCTCCTTTTTAAGCTGGCCCAGACATCCTTTAGTGAGACTGAATCGAATGCCTTTTGTAAATCTATGAAAATTAGGTATATTTCAGTGTTGCTGGTTCTTGCTTTTTGTATCATTTGCTTAATACTGAAAATATGGTCCTGTGTGCTTCGCCCCTTTCTGAAGCCACTTTGAGCTTCTGCTAGTTGTTTCTCAGTTACTTTCTTTAGTCTCATTTCTAGTATGTATTCGTATGTTTTGGATACGATAGATAGTAGGGTGATTCCCCTATAGTTTCCACATTCTCTTGCATCCCCTTTCTTGAGAATTGGTAGTATTACACTTGTTCTCCAGTCTTCGGGTACTGTTCCTGTGTCCCAGGCCTTGTTAAAAATGTCTTTTAGCAATTCAGTACCTTGCTTTCCCAGGTTCTTCAGCATTCCTGCTGTTATCTTGTCATATCCTGCTGCTTTACCCCTTTTAATTCGTTTGATTGCCTCTGATACCTCTTCTTTTTGGATGCTTTCTTCTTCGTTGTCGGTATTATTTTCTGTTTCTTCTTCTGTTGCTTTGGTGTCCTGTTCTTTGTTATCCAGAAGTTCTTGGAAGTATTCTCTCCATCTTTCCATGATTTGGTTTCCATCGGTGATTATTCTGTTATCCTTTGCTCTAATTTGGTGCAATTTACATTGTTTTACTTCTCTTAGGTTTTTTAAGACTTTGTATAGTAGTTTTTGATTCGTTTTGCTGTCCTGTTCCATTTTCATGCCAAATTCCTCCCATGTTTGTTGCTTTGCGTTTATAACCATTTGTTTTACTTTTAATCATTGCATTTTGTAATCTGTGTAATTTTCTTGTGAGCCATTCTTTAGATAGCGCTGCCATTTTTCTTTCTTTCTTTTTACTTCGTTTTTAATTTCTTGGTTCCACCAGTTAGTTTGCTTTTTATTTTTAATTATGACATTTGTACCGCATGTCTCCTTAGCTGCTGTTAGTATCGTTTCCTTAAAGTGTTTCCACATTTGCTCTAGGTTCATAGTTTTCCATTGGTCAATTTTGGTTTCAATCTTTGTTTCTATCTTCTTACTAAACTTACTCGCTAGTACTGTGTCTTGTAGTTTGTATGCTTTTATAATTTCTGTTGATCTCTTTGGATTTTTTGTTGTTGTGTGGTTTCCTTGTCTTTCTATGTGTATAAGCGTTTTTGCTACTAATAGGTAGTGGTCGCTATGGATTTCTGCTCCCCTCACTACTCTTATGTCTTGTATTTCGTTACGGTATTTTCTGTTGATAAGCACATAGTCAATTATTGATTTTTCATTTCTGCTTCTAACCCCTCTTGTGTATTTGTGTATATCTTTATGGTTAAAGAATGAATTTGTGATTATTAGGTCGTTTTCTAAGCAGAAGTTTACTAGTCTGAGCCCGTTGTTGTTTCTGTGATCTTCCCCGTACTGTCCAATTACATTGACTGTACTGTTATTTTTTCTTTTTCCAACTTGACAGTTAAAGTCGTCCAGTATTATTAATCTTGAGCTTATGTTTTCTATTGTCTGTGTGAGTTTTTCCCAGAAATCGTCTTTCGTATTCGCTCTTTCGTTACTGTTATAGAATGATTAATATTTAAAAAAAAATGTTTTATTTAATGTATGAATACCTGTTTTATATTTTTATTAAAATTCTTATCTATATTTCTATAATTTTAATGTCAAATACTCGTATAATATTCGTGTTAATTTTGGCGAATACGATTACGAATACAAATATTGAAAATATAGCGAATACTCGCGAATACGAATGCGAATACGAGTATTCGGAACATCCCTAATACATAGTATACGCCACCAATGGCAACGTGCGAAAAATACGTAATTCGGGCGCTAATATTAAGAGTGCTACAAACGTCACTTTTGACACTAGAAACTGTGCGAAAGCTGTCATTTTGACACGATCGTAGAAAATAGTATTTATATTACATACCGAGGTGGGAAGTGTTTCATAGACAGGAATGAAACTGTTCACCGTGGTATGTATACTATCTTATTCCCAATCATCTAATTTTAAAAATCACTACAATTGGATTCTGAATAATAGATATCTTGATGTAGAAAATATTTTTGTTACCATGAAAACAACCCTCTCAATATTTTTGTTACCATAAAAACAACCTAGTCTTCAGGTATGTAATATTTTTCGGGGTATGTAATAATTTAACAGCTAGTTTCAGTAATCATCTAGTTCCCAGCTGTTGACATATCATGAAATTGACACTTTACAATGTGATTGCGAATAAAAGTTATTGCTGAATTATCAAGAGTACTTAATTTCAACTGAAATATTGCAAAGGTTTATTCATCATAATTGTGCTTCTCACATGAAATTTAAAAAAAATCAGTTTGCTTGATTTTCGCGAATTTGAACATTTATAGCCGATTTCTGATTAAACTGTTAAAGATATCGACTTCACGCAACAATACTTTTTACTTCCCTCTTGTAAAAGACGAAGGAAGTATTGTAATCACAAAAACTCGCCTTCTTTCTGAGATTCCTTTAGATCTTCACGTTTCAGGGTTCCTAGATGACGAAAAACAGGTGTGTGGATTGCTTTTAATGCAGCTTCTGTTAGAGCAGATATATACGTATACAGTGTCCGCCAAAAAGTCGTCGTAATATGGGAAAAAAATTTATTTTAGATTTTTCAAAAAACCTTTTTGCGTCAATAATTTGTGCTTGTTTAAAAACCTATTTAGCCCCTATTATATATACCGAGTGATTTTTACTTATTTAGAAAATGAAATTTTTAGAAATTGTCAAAATCCCAAAAGTGCTATTTTTCGGAAACTAAGTACGATTTCAATGAGATTTTTTTAGGATTGTGTTATTTTTAGCTAACTGCACAATCTCAAGGCCAGAAAACACCTAGTTTTTTAACTTTTGCTAAAAATTAATTTTTCAATTTTTTCAATATTTTGCAAATCTTCACACACCAAGACTTAATATTAAAGTTCAAAATAATATAAAATGTTTACCGAAAAGTTATGTTTGTATAATTTTTCCGTTTTCTATGCAAGGTGCTTTTTAGGAGAAATATTTTTCAATTCTAATTAATATCTATTTAAGAGGCTTCTAGAAACTCTAATCTAGCCCTGTTAATAAATTACTGTTACAAAAATCCTGTAAATGTTCTTTTACAGTTGCCTAAATGAGGAGATTTCTCTTTATCCAATTTACATGTTCTACAAAATCTCTCAAAATCTAAATAACAAATTAACATTTTATATTATTTGTTCTAATTATAAATTTTTAAAGTCTTCACATAAAAAATTTGAATTTTAATATTGGTATGTGAAATTTTGAAAAATATTTAAAATATTTAAAAATTAATGTTTAGCTAAATTTGGAAAAAAGTAGGTGTTTTCTGGCCTTGAGATTGTGCAGTTTGCTAAAAATAACAAACTCTAACAAAATCTAATTAAAATCTTACTTAATTTCCGACAATTTAGAAAAACTCCATTTTCAAAATAAGTAAATATTACTAGGTATGTAGTCTGTTCAGTAAACATAAAAACACAAAGTGGCCTTTGATTTCCAAAATTTCAAGAGTAGACTTTCACTTATAATACCATGAGTAGTCAAAGTTATGTCGACTATTTTTGTGGTGGTGTCACGAATGTCCATTGCGCTTGGTACGATTAGGACGAGTGCGATAGCACGAGTCCTAATCCAAAGCGCAATGGACATGAGTAGTGATACCACCGCAAAAATAATCTACTTAACTTTGACTAAGAATAGTATTCGAGGGACTATTCAATTCACCTGTCATCTGTCAAAAAGTGACCAATGAAAATCCAGAATTCTGACGTTTCTTGACCAATCAAAAAAATATCAGCGGATATATCTTCCTAGAAGGTATTCAAGTGACTATTTTTAACAAATGCGATTTTTATTAGAAAAAGTCAATATTAGTGTTCTGTTACTATAGAGATTGCGTAGTTTGTTGCTAGATTTACTGAAAACTAATTTGAAAAAGTACTTTGGTTCATTAAATAGTCCCTCGAATACCATTCTTAGTCAAAGTTAAGTAGATTATTTTTGCAGTGGTATCACTACGCATGTCCATTGCGCTTGGGATTAGGCGCACTCGTCCTAATCATACCAAAGCGCAATGGACATTCGTGACACCACCGCAAAAATAGTCGACATAACTTTGACTACTCATGGTATTATAAGTGACTATTTAATGAACCAAACTACCTTTTCAAATTAGTTTTCAGTAAATCTAGCAACAAACTACGCAATTTCTATAGTAACAGAACACTAATATTGCCTTTTTCTAATAAAAATCGCATTTGTTAAAAATAGTCACTTGAATACCTTCTAGGAAGATATATCCACTGATCTTTTTTTGATTGGTCAAGAAACGTCAGAATTCTGGATTTTCATTGGTCACTTTTTGACAGATGACAGGTGAATTGAATAGTCAAAATTATTCTTTATCTAGGAATGTACTTCCAAAACCACTAAAACAAATAGGTTAAGGGTATGACATTTACTTACTATCTGTCATAAATGTTCTAATAACTACTTTTAAGGATATTATACAAATACTGTATTGGATACTATTGAAAATTTCTAGAAAAATATTTACTTTGACAGTGACAATGAGAAATAATAAGTGTCATTTTATATACAGGTGTGGCAAACCTTTGCAAAACAAAATACAGAATTCCTAGTAGAAAAGTTATATGCACATGCCAACTTCAAAAAAAAATTAATGTTTTTATGTTTAGTAAATGCCCTATATATGATAGAGGCTAAATAGATTTTTAAACAAGCACAAATTATTAACGTAATTTTTTTTTAATTCAAAAAAAAATTTTTTTAAATTCAAAAATAAAAATTTTCTATTTTTGGTTTTTCAAAAAAACTTTTTACTTCAATAATTTGTGCTTTTCTGAAAACCTAGTTAGCCCCTATCATATACACCGAATGATTTTTACTTGTTTAGAAAATGGAATTTTTTGAAATTATCAAAATCCAAAAAGTGCTATTTTTCGGAAATTAAGTAAGGTTTCAATTAGATTTTCTTAGAGTATGTTATATTTAGCTAACTGAACAATCTCAAGACCAGCAAACCCCTAATTTGTTTTAACTTTAGCTAAAAATAAATTTTTCAATTTTTTAAATATTTTTCAAAATTTCGCATACAAAGACTTAATATTAAAGTTCAAATTTTGTTATGTGAACACTTGAAAGATTTATAATTGGTAAAAATAATATAAATAGTAGATTATGCAATAAGGGAGAGAAATTGCACTGAAGCAAAATAGCATTCTCTCCGAGTTGCATATACTATTTTTTTCACGTTGCAGGAAGATTAAAAACGAAAAACCCGGTTTTTTAAACGTCATTTATTGACATTTTAGTTAAAATTATTTTAAAATTAGTAACCTATGGGAAATTTTAAAGTTGGTGGCACTGTAAGTCATTATGACAAGAGCTCACAATTATGTCAAATTCGAGGTTAGCAGGTTAGTTTTTGCGTCAGTTTGTGTCAAAACTGACGCAAAACCTAACCTGATAACCTCGAATTTGGCATAATTGTTGTGTCAGTCATAATGAAAACTCCCTAGGGAAATTTTTGTCTTATTTAGTCTCTAGAGAGCAAATGTCCTACTTCTGTCACAATTTTGATGCTATAGAAACGGACTTCTACTCCCGGCCGTGGAAAATAGTATATTATACATCAAGGTAGCGAAGCGCAGTATTATAACCTGAGCGCATATTAGATACTAAAGCGCGAAGGTTATAAGACGATTCGCTACCGTGGTGTATATACTATTTTTTGCACTACCAAACGGCTTAACACCTAAATTCCCAACAAATTTCGAAAATATTTTAACTGTCAACCTGACAATACAGCTTTTTAAAACGTCAAAATTAAAATAGTCATATTTGATAACTTAGCAATTTATTAGTTACCACGGTGAAAACTGTTTATTTTACTTTCTCTCCCTTGGTGGAGAAAATCAACTTCACGACCTAATGATAGGCCAATAACGGTGCGTTCTGAGACTAGTAGTGCAAAAATGTTAATTACTTCTTTAGATTTTTTATTATTTACCGAAAAGTAGTATGTTCGCATAATTTTTATTTTTTTTATGCAAGGCGCTTTTTAGAAGAAATATTTTTCAATTCTAATTAATATCTATTTAAATGGCTTCTAGAAACTCTAACTAGCCCTTTCAATGAATTACTGTTACAAAAATCCTATAAATGCTCTTTTACAGTTGTCTAAATGAGGAGATTTTTCTTTATCCAATTACATGTTCTAAAAAAAGTGCCGTTTTTTATGTAATTAATCGTTTCCCATTTTTTGCATCAAATTTCCAAATACCCTATATTGGTTTATTTCACGCTCCTATATCTTTTAGAAACAAGTTCACAATTATACAATTTGTAAATCTATCATAGAAAATCGTAGGTAATCAGAATGCAGAATATAAAAGCAAAGCAATTATTGAATCACAATTTGCTTTTTCTGAACAGAAAACTGCTTGTGGTTCATTCATTTGTTCCAGAGAGCGAGGGCTGTTGTTTTGAGAGCTCATAAAATACTGCAATAACAGTTTATCAACAAACACAACACTGATGTATTTTTTCAGAATTTCAAATTGCGAAAGTTTTGTCGTTCTTGCATGCCACCAAACAAAACACGTCAAACCCAAATACAGAGTAATATGCTTACGACAACGGTAGCTCTTAGCAATAACAGTTTTTTAGGCCAATTGAATTTTATAAAATATAACTGAAAAAATTAGTTTGAAATTATGGTACATTGTATAATACACAGAAACAAAAGTAATACAAGTTCAAACTTGATGTTCAGTAACAATTTCATTTATATTCTATTAGACAATAAACTAGTAATGGTATAATTATTGTACTTAATTTTCAGCTAATTTTTCTTAACTCACATAAACTAAAAAATTAGTTTTATGAAATATCTGCAATGTTGTAATCGCTATTTTGAATGGACTATCAGTAATATTTTATAATATTTTGCAGTAGTTTTCAGCTGTCCTTACAAATTTTCCATGGCGTGTTCAAAGCTTCTGCGTAGTCATGCGATGAGATAACTTCGCATTTTTTATATTATTTTGAACACGCCTTTGTTTAGAATATTTTCTATTATTTCAAAAATCATTTAATCACTAATAGATTCTCTATTTCATCTTTCACAATACTATTCTTTTTTAGGTCCAGTTGCTGCTGATATTTTTTTATACTCAACAGGGTTGAATATTATTTTTTAATTAAACAGTATTATCAATTAACCAATATTGTAAAACATTAAATACATATATTCCTGATGTAATCTTTAAGTTAATTTTTATTTAGCACAAAGATTCCTAAACATGAAACTAACGTTGATAAAGCGCTACATACTTACTGTAATTACTTATTATAGTTTTCTGTAGATCTGCATTTTACATGGTATACGTGCATCTTTGCCTGACCCTGATAGCTATAATAATCAGTTCAAACTGGATACTTCCTTTTTATCGATTATCGTCTATCGTAATAATATTAGCTCTATATTACTAATATAGAAAAAGTGACCCTGATCGTGCCAAATTACTTTTTTAGGTTAAAACGCGCAGATTACAGTTTATTGACTTCTTATTTGTCACGGTTCAGAATCAAACGATGCCATTTCTCAGACTTAAACTAATTTTCTTGAGAACCTTTATAAGATTATCAGCGCTTAAAAAGCTGGACATATGTTAGACTTAAATGCCGAATTCGCTCAATTTCCGAAATGAAATGCTCATTCCAGGAATGCGTAAAACCTAAATTCGCCCAATTGCCGAATTAATTTGCTCAATTGCAGCAATTGAGCAAATTCGGTATCTAAATGTAGCCCATGTAGGTTAAGGTTCTTTGAGTATTGCAACAAAATAATATATCTAAATATACTTTTGTGGTTGATCACCGTTGAAATGGTAAGAAACTAGTACTAGCACAGACTGTGTTCCTCTCTTTAATGTTTTGTAGCTCACAATGTATTTTTGTCTCCAAAAGGTTTTCATAGTAGTCTGTCTCTACCACCTTACATTGCTCTTGATAACATCCAGATAGCTATTATATGCAATATTAAAAAAATAGCCAACAAATGAAATAATATTAAGGCGTTTGTGTAATAGCAAAGTGGTTATTATGATATTAGTAAACAATGACTTGCTTCCTAAATACAGTTTTATGAAAAATAAATACAGTATGGTTTTTAAAATTTTGTATTTACACCCAACCGCTGATTCTATTCGATGATTTCTATTTAAGCTGTAGAGAAATGTATGTTAATATATCCACCCACGATTTTATTTACATTACAAACTTTAGATATGATTTGTTATCATCCTATCTACAATTGTATTTTCTGTTGATCAAAAATAACAAAGCTTCTTAATTATATATATGTAAGATGTAACCCTCTACTTGAATAGTAAAATAAACATATTAAAATGGCATACATCAATTGCGTTTAAATAATATTAAAATGTAGGACTAAGGGGCAAGGTCCAAGGAAACCGGAAAATTATAATCAAAGACCATAGATAATTTTCGCAGTCTTAGCTAGAATGCTCTTGGTGCTGAATCAATAAAACTTGGCCAGTAGAGATTTTAAAACATTTAAAAATATTTTATTTCGTACTGTCCGTAAAATACGACTTTACGTCACAAGCCCGGAAAGTGTTGCTAGGCAACTGCTGAATAATATGTTGGTAGCACTGTAAGTCTATGTCAAATTCGAGGTTATCAGGTTAGGTTTTCCGTCAGTTTTGGCACAGACTGACGCAAGACCTAACCTGCTAACCTCGAATTTGACATGAACTTAACAGTGCCACCAACATACTATTCATACGTTTGAATTTCCACAGCCACCCCTTATGGATTTTTTAATGAATGTGTATAATACAGTATGAAATAAAACATTGTACGATACACATGGCCGTGAAATATTATTAAATCACTTGTTTAGAAATTCCAGACTCGGTTCATTCCTCGCCTCGCCTTGTTTACATCTAAACTTGTATTTTAATAAGTAATTTTTCGAACTTATAACTTAAATAACTATTAAAGTGGAGAAATGTGGAAAAATATGAATATGAATATGTAGAAACACGAAACCTTTATCAAATTAGAAAGCTTTTCTTCTTTTGCTTTGCCTCTATGTACTCCTACATTATTACCTGTAATTTTTACAAAGCCTTTGGTAGAAATGTCCTTAGATTTAAATTAAGTAAAATCTTACTAATATTAAAAACAAACTTATTTAAAAGATAACCACTAAAATAGTCATTAGAAGCAGATGAAATAGAATATAGGGGAATAGCGGAGAAGTTTGCGAGACCTTACGACTTGCTTTGTTTCGACTCCAATAAGGCAAGAACTAAAGCTAAATAAGACAATATCGAAGGTACCACTTAAGCCGCATGTCAGTGAAAATTTTGTAAATTTTAATTATGTTATTCTAAAAGGATCGACAGAACGCTAGCGAACAGCTTTTACAGAAATCATCAATATCAAACTAGCAAGCAACTATTTTAGTTTTTTTTTAAGTATTGTAATGGTTTACTGCCCACAGTAATTCTGATTGCCTGATTAACTAAATGAATAAGATCAACATGAGCACAGAATTAAATATTTTATTTATTGCAAGATAATCAGTACTTTACATTAATAAATACACTTAATGTGAGCAGCAGTAACTAATAATTTGGGGGATACAAGTTAGCAAGAAATAAATCAGGTTTCAGAAGGGTTACGTTCAGAGCTTCAGATATGATAAATGTTCGGAAGGGCCAATGCAATTTTATTTAATTTGTAACTAAGCGATTTGAGCCTATTTATTTAAAATCTCATATAAATTACTATCTACTTATGTAACCAAAAGTATAGATTGCTATTAAAAATGCAATGATGCCATAACATAACTAAAGCTTATTGCGCAAAAAAAGTAAGACTCGTATTGTGGCGAAACTGTTGTTATAGCCTTTTTTACTTCCTTGTCTTTTAAACGTCTATTTTGATCTAAAAGAGGAAGGAAGTATTGTAATCGAAAAAAAACACTTTTCAATATTTCTTTAGATCTTCACGTTTCAAGGCCGCTAGATGACGAAGAACATGCTTTTTCAATTTCTGTATGTCTGTCTGTCCGTCCATCTGTCTGTCCGTCTGTCTGTTCGTCAGTCGGCGGTATAGCTTAAAAACTATTTGTTGGAGTTAGACGATATTCTACATGCGAATTGTATGTCTACCTGGCTCGAAATAGAATATACTTTCGATCAAACATATATAGTACAATCACCTTAAAAAATTTAATTCTGTCAATCTTTGCGTTAACGCGAGAACTAATAGTTTAATAAAAGTAATATTTTGCATATAGCTAGACAAAAATGGAGTATTTTTAACACAACAGATACAAGGTGAACACATAAAAAAATTAAATTCTTTTTGTTGTGATATTTTTAAAATTTTTACTTTAAAAACTTCTACGTACGAGGAAAGTTCCGTGTCAAGCGCTTTAAAGATTTTTTAGAATGCAGCTTCAATTTGTTATCCATATTATTTAATCCGTGTATGCAATTATTTAAATATTGTTCTTGATTAAATGATTTGACATTAATAAATATCAGACACAATATATCCATTGTTTTGAATAAAAATATATACAGGGTGATTCAGACGTATGATTATTAAAATAAAAGTGTGTATTATTGACATTGCAGTAAAACTTAATCGCTCATGAAAAAAACCATTAGAATCTAGTCCAAACTTCGAGGAACCACTGGCTCACACCAAAGCCTTTTGGGTAAATCATTCTCTTGCTTCTGCATTTTATTCAAATTTGGTCTTATCGCAACCGCTTGTGCGAAATTATGATTAGAGAAATTCATTCCATTGACTGTCAATCAATTTCAGCAATTTAATGTTTTAAGTCTTGATTATTATTAATTTTTAACGTATACTTTATTAAGCAAAGTTGTTCTGTTTAATGCCCTCTAATTACCCTTAAATTTAACGGCCATAAAAGTTTGGAATTTGTCCATCGTGGTGAGAATGCAATTAATAATAAATAAAAGAACTGTGACAAAGACGAGGGTTCTTTTATTTATTATTAATGCTTTTTTTAGCGGTTTTATGATTAGTCTGTTTTATGTATCTTGTTGGTGTTAGCCTGTATTGCTTTGTCTTTTAAATGTGTTTCAAACAAGAACTTTGCGATAGCCTCCATCTTTAAAAATATTTACAATAAATTTCTTCCCATTGTACCATCCTTAAACGAAGGGGTTGGCAAGGCCTCGGCTAGCTCTTTTAACTCTCGGTAGAATATGGCGTAATGTAACGATCGGGCAAAGAAATTCTTCGGGTTTTTACAATTGAACAGTGAATTAATAAAAGAATTGGGAGCCACATCGTTACTCACAACAAATAAAATAAACCTAGCTAGCAAAATAAATTAACACCCACCTTGTAAGCTTCGCTGCATAGATCAAACTAAATGTAGTAATGCTAGCACCAACAAATACAAACAGTAACAGTAAAAAAATATTTAATATCCAGCATAAACAAATCAAGGTTGACGTCACCCAACTTACACACACATGTAATTGCATATCGGGACAAAACAGACAAAACAACATTTTAAAAAACTTCAAATCGAAGTAGCATTTCAGAGCTCGCTAGTTATAGTTTAAATTACAACATCAGGCTAACACCTGTGCAATCGCAAATGACATAAACATATTACCCCAAGAGCGCTATCTGAGATATAGTATACACGATATTTCAGTAATTTCGAATTATTTAAATACTCGCACTTTTGCAGTAATAACTAATTGAGCCAAAGATTGATTTGACAGGCTCAGTTTGAGTTGCTAAGATCTTAATAAGAACTCACATAAGTTTGCTGCAACATGTCTTTGACGATAAAAAACAGAGCTGATAATGTAATTTACGTACAGTTGTTTAATTAATGATGAAATCTAGCCATCGACAGGAGAGTCCTGTTCGTTGCATTTTTGTATGAAGACTCAAAGCCAACTGACTGCACGATTCTCAGAATTCCAAGATCGACGCTCGAAAAAAGAACTAACACCAAAAGGAAAGAAATTCCTGGCTACGCACAGGCGCGAATTTGGGAAACTGGTTAGCTCAAAGAAGAGCCAAAACGTTAGCTTCAGGATGCTAAATTTAACCTTTGTGAGAGCCCAAATACCTGCTTGATTTGTGAGTCAATACTAGCTGTTTCTAGCCCATACTAAACGGCCTAAATGTTGGAAAATTAGAAAACGAAATTATGCACGCAAAAGCATTCTTACCGATGATGTTCACGGCCTAATTTAGAAAACGCATCGCAGCGATTTCGTTGAGCGGAAGCCCAAAGCAATCCAGCCTAAATAACCAAAATTAATACTCACAGAATAAAATTAGAAGAAACGCTTTTACCAACGTTGGAAGCGAGACCGCGAACAATGCTACAAGCGGTTTCGTTTGCTTGGAAAATAAGAACTCCTGTCAAAAAATTAATACTATACCAGCTATTGCACCGTTTTCACAGCCAACGCGAATCGAAAATCGACGACAAGTTCAGACGCGAAAATGTGCAGGTGTTTATAGCTCCGCAAACACTCTTGATGCGATTAGCTTGAATTCTCTTGCTACAAAATATAGCTACAAAGTAGTCCGAAAATCGGTGTTAAATGCATTAAGGCGCTTTTGAAAATTGAAACGGGGCGTTACATCATTATAAAAACATTTTGTAGTACATAATGCCACTGAATTTTTAGTGTCATCCCATGCAAACATAAGTCAAATGAATCTGTTTCCAAACCTTTTGGAAGTATAAAAAACAATGCAATCATACATTGACATAA
Organism: Agriotes lineatus; assembly: GCA_940337035.1. NCBI lineage: Eukaryota > Metazoa > Arthropoda > Insecta > Coleoptera > Elateridae > Agriotes > Agriotes lineatus. The sequence continues at coordinate 45,667,046 of OW679194.1, forward strand.
ACATAAAGCATGCAATTACTTATAGGCTGAACAAACTATTATTCTATAAATCCGAAGAAGCAAACCCATTGGCAAGACCTACAAAATAATAAAAAAACTAATGGAATATGGAAAGCGAATAACAAATGTATGAACAAACGGAATAGAAAAGCAAGTGGGAAGTTATGTTGCCATGTCAAACTAACTTTCAGAAACTTCCATGTTTTAAAATATAGACAAAAATACTTGTTGTAATTAACCAATCAGATTAACCTAAGTTACCACCGCTGCTACATCACGATATATTGGCATGTACTTAAGCTGATGCAATACATGCATTGATGAAACTCAAGCAACAGAGAAACGTTGACTACCGAAAACGGAGAATTGTCAAATGTGGAAGAAACCAGAAGATGCTTACATTTGAACAAAGAATATATATATTCTTTGATTTGAAGAATAGACGGTTACAAGCAAAAAGTGTATTTTAATTGCTTTCTTTAGTTTAACATACCGGGCGACAGAAAAGAAAACAGAGTTAGAGTAGGTCTTGACCTTGATAAGATTATTAAAGCCTGTGTATCACCTACACATCCACGTGCTTTGTGGCAGATAGCTTCAGTGGCCTCCTGGCTAATGTTCACCTGTTGTGATTATACTTGTAACACATCAATAATGAATATACCTGATCCTGATCAATACAACGGCCTTTTATTTTTGCGCGGTATATTTACATACCCCGTATGCACTCTTACGTGCATTTCTTGCTATTGTTTATAGTTGGGCAGTAGAAGTTATCACCAAGTTTGTAATAAGTAAAGAGGCTATGACATGTTATATCCTTCATTTGCGCACGGTTATTCCAAAATACGACGTAAATATGGTTTGACGACTGTGAACTTTCTTCATATTTCTATGCCATTGTGGCGTCACTGCGGGCATCGCAGGATATCTGCGGGAGTCACCAAGCTTGCAGGGGGTCTTCTTATCAGTAAACTACTTCGCAGGGGTTATCAGAGGTTTAATTGAAGTACTTGTTTGTTGCCAAGGCTACAACGTCGACCGTTTTAAATCTCGATTGCACATATGTATTTATTGATCGATATCGATCCAATAGCAAATTTAAAACAGTAACAAAAATCTGGCTGAGTGTGGTATCATCTATATACATTTCACATTAATTTATTACAAGTAAATTATGGGCATAGCATATGTATCCAATTTAATATTTCAATCTATTCCTCTATATCATCAATGGAGAAGCTTTGAGCAATAAATAAAAATACAATGGAATTATTTTAGAGTTATCGCTTTATAAACAGGACGCTCGTTTGAAACATAGATAAAATCAAAAACAATATTTTTGATTAAATCTCCTGGAGATAGATATTATTTATCACAACAATGGAAACTTTGAATTAAGTTCTGGTGGTGCAGGTAGTTTTTGTAATTATAAATTATATTCACTCACTTACTTCTTAATTTTATAGCCCTTGAAGATCCATAGCCTAGAGCTAGAGTACCAGTGACGAAGATGGTTTACTCTTGAATTCAGTAGGACCCGCTTTGTACTTTACACGATTGCTTTGAATTTTTTGATTGCCGTCAATTTTTTCCTATTTATCTATTTCGTTTTACTTCCAGTTTCTTTCCAAGCTACTGTAAGTCTCACAGATACATACGCTTTCAGGTCTCTGGATTCGGGCGCGGCCATTTGGGCGCGAAGACCCTTGGGCGCGAGACATTTGGGCGCGAGGAAATTAATTAAAGTATATTAGTATTAGCTAGCTTTACTATTAATAGGTCTGAAAATTTATTTTAAATAACGAAAATTACCTAAAGCACGTCCAAGGAGGTGCCGGGCGGCAAAAATTTAGTATAGAAATATTAATTGTGGAAAATTATAATTTTATTAATACAAGTAGGTTCGACGAAAACAAGTTACAAATTTTAACTTTTCGGTAAATACTAAAAAATCTTTTGCGGAGATTTATTACATTAAAATAATAAGTAACAAAAAACAAATGAATAGAAATTGGGTACAGAGCTATCTATGAACCATCCAATCATTTGGAGATTTATCGACAGCCTGAAAACTGTTCAACCAGGAAGAGATGTTGCTTATGAAGAGTTACTTGCAGGAAATGAGTCCACTCCAAAAAAGAAAAAAACAAAAATTTATCCAGGCTGATAGAAGAATAAAAAATTTTGTTGAAGATTATAGTAATCAATATAATCATGTAGACGGCGCAACCAATAGGTACAATTATGAAATGAATGCGTAGATGATTCTTGTTTATATTTTAAAAAATTTTACTTTAAGAATAATATGTATTATATGGTAAAAATGGCATGAATAAATGTTTTTTATTAAAATTAATATTTTTATATTATTATTTATTAGCATTCTTATTTCTGCTCTTATCTTCAGTTAGTCGGTTCATAACATAACGAAGATAATTGATTACTATAAAATTTAACAGTTTATTGTTAAGTATTATCATTATAAACAAAACCCGAAGTCGACTAGTTTCGGTCGAAACAGAACACATATTAGAAACATATTAAACGTTTGAAGCATCAATCGATAAAAATATAGCACAGAATTATTCATTTACCAGTACAATAAATGTATTTCTATTTAAAATTATTTTCAACACTTATATATAATCTATTTCCATCTTTATTTCAATTCAGAATTATTATTTCATATCTAACGTACTGCCTTTTCTATGTATTCAGAATTATTTCAAAACTTTTCTAATATACTACCTTCTTTATTTCTACTAAGGTACTACCACCTTATTTAAAATTAATCTCATAACGGTTTCAATGTATAATTGGGTTATTCTTTTAATATTGTTTGATTAATTACATTAACTTCTCAGGATAAATAATGATTTAATAAATGTTTGTTCATTTATGCCAAATGTAGCTTATTCACACTTAATGTTTTCCTAAATCCCAACGTAGAGGGTCCCGCCCAAGTGTCTCGCGCCCAAACGGCAGCTCCCAAATGTCCTAGACCGGTCTGGATTAAAATGTGTAATAGAAAGCCACCGTAGCTCTTGCAAATCTGATTGGGAAGGATGACCTAGTTCGTAATCTGTCGAAAACAATGAAGACGGTAAACAATAAACAAGAGTCACAAATTGCTGCCTATAACGACAACTGTCCTCTCATTTTAAAGATCGCCAACAGAAAAGTTCTCTGCTGGAATAATGACCTTAGCAAGATGAGGGAACAGGTAAGAAAACTATTCAATAGAACAAAGGCATCAGGAGATTGGAAGAAATATAAAATATCCCTAACTGAATATGACAAAACACTGCAAAGGGCCCAGAGAGTATCGTGGAGAAGGCACTGCGAGAAGATTGAAACCTCTCCAGAATGTGCCAGACTTTACAGGTTTTTCTCTGAGAACTCTCAAAGCTCAATAAACCATAACGGGTAAGTTTACTAGAACAGAGAAGGAAACGATGACTGAACTATTTCGGTGACTGAACTATTTCGGATACACTTTCCTGGATCAGTAACCATTGATCAATCACTGTCAAATTGGAGAAACCAGGAACTCGATGCTCGTGCAGACAGGGCATCAAGTGATAACTGGCAGATTGCAAGAAAGGTAATCACCTTTGCAGTACAAATCTCCGGGACCGGACGGGATTTTTTTATTCATGCTCTAGAAGGGTTCGAACCTTCTACTTACTAGAATCTGCATGACATTCAGAGTTAGTGTAGCTCTGAACTACATGCCTAGAATTCTAGAATATGGAAACTAACCAGGACGGTTTTTATACCAAAAACTGGTAAGGCGAACTATTCTAAGGCAAAGTCTTTTCGACCTGTTAGTCTTATGTCATTCGTACTTAAGGCAATGGAGAAACTGCTCAACAGCGCTCCACCAGCTCGTTAAAAGGGCGGAGAAGACTCTGGAAAACAAAGATATCCTTCTAGGAGTTTTTCTAGCCGTAGAAGGAGCATTTAACAACAAATCCTTCAGGTTAATTACAACGAGAGGATACCTGCTGCAAGTGGATAGACTGTATGCTGAGAGAAAGGGTGGACCACACATCACTGCTGGATAAAACCGTAAACGTTCGGGTGGCAGAAGGGTGTCCGTAGGGAGGAGTTCTCGCTCCCCTGCTATAGAACCTTGTCATCGACGAGCTTCTACGAGATCTCAGCAGTAAAGGGTTTTCTCCCTTAGGATACGCTAACGATCTTCTCGTACCGGGTGATCAAAAATGATTGTCTTGGCCAATCTCATAAAATATGCTTTTAGTAAAAATGTGCCGCCTTGCACCGATTGGCCGTGAACTATAATAGCCAACTTCAAGTCAAATAACAATAACACTACTTATTTAAATTTATTGATTCATTTATAATAAACAACTAGTTTCAATACATCACATTTTATGCTCGAAATGTGCACCACCATTGGCTATACACGTGTCATGCTTTCAAATACTCCATACAGCTGGTCGTCGTTTATTCTTTGCACAGCACCTTCTATCGCTTCTTTTAACTCGTCCAATGTGTGCAATCGATTCTGGTAAATTATATTTTTTAAATGACAGAGTACAAAGTAATCCAGAGTAAGATCTGGCGACCTTGTCGGAAAATGTCCTCTCCCGATAACTCTGTTATCATAATACGCTTCAATAAACTGACAAGTTGCTCGAGCAGTATGCGCAGTGACATTGTCATGCAGAAAATAACCTTCCTGGAGCTCATCATCGTGTTGTTGGTCTATAAAAATTTACAACGTATTACGGTAACGTTTCCCATTAACAGTATCGTTGAAGAAAATAGGCCATATAATTCGTCTTCTGGAAAGTGCAATCCATACTGGAACTTTCACTGGATGCAACGGTGTCTCGTGAAATACGTGAAAGTTTCCAGCACTCCAGATACTATAATTTTGCGAATTTACATAGCCACTTAAATAAAACCAGGCTTCTTCAGAATGCAATACTGCGTGTGTTTCTCAAAGCCAGGTGGAAATAATTCTTGAACTACAGAAACCTTGTAGGGGTTGATATGCCGCCTCCGCTTCACAACGGTATGGCACGAGTCATATGACAAACCTGATTGCTGGGCTAATTGACGTAAAGGTTTTCTCGGACTAAGTTCAAGACAGTACTTACATCTTGCGAAAAAACCACCATAATACTATTTACGCGAAGAAACATTCTAGAGGGCAAAGAGGGCTTGAGATCCATAAAGTAGTTGGGTGTCATACTGGACTCCAAACTAACATGGAACCAACATATTCTAGTCAAAACCATAAAAAATGTGAAACTATGTTAGCGATAGTTAGACGAACGTATGATATATTTTGTTGTCTCAAACCAAGAATCGTGTATTGACTATACACCAGAGCTATGAGACCAGCTATTATCCTGTGGTGGCCCAAGATCAAGCAAGAATCCACCAAATTAAGGATAAGCAAGATACAACGGCTTGCATGTCTTAGCATAACAGTGGCAATGAGAGCAACTTCTACTATGCAATGGAGACTCTTGTAGACCTAACCCCTATTCATCTAATAGATTAGATTAGATTAGATTTAGATTCCAAGACTGCCTTATGCAGGCCTGCGCACGTCAGCCCTTTGGGCTTTTTGTACTGTCGGGAGTTTTCAAGTTAGCAGGCCGACATCCGTATTTTTTACTAGACTTGCAATGTCCCCTACTAGCTTGTGGTTGTCAATAGAGTTAAGGCTCCAATCGAGTTGGTGTCTTTATGCTCTAATGCTGGGCATTCAAAGAGAATATGATAGGCTGTTTCATCATCCTCTTGGCATAGTCTGCAAACAGGTTCATCTCTATAGATATTGATCCTGTGCATAAATTCTCTGAATGCTCCAGTGCCTGTTAGTAGACTGACTACTTATTTGATTCGAGTTCTGTTCAGTCTCAACAGGGTTTTCATATAATAATACAGGAGATTGGGAATCCATAAATTGCAAAATTTACTGTACAACTTTCGTTTAGGTACAGAACACACGAATAAAGCTAGTAGCATTCTTGAAATAGGGATGGACTAAATGACTCCGAAATATCTCGTAAGGTCGCTCTTCGAGGTGATAAAGCAAGATCCTGAAGAGTGGAACAACAGTTAAACAGAATATACCTCCTGAAATATTGATCTGGTACACGGACGGTTCTAAGACTGAGACTGGTGAAAGATCATGAATTTATGGCGAAAAACGAAAAGAAAAGCTCACGTCCGAAAATATACGCGATACTACAATATGCGTGAGAAACCAAACGGAGGGCTTATAAACATAAGCGGATCTACATATAAAATATTTCTAGCACATCTAGTTCCATGAGAACTTCGAAGAAACTTAGGTTAATCACTTGTTTAGAATATCGTCTGCTTGGGCTGTTGAGCGTGTCCTAAAGTTCGTGGTTCATCCGTGTCCTCCATATATTGTCTTCTGTATTTTTCTTTCTTACGTTTTCAATATTTTACCCTGTTTTCTCGTAGGGGCGATGTTTTTGCTGCATATACACTATCGAATTACTACATGCATATACTATCATTTTCGCTGGTATTTCTAATTCCGAAAATTCTTTATACTACTCAACTGTGTACAGTTCATTTCTTATTATTGAATTCTATAAAAAGATGGTGTATTTCCATATAGCATTTCTGTAGAATATTATTGATTGTGAAAATCTGATCAGTCTCAAGAGTCTCTTCCATATATACGTTTAATTTCCTTCGTAGAATTTTCATATTTTATGCCCAACGTCTAATTGCTCTTACTGCAATAATAAATCTACATGCTTCTACTCCGTACTTATATTTCACCCTCAGGCTTCATCTATAGCTACACATCACAACAATTTTCTGGAGACCTTTCTAAACTCAAAACATCGTATGCATTTTGTCTGCATTACCATTACCGTCTAAAAGACGAAGGAAGTATTGTAATCGCGAAAAAATCACCTTCCGGGATTTCTTCAGATCTTTACGTTTCAGGGTCTCTGGATGACGAAAAACTGGTTTTCTCAATTCCGTCGGTTTGTCTGTTGGAGGTATAACTCAAAAACTATTTGTTGGAGGATGACAATATTTTGCATACGGATTATATATTTACCTGACATGACCCGTGAAAATGTCAGACAAATATATACAGAAAAAGCACCTTTAAAAATTAAGTTTTGTTTATTTTTGAGTTAACTTTGAAATAGATGAAAGTAATAATTTGTACATAGGTCAGGCTTTACATTTGCCGAAAATATGACTCAACAGATACAGGATAATAGCACAAAAGAGTCAAAACGTTTCAACAATAAGACAGTTCTGTTCAAGAGAAGCGCGCCGCATTCGTTCCAATAAGTCTGGATGGCGTAGTACGACAAGTCGATGGGATTACAATCGCTACGCAGATGCGGCTAAAGTTCAAACCCCAGTGCGCTACATTTTTTTAAATTTTCAAATTGATCTAATTCGCGCGAGGGAAGTTTCGTGTAAACCCCTTTACAGATTTTTTCAATAAGTAGTAATTGAACTTAGAAGAATTATATACAGTATGACCCCGGCTTGAGTTTGCAAGAGGGAATTAAATGTTATTTTTAGTTTTACTACATGATACGGCAAAATACAACTAAGAAAAGTTGTCCACAACGAGAAATTATGGCCTATACAAAATATCAGGAAGATACTTAGATTAAACCGTCATTTTTAATAAATATAATTTATTTTGTTCTTATGTTTATTATAATAAATAAATTAATTAAAATATCTTTCACTTTTTAATTGTATTCCGATCGCTGCACTCGTTTTTCAACACCCTGTAATCTCCGAAACAAATTGAGCTCGGTCGGGAACGAAGTTTCCGGGTACGAGATGTAGGCAGACGAAATATCCCCGGAACGAAATGTGGGGAACGGAATGTGGGGAACGAACTTGCCGTATCCCATAAAAAACGGCTCGTATCATAAATTTTAGTAGCAATGAAAGAAAATTACAGAAGAACAAAGATTAATATTAGCTATACCCACATGCATTATAACGGCTTGTAAAAATAATAAATTTCCCTGTTTCTACTGCTATCAGACTATCAAAGATGACATACTTCTATTGAGAAGATAATGTAATTTCAACAAAATTAATTTTTATTTGCATATCGTCGCTTAAAAACTGAAAAATAATGACTATGACAAACTATCCGTCATTTTTAATATACAGAACATTGAACCAAATTTTAATTGGTGAATGGGATGGCTAGCTATTTATACAAAATTTGAGTTTATTATTGTTTTCTAATGTTATACGTATTATCTTGAAAAATAAAATATTCACTCTTAACTTGCAATAATTCTTACACTTTTTATGTCTATTTTTTTGGCATACTTTAAAACACAATGTTATGAATTATGGATATGTAATATCAAATAAAGTCAGTTAATTAATACCGCTGAGACTAAATTTACACGTGTCCACGAATTACCCTTCTAACATGAAGTAAACTACGTCATCTTTCTATAAAACTATACTTAACGTTGATGATGATGAACTCGCAAAATGATTTTTATAAAAACCTATATCCAGCCATTTTCAATCTGTAGGTCACGACCTGCGATTATATATTCTGATTAACTGGAATTTCAGGAACGTTTACCGTTTTGAGCATATTGATAAAGTATATTCTAATAAAATTTTAAATAAGTGCATGTGTTATTTAAACAATTATATCTCTCAAATTTCTAAACGGATATAATAAATAGAACGAAAAAGGCATTTAATTATTGACCATCAAGATATATCGCAAACGAAATGTGATCTTTTAGTAATATAAGAACCGTATGGTCTCATTGTTTATAATGTTAAAGGTTATCAAAATTCAAGTTAATTATGCAAAAAATAAAAACCTAAATTTGCAATTAGGTACTTGGAAATGATGTCATTCTTGTAATCTTCGCTAACGAACTGATATATAGTTTCCGATAATGTTTTTTAGAGTTTCTTTAGGTTTGATAGTTATTATTCCTATTTTATTATAATTATTTTATGCAGTAAATAAAGTACAAATTATCTAGTACAACCCAATAGATAACGAAGAAACTTAGATTCCAATGGACGAAAGGTCAATGAATATTTCCATCCATAGTATTGAATGTGATAATAGATGAACAAAATGTACTTGAGAAAATAAGAACGGAAATCGCATACGAGCAGAAAGATTATTTTTACTGTTATTAGATGAATCGAGTAAACAAACACCTTATTCTCCAGACTTAGTTACAAGATCTTATCAAAATTGGAATAACCCGTTCCAATCACCCGTTTTACGAATGATGAAGCTGTAATGACGATCGTGCCTGGAAGCTTGAAGACGCAACTAAAATTTTCTCAAAATATGTTGAGAAACATAATTAAAGTTAAACCAAACATACAGAATGTTTTAAAAAAAAATAGACAGCGTCTAAGGGAATACAATTCTCATCAAATTAGGTAAAGAAGGTCAAATAGTAAAAAAATGTATTTTTACGAAGTTAATGCCCTAGAAGCTGAATATTCTTTTCCCTAACTCAAAAAAAACTTATGCGATTTGACGTTTGTGGATTCACTAGTTTTCTGAAACCCTCATTTAACGGAAAATACATCTATATCTAGGGGACGGTAAATACTCTACTTCCACTTGACATTAATAGTGATATTTTTATGTCCACATTTTAGCACCTCAGCGGCAAGATTGTAGCAGATATTTTTAATTTCACATAAAAAGGTGTACTTAATTTTACTTCAAAAACTTAATAGTTTTTCCGATAACGGCATTTCAAGATATTTTTAAATCAACGTACAGTGAGCTATTTTTAAGTAGGCGTGTGCTACTTAAGATATTATCGGTTGTAGTTGCTGTTAAAATGTTTGGTGATTAATTTTCCAATTCCAAAATGACAGATGGCGGCATTTATACGGACAATTTTATGAACGCAATAATAACTGCAAATGAAACCATCGAATTTTTTACTTCCTTTTAAAATAAAGGAAGTATTGGATTCACCCCAAAAATTCGAAATTGAGTTTTCAACAGATCTTCACGTTTTAGATTCCCCTGAACCCAAAAAACATTTTTTTTCATTGGTCTGTCTGTGAATAGAATATCTCAAAAACGAAAAGAGGTATGGCGTTGATATTTCATATATAAGTTTTGTGTACTATGCAGATGCGACAGCAAGCTTTTGAAGAAATTCGCATAACCGAAAGTAGGTGTTTACTCTTGTGATTTTTCAGTTTTTTTCGATTTTTTCAAAAACGGCTCTACGATTTTTTCAAACTTCACATTTTTATTACATTTTGAATGTGTATTGATGTGAAATAGGTAAATTTCCAGTTGAATACTTCTAAAATGGGTTTCTTTTGTTTCATTTTTTATTTTTTTTATTCACTCCTATTTTATATAGAACACCCGGTATATTATTACATTTTGAATTCAGCTTAAAATTCTAGAGAAAATTTGTCTGTTCAACTAACGCTCTATTTTGTACCGTTTTTGCAGAATTTGTAAGTTTTGAAAATTTTTGACAAATGCTTAAAAATTTAAAATCAAATTTTTGACCAATTATAAGATCACTGTAAAAGGAAGTACTTGCTTTTATGTAAAAGTATAACAACTACTGAGACAATACAAAGTATTCAGTAAAGAAAAACGCCTATTTTTAATTTGTAAGTCATAAGAAATAATAAATACCGTATACAACGTTAATTACAAAAACAAAAACTAAAACATTTTTGCTAAATTGTTTAACATAATGATGAATATATCATCCGAATATTATCTCATATTAATTTTAACTATGTAGATACTTTGTGTCAGCTACTAACAGGCACAGAAGGCTGACCTCTTGGCCTCTCTACAACGAATCGGTTTTAACTAGTTCCATATAGGGGAAAAAAATACCGCAGCAATTTCACATAAACTCTCATGAATCTGATTTTCTGGAGCTCAATAATTTTATCGATTACACAACGCCCATTATTAGTAGAGCATGTAATAAAGAACAAATTTCTCAATCGCATGACATCACTGAACTATCAATAACAATACAATAAAGTACACAAGCGTCATGATAAAAGAAAACTCTGGATATTTTGATCTCCGGAATTTTAACGTGGTGTTTATTCATTATTGGTTTTCAAGATGTTTAAAGAATATTCCCGGTAAATCGTAGGTTTAATTTTGAATGTTCGTAACTTCGGTTCTAGTTATTGTATTACTAAAATATAGACACATTAATAAAAGACGGCGAGGTTATAACAAACACAACAGCGATTTTTAAATAATAGCCTTTTATGCTGAAAACTCTATAAATAAGAATAAATACTGAATAACATAAGATTTGTTCAATTTCGCGCCAGTAGTATCAATCTACATGCTGTTATAGAAAATACATGTTCATTAAAAAAGTCCATAAGGGGCGGCGGTGGAAATTCAAACGTATGAATAATATGTTGGTGGCACTGTAAGTCTATGTCAAATTTGAGATTATCAGGTTATGTTTCCGTCAATTTTGACACAGACTGACGCAAAACCTAACCTGCTAACCTCGAATTTGACGGCAAACCTAACCTGATAACCTCGAATTTGAAATAGACTTACAGTGCCACCAATATATTATTCATACGTTTGAATTTCCACAGCCGCCACTTATGGACTTTTTTAATGAACATGTTGTACATACAACTTGGACATTTTTTAACCATATTACTGACTGTCACCAGTCTACTTAAACATTTTTTAAGAAATACGACCACCCAATAAGTCTTGTCTGATTTGGTAATTCTATCAATGAACAAAATTGAGCAAACACATGCGCCTGTTTGTTTAAACACAAACGAAGAATACCGTTGGAGTTTATATCTTGTAATAAGCCAATTACGCCATTGATTTAATACGAGATTTTTGTATTAAGCTCTAAACAATTTTCGTTTTATACTCAAGGGCGTATTTTGTAATATTGTTGTTAGGTCGCCTCAGAATGTGTCCCAACATCTCAATTTTTGTCTCTATAGTTCTACAATTAAGATTTTGTGTGGTCAGCATATTTTTAAAATTCTTCTCAAACCTTTGTTTATCAAGGCCTCGCTACCATAAACAGACACACTTCAGATTAGGACAAATTTTACACTTTGTTTTTCAGAATAACTCGTTTGATGGTCATATTTTTTAAAGATTCTTAAACACATATTGTACGCTGCCAACTTATCCTTTAACATCTGCTTGACTACTTTCTACATCGCTTACTAAAGTATGATCAACAATGATTTTCATCTAGTATGGCCATGGAATAGTTTCTCATTTATGGATGCAACTACGTTTATACTTAAGCATCTATAAATTAAGTAGTTGTCCATGGCCATACTAGATGAAATAACTTTTTGATCATACTATAGAAGCACGTAATACTTAATACGTTTTAATAGGTTTCCCTGCCCACTCAATTTCTCTAATGGCTTGTGAGTTTAAGAGCATTGAGTACATGTTCATTTTTTCACCCATTCTTTCTATCTGTGCTTTGAAGAGTTTAATTTCTTTTGCGCTTGTTGAACTCCAACTCCTCTATAGCACTTACTAAATCTTTAGTGTATTTACATTTTTCAACTTTTCTTCTCATAATTCAGTCTGCTACAAGGAGTGACAAGAAGTGAGTGCCAACAGTAAATGTGAGAAGGTGCAACCTTGTTTGGCACCACTTGCTATATTAATATTGATATTTACGTACAATGCACATCATAATCAACTTATACACTGCACTCAATTTTCTTATTCTGTCATTCTTTTTATTGGTTTCATTCATGTACTCCTTTGTTCTCTAATTTGAGCACTGCGTCACCTCAATAAGCATTGAAATCAGACAAATATTTTCTAAAACGACTAATAGGTATTTTAAAATTTCTTTGACTTTCATCTGGCCGCTCCTTTTTAATGATTATTTTACTCATTTCTATGTACTAATATTGCCTCTAAAGAATTTTCAGCATGTGTTTAAGTAACACACCCGCGTTCCTTTTAACTTCAAATGCCATCTTTGTAAATATTACAGCGAACTTTGGACTTTTCAATTGCATGGTTTCGATAATGAAGGTAAAAATTGTTCACCAGCATGAGATCTCCAAAAATTAGTTCATGTCCCCATTTGTCTATATCGTTTTTCTTTGGATTTTAAAATTATGATACATTTCAAATCTTCAGTAACCAAATACGCTTCAATTCTCTTTTCCATATTAACATCAATTAAATTTTTTGATACTGTAATAGCTACTCGTTATTTTTGCTTTTCTTGAAGATTGTCCAAAATTTTCATCCAATTTTTACAAGCCTCGCTAACTGAACAGGAATGTATCTTGCTCTTTGCTAAACCGAAGCAGAACTTAAAGTACTTGAACAACCATAATTTCCATTTTCCATACTAAGTTTGCCTTTTTGATTTCAAGCTACGAAGATGACCTTGGCCCTTATCAAGTGGTGATGTCCTTTATATCTTGTTAATCAGATATAGCAGTTAAAGCCATAACGTCCAAATGTTCTTTGTTTCGGTACTTATGGCACAATCTCAAAAAATTGCCACATTTGAAAAATACCTTCTATAATCACTTCTTTCCCTATAATTGAAGGGAAGGCGACATGATTTAGATAAAGCAAGATGATACTTATTTTAACTTCAAAGTTCTCTTCGGCTATAAATATTTTAAATAAAAATCGGAAAAAATCTCTGCATGCAGCGACTTACCAGTAAAAATAACTACTAAAAGCATGTTGATGAAATAAAAAAGTAGACGTAGAGAATATAGCAAAAGAGAGCGGATGGCCAAGTGTTAAAACGTTTGCCTTTACGGTCAGCAGGTAGTGAGTTCAAACCTTAACACCCGAACATCAGTTACGCGTACTTTTTTCGGCCATCATACCAACATCTTTGGTGATCGTGGCCCATGTGAAAAAAATACATTCTTTCCTTAATGCAACGAGTAGAAGTCGATGAAATCACATTTTGGATAATTAGTAACAGGCTCTCAGCCTATGTTAACCCTCATGCTATCGACCACAAAAACTTACATCGAGTACAGACAGAAGTGCAGTTGTACTCCACACCCATTTTGTAATTAAAACACAGATTAGTAGAAAAATGAATTTGATTTTATTTATTACAGACACAATAATGTAAAAATAGCCTATAAGTTATTTTTATTAACCTCTGACTTGTCAGTATCTAGGCAAGCGGCACACTGCACATTTTTTTATAGAATACAACCAATTACGTTCACTAATAACTACACATACAAACTACTTGCACCGCTTTGTCTATGAAAAAAATCGTGTCAAAGTTGACACCGCACGAAAATACGCGAATGTTTGGCGCACACGTGCACCATACTTTTAACATGATAGTATATTGTAATACAAGTGCGGAAAAGAGATCATTGCAAAACCAGTATGAAAGTTGGAGAGCGAGCGATTGCGTTTTGCAATGGCTCATTCCACACGTTCTACTACCACAAGAAAAATTTAACTTATCTCTATTGTAAAATTTCTGTATTTGTCTAAATATCTATTATATTAATCCCAATTTGATCAAGCGACTTATACGGTTGTTACGGAGACTAGTAAACGACGCAAATGAAATTTGACGTTTTGTGAGTTTCCTGCAATTTTTAAGCCGAATTTCCAATAAAAACTACAAATGGACGAATTTAAAGGTGAAAATGGTAGCGAAATGGTTTCTAATACCTACTCCACCACATGTTTCTGAAGCGGCCAAGACTGCATGCCTGAAATTACTACCTCAAAAATCCCGACGACGGTATATCAGAGACTATTCAACACTATAACATATTATGCCAATCACATTGCAGACATTTGCTTTTTTCAACCAATAACAGCAGTATATCACTGAATATTGGACACCATGCAAAATATTCACAAAACAATGTACGTACTCAAAAAATAAATAGCCTTGTTGTGAAGTATCGCTTAGCAACAATGTTCTGTCCTTAGTGATATCGTTAGGTTACGTAACACTAAACCCCAACAAACTGTGTGGCTTGTTTTAAAAATTTTAAAATGCTGTGTTTTGGAAGTATTCCGCTGAATTTGATTGAGAATGAATAATTATATTAATTGTTGGATTATTTTTCAATAAAGTTAATCGTTATGTATTAATATTGTTAAATAGTCGTCCCAAATACTACTCGAAGTGGATATATTTTTTTAAATATTTTGCCATTTCCATAGAAATTATTGCAAATTTAACTCAACAAAATCACATTTAAATGTCACTCGCCTTCGGCTCGTGACATTTTTTATGTGATTTTGTATCGTGAAATTTAAACGCAATAATTTACATGAAAACGACAAAATATTTGTCAAAAATATATCCACTGCTTGTGGTATTACCCTTGAATACGACACTTTTAAGGAGTGGTGTACTAAAGAAAAGATAACAAAGATAACGGAAATAGTTATTTGTTTTATTAGTACAAAAAATGCATGATTTCGGGACAAATAAGACAGATCGGAGAGTCTTACGCTTCCCGAAAACGCATTTTTTGTGCGAATGAAACATACTATTTTTTCTCCAACTACTCATAAATTCGGTAATGTGACTTATTATTTAGAATCAAACATTGTAGGTTATATTGTAGAACTGTCATGGCGCAAATAAACAATCACTATACGGGGACATTAAACAACAACGACGGCGATTGCCGAATATTGACGAAGCGTTTGTGTTTTATTTAAAATTTACCATGCAAAACCCTACCTTGCGTCCATTTTTGTACTAGTGCAAAAATGAATCGAAAAGTGTACAGTTGCCAAGGTAATTGGTGAACATCCCGAAATGACTTACTTTTTATACAAAATTATTCGACAATATGGCGTCTTATTCGTGTGGTTGGGGAAAAATGCTTTATTGGCTTATTTTGCTGAAAAATCAAGACACAGTTTGGTCTTCTTATTCCATGTTGAAGAGTTCTTTGATTGTTGAAGAAAATTTAGATATCTCAAAGTTCCCGAAGCGTATTTCTTTGTTAAAACGTAAATCAGTGGGCTATAGGGCGAAAAAGTCGCTTACTTTTACGAGAAACGAGATAAGCAAGTTCCTTACTGAAGCTTTAGACGATTCATTTTTAATGATGAAGGTAAATAGAAGACAATAATTATATTTTATATATATTTTCATCCCATTGGTTGCAGGTTGCACTCATTTTGGGGGTGGCTGGTGCTTGTTGCCGAGACGAACTCATGAAATTAACTGTAGACGATATACAAGTAGAAGATACTTTGCTAATTGTTAAAATACTTGACACGAAGACTCATATAACGCGTAGTTTCACAGTAGCAGATGGCGAGGAAAATTGGTTATCGTATTTTAAAAAAATATGCTTCTCTCCGATCACCAATAGAAAATAGAAGGTTCTTTTTAAATTACAGAAAAGAAAAATGCACGTCTCAACCGGTGGGAATAAATACTTTTGGTAAAATACCCCAACGTATTGCTGAACATTTAAAACTTCCCAATGCATCTGCGTATACAGGGCACTGTTTTCGCAGAACTTCTGCAACCCTTCTTGTAAATGCCGGGGCAGATATACTTTCATTAAAACAGCATGGTGGATGGAAGTCCACTGCGGTGGTCGAGAGATATATAGGAGACTCTATACAAACTAAAATAAAAAATGCCAAAAGAATTATTGACATATCCGAGTATCGTCCTAATGCTCAATCTGAGTCTACTTCCAGTGGATCAGCTGATGTTATTGGTTACTATAATAATAATAATGTTGCAGAGGACATTCCTGTTGAAATTCTTCAGAATCAATTCCAACTAAATTAAGCAGCAGACCAAAATGTGTTGAATTCCATTCCTAATTTAAATGTAACTAATTGTACGTCGTGAGTGTTTAATTTTAATATTAAAAATTAATAATTACTACTTATTACTACTATCTTAAATTTTACGAATAAATGTTCAAATAATTTGCTGTAGTCTTTAATAGCAATCTAAATTTTCGACACCCAATTTAGCAAAGCATCATTTTCAACACTAGTTTCTATGGAAATGAGTTCAGAAAATCCTATTTTCTATAGTGGTTGTAGAAAAAGTTTTATTAAAACGGAAAGCAAACCATAAAAGAAAGCTGCTAAATACGACAAAGGCTTTTAAAAAGTATTTTCAACATTACAGCCAAAAAAGCTACTTGGGGTACATTTGTATACCGGTAGATACTATTAGAGTTGAGAGAAAGAAGAGAATATAACAAAAAAAAATTAAAATGTTGTAGCAAATGGTTGTCAACGCAAAAATATATGTAAGACTGAGCAAAGAACCAAAAAGGGAAGTTCAAAGAGCAAAATGTGAATGGTGAGACAATACATACATACATACATATAATCCTGAGCTTTTCCACCGTGAGGTGTAAGGCTTGAAGTCGATTAGGTTGTTGTCACTCTCCGTCGATTGGTGTTTTTGGTACCACTTCTTCCATTCTTTTCGATCTTGCGCTATTTGTCTCACTGTATTCCATTGTAGTCCTCTCTGTTCCGCTGCTACTTTTACCCCTTCTGTCCATGTCTTCCTTAGTCTTCCCACTTTGTTTTTTCCTTCTGGTCTTGCTTCCAGTGCTTGTTTCACCATCCTATCTTCTCCCATTCTGAGTACATGTCCCAGCCATCCTAGTTGCCTTTCTTGGACCACTTCTTCCACCGCCTTTACTTTCAGTTGTTCTCTGTATGTTGTGTTCCTGATCCTGTCTTGTTTAGTTTTTCCCTCTATTTTTATCCAGAACTCATTTCTGTGCTTGTCAGTCTGCTCTTCTGTTTATTTGTGATCGTCCACGATTCGCTGCCATAAACTAATGCCGGGTACACCACTTTTTTGACTACCTCTACTTTCGTCTGTTTTGGTATTTCGGTTTTCCCCAGAAAGTGGTTTTTTATCATATTAAAAGTTCTTCCTACCACGGCTGTGCGCTCGCTTATTTCGTCGTCTATCTTCCCATTGCTACTAATATATGTCCCTAGATATTTGAATTTGTTCACTTGCTCTATTTCTTTTTTTTCTATTGCAATATTATGCCTTCTTTCCCCTGCTGATATTATCATTGTCTTTGTTTTTTCTTTGTTAATTCTCATGTTTGCTTTTTGCATCTCTTTGTTATATATATTCAGGTTGTGTTGTAGTTCTCTCTCTGATCTTGCCATTATCACCATATCGTCTGCATATAGGAGTTCCGACATTTGTACCATTTCCATTTTCCAGCTCCCTACTTTATATTTTTTGTTTTCTTTTTACCTTCTTTGACTACCTCATCCATAATTAGTGCAAATAATATCGGGCTCAGCGCACAGCCCTGT
Organism: Agriotes lineatus; assembly: GCA_940337035.1. NCBI lineage: Eukaryota > Metazoa > Arthropoda > Insecta > Coleoptera > Elateridae > Agriotes > Agriotes lineatus. Next base: position 45,685,404 of record OW679194.1, read on the forward strand.
CTTAGCACTCTAGTTGTTTCAAATTCTTTTGACTCCTAATTTCTTGTTCTCACTAGAGTGGTTGTCTTGTTATATAATATTTTGACCATCTCTATCTCTTTCGTTGGTATGCCTCTGTTTTCTAGTGCCTTCCATATGTCCTTTCTTTTAATTCTATTGAACGCTTTTTCTAAGTCTATGAAACATATGTGAATTTTACTTCCTTTGTTTATTATCTTTTCGCTTATTTGCCTTAGTATGAAAACTTTGTCTTGTGTTCCTCTCCCTTTCCTAAAACCACATTGACTATCTTCTATTGTGTCGTCTAGATTTTTCCTTAATCTTGCTTCCCATATTCTTGCCCATATTTTCCTGTTATGCTTAATAGTGTAACTCCTCTATAATTATTAAACTCTCTTCTATCATCTTTTTTGTGTAGTGACACACTTACAACCGTCTGCCAATCTTTTGGGGCTCTTTTTGCTTTTACTATGTCGTTCATTAGTCTTAGTATATTTTCCTTACCGGTTTCCCCTATGTACTTTGTCATCTCTGGTGTTATGCCGTCTTTTCCTGTAGCCTCTCCTAACTTTATCTTTTGAATTGCCACCTCTAATTCTTTTTTTGTAATATGTTCAACGCCTACGTCATCATTGTTGGTTGTGGTGTGTTCTTCATTTTCGTTGCTACCCTCTCTTTCTTCTTCGTCGCTATCCTCTAGCACCTCCTTAAAATGTTGCTTCGATCTTTCAATTATGTCTTCTTCTTTTGTGAGTAGTTCTCCTTGTTTATCTCTTACGTTTTTTTAAACTACTGGACGTTTTTTGTCTGAGCTGTTTTAGTGTGCTGTAAAAAAACTTTTGATTTTCCGTGAAATTGCCCTTCATTTTGTTTCCGAATTTCACCCATTCTTCTGGTTTTACCCTTTTTACCTCGTTTTTCACTTCTGTTCTTTTATCTTTATATTTTTCATAATTCTCCCTAGTTTTCGTCTGTAGGTATCTCTTCCATCTATTTTTCTTTTTTCTCATTTTTTCTTTTATTTCCATTGACCACCATGCTGTTTTCTTTATATCTTTGCTGCTTGTTTTTGTTGTTCCACAGCTTTCTTTCGCTGCTTCTAAAATGCTTTGCTTTAGATATGCCCAGTCTTCCTCTACATCATTTTTCCTTTTGTTTCTTTCTTTAATTTCTTTTCTATTATTCTCTGATACTCTTTTCTCGCATCCTCTTCTTTCAATCTGTAACTTCGAATACTTTCTCTTATTGCTCTTCTTCTTTTTTCTTGTGGTATCTTGCTTTTCACATCTACGTCCATTTTTACCAAATAATGGTCGCTTCCTATTTCCGCTTCCTGTTTCACAATTACGTCTTTTATTAGCCTCATGTCTTCTCTTCCTACCAGGAAGTAGTCTATAGTTGACTTTTCTTGCTACGAGTATACTTCGCGTGTGTATTTGTGGATTTTCTTAACTTAGAAAAGTTTTTTATTGAAAAAACAAATACTTTTAATAAAGTGGTTTATTTCATAATAAAAAAACTTTGTTAAAAATAAAATTCTTTGATTTGGGAAATAAACTTGAAAGAAAATGTGAGCAATCAAAGTTGGCCGAGGATTTTGAAATTTGGTATAGGGGCCTAGATGTTTATTCTAAACAACTTTACCTTACAGAAAAATGGGTTTTTTGAAAATTTCCAAGGCATACTTGATTTTTCAAAACTGAAATTATGTTAGAAATTTGCCTTTAACCAAGCAGGGCTGAACCCCAAAAAATGAAAATTTAAATCGAAATTTTTTACCTTTTACAAGAGTCGTTTCACCTATCCGGGGACACACTGTATATTGTAGCTGCTATTTTGGGCTAGTCCCGTTTGCAGCCCCCAATACACAATAAATAAATAAATCACAAAAATCACCAACATAAATATTTGTGAAAGAATAATTCCCGACATCCCATTATACTTATGGCTTAGAGACATGGACAACTACTAATAGCCATAAAAAATTGATTTGATAGGTCAAGTAAGAAGGATGCCATCTGAAAATTGTCACAGATAGTGCGGGAATAACGTCCACCGAAAAGAAAAAAAGGGTATGACCACGGAAAACTGTGTAAGAGTACCTCCACGTTTTACTATTATAACGAAGAACCTATTTCATACAAAAACAAAATTCGCTAGCTTTTATTCGTTAGTAACCCCAAAATTTTATTGTCGCCCCTGGTATATGGGTAATTTTACACGTTAAGCTGGACAATTTAATTCCGGAGAACCACAACGAACATAAAAAAGCAATTACACAGATCTTTAAAGTACATGCGGCCGTTATCACTCCTTATCAGTGGACTACGCAACCTCAACTTGATTCAATGCAGAGCTGATGTAAGATCATAAGACCCAAACAAGCAATCGAAGTGGTGATAAACGCCTCAATCACTATTTATAGTGGCGGGAGCCGCGATTCAAAACCAGAACGCTACCACTTTCGCAGCGAGAAAACTTGCTTTGTGTCCGTGGCTCTTGGAAATAATTACTCGTTTCGCAGTAAGCGTTGACTTGCAACAATGGGAGCTGGAAGTGCATCGACCACTGCGCGGTCCCTCAATTTTGGGGCTGGACCTGCCAAGTTACCTTTAGAGGTAAGTACCTACCTACATTTTTGTGTTTGCTTTTTATCTTTTTTTAACAAGCTACGTTATGGAAGTTTCCAGTTAGTTTAATTGTTGTAGCCTATCTACTTGCTTCAACTCCAACAAAAATTATGTTGATTGTTGGCTACTAATGATCTTGTATACTAGGTATCTAAATAGAATAAATAACTATCTTCTTAATAGCAAAAACGATATTATTAGGAACAATTATTGTTTTTCCAAATATTTTCAAGTTTAATTTTATTTTTTGTTCATTTACTGAAAAAAAATATTGGCATTCAAATTCCGTTTTGAAAGAAATTAATACTAATTTTATTTATGTATCTAAATTAATATTAAACTTCAATCTCTGTATACGTTTCAATGTAAATTTGCTCATAAAGGTGTAGGTAGCCTAAGTGTGTCAATCAGTTAGTTTGAAACCATGTAATTTATAAGTACTAAACAAAAAATTATTTCTTATGTCCAGATTCCTCATCAATGTGCAATCAAATTTATTTTTAATGTCGACTCTAATTTTAGAGATTTAAAATTATACACTACAAAATCTGCAATTTTTCATTACATGGTGCATTATTTTAACGACATTTTTTGGAAAGGTTCACATTATTTTCGTTGATAAAACCATAAAATGTTCATATACAATGCGAGTAGGAATAGGTCAGTGTGGTAGGAAAACAGCTTATTATTTACAGCACAAGAAAAAGTCATCGAGGTCGTTGTGCAACTACATTTTTATGCCATAAAAATGCATGCAACCAGTTATAACCGGTTTCTTTCCAGCGCCATATCTGGTTTGAGCCAGCTCTGTAGTAACTTTCAGAAAAATCCAGGATTATATTTCTTCCTTCTTGCCCTAACAGCGAACATGAAGTTGCTTTCAACATTAAAACCAGCAAAATTCTTAGTTTATTAACCCTAACAATATTTGGATGTCCCCAATGATGAAATTTATTTTTTCTGAACAATTATATAATGTTGACAATTAGGCCCAAAGTCCAGCTTTATGCTGTCCCCTGTTTAATCATTCATTAATCATGCTCTGGCCTCGACTTTTTTGGCTGGTGATAAGAAATTGACAAACAATAGGAAATTAACTCCCACTGAAATGTGCCTACCTGCTGTGCACTATCTAAATAGTTGTAGGTGCAACATATATTTTTAAGAAATACTTCCGCAAAGTTATTTAGAAACCAAAAGGACAAATATATTTATGAACTACAATAAATAGTGTAGTAGTATATTCTTCCACATATGTAACATACAGTGCATTTGAATACATTTTGCTCTTTTACAGGTTCTTGAAGAAGTACAAACAGAACTGTTGTCTTATGTAGCATCAGGAATGAGTATTATGGAAATGAGCCATAGATCGAAGGAGTATAACAAAATCAACAAAGACGCCCAAAATGCTGTTAGAGAATTATTGTAAGTGTTTTCATATGTTGTTTTGTGGTATTTCAGAACCACTGAGCTAGAAGGGAAGTAGAAGTCTTAGACCTTTCGCTGATAAAATAATACTGTCACTCGTAAAACTATAGCTACTTATCTCTTCAAAAATAGCAAAGCATTTCTTATCAATCTGGTCGTTGTGTGCTGTATGGTATTTTAGTTACCACGCGACTTGTTTATAAAGCACCAATCAATATGGGAAGATAAGCCACGGAAATTTTAAAGTCTGTTGCAAAACTCGTGTCACTTACGATCGAACTGCTGTTTATGTTTAGCCAAAAATGTTACTAAAGTGTTTAATAAAAATGGTCGGACAAAATACAACAAAAACATTTATTGCCATTTTTATTAGTGCAACGTTTAGTTAATGTAACACGATATTACATATTCTGTTAGCTACCTATATTAAAATTTAAAAGATGTATTTTATTAAATATTAACTAAAAATATGTAAACTATAACAAGTTCCAATTTCAAAATAGAAGTAAATGTTGAACACTAAACAAACAAAGAGATTCCCCACGTATCGACTGTTCACACAATATAATTAATTCAAACAAAGGTGCCAATAAAATAAATAACTTATTACATATGTGTTAAATGCTTTGGTTTATTCCTAGAATTCAAAAAATTTAAAACTCGAGTTATTTTCCTTGATGACAAATAATTTTAACTGTAATGGAAATGTTTAAATAATACTAAACAAAATATTCTTTTATTTCCAGAAAAGTACCAGACAATTACAAAATCCTCTTTATCCAAGGAGGTGGAACCGGAGCATTTGCAGCCATAGCCTTAAATCTCCTCAACAGAACCGGCACAGCAGACTATTGTGTGACAGGTAATAATTCCGTAATTTCTTACAGCAGTGCCCGAATAAAAACATTTACATTATTACAGGAACTTGGTCTGGGAAAGCAGCAAAGGAAGCAGCTAAATATGGTAAAGTCAATCTTGCTTTCCCAAAACCCGCCAAATTTGGCAGTATTCCAGATCAGTCCACATGGAAATTGAACCCTAATGCCTCCTACGTATACTACTGTGCCAACGAAACTGTTGATGGTAAATATTTTTAGAGACACTGGTTGACTGAATTTTAATAAATTTGTTTATCTAGGCGTACAGTTCCACTATATTCCCGAGACAAACAGTGTTCCTATTGTAACCGATATGTCCTCTAGTATTATGACTGAAGAATTAGACGTTTCAAAGGTGAGTGTTATAACTTTTGCATTCATTCGAAACTTTACGGTTTCTGTATTTTAGTTCGGTTGCATCTTCGGTGGAGCTCAGAAAAACATTGGACCATCCGGTGTAACCGTAGTCATCATCAGAGAGGACTTGTTGGGAAATCCCATGACCATCTGCCCATCAGTATTCGATTTTACCCATGTAGCAAAGGAAAATTCAATTCATAACACTCCCGCTACATTCTCGTAAGTTCCTACCTTCTAGAATAAGTGGTTGACCATTTTTAAATTAATATTTTTTTACAGAGTATATGTAATGGAAAGAGTTTTCCAATGGATAAAGAGAAATGGTGGAGTCCCTGTTATGGAACAGCAAGCAATAGCAAAAAGTGAGCTTTTATACAACACAATTGCAAATTCCGGTGGTTTCTACAGTTGCCCAATAGACAGAAATTGCCGTAGTAAAATGAACGTGCCATTTCGAGTTGGTGGAGCAAATGGAAATGAAAAATTGGAAGATATATTTTTGGAGCAAGCAGAGAAACTGAGAATGTATCAACTGAAAGGGCACAGGTATATAGGCTACTGGCACTTACATTTATTACTTTCATTAATTGCAATAATATAAGTTGTAATTTGATAAAATTTTAATCTAATAATTTATTCAATAGATCGATTGGTGGTATTCGTGCCTCTCTCTACAATGCCGTTACATATGGAGATGTTGAATTATTAGTTAAATTCATGAACGAATTTCAGAAGCAGCATGGACAAGTAACACACTAAACCACATGTGCAATCCTAATTGATAGAACTAGATAGATTCAAAATGTATTTATTATTACTTTATATAAATCTAAATGTAATTTACTTAAGAATAGATATAAATATACAAATATATTACTTATAAGACTCTATCTTGAAACAACTCGTCTAAACTATCCTCCATACTCTTATTAGTCCCTCTCAGTCCATCTACAACCTTTTTGCTCCATTCAAAATACTCCTGTCTTCGATCCTCTGACCAAGATTGAGGTGCTGCCCTTTCTAAGTCTCTAAGATTGTACAACTTATCGGCTAATTTCACCAACTTGGCTCGATGGCTAGCTGTAGGTGCATGCTCTATCTGCAACGCTTTCCGAGTCATTTTCGGCAACGTCTTATCGTCAGTAACTTCAGCAACAATATCACGAACTACACTCCCAAACTCTTTTTCTATTTCTTCAAATGTCGTTTCAGTGTCCTCCACTGTATCGTGCAAAATTGCTGCCTGTATCACTTCGAGATCGGTAACTCCTGCTTCGTTTACCAAAATGTGTGCAACACCTAAGTTTGATTGTGAGGGTATAATCGACTTTTCAGTCTTCTTGTTTTTTACTTACCAATGGGGTGGTTAATATACGGAGTTGCTTCAGGATCCAACCTCCTCTGGTTCTTATGCTTTACGGCTGCAAAATGTATGCATTTTATTAAGTCTGACACGTCCTCAGAATGTGACATTATTGTTCGAACAGCTAAACTGTTGTGAAATAGATGCACTGGAAATTAAATACAGTTTTAAGTTGTTCAAAATTTGATACAATTCAAGTTAAAAGATTACATTTATCACCACCTTTAAATACTTTAACCTCAAAACCCGTAGGCGTACCTAAAGAATTTCGTTTGGCAAATAAACTGAAGAAAACGCCTAATTTTGAATGCATTATTGTTCTGTTAACGATGCCTAAATACCTACCACAAATTATTCTCATGTAATATACAAATCAGTCATTCGTTTTACTAGTGGAAGTATTATCAAATATATCTTGTTTTTCAGTGTAATTTTCTTAATTTCAATTTAGCGGATTAATTTAATCTATTTATTTCCAAATGACTGGAGAAATATTATTTTGGTATATTCTTTTTTGAGAATGTATTTCTATAAAAAGCTTATTTTATATAGATTAATACAAACAATCAATCACAAGCCATGCAAATTTGAATTTGAACCAGTATCAATCATTTCACAATGAATGTTTGACATTAATAAATTAATTTGACAGTGTCAGCAGTCAAGATTGGTTTTAAACAATAATCCTCCGAATGTCATTCAAACTATTCATTTAGTCAATTTACTTTGCAAGGTTAGCCCTCAAACATGTTGCTTTGGAAAATAGGTATCCGTTGCTCAAACGAATTTAAGTAAAATAATCCAAGGACAATCCAGAAGAAAAAACATCTACGAAATTAATAGATTATAATTATCATATGTGAGAGAAATGCATCATTATTTGCGAGTGAGAATTTTGAATCGCGAGTGCCCCAGCACCAGCGATACAATTTCCCACGAGCTTATAATGGCATTTCGCTCACGTGTGATATACAACGACGTTTTATCTTACAGTAGCAATTCTTGTGCCTATTAGGCTGCGGTTATAGTAGATGCGTATTCGGACGAATAATAATTCTGACGAATCCGTCAGAATTGTTCTTCCGAAATGTGTGGTTACAGTGAATACATATTCTGACAAAGGATCAGTAGTTGTAGGTCACAAAATGGATGTTGACGATTACTTTCTGGAAAGTCCTTTGCTAAAAATATTACTTTTGAGTGAAAGAAGTGAATGCACGAATAAGGTGTTTGCTTCAAGAGAAACGAATGGGGAATATCACACGCTATTTCAGGAATTATTGAGCCAACCAAATAAGTTTTCAGAGTATTTCAGAATGTTACCAGAAACATTCTTCTACATACTTAATGGAATCGAAGCAAAAATCCATAAGCAATCAAATTTTCGTACATGTATTTCGCCAGAAGAAAGACTTGCGCTTACATTAAGGTAAGAACATCGTTTATAAGTATTTTAATGTTTAGTATCAAAAACTGAAGTACAAACTTTATTACGCTAACTACAAAGTATTCAATTTTACATACTTATTGCATAAAAGAAACAAACGAAAATGCAGTAAAATAAGATTGTCAGTTACGAGGATCGTGTGTAGAAAAATACGAAGTCAAACTAGTGAGGTCATATGTAGTCCTATTGGTGATATCCTGGGATGGTGGAGTTGTTATATCCGTAGGCGAGGTAGACAGACTTTCCCAAGTGTGTTGTGTTGAATTACTTGAAGAAGGGTTAGTGTAAAGTACCTGCTGTGGGATTGAGGACAGGGTACTGCAGTTTGTTTTCTGTTGTAGTCCTGAATTGGAAGCATGCTGACCAAACGTTTGTTCGTCACAAAATACTTGTTGCAATCGTGTTCTCACAAACATTTTCCTCTCATCTGGAATCTTGCGGAGAGCTGGCAACAAGCTCATGAGAAAATGATAATCAGCATCCTCTTCATTGTTACCTGTATTCAAAACATCTATTTTTCGTTTATATTCGGCTAGCTTAGTTTGTTCGATGTCTAAAAGCTTCTCAAGAACGTTTCTTTTTTTTGTACGTTTAGCTGGAGGAGCCATAACATTTTCGGATGTTGTCTGTATCGGTGGTTCGGATTCGGTTATTTCCGAATTATTTAATTCCTCCAAATCGGGATTTGTTGCATGTTCGGGCGTATCTTCGTAATCTTCTACAGTAACGTCTACTCTGCTGGAGTCACTTTCAAGAGGCTCCGGAATACTGCTCTGTAAATTCCGGGGCAAAAATTGATCTCTTAAAAACATCATACTTGCAAAATAAGGCCATGACGTTCTTTTAAGAGGGCCTCCTCCATCGCCAGATTTTCTCTTTGGAAGTTTGTGTAATTCTTTGCGAAACGTGTCTCGCAAACCTCTCCATTTATTTTTAACAGTTTCGACTGTAAATGAAAATTAAATACTTGTTAATATAGATAACTGAAGTAGAACTCACAAAATTATTTTTATTTCAGGTTTCTTTCTACTGGGATGTCGTTTCGAGCACTTAGTTTTTCATATAGAATTGCGCATACTACTATACGACAAATAGTTTACGAGACTTGTCTTGTAATATGGAATGTATTCCATGACAAACACATGCCTCCATCGTCTACAGATCAGTTACAAGCGATTGCAACGGATTTCTTTAGCAAGTGGAATTTTCCTAATTGTGTTGGGTGTATAGACGGAAAACATATTCGAATTAAATGCCCAGAGAATTCGGGAACGGCATATTACAATTATAAGCAATACTTTTCGATTGTATTGCAAGGTATAGCTGACGCAAAGTATAAATTCATTACTATCGATGTTGGTGCTTATGGCAAGCAAAGTGACGGAGGAATATTTTCAGTGTCAAATGTTTACAAATGTCTGGAAACACGCACTTTCAATATGCCAAATGATAATTATATTCCATCAACAGATATATTAGTTCCATTTGTTTTGCTAGGGGATGATGCATATCCATTAAAATCGTATTTATTAAAACCATATTCTCGACATAATTGTACAGACGAGGAGCTGGTTTTTAACTACAGACTTTCCAGAGCACGACGTTGTATTGAATGCGCATTTGGAATCTTGGTTGCTAAGTGGAGATGTTTAAAAACTGAATTACAAATTAATCCAGAAAACGTCGATATACTAGTAAAGTGTGTGTGTCTACTACATAACATTCTTATTGATAAAGAAGGTATTCCGACATCACTTGAACATAATAATACTAAAGATAATACAGTGCCTGTTACCAGACGATATAATCATTATGGACAACCAGCGAGGGAAGTGCGAGAAACCTTTAAAAATTATTTTGTCAGTCCTGCCGGTGAGATACAATTGCAATATAATATTTTTAAGTAGCGACATACAATGTACATATTATATTCGACATTAATATTAATTTCTATTTTGTATAAGTGATTGAATAAATTATAGGTACTTACCATTAGCTTCCAATTCTTGGCTGATTTTTTCCCACTTTCTACGAGATACGTCTCTGTTGTGATAAGTTTTGTCTTTCATGTCCCATAAACATTTATTTTCAAATACAAGGGTAATTAATTTTTCTATATCCATTTTTAATAATAAACCACCTAATAATTCGCACGAATTCGTATATAAAATCAAACTCGTTTGAACGACCAACTTGTTGTGACGAATTCGTGCGTTATCTCACGAACAGTGCACCTGCACTATAACCACGCTGATAACATTTCCATTGTTTGATTGTTCTGACGGATTCGTCAGAATTATTATTCGTCCGAATACGCATCTACTATAACCGCAGCCTAAATAGTTTGCGCAGTCAGAATATGTCGCGAAATAAATTTATAATTAGTCGCCTATGAATTGTGATATAGGTACGTTTGGCAGTACTGAAGTGTATTGTCAGTCTATGTCAAATTCAAGTTCGTAGGTTAGGTTTTTGTTTGTTATTTTCATATATGTATTACTTACTTTCAATGTATATTTAGTACTAAGCAAAAAAGAGTACATTCAGGCCGGTGCCCCCGCCTTTCGGCATTACACCTGCTTTGGCTCGAATTTACATAACTGCGTTATAACTAAACTAAACTTAAACAATTTCACTTTAAACAACACTTAAATTTAAATTGCCCTACTCTAATGATCTCTGCCCTAGCCTAAACTTTGATGTAACTCAGGCGGCACTCACTACACACGCACCACTCGCAGCCGTTGCACCCTGGAGGCGAACTCGACCAGGGTCTTCCACCATAGGGGGTCCCTCGAAAGTGTTCTGACCTCCTCCATGTCCGTGGGCCACCTCAGTCCCTGTGTTGCAAGCCGCGCGTCTGCCAGTCCCCGGTGGTGATCCTCCAGTGGGCAGCGGAGAATGACGTGGTCGGCCGTGTCTTCTTCGCCGCAGGCGCAGGCCGGATTTTGCTGCCTTCCAATCCTGTGGAGATACGCCCCGAAAGCACCATGTCCGGTAACCAGCTGGGTGGTGTGGTGGTCGAGCCTGCCAACCACCTCGCGACGAACCGAGACCGTCGGGATGAAGCGCTCCACAGGTCTTCCCGTGATGGCATTACTCCATCGCTCCTCCCACTGCTCCGTCTTTCGCGTGGCGAGCATTCTTTTGCAGTAGGCACGGCTTACCACGTCAAAAGTCGGGGGATCATTGCTTGCCGCTGCCTCTTTGGCGAGTGCGTCTGCGCGCTCGTTTCCTTCGGTCCCGGCGTGGGCCTTCACCCAATGGAGCTTAATGGATATGGTCGTCGCTAATCCGCGCAGCAGCTCGTGGACCTCCACCTGCAGCTCCGTTGGCTTCCGCATGTGTCGTAGCGCCATGAGGGCCGACCTGCTGTCTGTCACAAGCGAGACCTCGGGGAAGGCGAAGACATTCTCTTGGATGAAGCTCAGCGCCGCTCGAAGGCCCACCAGCTCGCATTGGAACACCGAGCTCCAGTCCGCGAGCTTCATTCTGACCTGGTGAATTTCCACGGCATCCCGGAAGATGACGAATGCCGCGCCCGGGGCTCCATTCTCCTGTCTCGAGCCGTCCGTGTAGCATTTAATTCTGTAGGTATCCTCGTCTGACATTGAGAAGGTGGGGGCGAAGACCTCGGCAGGGTGTACTCTCGTGGTCATGTCGACGGTGCCCTCGATGTCCCTCCCCTCGATGCCAAGCTGTTGTAGGTGGGCGGGGTCCTTCCTTACGATGGTCGCCCTTCTCTGGGTGAGCTCCTGGAGAGTGAGGTCGATGGGAGGAACGTTGCTGAGGACCAAGGCCGCCTCGGTCGACACCGTGGAGTAAGCGGCCGCGGCTTTCACGACAAGGATCCTCTGCGCGCTGAGGAGTTGCTTCCGTTGCCGGACCTTACAGCCTTCGGCCCAGACTGGTGCCGCATACAGAACGGCAGGCTGCACCGCTCCTTCGTAGATCCTGGCAAGGGCGTCTCCCTTGAAGCCCCAGGTCAACCTCGCCGCCGCCCCGATCTTGTGGGCTATCTCCTTGCCCTTGTTGCAAGCCCTCTCTATGTGCTGATGCCACGAGAGGCGGAAGTCCAGCACAACCCCGAGGTACCGGATGGTGTCCCGGCAGTACACTCGCTCCTCGCCGAGCATGAAGGTCGGACGTTGCTGCCGCGGCGTCTTCCCGAAAAACAGGGCGTCAGTCTTGGCCGCGTTGAATGCGAGTTTGCTGTCCTCGGCCCACTTCCGCAGCGTCTCGAGTGCCTGGTTGACACGGGCCTTGAGCGTCATGTATTGACGCGCGCTGGTGACGAGCAGAGTGTCGTCCGCGTACCCAAACACTGAACATCCCTCCGGAAGGTGTTCGCGAAAAATGCTCTCGTACACTAACTTCCAGAAGGTGGGCCCAGAGCACGAGCCTTGTGGACATCCCCGTACCACGTCTCTCGTCACCATACAGTCTGGCAAGTACACCTGCGCGACGCGGCCCGAGAAGTAGTCCCTGACCAGTCTCAGCCAGTTCCCCGGAAAGTCACGCCGTTCCAACTCCCACAGGATCTTGGGCCACCACGCATTATCGAAGGCACCAGCAATGTCCAGCGAGACAACCGCGCAATAGTCACCGCGGGCCCGATGACCCTTAATCACACTCACAACGGCCTCCACGGCGTCTATGGTAGACCTACCCGCCGCAAAGCCGAACTGTCTGTTGCTGAAACCGCCACTCCGCCAAACCGCGTGCTCGACCCGAGTCGCGACGATCTTGTCCAGCACTTTCCCAAGGACCGGCAGGAGGCTGATGGGCCTGAAGCTGCGCGGGTTTGTCGGGTCGCCCGCATGGGGTTTCGGTATGAACCTGACGGTCTGCCTCTTCCAACACCGGGGGAACGTCTCGTACTCGAGGCACTTGTTGAACAGCACTACAAAAGCGGCCGGCCGTGTCTCGAACGCGCACTGAGCCGCGTCCGCGGTCACTCCGTCGTGGCCAGGTGCCTTCGCAGGAGACATTCTGGCCAGGGCACGCCGGATCTCGTCTTCCTGGATGGGTGGGTCGTCTCCTCCTCCTTCGGCTGCATCCCACGACCGCCGGATTGCGCTCTGCACCGCGTTGTCCTCGTCTGGGCTGTCCCTCGGAAAGAACTCCTCCAGGAGGTAGGCCGCCGTTTCTCTGGCGCCGGTGGTCCTTGTTCCGTCCCGCCTGCGGATCTCAGTATTGACCTCAGAGCCCTTGCGCCCCCGGAGAACGCGGTACGCCGTGCCCCAAGGGTTCGCCTCGCTGTTTCTGCCACAGAACTCCTTCCACCTCTCGCTCCGTGTCCGCACGATGAGGTCCTTGTATGTCCGGCGCGCCTCCCAGAACTCCTGTCTACGGGCCTGGCGTAATGGGGAGTCGGCTCGCTGGAAGCGCCGACGCAGTCTTCGTGCTTCTGCTCTAGCCGCCGTCAGGGCAGGCGTCCACCACGGGACGCTTTTGCTGAAGGTCTTTCTCTTCGGCATGGAGGCGGCGCATGCCTCCACCACCGCTTCGTTCAGGGACTTGGTCGCTTCCTCCACTGTCTCGGATGTTCGCGCCGCTGCTGTTCGGTCCACTACAGTGTCCAGTCCCCTGGAGAATGCGTCCCGAAACTTCGTCCAATCGGCCTTCTTATTGCAGAAGAGCCGGTGACTGGGGGTACGGGGGCCACGGGGTATTACTTACTATCATATATCTAATACTTACTATATTGCTAGCGGCTATGAGTGGGAAACTCACCAAGGAAGTGAGACAGACAACCAACTCTTCAGTGTATAATGGTGAGCTGTGTGCAAGCGCGGCGGCGTCGTCCGGCCAATGGAGAAGTGGTCAAGTTTAAAATTCACTTCTAAAGGCGGAGTTCGAATTCTCACGCATGCGCACGGGACGCGTTATACTCTAATAAGTGAGACTATGTCGGCGCCGTAATGTTTTCTGACGTTTTCAGGCCCTACTAGCAATATATGTGTATTATATATATGCTTACTATATTGCTAACAGCTATGAGTGGGGAGGTCACGTAAGAAGTAAGACAGACAACCAAATCTTCAGTTCATATGTTGAGCTGTGCACAAGCGCGTCGGCGTCGTCCGCACGGTAGGGGAAGTGAACCTCCCAGTCAAGTTTAAAATTCGCTTCTATAAAGGCGGAGTTTGAATTCTCACGCATGAGCACAAGACGCGTTATACTCAAAGTAAAACTATATCAGCGCCGTAATGTTTTCGGCCGTTTCCAGGCCTTGCTAGCAATATATGTATAATACATATATGGTTATTTTACACAGACTGACGCAAAACTTAACCTGAAAATTACGATTTTGACATAGCTTGACAGTGCTACCAACAATGCAGTAGTATAAATAATGAAAACTCACTTTTAGTCACTGAAAACAGTTTTATAATATATGGTAATAGGCGCTACTGTAAGATAATAGTAATTTACGATACAAATGTGTAAAGCTAGTTTCTTTAGGCACGAGTCGGGCAGAGTTAAAACGCGAGTGAGCGAGCGTTTTAAGCCCCGCGAGTGACTAAAGATGCTTTACGCAACTGTATCGTACAATATTTTATCTACGATAAAATCTACAAAACACGGTAAATATAAAAAATATTTTAAATGTAAATTAGAATTACCAGCAACCGGTCGTAATTTTGCGTGTTTTAAAAATATTAAAACACGTTGCTATTGACTCCGAGCCTAATCTTTTAAACACGTTGCTACTAACGACTTAAACTAATGAAAACATGTTATTAAACAGTAGTTTTACAAACTGAAAACTGCCAACTAAAAGTCAATTTTACACACTGTCGTAGATAAAAAAATATATCTACTCCTATTGTATAATGGCCATGAATTATAATTCATAATTCACGGTTTGCAGCCAATCATAAAATTCTATTTTCATAATTCGCTAGTTTGCAGCCAATCATAAAATTCTGTTTTCATTATTCAATAGATTGTCGCCAATCACAAAATTCATTTTTATTATCAAATGACTTTTGCAGTTGACAGTTTTTTAGTGGCGAAATATCAAAATTTTCTTTGGGATTCTATCAGTTTTTTCCCACTTGTATCCATGGCAACCACCAAATATGTTGTTTTCATCAAGATAGTTTTTCAAAAACGTCATTTAAACTGTCATTGTACATCAGTACAAATGTCATATTTATTGCATACCGATACAAAATTAACCGACATTTGAGAAATAGTAAACAAAATGTATCTCGGGATCATAATTGTGCCCGGATTTTTTTTTTGCTCAAGATTTGTTGCTTTTTGGCAACGTCCCTCGACAAACTAACTTTGACAAATTCCCTCGCCTTCAGCTCGGGAATTTGATCAAGTTAGTTTGTCTTGTGACATTACCAAAACAAAAAACCTTCGTAAAACATTTTTACCGGCAAAATAATGTTGACTATAGATTATTACTGATTATTTTTTCTGGATTACTTTCAACGTCTTAGCAACCCTACTATCAGGCAATCCTTCATGTTACTTACATATTTTTATTTTTATTGTACCCAACACCAAGAAAGCTACAGCAAGTTACAGTTGAATAAATTAACGAACATTCTTTACAAACTGAAGTAGTAGTTTGCGTTTTAAGTTCAGGGGTTATTCGAGAGGTAACTGAACAATGTTGACTTAAAAAAATAAAAAATAAATAACAAAAACTACGGCTGCTTAAATTTTTCACTTAAATGCTTAAAAATTTGTATTCATTGATGGAGAATCGCTGACTATGTAATAATAACTTAAAAACAAAGGCAGTAAAAATTTGTCTAAGTGTTAAATTATTTAAACCTCAAATTTAAATACATCAGCTATTATTTAAGTGTGTTTTTTTCGACTTCAATGCCTAACTATAGAAGAAGAATATGTAGATATGATTATTATGTATGGAGTTGCTGAAGAAAACGCTGCACGTACAAGACTTATGTATTCGGAAAGATTTCCAGATGATCAATGTCTTCCAAAAATACTTTTCTTTGAGTAGTCCAACGCGGAAATTTACAACCTAAGAAAGGCCATGGTGGCGGCAGACCAAATCAACATGTGGTGAATGTGGAGAAAGACCTTTTAAAAATGCTTGATGCTGATCCAACTACAAGTACACGCAAAATTTCCCACCAAGTTGGGGTTTCTCCATTCTTTGTTTGGCTCGCATTGAGCAGCAATGGTTTGTACTCCTGTCATCTGCAAAAGGCTCTTCACATTCACAGTCACAGTTGTTTCCGCAACATTACTCTGCCTGCATTATGCCCATTCATAATTTGGTCTAATCGAATGTTCGATTAATGGATTGATTTGAGACTATATTTGCATTATTGTGTATTCAACATAATTATGAAAATTTAACCCTTTGACTTTGCTGTGAAATATTAAATTGTTGTATTTGTTTATGAACACTGACGTTTAAATTAATGTTATAATAATCCTTTCACATCAAGTCCTATGCCAGTAGTATTTTTATGCATCAATTAATATTAATTTGAAACATATCGTTCTTAATATCTCGCTGTTTGCTAACAAAATTAAAATGTTTGACTTTAAAAGGCTGTAAACACATAAATTACGGCTATTACGTATACAACCAACGTGCTTGACAGCGAATCCTAGTTTATAATTTTTTGTAGGTTATGTACCATACGTTGTGAATAAATTAAAATTGATGAAATATCAAAATAATTTTAATTAAAAAATTATTCTAAAACATAAATCAAAATAAAACTGCAATAGTTACAACAAGGTGAAATTTCATTCTCTCTAAAGAATTGAGTTACAACAAGTGTTCAAAATGACCACCTTGCACTTCTAAACAGTAACCTAGGCGATCTCAAAAAGCAGCCACAGCATTCGCGAGAAAGATTCAATCTATTGCATTCGTTACGTATGCGATCTTTTAATTCCTCAATACTTTGTATTGCAGGATTCGTGTAAATTTTGACTTCGTGTAGCCCCAAACAAAGAAGTCGTTGGGTGACAAATCTGCAGACCGCCGTGGCCACGGTACAGGACCGAATCTTCCTATCCAGCGTCCTGGAAACCTGTCGTTTAGAAAGTTTGTAATAGCACTTCTGGAATGCGGAGGGACTCTCTCCATTTGAAAGCACATGCCATCAATGTTTTATATCGCCGGAATGATCGTTTATTAACAACTCCGAAAATTTGGCTATAGCGAGATTCCCCTCAATAAAATGTGGGCCAATAAACCTATTTTCAACTATTCCTAGCCATACATTAACTTTCCCAGTGTATTGGATGCGAGTTAAGTTTTGTAAATGGCGGTTAGTGCGGGACCAATATCCGAGTAATAGGAAGGAATGAGGTTAGCAAGATAAAATGGATAAATGAGGAATAAGATACACACCTGAAATTATGTGAATTAACTTCTCCATTTATTGTGAAAGTTGCTTCATCAGTAAAAACTATCTTATTTAATGTCTTCGTGTTCATTAAGTGAAATATATAAATTTTCACAAAAGCTTGTTCTTTTTTCTTTGTTTTCATCAAACAGTTGCTGGTGATTAGAAAGTTTGTATGATTTATATTTAAATTCTTTTAGTGTTTTAAATATACTGTGGTTTTAGATACATTAAAATGCGAAACTATTTCTCGTGGTGATATTATGGGGTTTTTTTCAACGTAACATAATATATTCAATTTCATTTCTTCAGTTAATACATGATTAATTTTAATCCTTGGAAACTGATTAAGCAGCTTTCCGATTTAAATTTTCTAATAATATTTTGTATGGTTCTAATGCAAAGCATAGGCCTTTCTGGATATTTTGTTGAAAATAAGTCTCTCACAGTCCTTAAGCTGTTGCCAATCTGATACCACGTTACATTTTCTACTTTTTCGTCTTTACTGTACATGATTGTATCGAAAATGCAATAAAACGCTTTAAATAAAGACTACTATTCTTTGACATTAAATTAATTTATTTTTGCCACATCATGCTATCTGTCTTAAATTAAAACTCTTAAAATTTAAGTTTGCTGTATAATTGGTTGCTTAGATATAGGGTAAACAATTCTTTGATGCGTTTTTCTTAAAGTATACATAGGCTATATGTATATTAAAAAGAAAATTCCCTGTATATATATTCCTAAATAAACTGCTCAAGTACAGGTCTAAAGAGTAGCTTCAGCACTGCGAAAACATTAAGTATTATAGCAAAGAATATAGATAGAGGAAGAAGGACAACCTTATGGGCTATAAAGTATATGCTGTGATTTGGGTTGCATAACTATTTACTTGGTTAAATATATCATTTTTTGTTGGAAAATGCCGCTGGAAGCTCCTAGCGTCAAAGTGATTACCTTATCAGTGACATTCAGCAGGTAAATGCGTCATTAGCATTCTTGAGCTATAACAGTGTTGCAAGAACTTTCTCTCTAAAATTCCAATAGTTTTACAATGGTTGTACCTACCCGAAATAAACTTGTATTCTGCCAAAGAATATTTAAGTAGTTTGATTCTGCTTACATGTAAGTTAAGTTTGTTACAAAGAATATTAAATATAGGTGTATATTCTTTGGTTTGTTTTGTTATTATTTAAAACATTTGTTGTCAATCGGATGAACTCGTACCATGTAAAATAAAAGTTTTATAAGTTTCACATGCAACACTTTTAAACATTTAATAGGTAGCTAGGTACCTATAAAAATTACATAAGAGGTTTCTAATATAATTTCAACAAAAAGTTCACCGATGAGCACAAGATTATACGGAATACGGATTGTCCCCACTTTATTCTCACAAAATTCTATAATGAATATAGAATTAGCTATGTACAAATAATGAAAAAAAAACATTAATAAACAATATATGGAGTACATTTACTAAAACAGTACGCCTTGAATATCTCATTTACTTGATGCATTAAAAAATGTCTATTTAGGCACATTTAAGTTGGCGATCTCTCTATGTATAGTCTCAGCAAAGAATAAGACAATATTATTCGAACATTTATTATCGACATTAAATTATCTTTCAGAAATGTATGCAAAAATTTAATTTGGTGATTAGGGATCTGACCCAAGTTCTGTACAATGTTATTAAAAAAAAATGAATCGGGGCGGTTTTCACAGAAAACTCACAATTATTTAATAATTTATACTCTAGTTTAAATTACTGCACTTTAAACGTAAATTAGAGTAGAAACCAAAAAGAACTTATGTGGTTAAGGAGCTGCAAACTAATCTAGGGTTGGGGTTCAATATCCAACAATATACCTTTTTTTAACAAATTATCTGTTTTCTTTATTTACCTTGGGGTTAAGTGGTAGAACAGTATGCTAATTCGATTAGCACGCCTGAACTTCGCCCCTTTGAGCAACTTATGTATTCATAATTCAAGTATATTGTAAAATAACAATTTTATTTATTTTTGCTCAATAAACGACATTTATTATTATTATTATTATACTTAAGTCGCTCAAAAATTATGCCAAATAGCAATTTTTAAATAAATTATTATTACTTGCATTTGACATAATTTTTGGGCGATATAAATAATAATTTGTTAATAAAGAGTTAGGTACCTATTGTTAGGGATTGAACCCCCATTTGCCCCAACCTTTTACGGGTTTAATTACTTGTTTTTAAAGGCAGATTATAGGAAATTTGAGTCAGATCCATTAACGCCAGTTTAAATTAAAATATTTTGAAATAAAGATGTTATACATTTCTTACTCTCGCCAATTTCAATGATCTATTAAATAAATGAGATTTTCAAGGTGTAAATATTACATACAATAAAACAATATAATATACAAAGTTACAAAGAATAGGAAGTACACAAATATATCTGTAAGCATATAAATGTACATTTTTTAAGCTTTAAACATTACTTAAATGTTGTATTTTTTTGTTGCGTGTACCAGACTGGTTTGTAGTCCTTAAATCTTGCGATAGCCATTTCAACGTTTTATGGAGTTTGCACTTAATTAAATGATTAATTAAAAACAGTTTATGAGAGTAACATGTGTCTTGCTCGTTAAGCCACCCTGGTACTAAAATTTTCACTTTATTTACACTATATGCTAATAATGTTTTCTTAAAACTTACACACGACTTACTATTTTTGAAATAATAATCAAAATGTTCAAGTAACATTGTAACTATTTTTATTAAAATACTTGAAGGTTTTTTAGGTAAATAACACAGTCGCCCGCACCATAGTCTTTTTGCTGTAAAAACAGTTCATTATGATGCACTACAGAGTCACGGCTGCACATATTTTGACACTGATCACAATTAAAACGTAAAAGCGTTTTATGAATGACATAACCAGCTACATATACCGTCGCACAAGATTCTAATGTGGCTTCTTGATTTAGTTGTGTTGAAACTTCTATTACCTCACTGAGTAAACTGAGGTCACCATCTTCTGCTAATTCAGTTTGTTCAGCAACTGTATATGGTATGTCCTCCCATGACGTCTTTTTCTGGCACTTCAACATTCGCCATGTTGACAACAGCATCTTCATCAACTTCGCAGTTGGAGCTCTCTGTAGGATGCTGCAATTTAACCAGCATGTTGAACTGTAGTGCTTGGCGGAAAGATTTTACTGTGGGGTTCGAAGAATTGCCTCCCCTATACCTCAGGACCGCGAAAAGATTTTCTAGAGGATCTTGGTTTAGTCTGCTGGTCAGGAGGAAACGATACCCTTCTTGTTTTAAGTGTTCCCATAGCTCCATAACTGACTGCATGGTTAAAATAAGTCCCTTAAAACAATAAACACCTTGGTTCACCTTGTTATTAGGTGTATATGTTTGCCAAGTCTACACACAGCAAATACTATTTCAAATTATTTTCAGTACGCGGTACGTTGACGGATAGAGCACATGCATATGGGTTACGGTCGTTCAGCATTCGACTGTTTAAGCAATCAAATAAATAGTTAATTTTCTGTACGAATTCTGCAGTATCCAGAGCGCTGGTGCTTTTTAACTCGCCCGTTCCAACAGCAGTTCTTATCGTAGCACTCATGGTGTTGGAAAACACTTGCGTTGCAAATTTAACCCTCATTCACTGGAAAGTATTGGGGTAGATGTGGGCATCCGTGATTTTTACAGCTGCTCGAACAGTACAAGAAGATTTATCTATTTTGTATGCCTCTTCGATATCTTTCCAAGAAACTTTCTTGCCTTCCACGTAAAAATCCTTTGATAGGAGATTATTCCGTACGCTTTTTATCAAGTGCGGGACGTCATATATTGCAAAAATTTTTGCGTCGCAGACAAAAAAATACGGCTGTTCTGCAGTAACTCCTAGATTTAAAAATGCAGCTCTATTTGTAGCAGCTTGGTCACTAGTAACAGCACGCACTTTAAGTCCTATTCTTTGTAACTCTTCGATGTTTTTAATAATGAGGGAAGATAGCTCTCCATGTTTAATGGTACCTGAAGAAACATAAAAGCTGACAGGAATCTTCCATTTGTGAATAAGTCCTCTTGCCATAAACACTAGTGTATGACTGGCGATTTTGCTTTTCCGTCCAAGATGTCCTAAATCTTCAAAACCTTCAATCATATCTTGGCGTGGATTATATTCTAGACCTTTCTTTAAATGCATTTCGTCAAGTAATACGACACACTGTTTTTCATCATCGGTCATGCTGTTAACTTTAACAGCCAGTTTTTTCATTAGTTCCGTACTGGTGCCAGTGTTAAGTTGGTTTAACCTTAACCATGAAACTATTGTAGATTTGGAGGGCATAGTAAATTTTAATTTTTCTCTCATAAAAAAGTAGAGGGCTGGAGATTTGTGGTACATATTTAAGGTCAATTCTTTTTCAGCTTCTGTCCAAGGTTGTTTAGATTTGTGAGAAAGTTGCATATTTACAAAGACGCGAACGGTTTTTGGTTTCAAGCCCAATGTATCTAAATTAGCCCCCTTTCGTGCACATTGCTTCTTCATACGGTAAATTTGTGAATTTTTTGCCGCCACTTGTCTTCGCAGTTTTGCAATTTTTTGATGTAGCACAGCAGAACTACGGCGCTTTCTTGTTTTGGTAGGTGTTGGCATTTCTAACATGGCCTGTTGAAATATGGTTTTTAAAAATAAAACATACTAATAACAGAAAAGATTTTCATGCTGTAGGCTCCATTAAAATGCTTTACAAGCTCATTGTTTTGCCTACATATTTCTACACAATTTATCAGAGAATTCAAAACGTCAATAATTTTTCTGTATTTTATGAAACTGCCAACTTTTGTTCATTTTGTGTTATTGAATAAAAACCCCTAAAGAACTGAAAATTGATCACCCTGTATACTTATTGCTTGGGATTTAGTTTTGATTTAATTAATAAAACTTTAAAAGAAATTTTAACTAATTATACCTTATTTAATTAGTACCTACACAAAGATCGAGCAACAAATTTGGGGAAACTATAAGATTTAAGCCCCTATAA
This sequence comes from Agriotes lineatus, assembly GCA_940337035.1. Lineage (NCBI taxonomy): Eukaryota > Metazoa > Arthropoda > Insecta > Coleoptera > Elateridae > Agriotes > Agriotes lineatus. Next base: position 45,707,935 of record OW679194.1, read on the forward strand.
TCGGACATCGTGTTAACCTACTATCGATGGAAAATTTAAAAATGTTATTATACAGTGTGGTGATAAAGTTCCACACAAAATTAATAATTTTGTTATTTAATGTTTTTTGGGAAAACCCTGACACGTCAATTTTATTCTTTAAAAAGTGGACATGGCACCGTCCCTAGACTTTCCCATACTGGAAATTGTTCATATTTTCTTTTGCATTTAACAGTATAGTTATTTTCCTCAAAACGGCTGCTTGAGCGCTATCGTAAAACCCCGCCTCCTAACATGGTTAGATGAAATTTTCGAAGTCCCTGAAAATCATATTTTGTATGGCATAAAAATTCGATCTTTTTATATTCTGATTCTTTGAAGCAAAATAGTAACGACAATTAGAATAAACAATTAATGTTTCAAAAATAGAAGGGGGAGGGAGGCTTTTGTTTCTGCGCTATGACGTCATTATAAATTTTTTCAAATGGAAATCCCATTTTTCCCCCTTATGTTGATAGATGTCGCCAGTTAAATGGTGATATAAAAAATGAGTACCCCACATAACAATTTTTTGAAAAAAATACACATAAAGTTAAAAAAATTCAGAATTTTTTTAAATTAAAATAACGCACCACATCTGTTTCCTTAGAAACGTTAAATTGTTGACTTTGACACATTTGTGAAACAGTGGTAAATGTTTTAAAATCAAAATTAGGTAGTTTTTGTCATAGCTCTTATTTTCATTAAAAATAAATTCTGAATTGTTTGAACTTCATGTGTATTTTTCTCAAAACAATTGTTACCTACGAGGGGCACTAATTTTTTTACATCATCATTTAACTGGTGAGGAGATCTATCAAAATAAGGGGGAAAATTGAGTCTTTTTAAAAAATAAAATGACGTGTTTCGGGGTTTTCCCAAAAAACATTAAATAAGAAAATAATGAATTTTGTGCGGGACGTTATCACCACACTGTATACAAAACGGGCATTTTTAAAGGAACTAACCTGTATCATAGACGAATCCGGTATGGTATCTGCATCTAATTGCATAGGCGAAGCAATATGATCTTCATCCAAATGAAAAGAGCCCGAACAAGACGTCGCTTTACCAATAGACCCTTGGCATGATCTCTTTTTTAAATGCGAGTTCTTTGGGCGACACTGGCGATGTTGCGTGGTCAGGTTGCATGGCAGTTTTGTAATTTAAGGGAACAGCATTATGACATAAATGGCTTTTCGGAAAAATGCATGGCACACACAGTTCTTTCGCGTAATTGTTCTTCAGATAACGTGAAAAGCTGTGGATTGCCACAATTAATCAACCACAATCGCGTCTTTCTTTTTCTATAGGAAAACGAAAAAAGCTTAAATCGCAGTCGGTTCTGCGATTTCGCTTACATTCAAAATATACGCACGAATTAATCATGATTAAGATTAAGCGTTCGAGTGATCAATTTCGGAAAAGGAAACGTCAAAAGAGTATGACAACACTGAAGACAAACTTCAGCACAACTGAATGTGAATTTCCAGAAGAAATTCTTATAAGCTGTCCTGTTAATTAGCCTAAGGAATGGGACACGTCTTATCAGGAAAGCACATCAGTAAGGAGCGATGCTAATGAAGAATTAATCGAAAGTAGGTAACGACCTCTTGACTATTGACTTATTTACCATAGAACTGTCCGAAAAACCTATTTTCATAAAACGTAAAACATTTGCCAAACTTTAATATTTGTGGAAAAAGTATCAAATAAAAGTCACTACCTAATAACTATAATTTTGAGCATATGATTAAACTTTGAATAGTTAGTAGCTTATTATTTCTTATTGCAGTATGTTTAGAAAGTTTTCACTGCAAATTGTCTTTTGTTTTGTTACATAGCAACCAGAGCACACTATTCATTTGTTTTTACAACTAACACAGTCAAGGCACACTAGATTAAAAAGTGTTTTATGAAATATTGTAAAAGTTTGTGAAAATAAGTACCTATGTGAAACCATACATGAATGAAAAGGGGAAAAAAACAAGCTTTCCAATGATGCAAAATGTTGATATCCATTCCATTTAAAAAAATGTAAGTTTGGGCTGTACCTCAAAAATTACGAATCAGAAAAATATTAAAGTAGGCCTATTATGTAGAGCCTACAATTCCCTACAAGCTCTTTTTTGAAAATTGAAATTATATGAAATAATAAAAAAGTTATGCATGGTTGAAAAAATCGACCAGTTTCAGTTTTTCGATTATAACAAGTAGGCTATGCGTTTTTTCGGAAAAACAGAAGCATCAATAAATTGGCCTCATAAATGTGCACCTTTTTCCCCATTTGACCGAAGTTGTATCTCTTACCGTTTCCGAGATGCCAATGGTGGCACCTCGAAGATGACCCCACTCTGTATAAAATCTTGTGTATATTTTGAGCGCAAAATCAAATTGCCAATTTCGCTCTTATACAAATAGCTGTTAAAATCATAACTCTGTAACTTCCTTGCAATCTGGCAACGCTGAGAGGCGTTCTTGGGAAAAATGCGACAGGAATCTGTAAATGCGTCTCCGACCGTAGCCCTGAACAGGTCATTAGTACTGGCGGCGGCTGCTTGAGGGCCAGGCAAGAACTGAGGAGCTTTTAAATAATACGCTAATAACCCATAGGCTGTCCTTCTTCCCCTATCTATATTCTTTGATTATAGTGCACCCAGAATGTGTAGTTCAAAACGTGACCACCGAACTTCTGTAGATGGCGCCAAGTGGACAAGCCGCCACTGTGCTACAATAATGCTTGGAAATTTTGCAAAGTGGAAAATCGCCACCTTTCGCCAAAACCAAATAGCGCATGAAGGTGCTCGGGACCTTAGCAACAACTTTGCCCCCTTTCAAAATTTCGATATCTGTAGCCGTTCGAAAGTTACAGGCGATCCAGACAGACAGACAGACAGACAGACAGACGGACGGACGGACAAAACGTTCGCATAAGTACGCTGAAGCTACTAATAAACCAAATTGTTGAATTTCTAAATACAAACGCCGAAACCTCTTCAAGCGCTTGAATTAACTTGTAATTAATTTAAACAATAATATTCTAATTACAATGATTAGTTCTAAATAGAATCATTCTAAAATTTATCTCACTCCAAACTTGTTTATAATCAATATAAAATGTCACTGACCTTTACTTATTTGGTTGAAATACCTGAAAACAGGATCTTTATACTGTTGACTATCACCTATATCCAATATAATGGCTGTTCCAGTTTACTCCAAGCTTGTTGTAGAACTTTTACGATTCTATCCTTTATGATAGAAACTTCATCCAGTAGCATACGAAACTCACTTTCGCACTACACTGGCTCTACTTTACTAATTGTACACGATTAACTTTGTAATAGATAAATACAATTAAACTCATATTTATTTATTTATTTTTTTATTTTTTTATTTGGGTAAATAACAGGTTGACACGCAAAAGCATCAACCCAATTACAATTTACCACTACATACATTTATAATTATAATATTACATTGAAAGTCATGCCATTCAATGAAAAAAGCACAAGTTTGGTACCAATGACAAGTGAATGCAATAAAATATACATGAATAGTAATAATAAATATTAAAAACTAAAACATGTAAGAGAGGAGTGCAGGAGAAGTAAAAAGCATATGTGATATGGCTTTCACTAACAATATGAAAAGACTCAAGATGCCATGGAAATAAAATGTAACCAAAGAGCATTGCTCTTTGATGTAACGCACCAGCGTGTAGGCTAGGCGACACGCCCTGACCCCCATAGCACCCCGAGACGCCGTAATTCGCAAAAGCAAAATCAGTTTAAAAATACCAACTGAGACATTTTATACTTAAAATTTGTGAAGGTCGAATTAAATAAATCAGGACAATTTGGAAATTTGCAGTAATAATTATAGTACCAAGACAAACGATAAACCGGAGAATTGATTGCAGCGTTCGTATTTTTGAATTGTAGACCAAAAACGTCATTGCTTCGCGTTGGCCTAGATGGAACTTTTAGAGAAAATTCAGATAATAAGTCTGGACAGTCGATTGTCTCATTAAAAAGTTTAAATAAAACACATAAGTCCAACAATTTTCGTCTTGACTGTAAGCTCTGCTGCCTCTGATTTAATTGAATTGAATTATGTTTCAGATATTTAGCAAACTTGTTCTGAATTTTTTCTATTCTGTCAATATAGATATTATAATGGGGATTCCACACCGGAGCGGCAAATTCTAAAACACTACGAACCATAGCAAAATACAGAAGCTGGAAACAAAGGGCACTTTTGAAGGGCTTGCAGCACCTCATTATAAAACCAAGTGTTTTATATGCTTTTTGAGTTATGTTATTTATGTGTGCATCGAACAACAATTGATTGTCAAGAATCACACCCAGGTCCCTTATTGTTATAAAATAACATTGACATGAACTTCAACCCAAAAAAAATGGGACACCGATTTGGCATAAATTCCTTAGGTTATAATAAACCGATTAACCCTAATATACCTTAGTACAAAGTCCCTTCAGTACGAAGGTATAGGGACTTGAAAGTTCAAATTTATATATTTTTTTTATATTAGTTTCCACATAGGTTATCACTGAAGTTGAGCTTTTTATCACGATTGCGTATTTAGTTGCCGAGGCCCGTACGGCCAAAGCAAATAAACCACATGAGGGATAAAAATGACCTTCCAGTGCCGAGGGGTACATTGTTTTATTATATCGAGAAAACACGAAATTACAATATTTTAACCAACTTTTGTAGGTTATGTTGACGTCGGTTGACGTTTACCTATCGCCCAGCCGCTTACAAAAAGTCGTAAAACAATGGATTACTTGACTGCCCATTTCTCGTATTTTATTTGACGATTTCGATGTTCTTCACTGCCGATTTAAAAAAATAATTAATATGAAAAAATGTCGAATTTAATTTTGGCTAGATTTTGTAATAATATTAGAAAAAATAGCTCGCTGAATATTTTATAAAAGTAATTTTTCCATATTCATGATAAATTAATCCACTCGCTTTGCATCGCTCGCTAGTAAATTAAACGTTGAAAAACTTACATTTTAAACTTGTAGAACAATCTACTATTAAATACGCATAACATGAAGCTGAATGACGAAAATATGTAACTTACCTAAGTATACAGGGTGGAGCATTGGATTTTTAAATTGTTTGATTGTTTGACAGCAAATTCCTATTTATATTTTGTAGAAGAACACTATGTGCTGATTCAATTGGTGCAACTTGAGCATTTTTTGTTGGCTCAGTTAGAAAATATTTTTTACCCCTATATACGAAAGTAACATTTTTTGTCGCCTGTTAGAGGTTTCCCGAAAATATACGTTTGGTTCGCTGGTCGGTATCCAATGGCAGTGGGAGGGAATATAATACATTGACTGCCGTTGCCATTAGAGACGGTAGGCAATGTGATTAATAATAAATCAACTAACCTCCTGGTTTTCATATTTAAATATTTTTTAATGGAGCTGAATACAAGAGATAGTCTCATCATAAAATGTAAGTGTTGTATGTATAACTCTGAACTAAAACGTCATCTCCTCCCTTGCACATAATTACAATTGATTAGGTACTGTTCTCGCTGACGCTGAAGAATTAAACTACATTCGCCGGAGGGAATGATACATTTTCCTCCCTAGTAATAACAAGCGATCAATAAAAAACCAATTAGGGTAGGCTGTGATATGTGTTATACGTTTGGTATTACTGAAGTGTGTTGTTAGTCTATGTCAAATTCGAGATTTGCAGGTTAAGTTTTAAGTCAGTCTGTGTCAAACAACCATATATGTAATACTTACTATATTTCTAGCGGCTATGAATGGGAAACTCACGAAGGAAGTGAGGCAGACAACCAACTCTTCAATGTATAATGGTGAGCTCTGCGCAAGGGCGGCGGCGTCGTCCGCTCAATGCGGAAGCGGTCAAGTTTAAAATTCGCTTCTAAAGGCGGAGTTCGAATTCTCACGCATGCGCACGAGACGCGTTACACTCTAAGTGAAACTATGTCGGCGCTGTAATGTTTTCGGGGGTTCCGAGTCCCTACTAGCAATATATGTATAATACATATATGCAAACAACAAACAAAACCTAACCTATTAATCTCGAATTTGACATAGACTGACAATACACTTCAGTACTGCCAAACGTATACCACATATTACAGCCTACCCTAATTGGTTTTTTTATTGATCTCTTGTTACGAATAGCTATAAAAATGTGTTAGGTAACTTTTGAAATTTTAAAACAAAATATCAATTTGGTGTTGATCAGGGACTGTTGAAAGTTGAAAGGTGACTGATAAACCTACTTGAAAACCGCTGATTAAAATAAAAATTTGTACAGCAGATACAAAGACAAAAGACATTTGCTTAAACACGTAACAATGATGTCATTTTTACAATCAAGAGACCTTTATACCATGTGTTTGAAAAGAAATTACATAAGGGTTGGCCATGGTAAGTAAAACTAATGTTGACAGCAAGCTTTAGAGACAGCAATTTTTAGAATTTTCAATCATGATATCAGCGTATAATATAAACTTATGACAGCAACAACAGTGATGACAGTTAATGAATTCTAAAGCTTGCTGTTGACATTACTTTTATATTCCATTTCCAACTATTATGTAATTTGTTTTTGAACACACCGTATAAGAAACGGGAGAAAATATGTATTTCATAAAATTACTGTCAACAGTCGACAATTAAATTGCTCAGGATGCTTTCATAGTTTTACTTCAAATTTCAAAGTCTTATCAACATTTTTAATAATACTTATTAATTCTAGTTTCCCTAGGGCAATAAAATATCTGAAATTACGTAAATTTGGTCACTATGCACTGTTCTTTTAAAAAACTAAACGGAATTTTGTGTAAAATCATTAAGAAGCCAATATTTGAATGCCTTGTTATTTGTATGAGGGTTGAGGGTTTTGTATGTTTCGTTCGTCAACGCAACACCCTGTATAACGTAAAGAAGTAATGTTGGATGAGGTGAGCGGAATTATAATAAAGTCATGATTTTTATAAGACACTATTCCAGATTTGTAACGATAATCGAAGCTAACATATTGCAGCAGTCCGTAAAAATCATACACTATGTGCCAGTATACAAAGAAGCATATGAGCATTACACGTCAAGAAAGCGACAAAGAATGGATAATTTACAAAATGTTCAATCCAAGAATGCGGTAAACTTATACGGTGGTTTTAAATTGAATTAGTGCCATACCCCATAGTACATTTTTGAGTCAACCAGGCATGGAATTTTGCAATTAGGTACATTTTATTTATGTGTTTTGCGCTGTTTAAATGTTGTTATCGGATTTCCTTACTCAAAAACGTAATTTTCTGGACTTAACGCCTGTTACACTTGCACTGCAGTATAGCCCTATGTTAGTATATCGTTTAAAACAAGCAAATTGAAATGAATAAATAATTATGTATTATGAACCAATATTGTCTAATGAAGCTATTTAAATTATATTTTTACCGTACGCATTGTAATCTGTAATGTACTTATCGCAAATATAGTTTTAGCGTCTCTCACAATACATATTAGTGTCACAATTGCAAGCTACAGATCACATCTACATACACGCACCAATGCTCGTGACGCGTCGTACAAAATGCAAAAGTTGCTGTTATTGGACTCGTCAGAGGAAATAATAAATTAGGCTTATATTGTTTGGGGAATAATAAAACTTTATCTTTTTTTTGCGTTCTGGAGATTTGGCACCCAATCGAGGTCAGTAATTCAGTAATTAAAATACTACAAAGTAATTCAACTACCTCGAGTAATTTTAATTACCCCAGGTAATTCAAATACTTGTAAAGTAATTTAAATACTTTAGAGTAATTTAATTACACAAAAGTAATTGAGTAATTGAATATAGTAATTAATTACTTTCAAAAAGTAATTTTCAAGTACTTTTTAATTAAAATAAAAATTCCCAATTACAATTACCGTATTTTGAAAAGTAATTCAATTCCAAAGCAAATAAACAAAAAAGAATTTAATTAAAAAGTAATTAATTACTGCCCAGCTCTGATCCTACATGCACTTGCATGTTGCATTACAATATGTGGGCTGGTATTTTAAACATCGCCTTAATAGGGCTTTATGAATTACCAGTACGCCTTAATAACCATTATTATTTGCAGTTTTTATAAGAAGTTCTACTAGTGTTCCTCGAAGATGTTTTTTTGGATATTCGCCGTACCATGTGATTTATGCAGGACGGCTGTCCTTCACATTTTAGTCAAGCTGTACGAGATTACCTCTACACAATCTTTCCGCAAAGATGGATGGGTCGTGGAATCATTTCATGGTCCCCACGCAGTCCAGATCTTAACCAAGTGGACTTTTTCTTATGGGATTTTATGAAAGAATTGGTATATGCCATCGGAGTTGATACAATCGGTGAATTGCGCCGTCGCATCAACGCTGCAACAGAGCAGTTACGCCAACAATTTCCAAGAGTATCGGAAAACTGGATTCGTCGAGCCCAAATGTGCGTTGAAATGCAGGTCCAGCATTTCGAACACCTTATGTGAATGTGTTTGTTATGGTGAATTGTTTGTAGCTTATTTAATAATAAAATTGTAATTTATATAATAACGTTTTTCTACGTTCGTGTCAAAATGACAACTTTTTGCACGTTGTCATTGGTGGCGTGTTTTAATACTATATTAAAACACGCTCTGCTGTAAATCTGAATGTCAACATAACCTAAAATGTCTAAAAGAATGTGAAGAAAAAAGTGTCACCGAACTAAGTTTTTATATTTCTGTTATGATCATAGAAAAAATAGCGTATGATACAAGTGTATAAGTGCCATTAAAGCACTAGCTACGTTAAAAGCACTCCGCTTTGCGTCGTGCTCTTAAACTCGTAGCATGTGCTTTAAAGGCGTACTTATACACTAGTATCATAATATATTATTTTTTTTATTTAAAAAGGAATCTCATTGTGTTTTCTGTATAATTTAAAATTAAACTACCTTAACAGCCAATTACAGTCGCGGCCAAAAAAAAAAAAAACGGGACACTTTTTTAACTAATTCTCAAAATGCGAAAACAATTGCTGACACTGGCAATTCTAATTAATAAATGTCATCAAAAGCCATTATTCAAATCTGAAAAATGCCAGCACATATTGGAAAACGTCCTGTTTTTTGGCCGCGACGCATTTTGAAAAAATTGTCCCGGTTTGTTTGGCTGCAACTGTATCAGGTGTTGTAAAATAGTTATTTATGCATCTAGGACAAAAATTTTTCTTTTTATGGACGATGCCTGCAGTTGCTGGCCGAGGCAATAGCCGAGGCAAGCAATCAGGCAAGGCCATAAAAAGCAGTTTTCGTCCGAGGTGCATATTAAATTATTCCGTCCGCCGTCATAATTTAAAAAAAAATTAAAGTGCAGTCCGAATTATAAGAGTTGCTGAGGACGAAAAACGTTTGCGGACAAAAAGCGTTTGCGGACGAAAATAATTTGCGGACGAAAAATTAATGGTGTCCAAAAAAGTGGCACTTTTGGTACGTAAATGCGTCCGTAAAATCACATTTTATAGGGAGGTCGACGGAAAAATATGTTTCGACGGAAATGAAAACGCATTGATATTCTTTCCAATATTTCCTCATTAATACCAGCAGTATTCAAGTGGGCATTAATTTACAGGAACTTTAAATTGCTGTATTTTTATGTTAGTGCTGCTTTTGGTTTATTAAGTGAATAACATTATTTTGGTTCCCTCTATAATTACCCAAAAATTTTATTTAAAATTTTTAAGCATTTGTCAAAATTTTTCAAAAATTATAAATTCTGCAAAAACGGTACAAACTAGCATTAGTTAAGAGACAAATTTTCTCTAGAATTTTAAGTTAAATTGAAAAATATAATAATATACCGGGTGTTTTATTTAAAATAGGAGTTAATAAAAAAAGACAAAAAAAACAACAGAAACCCATTTTAGAAGTATTCAACTGGAAAATCCACTATCTCACATCAATACACATTCAAAATGTAATAAAAATGTGAAGTTTGAAAAAAATCGTTATAGCAGTTTTTGGAAAAATCGAAAAGAACTAAAAAATCACAAGAGTAAACACCTACTTCCGGTAATGCGATTTTTTCAAAAGCTTGTTCTCGCATCTATATAGTACACAAAACCTATATATGAAGTTTCAACGCCATACCTCTTTTCGTTTTTGAGATATTCTGTTCACAAGCAGACACACACAGACAGACAGACAGACCAATAAAAAAAATATGTCTTTTGGGTTCAGGGGCTCTAAAATGTGAAGATCTGTTGAAAACTCAATTTCGAATTTTTGGGGTGAATTCGATACTTCCTTTATTGTAAAAGGAAGTAAAAACTTGTTGGAAAGCTGACAGCTCAAAATTGAAAACACCAAAACTATAAAACACCATGGTGTTTTCACTTATTAATACGTGGTCTGCATGGGGATCTTATGCATTATGAATGGTATAATTAGAAATAACACCACTTTAAACATTCGCGCCAAAAGTAAGTTTCGCTCGACCCCATTTCTCCTGTGACAGTACGCTAATGTATTATGAGGTTAGGCTGTCGAGATTTACATGTTTGGCGCGAAAACAGTACACAACCTTGAATTTTGTTTGACCGCGAACGTTCGCTAATTTTCATTAGTGTATATTATTTTCGTGCAACTTTATTGTAGTTAAATTTCTAATAACGTCTAAATCATGGATGTAGCCAACGCTCAGATTGGACAAATTCGAGTTAAAGACGAAATTGGTATTCGTTGCCAGAAGTTGTTTCAAGACTTCCTCGAAGAGTAAGTATTCCAGTCTGTCCGTTTCAGGCACCTAATAGCTTTTTTAGATTTAAGGAAGATGGGGAAATGAAGTACCTGGATGCAGCAAAAGAACTGCTGCATCCCGAACGCAGTACTATCGAAGTCAGCTTTGAAGATGTTGAAAAGTACAACCAAAACCTAGCGACAACCATTATCGAAGAGTACTTCAGAATTTACCCATACTTATGTCAGGCCGTTTGCAATTTTGTAAAGGATAGAAGCGACTTAAAGCAAGAGAAAGAGTGTTATGTGAGTTTTGTTGAAGTTCCAACCCGCCACAAGGTTCGGGAGCTGAAAACTGAAAAGATTGGCACCTTGATTCGCATTTCTGGCCAAGTCATTCGCACTCATCCGGTACACCCAGAACTTGTTTCAGGAACTTTTATGTGTCTCGAATGCCAAACTGATATTCAACATGTAGAACAACAATTTAAGGTAGGATGTATGGCTATAATAAATGAGTGTACATACTTATAATGATTGTACTTTAGTTCACAAATCCCACAATATGTCGTAATCCTGTCTGTAGTAATCGTAGAAGATTTATGTTGGATGTCGATAAGTCAATTTTTGTGGACTTTCAAAAAGTACGTATACAAGAAACTCAAGCAGAATTACCTCGTGGATCTATTCCGAGAAGTGTGGAAATAGTTCTCAGGGCTGAAAACGTAGAAACAGTTCAGGTAAATGTTTACTTACCAATTCTCACTTCTTATGGATCAACACGAATATTAAATTACAGGCTGGTGATCGTTATGACTTTACGGGTACACTTATTGTGGTGCCTGATGTTGGTAGCCTTGCATTGCCAGGCGCTAAAGCTCAGCTGGACTCGCGCCACAAGGCAGGGGATGACGCTGAAGGTCTGCGAGGCCTTAAAGCTCTGGGAGTTCGAGATCTCCATTATCGCGTAGCGTTCTTGGCCTGCAGCGTTCAAGCTACAAATCCCCGATTCGGTGGAATCGAAATGCCGTTGGACGAAATAACTCCTGAAATGATGAAACAGCAAATGACAGAGGGAGAGTGGAAACACATGTACGAAATGAGTCGAGATCGCAACCTCTATCACAACCTGATCAACAGCCTGTTCCCCAGCATACATGGCAACGAGGAGGTGAAGCGCGGGATTTTGCTTATGTTGTTTGGAGGAGTTTCTAAAACTACAGTGGAGGGCACCAGTCTTAGGGGGGACATCAATGTTTGCATTGTTGGAGATCCTAGTACAGCAAAGTCTCAATTTTTGAAGCAGGTAAGAATATATGAAAATAAAACTGCAATAGATAGTACAGGGTAACGGAGAATGTATTTTTGCTTATATAATTTTTTTAAATGTTTGTCTTTCTTTTTTTTATCTAACTGCTATATAAATTTCTTGCCTGTAGACTATTCTTATTTGCTGCTTATGCTCTACTCTCATTGCATGTATGTGTCCTTCTATTACATTTCTCAATACCATTGTTGTTTTACTGGTTTGTTCTGTTTTTGGTCCATTCTCGATGATAAGCCTCAGTTTTTATAATTTGTTTTGAATTATTGGTTTCGAATTTTAATTCATCTACTGCTCGATCTCGTGTCATTAGTCTTTGGTATGCATTATTGGTTAGCACTTTTGTTTCTTATTATTTCTTGTAAAAATTTGACAGACAGTTCGATTCTGTTATGCCGTTTCCCTTGATCACTATGGAATTTTTTCTTTTCATCCTATTCCAAAACTTCAGTACTTTCAGTTAGCGCCGTTTATTTTTTTTTCTACTTCACTCTTCATATTTTCTCATTGTTCTTCTTCTGTTCTTCCCGTATTTGTCAAATTTCTAAGTTGTAAATTTTCAGTTTATCATTATTTCTGTTTAAATCCATTTTCACCTTCTTTCTCATACCCGCTACCAGATGTTTCAGTTCATTCATTTCTGGTTGTTCTTTTTTTTATTTATAATAATAATAATAATAATAATAATAAAGTGTCTATTGACATAAATATAAAAAGAAAGTTATATACATCTAATATTATTAGTGCAGGGCGAAGTTCAGTTAGGCAACATAGTTGCAGACCGCTCCTCCACTTAACCCTGCACAAAAACTAAAAACTAAACCTAAAACTAAGTAAACAAATAATTTAAATATTAAATAAAAATGAGAATGCGCATCAAAACAGCACTACAAGTTATTTTGAAAATTTTTTCGTATTAATTAACCACAAAATATATGTATAGGTAAGTCTAAGAATCAAAAGTTCAAAGGATGATGAAAAAAAACACTCATTTAATTGCAGCAGGTGTAATTGGACAAAGAAGTAGTTGTTTAAGCCGGCACCGAAACCTAGAAGGTGGTAACATTTTAATATCCATTCATAGAAAATCTGTCTATTATACGACTTTTATTTTAAAAGATTTCTTCTAATTTTTCTTGTTTTTGATCCTTTTGGTCGGCTCCTTTTGAAGTTGACCAAAAAGTCCAAAAATGTTCCAAGACTGCGTAATTTCTGTGCTTATCATTAAAAATCAATTACATTTTTATACTGCCCTTGGAAAATACACTTGCGTGCATAGAAATCGGCCCGCTGTACACTTTTGACTTTAACTATATTTTTTTTAGAAAGTATTCATCAGATCAAAACAAAATATACGCTGTTTGAAAGACAATTTAATATGCGTCAAAATTTATCAAGAGTGCTTATCGTTTATATGCGTAACAACTGGTAAACAAATGAAACGTATTTATGTGGTGGCTATAAGGAGAATAAAAAACTTGTGAAAGATTGAAATTATTGCCTTTGCAATTGAAATTTGCACATTATTTGTTTTTTGTAATTTGATTAGTTTTCAAGTGTGTTAGTGTAATGCATACTACACCGGAAAAAGCCACCCAAGTAATTGCCTTAATCAACAATGGACATAGCCAGCGAGCTGTTGCTCGACAACTGGGTATGACACGCGCAGCGGTTCGAAGAGTGTGCCAATGTTATGAGGTGACCGGGAACAGGCAGAAAGCGATTTACAACGGTTCGTGATGATCGCTTTATTGTGTCAACAACATTAAGAAATCGTCACCTTAATGCGGTTCAAGTGCAACAACAGCTCCGTGAAATACGAGGAGTGGCTATTAGTCAGTGGACCGTAAGACGAAGACTGCAAGAAAGTAACCTGACCCCTAAAACACCTGCGATTGGTCCAAAACTTACCCCAGCTCATCGTCAAGCACGCCTGCGTTTTGCACGGGATCATCTGAATTGGACAGTGCAACAGTGGGGGTCTGTTCTGTTCTCAGATGAGACCAGGATATGCCTCTATGGTAGCGACCGAAGAAGAAAAGTGTACCGGAGACCAAGAGAGGGATTTGTATAATGCTGTATTGAAGAGCGGATTGCTTATGGAGGTGGTTCCTGCATGATCTGGGATGCAATTTCTATGGGAGCACGAACCGACCCTGCTTTTATCCGTAGGGGCGACCGTGGTCACGGGAGAGGAGGTTTAACGGGTGCTAGGTACATCGAGGAGATTTTAGCAGTTCATGTGGTACCTTACGTCGACTACATTGGAGACGAATTTCTTTTTATGCATGATAAAGCGAGGCCGCACACTGCATGGAGTGGCCAGCACGCAGTCCCGACCTAAACCCGATCGAACATTTATGGGATGAACTAAAACGAAGAATTCGAGCTAGACTTCGTACCCCAACTTTTGATCCCAGAGCTTATGGTTGCAGTAGAAGAAGAGTGGCTTAACATCCCACAAGAAACAATAGCAAACTTGATTCGATCTATGCCTAATCGCATGAGGGATGTTATTAGGACAAGAGGGGGTCATACCCATTATTAAAACTTAAGTTTTAAGTTAGATAATTGTCAATAACCATACTTCTTTTCGAAATAAAAAAAATAATTTGTTTCATGTATTAATTTCACTATGCCTAAAAAGCCGACAGAGATTTTAATAAATGTTAACTCATATTAAAGCATATTAAATTGTCTTTCAAACAGCGTATATATATTGTTTTAATCTGATGGATACTTTTTAAAAAAATATAGTTAAAGTCAAAAGTTTACAGTGGGCCGATTTCTATGCACGCAAGTGTATATGTGATATACAGTTTTGCCAAAAAAATGTGCTCCTTTTTCTTTCCAAACAAAAAGCACACCCTCAAATTCACACCGTTAGTATATAAAAAAAAAGATAGTTTCAAACTTCCATCTAAAAAGTAGTAAGCAGAATATTGCATTTCAAAGAAATATTTTTTTCTCATTAAGGTATTATGTATAAATAACGACCTTAAGTAAAAAATGTGGTTCAGCTTTCTGTCTTTGTTATATTATGAACATTTATTAATTCGTGCACTTATTTTATTAATTTGGGGTGAACTTGACCGACAAGCAGAAATTCACAGATTCTTGCATATCTAAATACTACTTTCTGCGACGTCGATGAGTACGCATGAATGCATTTGCTCCTAAATTTTTGGTAAAAAGAGTTTACAAGCATAAAGAGTGCACAAAACGCCTTAAAGAGTATAGTGAACAGAGCTGTGGAGTCGGTAAAAAAAAATCCGACTCCGACTCCTAATATTTTAGTAGTTTGAATCCGACTCCGACTCCCGACTCCGACAGTACTAGAATATTGATACTCCCCCCCCCTCCTCATTCCTTTTCAGTTTCTTACCTGCCTACTAAACTAACAGCAATAACTGCATTCCTTAGTAGATTATTTTCTTAACGGGTAATTTACTACCTGCCTACATAATACAAGTTTACTGAGTCATAGGAAATTTAAATAGTCTGAGGTCTGAGCAGGGTTGATTGGGTAAAAGATTTTTTAAAGGGACCTTCCATCTCAATATATATTAAATAGAATTGGTGATAAGATGCAACCCTGTCTGACTCCGGCTTTAGTAGAGAATTTATTTGACCTGACTGTATTGATTCTTATGTCGGTTTGATTATTTTCATATAATTCTTGAATCAGTCGTACGAGGTGGTTCGGGGTGCCCATTTCTTTTAGTATTTTCCAAAGGAGGTTCCAATTTACACAGTCGAATGCCTTATAGTAGTCTACAAAGCAGAGATACATCGTTACACCAAACTCTCGTGCTTTCTCTATCAATTGGCGGACGTTTAAGATCTGTTCTCTAGTGCCTTTGCCTGGTTTAAAGCCAGTTTGTTCATCTGATATTTGTGGTAGGAGAAAAACCTTCAGACGTTTATGGAGGATGTTCAGTAGGACTTTACTTGCATGTGGAATTAGCGCAAGAGTTCTGTAATTACTGCAGTCTGTAGGAGAACTCTTCTTATACAACGGCACGAATGTTGATGCACACCAGTCTTTGCTCACACCGTCTTTATATGCAAATCTCAGTTAATGTAGTTCCGTCAAACGTAGGTTTGTGACTTTTCTACTGCCGTGACCGATATGAAACAAGGAACTAAAATTATGTCACCTAAAGCAGTGATTTTGAGGGGTATAGATAGAAACATACTCTACTATATTGCCAACATTACTCATATTTTAGTATGCTCTATAATAAAATAATCCTAAACAAACAATAAGATCTTAATCTTTTTGTTAAAAAAATGTCTTGATAAAGTTATAACTATTTAACAACATAACAGTTCTCTTGTTCTCTTTTAATTTCATTTTGAAACACATATTGCTTATGGCACTTATTGCTTTAAGGGTTTTTATCGTCCTGTAAAGCTGCTGAACATTAACCACTCACTTACTAGTTCACATCCTTTTACCTACGCTCAAAAAAGAGCACACCATTGAAATTATAAATACTTTACTTTGACAATATTTTTTTCAATTGCAGGTATCAGAGTTTTCCCCAAGAGCTGTTTACACGTCCGGCAAAGCATCCACTGCGGCTGGCTTGACTGCTGCCGTAGTTAAAGATGAAGAGTCGTATGACTTTGTAATCGAAGCTGGTGCTCTAATGTTGGCTGACAACGGAGTGTGCTGCATCGACGAGTTTGATAAAATGGACCCTAAGGATCAGGTAGCAATCCACGAAGCGATGGAACAGCAGACGATTTCTTTGGCTAAGGCTGGCGTGAGAGCCACACTAAATGCTCGCACATCCATCCTGGCTGCTGCAAACCCAATAGGAGGCCGATATGACAGAGCAAAATCTCTGCAGCAAAACATTGCTTTATCGGCACCCATCATGTCTCGGTTCGATTTGTTTTTCATACTTGTAGACGAGTGCAACGAGGTTGTCGATTATGCAATCGCTAGGAAAATCGTAGATCTGCACAGCAACGTTGAAGAATCAGTTGAGAGGATCTATTCTAAGGACGAGGTGCTGCAGTACATCACGTTTGCACGTAAATTTAAGCCAATAATCAACAAGGATGCTGCCAGTTTGCTGGTGCGCCACTATAATCACCTTCGGTTGCGTGATAGCACCACCACAGGTAAATCGACGTGGAGGATCACAGTAAGACAGCTGGAGAGCATGATTAGGTTGGCGGAAGCTATGGCCCGGATGGAAATTTCTGATGAAGTACAACCTAAACATGTAAAAGAAGCATACCGCTTGCTTAATAAATCTATAATTCGAGTTGAACAACCAGACATCCATCTGGACGAAGAAGCAGACCAACCTATAGTGGATGATACTGCTGCAGATCCTTCCATGGAAGTTGCAGACCCAGCAGAAACAGAAGCAACTGCACCCGCTAAGAAGAAATTAGTCCTAAGTTTTGAAGAATATAAAACTCTCAGCAACATGATTGTTATTCATATGAGACGTGAAGAAAGTAGAATGGAAGAAGGTAATATGTGAAATTTTCTTTATTTTATTGTATTTATATTTAAACCTTTAATAATCATAACATATTTTTATATTTTAGAAAATCAAGAGGGTGTAAGGCGAAGTAATGTAGTCGAATGGTATTTAAATCTCATAGCAGATAAAATCGAATCTGAAGATGAACTAATAGAAAAGAAGGAGCTGATTGAGAAAGTGATGGATAGATTGATTTACCATGTAAGCGCATATACATAAAATAGATAGAAGTCGATGATAATTCTGTTATTGTAGGATCAAGTTATTATTTCTCTATCAAAAGTGGGTTTACGCGGAGCAGATCAGCACGAAGAGGATGATCCAATGCTGGTTGTACATCCAAATTACATTATTGATCAGTAGTCTTTTATGTTGTAAACGGTGTTTTTATATATAATTTTATAGTTTTAAGTTTGTAACACGTGTATTAGGTTATAGTTTTTATTTCTACCTGTAAACATTTTTTTTAAATACATTGTTTAAACAAGTTAGCTTAAATCAAATGTGCAGGTTTCAGGACCCTAATTGCTCTACATAATGATTACAAATTGGTACTCAGGCTTATGTCGATACTTAAGGATATAAACAAATAATTATTTGTTCTTATGTACTGGTGATATCCTAGTAGCAATTAGAATTGAGCTATATGAATTGCTATTTATGATTTACATTCAGAGCAAAGCTGTAACATTAAAGATGATACAAACAAACCAAAGGATGAAAGTAATCTTTGTAAGAAGACTAAGTTAGAGAACTGAGTCGCACATTCCTTCCGTGTGGGCATAAGCGCAAGGGTTAAGACTTTTCATTGCTAATAGAAGATCTTTCACCTTCAGCCACTCCTAGGCAGTCACCGTGCACAGGGGTCTTACCTTCTTTTGCCTATTGGAAAAAAGGCTTGTCTCCACATCCTTGCGCCAGTAACAGCGCATGTCGGTACCCTGACGAGTCTGACATCAAGAGTCGAAACATGTGCTCATCCGATCACAACCAACAACAGAGCCAGAGGTTTTGTCCCTGGACTCTCAAAGAGGGTCGGGTGATAGGTGACCATTACTCTTGGGGATTGAGTTTGTTCTCTCGTTGAGGATGGGGTTATAAAATAAAAGAACTTCACATATACCGCAAGCGCTATCAGCAGCGGGTTGCAAACAAGATACGCGTCCTGTATGATGACAAGGTTCTGCCCTATCATCGAAAGATAAACGGTCTTGTTTTGCAATCAATTCGGCTAAGCTATAAAGGAAGACCTGAAGGTAAGAGCGAGCGTTGGAATGAATCCAATGGCCGTTTCTAGTTCCTAGGAGTGGCTGAAGGTGGAAGACCTTCTATTAGCAATGAAAATTGTTAACCCTTGTGCTTATGCCCACACGGAAGGAATTGTGTGACTCAGTCCTCTGAATAGTCTTCTTACAAAGATTACTTTCATTTACGGCGGAGACACAGGTAGTTGTGTGTGACCTCATATAATTGAGTTAGAGGTAGAGTAAATATACTCACCTACTGTATGTCTCAGTGGACGTTTTCCACAAAACATTACACAGCAAAACCAAAGGATTTTGTTAATTGTAATTAGTTGAGAATCAGAATTTTACATTATTAAGACCAAATTAGCCCATACAATCTTAATTCTGTGTGCAGTTATCTTATCAGGTCAGAGCAACTGAAATCTGTTACTCCTCCACTATTAGTTTTTATTTATTTAATAATAATAATAATAATAATAATAATCCATTTATTGGGTTCTAAATAAGTACAAACATTGTATATGAAGATAAAAATAAAACAAAACCCAAAGGGAACACATTCATCTTACTTGCTAATAAAAACAAGCAGGTGTTCTTCCCTGCGCCCCTAACTTAAAACTAACTACATCTAAATGTCGCAAATGTCGAAGCCGATGCCAGCGGACAGGCACCAGGTTGCCGTAACTATTTAAGAAAATTTGAACTGAAGCGATTTTATATTTGTGATGCTTGATAAGAGAGTAGATATTTTCGAAGTTGAGATTTAAAACAAAGAGGTGATAGTATTTTGAATTTGAGAGGTAACTGATTATATTGTTTGTAGATGATATATGAAAATGAGCGTTTAAAAATTTCATATTTATGTAGCGGAGGTGTAAGCAAACCACGATAACGGACATTCAAATTGTGTACATCTGTTCTGAAGCTTAATCTTTCGAACAGATATCCTGGATGTTTGGTGATTATAATTTTGTGAAAAATGCACAATGAATGATACTTTCTCCTGTTATTCATATTTAGCCAGTTAGCATATGATAGAGTATGAGAAATATGATCACGTCGTCTAATACCGTAAATAAACCTAAGACATGCATTTTGTACTTTTTGTATTCTATTAATATCCAAATTATCAAGACAAGAACCGTAGACTACATCACAATAATTGAAGGTCGATAATATGAGGGAATCACAGAGCATTAATTTTAATTTTTTATTTAAAATAGTTTTAGTGCTATAAAGGATTTTGAGTTTCGCCTTGGATTAATTTGTTTATATGTTTCTTAAATCTTAAATTACTATCTAATATTAGTCCCAAATTTCTGGCAGAATTAATAACAGGAATCAGCACGTCATCCATGTAAATTTTAATTCGATCAAAGGCATTAGTCCTGGATTTAACTTTTCCAAAAAGCAGACAAGCAGATTTAGTCGCATTTATTTTTAAACAATGTTGTTTGGAAATATTTACTAGGTTCTTCAGGTCTTCATTTAAAGTGCTTATGGCAGTATTAATATCATTGGGCGCAAATGAATAGTAAATTTGTGTATCATCTGCGTACATGTGATACTTAGCACTAAATGCAGCTAGAGAGAAGAAATTGCTTGTATATACACAGTAAAGTAAGGGACCTAATATAGAGCCTTGAGGTACCCCGGAATTTAGTTCAAGAGCTGAAGACGTGAAACCATGAAGAATTACTTTTTGCTGCCGGTGTTTTAGGTAAGAACTGAATATATTAACTGTATCAAAACTGACGCCTACATAATGTAAAATTGCAAGTAAGAGGTCATGACTTAGTAAGTCAAATGCTTTACTATAATCAATTAATACGAGCACAGTTAAATTATCTTTATCAACGGATTGAAATATGTCATCCGTAACGTTAAGTAAAGCAGTTGAGCAACTATAATTTTTTCTAAAGCCCGATTAGTGATTTGGCAATAAATTCGATGATAACAGATAACTGCGAAATTGTGATTCGATTATTTTCTCTAACACTTTAGATAAGGTAGGTAGGATGCTTATAGGTCGAAGATCTTTTAATTCTGATGGCGAGTTGACTTTAGCGATAGGATGAACAAGAGCTTGTTTCCAAGCTGATGGAAATGTTGAGGTAGTAATACAACAATTGATAATGTGCGTGATGTAGAAAGATAAATGAGGAATACAGTAGTTTAACATGATTGAATTGATTTGGTCATTACCTCGTGAAGTGGTTTTTATTGATTTAAGCAGTTTATTGACTTCATCCTCAGTGACACTAGTTAATTTAAAAGTTTCATTTACTTTGCCAGAAACGTTGTTTTAATAAAAATGTAAAAGCTCTAAATCTGGAGGATTACCACCGCATGCGGAGTTTACAAAAAATTTGTTGATCTCATTGACATTTCCCAATTGATTAGGAATATTTGTATTTTTATTTTTCTTCGTATGAATGTTTAATTTAATTAAGTTTTTCCAGATATCTTTTACGTTGTCATGCGCAGCCGAATACTCCAGATAAGCACGCTTTTCTCTGCAAATAGAGGAAGTCACTAGATTTCTGAGTGATTTATAGTATTCCCATTTACCTGTAGTTTTTTTTTATTTATAATCATTAAAAGCTTTTTTTCTTAATTTGATCATAATTTTTATATTGTCCGTGATCCAGGGTTGCCTAGGTTTGCCAGATTTAATTCTACGCAGTGGGGCGTGTAAATTAAATAATTGTAGAATACCGGCGTTGAAAAATGAAATTTTATCATCAATATTGGGAATATCAAATAAGTTATACCACGGTATAGCCTGTAAATCACTAACAAATGAATCATTATTAAAAGAAGTGAAATCTTGATAGATATGCAACGTTTGATTTAGTTTTGAGTTGCTTTCAAAAGCAATGGAAATATATATTGTAAAGTGATCAGATATAGAGAGATCATTTAAAATACCAGAATCTCTGACATCCGCTTCGACACTGACGAGAATTAGATCGATCATAGATGATGAAGTACTAGTTACGCGTGTTGGCTGATTGATAATCGGTTTTAGGCCAATGGCATCAATAACGTTCATAAACATGACACTATTGTTCGAAATTACAGATGTATCGATATTGAAGTCACCAACGCAAACTATTTCATCTGCTACAGCCATAATGTTAGATAATGTATCTTCAAATTCATCAACAAACTGTCTATAATCGGTACTTGGAGGTCTGTAAACTACTCCCAAGGCAATACGTTTCTTATTAATTTTTAATTTTATCCACAATTGTTCAAAATAATTTGTATGAGATAACATGATTCGCGTAAAATTTAAGTTATTTTTAATATACAAACATACTCCACCACCGCGACGTGTACCTTGCCTATCGGCACGAACGACCGTGAAGCCATTGATAGCAATATCAGTATCAGAGACAACACGCGTAAGCCAGGTTTCACTGACAGCAAATACATTAAAATTAGATTCACAAATATATTCTTTAAACTCAACTAAATGACAAACGAGTGATCTAGAATTAACATGCCCAAAATTAATATTAGTCTTCTCCATTAACTAAACAAACTAAACAGTATGAATGTTGAATGATAACAATCTATTTAATACCAGCTAAATCTGATTCACCGCAAATGCGCATCACTGGTGATGTATAAGTTTTTCTCACATAAATTTTAGAGTCACGGACCCAAGCAAATTTATAATCAGAACTGCGTGCCCGGAGACGGGTTTTAAATAACAATCGCTTATTGGCCGGTGAGAGATGATCTTTGATGTAAACACGGCCTGAGCCATTAGGAAAGCCCAATTCTGATGTTAGTAAAACTTTTTTCTTCGAGAGCGCTGCCATAACTTCTGCCTTTGTAATAAAAGTAGTAAACTTAACGATAATACTTTTGGGATGTTCAGAATTTTTATTAAACGAAGGAATTCTGTACATAGCATCCACAGCCATGTAAGGAATAGTATAACCAATGCAGTTTCCAATTTTATGTAGAATTTCAAATAGATTTTCGTTGGGAATTTCGGGGATTCCTTGTATTTCAACGTTGTTTTTTCTGGTGTATTGCTCCAGGTCTTCAAGTTTCGCAGTGAGTTCATTGGTAACTTTATCTAGTGCCGATGTCTTGACGATTACAGCGTCGTAAGTTTTAATTTTGGCTTCAAAAGCAGTGAGTTTTTGTTCATAATCGTCTATTTTACCACAGCAGTAATCAATTGATTTCATCATTTCAGTTTGACTTGTTTTGATTTGATTAACTGATTTAGTTAGTGAGTCGATAGCAATCATTACATCCTTCAGAGTATAATTTACATTCGTTGAAGAGCAGCGATTTTTATAATCAATAGAAAGATTATCACTTACAGTTTTTTGGGAACCAATATCGTCGAGTGATTTGCAAGCATCGCACTTGTATTGGGCCATGGCCTTCGAGTCACCGGCTACATTAATGCACTTGAAATGGAAATAACTATCACATGTTTGGCACTTAGTTCCAGAATTAAGACGATTACTCGTAAATGAGTTACCGCATTTAGAACATTCATTATCAGGCATGGTTAATTATAGTTTCTTATATAGTGATCAGAGAAAATAAATAAACTGGCAAGCAGCGAACCAAAACCCGACCGCACGACGACAACGACAGTGCGACAATGCGACAATGCGAAATTTGTTTATTATTTAGTACATTACAGGAAATTTCCAATTACTACACAAGAAAAGTAATAATAACACATCACATATAGTATATACATATTTATGAAGTGTATTAAGTGACTTCCGAAATAGGTACACAATATTCGTTCTCACTCCCAAAATTCCAGTGTCACTTTCAATTTTGGAAGTCACTGCGTTTTACCTTGTTTTTAGTATATTTAGGCCATAGAGATTGCACGAGCCCCAAATCCGAAAAAATGTGGGGAAGTGACTACGCTATGAATGTCCATTTTCAGTTTGTCACTTAGTTCAGGTATATGCCGCTGGCGCCACCATCGTTTTCACCACAGAGTCTTGGCGACTTCCGCTACATGTGCAATACGTTGCAACTTCCGAAATTTGGCAACGTTGCTGGCAAATGTACTAGTATGAAATGAACATGCTGATGGCGACTAGAGGAAGAATGTTGGTGCAAATGGTACTAAACCCAGGTAAGCTTGGAATGTGTGTTAATTGATTCTACCATTGAGCTGTAGCCAAAGGATCTAAGGCTGTGTTCATTTTAATACCTAAAGAGCTTGAAAAAATTATTAATGTATTGCTAGAACACCGGGACAAGTTGATTGTAGACAAGAAAAATAAATACGTATTTGCTATTCCCGACAGTACTATCAAACGGGATGAAGGTGATGTGGAAATTCGTGAATGATCGAAAAAAGTTAAATTAGAAAATTCAGAATCAATTTCCAGGAACAAATTCAGGAAACAAATAGCTTGAATAACTCAAATTCTAAATCTTAGACCAAATGAATCAAAACAATTTGCAAACTTCATGGGTCACACCCAAAAGAGTCACTAAGAGTTTTACGCAGTAAGCGAAAACAATTAATTTACAAAAAGTATTTACTTAAAATATATCTTTCTAGCTTCAATAATGTTGATGCAGTTATGCGCATATAATACTTCTTATTTTCAGGTTACCTGTTGATATTAATTAAACCGCCAACATTTCTAAACTTCTAATGATTGTGAAAAGAACGGTACCAATAGAGTACAAAGGAAAGTCTTTAGAAGAAATAAATTTTGATCCGAATTTAGTGTACGCTGAAGAAGATAATTTGAAACGCATTGAAATTGAAATGGAAACGCAAGAAGCAATTTGGAAATAATTCTGGTAAAAAGAACAAAATGGTATAATTAAGTAACAAACGACTACAGGGATTGGACCGTGTCATTATTGAGGTTGAAGAACTGAACGTTTCGCCCACTTTCGTAAGGGGCTTCATCAGGAGAAAATGCAATAGAGCACGGTAACTCAACGTGTGAACCACGCCCGAGGCGAATCTCTTTTGCAAGGGAAGGGGTAGAAAAGCACGGTAACTGAACGTATATACCACGCCAGAGGCGAAACTCCTCTAACGATCGGAAGGAGAAGGGCGAAAATTTATAGGCAAGTGTCGTCGCGGTTCGTTGACGGTGGGCGGGGCTTAGGAATTAGCACTTACCACATAGAAGGAAGGGGGAAGCCTTCATCCCGAATGAGATTGTTAGGGTGTTTGTAAATCTCAACAGCTTCGCGAATCTTTCTGCTAAAAAAGAATGGAGATTTGCAGATAATGAAAGTTTAATCAAAAAGGATTTTATGGCCAGTATCGCGTTGGTGTTCGGAGATGGCTGATGATGAAACGAAATCCGACTTGAGACAGCGCTGGTGCTCAGAGTTGCGAGTTTTCACTGAAAGTCCTGCTTCACCAATGTATACAGCATTACAAGAGCAAGGGACTCTATAAACATCTTTAGATGACATAGTATTTAATTCGTCTTTATGTGAAGGAAGAACCTGTGAGATTTTGCTCGGGGGTTTGAGTACTGTTTTGATGATTTGTTTTCGAAGAAACTTTCCTACGCGGTCGGTGAGTTGGTGGATATAAGGAAGAAAGGCTGTTGCTGTAGGAGGATCGGCTTTTTGAGGTTTGGGTGGTCGTGGATGAAGATGGCGATTGATGGCAGACTGTATATCCCTATCACACTAACCCTAGTTCCTAAGAGATTTCCGAATGTGGTTTAATTCAGCGTGGACATTAACGGGTTGAGATATGGAAATAGCCCAGTGTACAAGCGAATTGATAACGGAAAATTTTTGTGTAGAATAATGGTGGGAATCAGCATGTAGATAGCGATCAGTGTGAGTGGGTTTGCGATATACAGAATGACCAAGTCTGCCACTGGGTTCGCGAGAAATCTGTACATCTAAGAAAGGAAGGGAGCCATTACCTTCTATCTCCATGGTAAATGGTAAAGCGATCTGGATGTTGACTATTGAAATGGTTTAAGAACCTGCAAAACCCCATCCTCTTAGCAGAAATATTCGCGAAATCATTGAGATTTACGAGGGTTGCTGCAATAATTTCGGGAATGGTGTACTTTTAGTATTTTTAGTAAGGTGGCTGTGACATTTTCAAAAAATTTTTAATTTTGTAGGGTAGTATGTGTTAATAGAACACAAAAATTTTAAATCTGTTTTAGATTGACAGCTCTTCAAAGTCGAAGCGATTGCGAAAAATGGATTTAAGTCGAGAACAGTTTCGTGCAATGATTTTTTATTATTTTCGAAGCAATTTAACTCAACAACAGTGCGCGGAAAGACTTGTTGCTTTTAGTGATGAAGCATCGTCCTAAACAACAATTTATCGGTGGTATCAAGAATTTAAATTTGGACGTAGCAGTCTCGGCGATGAGTCTCGTGAAGGTCGGTTACGAACTGCTGTTGTTCCAGAAAAAGTCGATGCTGTTCGCAGAATGGTAATGATTGACCGCCAACTAAAAATTTGAAAAATTGTTTCCCCTCTAAAGACAATCAGATAATGGATCTTTCCCTCTATCTATATATATAGTTTCAAATTGCTTCTAGCATGCCTCCTTCATGTGGAAGCTAAGGCGATCCCAGCTTTTTAAAGACCGATCCCTGATGTCCGTTTTCCGATCTTGACCGACAAAATGTTGCTTTCTGGCGAAAAAATTCTCCCGAAAGTGCATATTTTCTGGTCGGTCGTAAAAATATTATTTTTAATTCACTGAATTCATTATCAGCTTCATGGAAATCCGAAACTTAATTTTTATGTTAAAATGATAAATTTACGATAGTACCGTTCTTTTGTTCATTGAAAGACAAACCTAAAAAATCTGGTGTGATACACTCACACAACTTCCTTTTACAGTGATCTTATAATTAATCAAAAATTTAATTTTTAATTTTTAAGCATTTGTCAAAAATTTTCAAAAATTACGAATTCTACAAAAACGGTACAAAATAGAGCGTTAGTTGAAGAGACAAATTTTCTCTAAAATCTTAAGCAGAATTCAAAAATGTAATAATATACCGGGTGTTCTATTTAAAATAGGAGTTAATAAAAAAAATAGAAAAAAAAACAAAAGAAACCCACTTTAGAAGTTTTCAACTGGAAAATCATCTATCTCACGTCAATTCACATTAAAAATGTAATAAAAATGTAAACTTTGAAAAAAATCGTTAGAGCCGTTTTTGAAAAAATCGAAAAAAACTGAAAAATCACAAGAGTAAACACCTACTTCCGGTTATGCGATTTTCTTCAAAAGCTTGCTGTCTCATCTACATAGTACACAAAACTTATATATGAAGTTTCACCGCCATACCTCTTTTCGTTTTTGAGATATTCTGTTCACAGACAGACAGACACACAGACAGACAGACAGACAGACACACAGACCAATGAAAAAAAATATGTTTTTTGGGATCAGGGGACTCTAAAACGTGAAGATCTGTTGAAAACTCAATTTCGAATTTTTGGGGTGAATCCAATACTTCCTTTATCGTAAAAGGAAGTAAAAATGACGATAAATTTTCTAGTTTAAAAAAAAACATGAAATTTTTGACATACAGTGACTTTGTTTGGTATTTATATTCTCAATAATGGTGAAATCTAAAATACATAGGTTAAATTTAATAGGTACTAAAACTAGACACAATTAAACAATTATAC
The DNA here is from genome assembly GCA_940337035.1 of Agriotes lineatus. Lineage (NCBI taxonomy): Eukaryota > Metazoa > Arthropoda > Insecta > Coleoptera > Elateridae > Agriotes > Agriotes lineatus. The sequence continues at coordinate 45,735,478 of OW679194.1, forward strand.
CATGATTTTAAAGGCTTTCACGGCCATTGTCATTAAGTAACAAACGACTTCCGAGATTGGACCGTGTCATTGAGGTCGAAGAAGTCAACGATTCGCCCACTTTGGTAAAGGGCTTCATCATGACCCAATGCAAAAGAGCACGGTAACTCAATGTGTAAACCACGCCAGAGGCAAAACTCTTCTAACGATCGGAAGAAGAAAAGTAAAAATTTATAGGCAAGTGCCGTCGCGGTTCAGTGGTGGTGAGCGGGGCTTAGGAATTAGCACTTTCCACATAGAAGGAAGAGGAAGCCTTCGTCCCGATTGAGATTGTTAGGATGTTTGTACGATGACTGCTGCAATAATTTCGGGAAAGTACGAGAAAAACACATAAGAATTCAATGAAATATGTCTATTGCTGTTCAAAATACTGTCCTTTACAATATATTTTTGCATGTATTCAAACCCATTCTCAAAACGTTTTTTTCTATTCTGAACGAGGTATAGCTAAAACATTTATATGCTTTGACGGCTTCTTGGGATGACATAAACCGCTGACCACGCACTTTATTTTTCACCAGAGGGAATAGGAAAAAGTCATTCGGTGATAAATCCGGACTATAAGGACAGTGGGACATTAATTCAATGTTTTGACGCTTCAAAAAATCGATTGTTTGAGCTGCCGTGTGAGAGCTTGCATTATCGTGATGCAAAATGATACGGTTCCTCGCATTGCTTCTCCTCACTTCAGGTATGACTTCCGGTAAGCAAATGGTAGTATAACACTCAGCATTGACCGTTCTTCTATCTTCTAAAGCTACAGTTGAGACATGTCCAGTAAAGCCAAAAAATGAGACGATCGTTTTTTTTACTTCCTTTTACAATAAAGGAAGTATTGGATTCACCCCAAAAATACGAAATTGAGTTTTCAACAGATCTTCACGTTTTAGAGTCTCCTGATCCCAAAAAACATATTTTTTTTCATTGGTCTGTCTGTCTGTCTGTGTGTCTGTGAGCAGAATATCTCAAAAACGAAAAGAGGTATAGCGTTGAAACTTCATATATAAGTTTTGTGTACTATGTAGATGCGACAGCAAGCTTTTGAAGAAAATCGCATAACCGGAAGTAGGTGTTTACTCTTGTGATTTTTCAGTTTTTTCGATTTTTTCAAAAACGGCTCTAACGATTTTTTTTAAACTTTACATTTTTATTACATTTTTAATGTGTATTGATGTGAGATAGGTGATTTTTCAGTCGAATACTTCTAAAATGGGTTTATTTTTTTTTCTATTTTTTTTTATTAACTATTTTAAATAGAACACCCGGTATATTATTACATTTTTGAATTCAACTTAAAATTCTAGAGACAATTTGTCTCTTGAACTAACGCTCTATTTTGTACCGTTTTTGTAAAATTTGTAATTTTTGAAAATTTTTGACAAATGCTTAAAAATTTTAAATCAAATTTTTGGCTAATATTAAGATCACTGTAAATGGAAGTTGTGTGCATGTATCACACCAGATTTTTTCGAAACACTTCGAAATAGAACTACATTTGTTGGTTTTGATTCACTTTAGAATACCCACACAGCCGATTGACATGTAGTTTAAGGCTCATATGAGTAAATCCAAGTTTCATCGCCTGTGATGATGTCGTTAACCAGATTTGATGATCCTGCACTGACATTTTTTGAGCATGTCCTTGCAACATTTTACGCAGTTCTGTTCTTAAACATCAGTTAACTTGTGAGGGATCCACCTAGAAGTAAGTTTCCTGACACCCAAGTGTTCATGCAATATTGTATGAATTTGTTTCATGTCGATGCCAAGGGACGACTCAATCTCTTGATATGTCACATGGCGGTCAATCATTACCATTCTGCGAACAGCATCGACTTTTTCTAGAACAACAGCAGTTCGTGGCCCACCTTCACGAGACTCATCGCTGAGACTGCTATGTCCAAATTTAAATTCTTGATACCACCGATAAATAGTTGTTTAGGACAGTGCTTCATCACTAAAAGCAACAAGTCTTTCCGCGCACTGTTGTTGAGTTAAATTGCTTCGAAAATAATAAAAAATCATTGCACGAAACTGTTCTCAACTTAAATCCATTTTTCGCAATCACTTCGACTTTGAAGAGCTGTCAATCTAAAACAGATTTAACATTTTTGTGTTCTATTAACGCATACTACCCTACAAAATTAAAAATTTTTTGAAAATGTCACAGCCACCTTACTAAAAATACTAGAAGTACACCATTCCCGAAATTATTGCAGCAACCCTCGTAAATCTCAATGATTTCGCTAATCTTTCTGCTAAAGAAGAATGGGGATTTGCGGATTCTTAAACCATTTCAATAGTCAACATCCAGACCGCTTTACCATTTACCATGGAGATAGAAGGTAATGGCTCCCTTCCTTTCTTAGATGTACAGATTTCTCGCGAACCCAGTGGCAGACTTGGTCATTCTGTATATCGCAAACCCACTCACACTGATCGCTATCTACATGCTGATTCCCACCATTATTCTACACAAAAGCTTTCCGTTATCAATTCGCTTGTACACTGGGCTATTTCCATATCTCAACCCGTTAATGTCCACGCTGAATTAAACCACATTCGGAAATCTCTTAGGAACTAGGGTTAGTGTGATAGGGATATACAGTCTGCCATCAATCGCCATCTTCATCCACGACCACCCAAACCTCAAAAAGCCGATCCTCCTACAGCAACAGCCTTTCTTCCTTATATCCACCAACTCACCGACCGCGTAGGAAAGTTTCTTCGAAAACAAATCATCAAAACAGTACTCAAACCCCCGAGCAAAATCTCACAGGTTCTTCCTTCACATAAAGACGAATTAAATACTATGTCATCTAAAGATGTTTATAGAGTCCCTTGCTCTTGTAATGCTGTATACATTGGTGAAGCAGGACTTTCAGTGAAAACTCGCAACTCTGAGCACCAGCGCTGTCTCCAGTCGGATTTCGTTTCATCATCAGCCATCTCCGAACACCAACGCGCTACTGGCCATAAAATCCTTTTTGATTAAACTTTCATTATCTGCAAATCCCCATTCTTTTTTAGCAGAAAGATTCGCGAAGCTGTTGAGATTTACAAACACCCTAACAATCTCATTCGGGATGAAGGCTTCCCCCTTCCTTCTATGTGGTAAGTGCTAATTCCTAAGCCCCGCCCACCGTCAACGAACCGCGACGACACTTGCCTATAAATTTTCGCCCTTCTTCCGATCGTTAGAGGAGTTTCGCCTCTGGCGTGGTATATACGTTCAGTTACCGTGCTTTTCTACCCCTTCCCTTGCAAAAGAGATTCGTCCTGGGCGTGGTTTACACGTTGAGTTACCGTGCTCTATTGCATTTTCTCCTGATGAAGCCCCTTACGAAAGTGGGCGAAACGTTGAGTTCTTCAACCTCAATAATGACACGGTCCAATCCCTGTAGTCGTTTGTTACTTAATTATACCATTTTGTTCTTTTTACCAGAATTATTTCCAAATTGCTTCTTGCGTTTCCATTTCAATTTCAATGCGTTTCAAATTATCTTCTTCAGCGTACACTAAATTCGGATCAAAATTTATTTCTTCTAAAGACTTTCCTTTGTACTCTATTGGTACCGTTCTTTTCACAATCATTAGAAGTTTAGAAATGTTGGCGGTTTAATTAATATCAACAGGTAACCTGAAAATAAGAAGTATTATATGCGCATAACTGCATCAACATTGTTGAAGCTAGAAAAAGATATATTTTAAGTAAATACTTTTTGTAAATTAAATTGTTTTCGCTTACTGCGTAAAACTCTAAGTGACTCTTTTGGGTGTGACCCATGAAGTTCGCAAATTGTTTTGATTCATTTGGTCTAAGATTTAGAATTTGAGTTATTGAAGCTATTTGTTTCCTGAATTTGTTCCTGGAAATTGCTTCTGAATTTTGTAATTTAACTTTTTTCGATAATTCACGAATTTCCACATCACATTTATCCCGTTTGATAGTACTGTCGGGAATAGCAAATACGTATTTCTTTTTCTTGTCTACAATTAACTTGTCCCGGTGTTCTAGCAATACATTAATAATTTTTTCAAGCTCTTCAGGTATTAAAATGAACACAGCCTTAGATCCTTTGGCTACAGCTCAATGGTAGAATCAATTAACACGCATTCCAAGCTTACCTGGGTTTAGTACCATTTGCACCAACATTCTTCCTCTAGTTAATCAGCATGTTAATTTCACACTAGTACAGTCGTGTGCAAATAAATCTGGGACAGTGTTTTTTTCACATGCAGATTCAGTTAAGAATTGAAGAATATCTAGGCGTCATTATCGACCAATATATGAGATGGGATGTTTATATTACTAACCTGTGCAGTAAGCTCAGAAAACTATTGTATACTTTTAAAAAACTTAGAGAAATTTATTAACCTTTCGTCAGCTTATTGTTTTTTATTATGCACTAGCGCAATCACTAGTATCATATTGCATTATTGGTTGGGGCGGAGCAGGTGGGATGTATGTGGAGCGTGTTAAGATAATACAAAAATGCATCTTAAAGGTAATTCTGAAAAAAAATATTTTATATCCTACTCACCTCGTTTATCAAGAATCTGAAATGTTTAACGTTTCTCAATTGTACTGTCTTTCTATCTTAAAATATATAAATAAAAACCCGTTGTCTATTAGTCGATTTGCTCATGAATATAGTACTAGAAACAAAACTGATGCTATTCCAATAAGAACCAATAAGGCAATTGGCCAAAAATGCTTAAAATACTATGCACCAAAAGTTTTTAATAAATTTCAGAGATACATTAAAGAATCAGATATACATCTAAATTTCAGAAATGTTAAAAAAGTTTGTAAGATCTTTGTGAGGCACAATATTAGAGACATGACAGATTTCAGTTAAGAGTTTCAACAAAAAAAAACAAAAAAAAAGATGCAGTTTGGACCGGGAGCGGTTTGTGTGAATTAATTTAATAATTGATTAGCATAAATAGTTTTTGTTTTAAAGTTAATTTGTTAATTAATATGTTACACATCATTTATCGTTTTTACTTTAAATAAACGGACAAGTAGAATAATTATGATTATACAGCGCAATACCACACGCGACCTTTAGCGGTCTAAGTGGTCTAATTCTGTTATTCCTAAATGATACTTTGTTTATATTATTTTTGATAAATAGCTTTTTTATATGTATGTATAGATAAGGTTCTTCTTTATTATTACTATTATTATTATTGTATATTCATGTGTTTCATTTTCGAATAAATATTATTATTATTATTATTATTATAATTATCTCCATGGATTTCCTGCTATCAGAAAGAGTTACATTAAACTTTAACAGGTATTGAAACCCGTAACTCTCTTTGATAAGAGGAAATCCATGGAAATATTCTTCAAATTCTTAACTGAATCTGCATGTGAAAAAAACACTGTCCCAGATTTATTTGCACACGACTGTACATTTGCTAGCAATGTTGCCAAATTTCGGAAGTTGCAACGTATTGCACATGTAGCGGAAGTCACTAAGACTCTGTGGTGAAAACAATGGTGGTGCCAGCGGCATATACCTGAACTAAGTGACAAACTGAAAATGGACATTCATAGCGTAATCACTTCCCCACATTTTTTCGGATTTGAGGCCCGTGCGACCTCTATGGCCTAAATATACTAAAAACAAGGTAAAACGCAGTGACTTCCGAAATTGGAAGTGACACCGTAATTTTGGAAGTGAGAACAAATATTGTGTACCTATTTCGGAAGTCACATGATACACTTCATAAATATATATATATATATATATATATATATATATATATATAACAAAGTCCTTTTCACAGCTCGGTGGTTACTACACAAGGCGAAGAATTTGACTGGGAAAGGGGTTATAGTCAACACCAATCTCAGTACTTGGGCAACGATTACAAGAGCTATTAATGGTTTGTTGAAATAAAACCACTTGATGCTAAGGTCGACAAGTTTCGTCCTAACTAGGTTAGGTCTTGAGAATGGAATAAATATATTTCGAAACTTGTCGACCTTAGCATCAAGTGGTTTTATTTCAACAAACCATTAATAGCTCTTGTAATCGTTGCCCAAGTACTGAGATTGGTGTTGACTATAACCCCTTTCCCAGTCAAATTCTTCGCCTATATATATATATATATATACATTAGGTGGGAGCAGCATAAGCGACATCAAATTACTTGTATGTAAAAAAATAGCCGTGCAGGTACAGGTATAATCAAAAAGCTAAACTATGACCTAAAGGGGTTCCGCGAACAATAAATTAAAAAAAATAATTAGAGCAGAGCATTGCAAGCCTACAGCTGACGTCTAGGCCCGAGTGTCAGCTCAAAATGACTCTATTATATTCAAGATTTCTAGGGGGCGAAAACACCAGGCTTATATGGGCATATAGGTTCAAGTTAGTTTGCTATTGTAACGAGATAATTCTGCATGTGAATAATTAAAATAAAACCAAACGCTTGAAAACGCTCTTAATACATGTGTGTAAGCAAAAAAAACTAATTAATCCTAAGCGGTAATCTGCCGAAGTTGGGTCCTTAGCCAAGTAAAAATGCTAACTTCACGTAAAAAAAATAACTTCGGGCTTATGCAAGAAAGTGGGCCCAAAGTGCCGCGGGTCACCACTAAAACGTGCCACAGGTAAGCCTGAACATTCTACTATAATGTCTTACAGCTTAAAGAAAAATTCCAGTGTACTGATCTGCTATAATTTTGTAGGAGCCCGATTATATATTTAAACGGAGCCGAAGGCACTACTAATTGGGCTTGGGAGCAAAAGAAAACTAGGCTGCTAGTGTAGCAGTTAGCATGCACAACAACGGCGTCCCGAGTTCATAATTTATCGTAAATGAGGTGAGTTGTGGCAACTTTAGACAGTACCTAGCATCCCAGTAAACTACGAGCGCAAGGAATACAGCCAGCCCCGAATCTAATCTAAAACTACATAGAGTGGGTCGAGCTGTATAACATTCCCTGACAATTTCTATGCGAAAGGTTCGCCTAATCAAATAAATGCGAATGCAAATGTGCTAGAGGTTTGCCTAATATAACACACAAAGCAAGACGATCGATATAGCATCCCTATAACTGTGCGAAAGGTACACACCCAAGTATAATTATTTTGCATGTTTCCTTGCAGTCTTGCATCGAGGCTTGCGAGATGGGTGGAGCCAAGTGGCCTCGCCTTGTTTGGGAGCCGGAGGGGCTGCGAGAGGGTGGCAGGTAGGCAATAGGCGAGCTCCTATTCCCTATCAGGGACCGTGACAGGTAGATTGCAAAATCCAATTGCAATACGTGAAGTTACACATGGCTGGCGGCATAATTGCGTCCCATCAAAAATTGATCCCAGCAAACGATTAATCTCAACGGGAGATGGCTAAAAAGTACACAGAGACCCAGATAAGCGTTCGATTTAGAAACCGAGACTAGCGACAGCTTACGTAGTGATAACGGGTAGCCATGTGGAAGTGCAAGAAAGAATAATGCTGGCCCCAAACGAATTCGCAATTGCGAACAACGTAAGTACTAACAAATCAATTAAAACGTCTTAAAAGGGTACATGTGCTTGTAGGTCCACCATCAAATTGAAACGGAGCGGAGCTAAGCCAATTAGCTTATAAATGAAGAACAGAGCCGGGGCACAGGCAGCTTACACCAAATTTAAAATGGGAAAATGAAAAATGAGGAGGCCATCATGTGTCTACAAATTTCAAGATATCAAAATTCTTCCAAAAATTTCGGCAAAAGGATCCACAAAAAATCTGACTGCAGCATGAAATAACAACATTGCTCTAGCAACAAATCAGGCCAGGGAATAGTTTATAATTATTGCGCTTACGGTTGCCTAACCGCCAGGCTTAAATATTTGTAGAAATGGAGCCAAAATAAATTTAAATAATGAAATCTAGCTATTAATTATAATGAAATGTTTAAAAACTAAAATATAACTAACTAGGCCTATTCTAAAGCATACAAAATTTCCGAATGAAACCACGGGCTAATACTTACGAATAAAATTCAACTAGCAAATTTCTACGAGTACAGGGGAAGTTACAAAAGAACCGTAACAAGGGTATCAAATTCTTGTAAAGCATTATTAAAAAGTCCGATATTCATTCCGAATTGTTAAGAGAACAATTGCAGTAATATACAGGGTGTCCAAAAAATGGCGGATAAACTCTACGGTGCATTACTTGGGGACAGGGACCCGGACCGGACCGATTTTGAACCGAAAACCGGACCGGAACCGTAATTTTTGTCTGGACCAGAACCGAAACCGAACCCATATTTAATTTTTAATGAATTATAGGTAACGAACCCAAATCCTTAAAATATTTTTCGTTTTTTTCGGGTTTTTTTCGGTTCTCGCCAAAAAAGATTTTTTGGCGGATTTTTTTAGGTCTTGTTATGTAAATAATTATATTATCGTAGCGGAATTTTTCAGCGCAATACTATGCTTTACCACCATCACTGCCCTGGCACATTCGCGCCACTACCGACCAACCTCTCACCCCGCAGCCTTGCGCCTGCCACGCCGCCGCCGATGCGAAACAAATTTTAAATTTATATGAATCACTACACTAATCGTGAAATCATATAGGTAGCTAAAATTTAAAAAAGACTTGTTCTCTCGAGTCGCAATTATTGATAGTTTTCTTTATAATAAATCTTCCTAATTTTTTTCTCTCAATAAAGGTATGAGGTGTGCCGCACATACGCTGTAGTTGGCGACTGAAGATCCATTCAAGCACAATAAGAAAGTTGGAAAATTGATTTTAAGGGTGCGAAAAGTAGTAAAGACGTTGAGAACACAAATATTGATGTATATGTTAAGAAAACAAAAACTTAACAAACCAATCATTGACTGTCTATCACGTTGGAGCTCAACATTCGACATGCTCGAGCGATTACTTCAATTGAAAGAATTTTTCATAGACATGGAATTGACAAATTTCAATAATTTTCAAAATTTGGGTGAAGCTGACTGGAACAGGATCGCAGATGTGGTGGCGGCTTTGAGACCAGCTCGGAAATGCAAAAAAAAGTTGCAGTATAAAGAAATGACTCTCGGTTCATTTTACGGCTAGTGGCAAGAGTGCAAATTGGCAACAGAGAAAGTTGCATCACATTTTGGTCAAACCAGCACTTTGAAAAAGATGAAAGAGTGTGAAAGCCAACTGATGAATAACGAGGTAGTCCTAGCTGGTATATTTTTGGACCCACGTTTTAAAATCGTACTAGACTGGAATCAGATGGAAAAAGCAAAAAAGCGTTTAACTTTGCTTTGGGCTAGACTACTGGCTTTGAACAATTCCACGAATATAAAACATGGTGATAAAATCGATCTCGAGACTGAATCAGTGGGGTCAAACTCATCAAGTGATGAGATGGAGGCTTTTTTGAAAAGAAAAAAATCAGAACACAAAGTTGATCAACGGTGGCACAACTGCGGTACCTTAATTCATTCATGCTGTCAAAGAAGATTGACAATATATTGAAGTCGAACAGGGTAGGGTACGTTTACCCAATGAGCCCACAATATTTTATTTTTGGGCATCAAAAAAAAAAGAAATGGCTGAGTTACATCTTCTAGCAGGAGTCTTACTGAGTGTACCAGCCACACAAATTAGTGTAGAAAGGTTTTTTCTGGGTTAAAGTTTCTGCTTCCTCCTATAAGAGCGAACGTCAAAGAAAAGATTCTAGAGGAACAATTGTTCGTAAGAACAAACAGAATCTTCGGAAAGAAGAAAGAAGAAAAGCTGTAAGTTCTAGCGCTCAGAGTTTTTGTATTTTTATGAAGTCGGTTGATAGGTACCTAATTAAAAAAATTCAATTTTGTAATCAGGAGAAAAAAGACTAAACCTCAAACTCCTCAGAGGACCGAGCCAGAAATGAGAGAAGGACAAGCACAAGCAAGTGTGTCTGATGACTCTGATGATGATGAAGAAGAAGCGGAAACAACTGAAGTGGAAATAATTAAACCCTTGGTAGAAGCTAAGATGACAAGGAGAAAACAAAACAAATTACTCACGCATTGATTTTCCAAGAAAACTTACATTGAGTAATTGAGTATTGTATTTTATATAGGTATTTTATATGATACCAAGGTATATTTTTTATGAAAAAAGCTCGGAAAAAGGCTGCCTACCTAAAGCAACCCTTTTTTTTGTCCGAACCGAAAAAAACCCTTTGGACCGAAAAAAACCGGACCGGACCGGACCGAAATCTATCTAGAATGGTGTGGTCAGAACCCGAACCGAAATTTTCGATCTTGTTCTGAACCGGACCGGACCGGAACCCTTATTTCATTTGGGTCCGGGTCCCTGCTTGGGGATGCCTAATGAACCCTGGAAAAATATGAAAAAAAATCCCTGGGCCGTATTTTTCTAAATATTTCAAAATTAATAAAAATAAATCTGGCAACATTGATACTGCAACAATTTCTCAATCAAAAATGTATCCATAGTAAGTTGTTAATATGTTGGTGACACCGTAAGTCTATGTCAAATTCGAAGTTAGCAGGTTAGGTTTTGCGTCAGTCTGTGGCAAAACTGACACAAAACCTAACCTGCTAACCTCGAGTTTGACATAGACTTACAGTGCCACCAACATATTATTCATACAACAAATATTTCAAAGCCGAGCTTGATTTCGTATATTATTATTTTACAAAGCCTGTTTGTCATATTTAGTTATTGACAAACTCAACAGGAAATCAGTTTTTTAAAATACTTAAATAATGAAAAGAATTTAGTTAAATCCCAAGAATATTAAAAAACCAGATATTTTAATAAGTCCCAGATATATTTGACACTATAATTATACACTAGTTATTTAAATAAATGGATTTTATTACCCACCTTTGACCAGAAATATTTAGAAAAATACGGCCCAGGGAATTTTTTTCATATTTTTCCAGGGTTCATTAGGCATCCCCAAGCAATGCACCGTAGAGTTTATCCGCCATTTTTTGGACACCCTGTATATGTGAAAACGAATGTAAATTTGTTATATTTTATTTTTTTTAAATAATATTTCACATGTTTTATTGTCTGTTATTAAATATCTCACTTGGTTGGCGTTTTTGCGTGTCTCTAGTTCAATTACCTTTTAAGGTATATATGTCATGCATTTTATATATCGAGAGATCCAAAAAAAACTGTTCCTCAGCGGGCTGTGGAAATTCAACGTATGAATAATATGTTGGTGACACTGTACGTCAATGTCAAATTCGAGGTTAGCAGGTTAGGATTTGCGTCATTTTATGTCAAAACTGACGGAAAACCTAACCTGCTAACCTCGAATTTGACATTGACGTACAGTGTCACCAACATATTATTCATACGTTGAATTTCCACAGCCCGCTGAGGAACTTTTTTTTTTTGGATCTCTCTACATACCGGGTGGTGACTTGCGCGACGCACCATAGGGATTTGCATAGTAAATTCTTTATGTTCAGTTATTTCCTCTCCTAATTATTTTAGAGCTAAAGTGTAAATACATTTTTTGGAGAGAAAAAAATACTGCATCCATTCATACTGTTGCTAAGAATTTTTCATTTTCCGGAACTGAAGAAATGCAAAAAATTAAACTAGCATTTTTACAAAAATCAGCGATGCCATGGAATTATTTAAACAAGCCAATGCCAACGCAAATGCGTGCGGGGCGATTATCCAGTCACTGCTGTCAAAAGATTAAACGTATTCAGGGGCGCAGGAACAGGGGGGCAAGGGGGGGTGATTGCCCCCTCACAGAATATATTGGAGGGGCAAATAGTATAATTTGCCCCCCTCCGATGTATACTATGAGGTTTCTAAAAATGTGTACATAGGGTTTTCACATTAACTATACGAGATACTAACATTTGTTGTAATTTGTAGATGGTGCAGAAATAAAACACGAGGAATTAGTTAAACACGTAATTATTTTTAGCTCCACAAAAGAGAATTCGATATAGTCCATTTTTCTTTGATATGGAAATGCAAATGCCGAAATTCTAGGGAAACCATTAACAACAAGCATGGTCCCTAGGCTGCATTGTGTTCGTATTATAAACTTCTGGTTATTATTTTTGCTTTCATGTCGACAGATTCACATTTCAGCTATACCATAAAATCGGTGGTCTCTTTCTTTGTATGTATGTATCTTTGTTCGCTATCTCCTCCGAAGATACTGGACCGATTAAATTGTATGATAGATTAAAATTTTGCTAATTTTTAGACTTAGATCGTAGGCCGGTTTTTATTTTCCAAAAAAGTACGAAAAAGTAAAGTACAATTAAATTATATTTAATTTAATTAAATCCTGTAATTAGCGACAATGCTTGTTGTCATTGGTTTCCCTATATTGCATTTCTATATGAAAAAAATAAAGTGTGGCCACCACACGACTTTCTTTTACTGCCTGTAAAAATTTCAATTTGCGATTTTTCATTAACTATACTAACAAAAAATTTTTTGACAAAAGTTATAGATCATTGCGTAATATATAACAGTTTTAAACATTTTTATTCCCATTTGTTTTGGAGAAACTTTTAGTCCAAGAAGTTTAGCATTTCACTTCGGAAAAATTTATAGCGAGCTATAAATTGGTATACACGTACCTTTCAGCTCCCCAAACAATCTGTGAAAAGTCCCAAAGATTCCGGTGTATGCATAACTTCTGACAGCGGAAGAACCGCCCAAAAAAGTACCATTTTTCGGTTTTTTGTCAATATCTTCGTTTCCATCGATCCTATGGCTATGAAGTGTCCTTATAAAAAAGAAAGAACGGAAAATTGTCTATAAAAAAGGTGATATAAATTTTAACGATAGAAACTAGCCATTTCCAGGGAAAAAGGCGTGTGGTTGGGCGTCGATGCGTGGTGCGTTCTGTGTAGCCCAGTCAACGAAGGAAACGAAGTAGGTAGAAAGAGGAACACTGCAGAATTAGTTAGGAATTTTCTTTAGGTTAGGCAAGCGATTTTCCATACTATTTTAGAAGTCAAGGTTTAGGTGGAAGGGCAAAGGTTTACCATCCGATTTGAATCTCGCCTTGTGGTTGGGCAGCATCTAGCTTTTAAGAATTATTACACTTTTTTGAATGATTTATTTTGTTTTCTCCCTGTGTTGCTCAATAAAGTTTTATTATTATTATTATTATTGATACTTACGCAATCTAATATATTTATTTTATATAATCTCTCAGTAATTTATCATCATAAAAATATGTATTGCATTCTTAGTTGTTCTATGTACAGGGTGTCCCATTTTCGACGCTTTTATAGGGTATCTCCGTAATTGTTAGTGCTATCAAAAAAGTAATATAGGTGTCATGTGCTCTTTTTGGGTCAAACTTAAAATGGTAAAATCAAAATTTGAAATTTTTCGCTCGTTTAAGAGATACGGGGGAAAATCAAAAAATTGTCAACTTCAGAATGACCCTATATTTTCTTAGTTAAAAGAGATACAGAAAAATATTTTAAAGAAAAGTTTCTTTATAATGATTGTTGAATAATCTGTCGTTTTCAGAATAAGTATACGGGGTCAAGCAAAAAAGTTATCGGACCTAACCTCATTTTTTTAAATGGAACACCCTGTATATTTTAATCTAAAAAGATAGTATATTAAATTCTCTTTTCAAAAATAGAACACACCGTGGATGATATTGGTTTTCTATGCGATTTATTTAAACTGTATTACTTTAAACCACAGTAGGCTACGAAACTAAAGCTAATATCCTAGAAACAAAGCTATGTTGACATTCTAGTTGTTATTAACATTTAACGTCGATTTCATTTTTACATATTCGTTTGTGAAAATGACTTATCAACATTTTGAAAAATTTGATATATCAGTTTATATTGAAACTGGAAAAAACAAAGAAATGGCGCAAAATTTATATATTGTTCGCTATTCGGAAAGACGCCAACCATTTAAGGACATATTCCGAAGACTGGAACATAATTTAAAAACATACGGCTCTTTTATGAAGCCGAGATCAAAAACTTATAATAAAGAAAACAAGGAAAATGAAGAAATAAACGTGTTAGGATTTGTCAAGGCCTATAATCAGGTAAGAATGGTATATCCTGTGATAGCTTTGAATAGTAGTAGCTCAACTTTTATTGAAGTGAAAACTCCTTTAGGCGAGTTTAGCACTTTTTGTGGGTATTGAATGAGACTGAGCGGTCAGACTCGGCTGTGCAACGCTCATGATGCAGTCGGAAAAAAGCCAGATACTGAAATATGACCAAATGCATAGTGTATTTGCTTTTTATGGATCGATTCTTTTAACATCTTGAATTTGAGATTTGGGGATGTTAGATTGTGAAAGGTTAATAGGGAATCTCGTCTTGGTGAAGTTTTCACTTCTGTTTTGTCGTCTTAAGCACACACTCTAATTTTATTCTCTAAAATCACTTTGAAATTGTAGGAACAAAAACCTACCTCCGTCAGAAAAATAGAAACTGAAACTGGAATTCCAAAATCTAAGGCGCACAGAATTTTGACGTCCAATAAATATTTTCCCTATTTTGTTAGTATTACCCAATATTTGCACCATGGTGATGATGTGAGAAGATTGGAATTTTGTCACTGGTTTTTAAATAAATCTAACGAGGATAGTTCTTTTCACAAAAAAAATATTTGGTCAGATGAATGTCGAATAACAAGTTGCGGTATTCTTAACCGACATAATGAAAGACATTGGAACTCCACAAATCCCCACATGGAACGACCTGTTCGTCAACAAGGTCGATTTGGGGTAAATGTAACTTGTTTTTCGCTGTTTTGAAGAAAATTTAAATGCAGATAGATATCTGGACATACTCCAATCAAACCTTTTCGATATCCTTGATGATGTTCCTTTAAATGAAGTAATAGAGATTTACTTTCAACAAGATGGCACCCCTACTCATAACGCTCTTCGAATAAGAGAGTATTTAAATACTCACTTTAGAAACCGTTGGATAGGAACACATGGACCTATAAGGTGGCCACCGCGATCTCCGGATCTAACACCTTCAGATTTTTTTCTTTGGGGAGCGTTGGAAAATAAAATTTATAAAGAAGTCATCTTAACCCTACAACAACTTGAGCAAAGAATTCATGAGGCCTTTGCAGAAATAAAACCATTACACATCATGAATGCCTTAAAATCCGTTCGAAAAAGATGTCAAGAGTGCATTGAAAACAACGGAGGGGCTTTCGAACAATTGCGATGATTCCCGTTATTTTTTATTTCGTTTCAAAGTTTCTATAGTTTTTTAATTTACTTTCTTGTGCCAACTATTTCTTCTACGCTTTGTCTGTTAAAATATATTGTGTAATGTCTTTCAAGCTACAATGTCAACATAGTTTTGTTTCTATGATATTAGCTTTTGTTTCGTAGCCTACTGTGGTTTAAAGTAATCAAGTTTAAATAAATCGCATAGAAAACTAATATCATCCACGGTGTGTCCTATTTTTGAAAAGAGAATTTAATATGCAATCTTTTTAGATTAAAATATACAGGGTGTCCAATTAAAAAAAAATGAGGTTAGGTCCAATAACTTTTTTACCTGACCCCGTATACTTATTCTGAAAACTGCAGATTTTTCAACCATCATTATAAAGAAACTTTTCCCTAAAATATTTTTCTGGATCTCTTTTAACTAAGAAAATATAGGGTCATTTTGAAATTGACAATTTTTGCATTTCCCCCGTATCTCTTAAACAAGCGAAAATTTTCAAATTTTGATTTTACCATTTTAAGTTTGACCCAAAAAGAGCACATGACGCCTATATTACTTTTTTGATAGCACTAACAATTACGGAGATACCCTATAAAAGCGTCGAAAATGGGACACCCTGTACTATTATTTGTGTTACAATTAATTTATTTAATAAGTAGTGCTTTAGTAACTTAAACAATGTTATATGTAGAGGAACTCAATGATTTTTAAAATAAACATTTTAAATTTCCCATGCTTACGAATGTTTATAATTTTACAGAGTGTAATTGTCAAACGGAGCTAGCGCCAGCCTCACCTAACCGAGATTTTTGTGTACTTGGTGGCACTGTACAGCGTGATATCTGTCAGATTGTCATGGCCCAGCATAGTTAAATTTAATTACCATACTTTTTTTCTTAGAGTTACCTAATGTCTTTGGGTAGAATGACAAGCTTGCAATAAGAAAGTCCTCAGTTCGAATTCGTGTGCAGGCAGAATTTTTTCCACAGTCCGCTGGACTGGTATGGATTGGATTGCTTGCTTTATGAAGACTGCTCTATAAGTTAGAGTAGTAAAGCTACATACAAACATATATACAGTGAAATCTCTCATAACAGACACTCCATTAAGCGGAAATTTTGCTTGGCACCCTTGGGAATCAATGTAGTTTAAATGCAAGGGCATCTCCGTTCAGTGGACTCTTTGTTAACAGGACGCAGACAGAAAAATTCTGGAAATTTTGAAATATTTCCCTCTTTTAAGCGGACATGTTACTAATTATTGTGCTTAAATGATGGGAAACTAGGGAAATTATCTCTTTTCATATGCGCTCTGTTTTCAAACTTTAATCCTCACTTGTGTCTCTGAATTTTGGAAGTGAAAGAAGTGTTCCTGTGAAAACAATTTTATTTATCTATAGCAAAGTGCTATTTATTTATAGGTGCATTTGATTAAAATCAGGAAGGTTTTCTTCGTTACAGGCTGCAGTTGATATGTATGTACTAAAGCTACCTTTTACAGTAGTGTCTTAATGGAAAGGAAACGCAGTACTAAACGCTTGCTAACCTTAAAAGAAAAAGTTGAAATTTTGAATTGATATGATCAAAACAAACCCAGCAATGGCAATGAAATTCGTAATTGGAAAAATCTAAGCAACGAATATTATTCAGAAAAATGAAAAATGAATAAAGAAGTGGCATGATTGTGGAAATGTTACTGGAAA
The DNA here is from genome assembly GCA_940337035.1 of Agriotes lineatus. Taxonomy (NCBI): domain Eukaryota; kingdom Metazoa; phylum Arthropoda; class Insecta; order Coleoptera; family Elateridae; genus Agriotes; species Agriotes lineatus. The sequence continues at coordinate 45,752,422 of OW679194.1, forward strand.
GCTTAGTTTTTTGAAAAGTACAACTTGATTTGAAATAGACCAATTTACTTATGGATGGGTTATGAAAGCTAGAAATGAGAATATTACATCGCAGTATGTATTTAAAAATGTTCTATATTCGAATAAAGATTAAACAAAAACAAATTGAAAATTAAAGCATTTCTATTAAGCCGACAAAAATCGAGGCACCACGGCGTCCACTTATGAGAGATTTCACTGTATACAAGTAACACAATGAAGTTGAATGTATAGCATATGCGAACACTGAGGAGAATAATGTAAGTTGCATGTGTTTCACTACTGCTGTTGCACTTCCGTATAATATGAATAATCTTCGACACCAAACGGTAACAATTATGAATAAATCAATATTACCCATGATGAATAAATATAAACTTTAACTAAACAATTTAATACCAATTAAAAAAAATAAAGTAATTACATTTTTTACATAATCTTATACACTAATATTACATCTGCATGAAAAAATTGGTATGTACCATCAGATTTCTACATACACTAGAAATAATTATTAATAGAATTGACTGAAATGAATTCAGTTTCTTAATTAAAATGTTTGACAAAAATAAATAAATTTCTAATATACTTAAAACAGAAACTTTAAAAATCCAAACTGTCATAATCTTCATCTTGGCTTTTAAACAAGCTTTGAGATATTTGTAACTGTGACTTATTTAGATTAGTATTTGTACTTTTATCACAATCTGATATATCATCTTTCCTTGCCAGATCATTCTCCTTTAGTTCATGTTCTTTATTATGTTCTGAACGTGAATAGTCACCAGGTTTAAATGCAAACTTTTTGCGAAACTGTTCAAATTTCTTACTTTGTAACGTTTTTGATTTTGGTTCTTCAGGAGCATCAGTTGTAAGCAAAGATGGTGAATCTTTATTTTTATCAGCTATAATTAGAGAATTAGTCAAATTACTTTTGTAATTTTCTCCATTTGCTTCAACATATGGATAATTTTTGTTTTGAACTACTACATTTTGTGATGTATATGAAGTGTCTTCTTCTCCATTTATTGATTCAGAAGAATCGATGTTGTTTACAACACAATCAGTTTGTCCATCACTGTTATCAGTATCCATAACCTTTTCATTATTTTTTTTATCTAGTGGTAAAAGTGGCTGCTGTCGAGGTTTGAATGTGAACTTCTCTCGAATTTCTTGCTTTAATTTTGTGGATTGTGATACGATAGCAGTCACGTTTTCAACTCTTTCAGCAGAAAAGTCATTATTATCTTGGCGTTGCGAGAGAAGTTGATCATAGCTTTTTGCGTCATTATTACAGTCGCTTGTAAAATTCAAGATTTCCATGTCAAAATCATCATTTACACTTCGAATTAGATTCAACATTTGAAAATCATTTAATTCTGATTTAGTTTTGGGGTTTTTCGTCTGTTTTGGCTCTTCAGATTTCGCAAGTTTTCTTTTTTTCCCTTTACTGCCACTTTTTTCCTTCAAGATTTGTTTATCAGATAGTGAATCGCAGTCATCTTCAATTCCTCTCTTTAACTTAACATCGTTATTTATAAAAGGTGTTGATTGCATGTTTTCCTTAACATCAATTTGATCAAAGGATGCATCTACTACAGAAGTTTCTGATGTTTCATTTTGTTTTAATTGATTAATTTCAGTAGATATTTCAGCAATGGATGAATTTATTGTCGACACATTTTCACTATTAGAAATTGAGGAATTGTAGTCATAACCATTGGTTAAAGACAAAATTTCATTCTTCAAAATTTCTTGTAAACCTAGTTTCCTCAATACCGAAATCGCTAACTGTGCATAAACCTCCATTGGTGCAGCTGAGAAAGGAGCTTGAACGTTAACTTTGTCCAACGACAAGACAGAGCATTCACCATGCATAGAACTTTCAATAAGGACTACAGCAAATAAAGCATCCATCACTTGAACTTCCTCATGAAACATAAGTCGAGCATGGGCTTGTGATAATCTACAACCAGAACTTGTAAATAACATTAAATTGCAAAACACCAGTTAACAACCTAACAAGGCTATCAAGCAGGCGGACAGTAGTTCTCGCTTTGTTGCGGAAAGTGGCTCGCCGCTGCGCCTGATAATAAGTACTGAGTAGCTTATTTGTTGATGGTGTAAGAGCAGGGTTTAAGCATCTAATTATGGTAAAATATTGTTGCAGCATCTCTAAATTCCAGAAAGATGGGTCTGTCTTTGCTGCGCCAATGCCTTTGCCACTTAATATATAATCGGCTACCAAATTGTCCCATTCGTTGTCGTAGGTATCGCTGAGCATCAGCACCACATCAAACCGACTAAGCAAAGGACTTGGGAGAGCCAAATTTAAGCTTAAGGGTTGAGCTGGATCTAGGTGTCCACCTTTGGGGTTTGTCGCTGCAAGAATGGAACAACGAGTTCTCAGCTTGCACACCATGCTCGCCTATTAAAACAAATAAATTAAAAAATATTCTCTGACAGATCACGCAGGTAGTGCAGGATAAGAAACGGAAGAAAGCAAATGAAAAATAGGAAGTACGAAGATTTAGAAAACTGTAAAAATTTAAAAAAAAATAAGTAAAAGCAGTACAATAGCGGATTAAGATCTACATATCAGAAAATAAGTATAGCAGTGTAACAGGATAAAAGCGCCTTTACGACAAACCAAACATGGCACCACGTTGGGCTGCCAGTTTGTAACAGGCTAAATTCAATATTACGACAATGTGTCAGTTTGTAACGGTACCAAATGATAAGAACGACAAGCCAAACACTGCTAAATAACTAGCGTGTAAGCTAACTCAAAATTGGGAATGATCACATAGGACCGCTGCCCCAGCCCGTTACAAAAGAGTGCCAACTAACTTCAGTGGAGCAAGGGGGGGGTCCAACACAAAATCACACAGGGCAACGGCCTAATAAACAAAAAGCAGATCTTAATTGCGACAGCGCCACTATAATTCCTATACGGCAACCCATTGCAACGGCACGTAAATTGTCTCACACTTCAGAAAAACACTTGGTACACTTGAAATTCGCACTATGAAGCTATACCTTCCAGAAGCTAGGCTTAGCTATACTCAATCGTGCTATACTCCCACAGTTTTAAAAGCCAGAAGATTTTATATAATTTATCATAATAAAAGATTAATAATAAATTTTAAAATTTGCCTCTGCGGCCCTAATTACCGAATTTCACCAGACAATTTAGAGTAGGCTCTCGCAAGATTGCCTCCGGCACACGCACAACGTCGATAATATTCGGGAGCTAGCTCAGAACTAACATTTTAAAATTGAGGAGCAGCTGTGACCTGCTACAGGTATTATCAGTCAATGTAATAATTAAAAAAAAGTGCCTAATATTAACGTCACAATCTGTTAGCTTATAAATGCCAGCTTTAGTGTGGGCTAACTAAGGAGTCGCTGCTGGTTTTCATCAAAACCTCTGTATACTCCTACGGGTTCTCTTATTCAGATCGAAGTTTTTTAAAATAAATATAATACAGTTTGACACTGACCATGAAGTATGTAGTTAGAAAAACCATAAAATTTGACAAATACTAAACAGACAAAAAAAATTGTAGAACAAGCAACAGAAAAATTAACTGTACAAAATTCTAAAGAAATTATTTTATAAAAGATTGAAGGAGATGGAAAAAAAAATAAGCAGAGCCAGTTAGAAAAGGTAAGGGACAAAAAGGGCAGATTTTTACTTACCTTTGCTACACTGATTGTTTGTTGCTCCATGGCTTCATGAATACTTGCACGGTCATGCGGCTTCATTGAATTAAATTCGTCAATGCAACAAATTCCTCCATCTGCTAAAACTAAAGCGCCGCCTTCTAGTTGCCATTGGCCATCTTCCTACACACACATAAGAAATTTGTTAATATAATAATCACATGTGACTAAAGAAGCGTGAATGGAATATTTAAGGCTTCACAATTTACTATCGTAACTAACCATAATAGCAGCAACAGTCAATCCAGCTGACGTAGTTCCAACGCCAGTAGTAAGAACTGATCGAGGTATAATTTTAGCGGCGTAGCGAAGCAGCTGAGACTTTCCTGTGCCAGGATCTCCCACCAATAGTATATGTGGTTCGGACCGAACTTGTATTCCTATTTCATTGCCCCGAGCACTGTGTGTACCACCGGCTAATACTACTGCCACGGCTAATTTTACAATATACATGCCATATAACTGAAATAAGAGACATATTTTACGAGCAATTGGCAGAAGAATATGATAAATTGCATAAGCATGATATAAAAATAGTCATTGGGGATTATAATGCTAAGGTAGGACAGGAAGTGATATATAAAAATACAGTAGGGAAGTATAGTAAGCACAGGGAAACCAACGACAATGGGCAAAGAATGATAGGCTTCGCAGCAGAGAGAAGTATGGTTGTAAGAAGTACGCAAATGCAAAGGAAAGAGATACACAAAGAAACATAGGTATCGCCGGACGGCAAAACATGAAACCAAATAGACCATGTACTAATAGAGAAGCATCACATGAATACGATTACAAACATTAAGAGTAAAAGAGAAACTGAAAGCGTATCGGATCACTTGCTAGTAGTAATAACGGGAGAAAGGGACCATCACGAGAAGGAGAGGATTAATGAAGAAAGAGCGGTAGCAAAAAGATACAATACGGAAGTTTTAAGTGAGGAAGAAACAAAGCAAAAATATGAGGAAACAATAAATACAGGATTACATGACCTAGAACCAACTTCTGAAATGGATGAAATATGGGACAATATGAAGGAAGTAATGACAGAGGCAAATGCATTAGTGATACCCCAAAAAAACAAGAAGGAAAAAGTAAAGCAATAGTTTGATGAGGAGTGTAAAATAAAATTCGAAAACTTAAAAAATAATTAAAAGCAGCGAAAGGTGTATCCAAGAGTAAAAGGAAGCAAGAAAAGAAATGAAGGAAATATGCAGAAGGAAGAAAAGACAGTATACTGAAAAAACATTGAAGGAAATACAAGAAAAATTTGAAAACAAAGAAATAAGGTCGTTTTATCATGAAGAAAAAAGAAAAGGGATACCAAAGAAGCAAATACATAAAGAATAAGCAGGGGAACTGGTATCCGAGCCAGGTGAAATAGTGGCAATATAGAAGGACTATTTCGAGGAACTTCTCAATGACAATATGCAAGAGGAACAGGAAGAGGCAAATATGCAAGTGCAAAATAGAATGCAAGTAGAACTGTAACGTTAGCTGCTGTATGAATTTTATTAAACATTAAAAATGTATTAAGTTTATACATTGCCTAATCAAGCGTTACATCTATCCGGCGCTTAGTTTTCCGATAACGCAAAGGCTCCCTTTATACGTAAAATTGCTCTGTTTAAACAACGGCGTCGTTTTCCCACTCAATGTTCTCCAGACCCGCTATGGCGATAAAGCCGCCAGAAGGGTATATAAGAAGCTCTGCGACCAGTTAACAGCACTTTAGATTCTCCCACTTAAGTCCCTGGACTTTCCTGTTCACAAATCCTCTTCCGACAGGCAGTTGAACTGTCTAACAGAGTAAACCTCCAACCCTTACCAGTCAAGGCTTCTTGGGAAGTAGCAGCTGAACTGTCAGTCCTTAAGCTAAACTTTCCGTACCTTACCTGTAAAGCAAAGCCACTACAATTCGATTTTGCCTTGGTAGCTAAATTGTCTTGCAGGGTTAACGGCTTAAAGCAATTCCCTACCGCTTACTCCCTAAGGCACTTCACCGAGGCGTTTAACACGCAGACTAACCTCAATTCACTAATAATAGTACCTATAGGAATCATATGATCCGCACTGCATGGAGACGGATCGACCTGGAAGGTCCGTTTTGGACGTTTAAAGTCGACTCCCTGGTGTTCAAAGACCGAGCCCTACTTATAAAAATTCACCGCCGACGAACTATCAAATCTGTTTCCCCGCGAAAAGCAAGCATATTCTATCTGGAGAATTTCATAGTGCTGTCACTCTAGGATCAACGCCTGACCACTGCAAGGCACCAGCATCCTCCGCACTAGTATCTACGCGACACCACCACTCCCAGGTAACCCTTAAAATTGCTAAATTCAACGCCTAATTGCAGGACAATAAACTGTAAACTGGCTAAACTAGAATGTCAACATTTGGGGACATCCGACCTACTGACCAAAATAATTAGCACGTCGTCTCCGGCAGCCGCGTTCCATAATTACCTGCTACATTTGGTACAACGCCTGTTGCAACTGTCAACCTTGCAGACCTGCTAAGTGGGTTGCAGTTCATCAAGGAGCAAAGAAACATGACTCCCAGAAGAATTTGTTATTTTCATAATGTACAATTCAGTTTTACTTTGAATTATTGCTTATTTTGTAATTATAGCTAACCACAATATATTTTTGGTAATTACATGGTTTTTCCTGGCCGTATAGATTTGAGTTTGAACGAATCCTGTCTCCGATTTGAGTTACCCAAGATATAAATACAGAGAACCCTTCGTAGGGACCGATAAAGTTCGAAACGTTACAGAACTAGAAAAAGAGAAAATAGAGGAAATAATAAAACTTTAAAAAATAATAAAAGTCCAAGGGAAAGTGATATAACAGTAGAAATGTGGAAAAATTGAGGCAAAGAGCTAGAACAGCAAGTATACAAACTGAATGTGGAAGAAAGAAGAGAAGCCGAGGAAACGGTCCAAAGCTTTGATAGTCCCAATATAAAAGAAAGGAAATAAGCAAATATGTGCAAACTACAGGGGGATTGCACTGTTTGATACATGCTATAAAATCTTAGCCCAAATGCTAAGAAAACGGTTGAATGAGTGAGCCAAAGCAGTATTAAGAGAATACCAGGCCAGTTCTAGAGGTATTAGATCAGTAACAGACCAGATTTTTGCTATAAAGGAATTACAAGCTACTTGTTATGAGTATAAAGTCAACCTGTATGTAATGTTTATCGACTTGAAGCAAGCTTACGACAGGATCAAGAGAAGCAAATTGTACAAGATCATGAATAGTTTAGGAATACCAAGTAAACTGACAAAATTAATAAGAATGACCTTGGAAAAATCAAGTAGTGCAGTAATATGGGAAGGATATAAGTCAGAAGATTTCAAAATTCAGGGCTCAGGCAAGAGAACCCAGTATCTACTGTGCTATTCAACCTAGTACTCGAAGAAATTATTAGAAAAAGTGAGATTAAAAGGGAAGGAACGATATTCAACAGTGATCATTAATGTATGGCTTTCGCAGATGATGTGGTTTTAATAGCAAAATCAGAAGAAGAAAATATTCAAAAAACTGGAGGCGACAGCAAAAGAAGTACGTCTTAAAATAAATGAGGGAAAAAAACTAAATATATAGTAATGGGAAGCCAGGACAGGACAGTAAAAAGCAAGCTAAAAATATTGACTAGCGAAGGAGAAAAGTACAATTTTGAAAGAGGAAATAAAAGCAAAAATTGTAAATTATAATCAAAAATATGCAGCTCTGAGACCACTACTGAAATCCAAATTGGTGTCTAGAAATACTAAAACAAGGATATACAGGACACTTCTTCGACCAACGGTAACGTATGCATGCGAGACTTGGGTTTTGAAACAATCAGAAAGGAACCTATTGGACAGATGGAAGAGGAAGGTTTTGAGATCCATTTATGGTGGGACGAGAACAGAAGAAGTTTGGAAAAGAAAGACAAATCAGGAAATACAAGAATTATATAAGGAACTTAGGATATTGGTATATGGTAAATCACAAAGAATTAGGTGGTTAGGACACGTGCAAAGACTACATGGGGAGAGAATGCCCAAGATGGTCTTGTATAGAAAGCCAATAGGTAAAAGAAGAAAGAGAAGACCACGAAAGAGATAACATGCGCAAGAGGACCTAAATGCTATTGGAGTTGCAAACTGGAGGTTAAAAGTGACAAATAGAAGGGAATGAAAAGATATTATAAATAAATACTTAAGAAGTGTCATGTAGAAGTAATTATGTAATTACGTAAAAATAGTGTATAATGTCCTAGGCCTTAGAGGCCTATAGAGCAAAATAAAAAAATTACTGAAATAATATACCATTCACAATTTATAGGAATTTTCAAGTACTGACATACCTTAGGGCAAAATGATTTAAGAATTACATCTCTGCCTTCCAGAGGCTTGTGCTTGTATTTCTCCCAAAATGTATAAAATTGTTCCTTTACTTCTGGCGTTATTAAGCTTGGCGATGCCTGGCCGTTGTTTACTTGAATGTGATTTGCTTTTAACACTAGCTCAACTTCTATTCTCTTCCCTGGCACGAGAGGACCCCATCGTCGCTTTAAAATTCCACTACAATGAACTTATTAATGTTCCAAGGTATCTTGTGCAGTTGGTACTTTTTTTACCAAATTGTTACATCATCTCCTGGCTTGCAACTATCTACGAGATCATCTTCTAAAGTGACCCACATCGACGAAGGCATGGAGCCAATTCCTAGTTTTGAAGCTTGTTCCTAAAACGGTTATTTAATTACAATAATCACCGAACATTATATTAGAATATAAAAAAATATTTTTGTTGTAATGATTCGCTTTCTTTGCAGTGTTTTAAACATATTGGCGTAATTTCTTTTCTTTTTCTTTACCCATGACAACAATATCAAATTAATATTGAGAGACTCTTGGATAGTAAATTACGTCATATATTATGATATTAAATACTGCAAATTTGACTTTTTATGTAACGTAGAACGATTTAGATGGTGTATTTTGTCACTGCTACTTTGCAACATTTTAATTAAACATTTAAAAGCCACTGAAAACGTTTTACACAAAAGTAAGATTTTATGCTTTCAAAAAAATTGCCAAAAGAGCATAAGTAAAGTATGAAGGGCATTATCTGGAATGTGAACTTTCTAACTAACATAGTTGAAGCACAGACTATCCCTAAAAAAAGAGGTCAATCTGTTAACCACATATTCCTTGAGAAAAAATATGATGATTTAACTCAACTTACCTATACATATACAAAGTTGCTTAATTTAGTCGCTAGAAGGCTTTAAAAACGATTAACTTTTTAAACATTTTTAACCCCCTGTATAATCACTACCAATTTTTTTCTGAATAGTTACTTTAATTTAGAAGCTATTTCCTCTCTTACAAAATTTTAGTTGGGTAAACGGTTTAGCCACAAAAAATATTTCTTTAGGCCTCCGTCCAGAAACACTGATTTTGCATTCGTCTAAATCGGCTAGAAACACCCTCTTTGCATGTCTAGGCATGAAAATGACAGCTAGTGTAATTTAAATTTTGAAATTTGAAAATCGGTTGGTAGCACTGAATCCTAAATCTGCTGTCATAATGATGTCAGTCTCACCAGTTATATGACTTTTTAGGTAGTAAGTTTTGAATAGCATTTTCAGCTGCTTGTTTAATATGTTCTGGTATATTATCATCCATTTTCTTGTACTTATTGTACACCGATTACTTGCGGCATCAAAATTAATAAATATAAATGTCAAAAAACAATACCTACTAGATACTTGCTTTTCAATTTTAAATTCGAATCCTTACATCGTTCGATAAGTATGTATTGCCAACAGAAGAAAAATAAATTATCTAGCCCTGATATTTGGACAACAAATTACCGATTTTTTTTAAATGTATACATTTTTTGTCGGCCTAAAAAATTTTGTGTTTCACATTTCCAGAAACTGTTTTGTGAGTGCTCGTACTTGAGGGCCTTGGCCTTTGGCCTCTGCCCTCAAACCGTACTCGCACTCGCAAAAATTGAGTTTTTGGCCTTGTGAAACAAATTACTATTTAAATCCCTATAAGCCTAGTGTTAAGTTACAATTACTGATTTAGGCTTGTAGAAATTTAGAAAATAGCTTCTAAATTAAAGTAACTATTAAGAAAGAAAAATTGGTAGTGATTATACAGGGGGTTAAAATTTTTTAAAAAGTTAATCGTTTTGAAAGCCTTCTAGCGACTAAACTAAGCAACTTTGTATATAGGTAAGTTGAGTTAAATCATCATATTTTTCTTCAAGGAATATGTAGTTTACGGATTAATCTCCTTTTTAGGGACACCCTGTATAAATGCTCAGTGATATGGAATTTAGCATATAGCCTCAAGTCTCCTGTCCGTTAGGACGAAGGTGACGGGAAGAAACATTAAGCCAGCATTGTTTTACTGAGTGCCGGTAAAATATTAACAGGTATCTGTAGCGAAAGATGCAGAAGTCAAAGTCGGTGTTGCCGGGTGTAGAATATTGAGCGCAGGGAAGTTTGAACGTCGGCGTCGCTCGGTTTCAACAAACTGGTTTAAATTTTGAATAATTTCACAAAGCTAGTTCTACCAAAGACCAACCATAAGTAGTACAGCTCCCGCATCGTAACCTTAGAAATTTCACACAGCCAGCTCTCGGGTGCAATCGCATTATATCGTGCACTTCGGCTGCTTCCAAGATCACTATTGGCTGGTGCGTCACTACTGTACATTCACCCTAAAAAGCTGACGCCAAATAAGTTTACACTTGACCCCTGCATTTGCTGCAACTGAGCGCTTAGAAGATATGTACTTTTAACTCGGAGTGTATGCTTACCCCCACACTGTATCGTATTGCTGTGCAAAGTGAAACTTTTTCTAAGGTAACGATGCGGGAGCTGTACATACTTTTCTACTACAGAGCAGCTGCTAAAACTAACGAATTAACTAGTATAAGAGAAGAATGGGATTATATAGTTTAAAATTAATGAATTAATCAGTTGGGAGATCCTTTAAGATTTGGAAATGTGTAATTTAATATGAAATATCCAGTAATTGTTTAAGTATTTAAATTATTTTTCTGTGCGCTCATACCTAATTTTTATAGTTATGATTACAGTTTCAATCTATATTTACACTCTGATAGGAACATTGATAATTTATCGTTTATTCTTGTTGATAAATAACATAAAAATGAAAGCCGACATTCATATAAATAATTAATAATTTAAGTTAAAGCCATTGAATAAATAACAGTATCTACATACTATATATTAGTATCCTTTATCTAATAGACTTGTCTGTCCGTCCGTCCGTCCCTCCGGGACGCTGTTTCAGCGGCCAAACCGTAAGAGATAGAGAAAAAAGTTATAAAAGTTATATGTTTGGAATGATCATGTCAGCTCAGGAACCAAATTTCAGTCCGGTTTTCGAGAAATCACAAAAAAGACCGTCTTTCAAATAGAACGCGTATTATATAAAAACGTTTCAGTAGCCAAACGGAGCTGCGACCCTCTGCGCCTTAAAACGTCGATCGGTTAGGCAACCACTTTGACACCTTTCAGGTCTGGGTACAGTTTTTATTTAATATGCGTTCTATTTGAAAAACGGTCTTTTTTGTTTTTTTAAATGAGACATTTGTCTCACTGGATTGCTTGTTATTTATAATTAATGTAATGGGTTCAAAATGCCTTCAAAATTTTACAAAAAAATATAAACATTGGTTCTACTTTTTTAATACTATATTTTGTAATAATATACCGGATGTTCTATCTAAAATAAGAGTTAATAAAAAAATAGGAAAAACAACAAAAGAAACACATTTTAGAGGTATTCAAAATCACCTATCTCACGTCAATACACATTAAAAATGTAACAAAAATTTTAAGTTTGACAAAAATTGTTACAAGCCGTTTTTGAAAAAATATAAAAAAACTGAAAAATCACCTACTTCCGGTTATGCGATTTTCTTCAAAAGCTTGCTGTCGCATCTAGATAGTACACAAAACTTATATATGAAGTTTCAACGCTATACCTCTTTTCGTTTTTGAGATATTCTGTTCACAGATAGACAGACACACACGGACAGACCAATAAAAAAAAATATGTTTTTTGGGTTCAGCGGACTCTAAAACGTGAAGATCTGTTGAAAACTCAATTTCAAATTTTTGGGGTGAATCCAATACTTCCTTTATCGTAAAAGGAAGTAAAATGTAATTTTTATGATGTTTGTAAATAATGTGTATATGTAACATATGCATTTTGTCATTCTGGAAAATTTTAAACGCCTATTGTTAGGAAGGAATGACGTATTACATCTAATTGCACATTGTAATAGCATTGTTTCTCGTTTAATTTTCTCTGCCCCAAATATATATCTTTTAGTTTGTTTTTGGCGTTTTAGAATAGAATCAAACTTATATTGTTATTGACAGAGGTAATAGGGGCCAACTAGTCGGTTGCCATCAAGGTAAGCACTCGTGCTGAGTCTAAAATTTACTACCCTCTAAAAGTGAAAAAGTTTTAATAGACATTTTCTTACAGATCAACATGGAATATTCATGTTATTCAAAATAAAGCTGTGTCATTGACCACAAAATAGTTTTAGTTTTAAGACAGATTTATAGATGCGCAATGCCCTTAGAAGTAAGAACTGGGCCTACATGTGTGTCGTGTATAATAGCAAAGCAGAAATAAAGGCAACAATGTTAAAGTATGAGAAATTGCGAATTGTGCAATTCTGGTATTCAAAGAGAAAGCTAATCTGCTAATAGCTTAGGGCAATGTTCAAGACCCGTTTCAGGTAAAATTGTCTATTTATTTCCATATTTTTGATTATGCAACCCAATTTGTAGCATACGCTAATGTATACAGACACTGAGCGTCTATATATCAGATAGTCTTTGGTTGAAGGTATTTAGTCCACGGATTTTTCAGTTTTTTCGATTCTTTCAGAAACGGCTCGAACAATTTTTTTCAAACTTTACATTTTAATGTGTATTGATGTGAGATAGGTGATTTTCCAGTTGAATACCTCTAAAATGGGTTTCTTTTGTTTTTTTTTCAATTTTTTTATTAACTCCTATTTTAAATAGAACACTAGGTATATTATTACATTTTTGAATTCAGCTTAAAATTCTAGAGAAAATTTGTCAGTTGAACTAACGCTCTATTTTGAATGGTTTCTGTAGAATTTGTAATTTTTGAAAATTTTTGACATATGCTTAAAAATAAAAAATCAAATTTTTGGTTAAATATAAAATCACTGTAAAAGGAAGTTGTGTGCGTGTATCACACCAGATTTTTACAATTGGAGTAAGGTAATAATGATGCACTTGGTGAAAAGGCAAATAGAACAGAATGAAGCAATAATCAGAATACAGACGAAGAGAGTTACAGCCGCTATTGGAAGGGCGAAAATTGTAAAACTAAAAACCTTAAAAGCCCTATGTTACAAATTGCAAAGAATAGAAACGGTATGTTTCAAACTTCAATTGAACATTTACAAAGACGCTAAGCGCCATATATCACTGATAACTGATAAAAAAGCTTGCAAATCCGGCCGTGTCATGTGTCGAGGCTCTAAATCAGGGTTTCTTAACCTTTTTGTAGTCACGGACCATTTTCAAAATTTGAACAATCTGACGGACCCCTTCCAAACTTAATTGTAGGTAAAGAAAACAGGGCATTTAAAAAAAAAAACCTTTATTTATTATCAAGACAAAGTAAAGATTAGCGTGTGACGGTTGTTTAATGAGACGGTTGCTGCTGTTTCCGTTCGATAGGCACATTAAATTGAGGAAATGTCTTGGACAACACAAGACGTATATCACCTCTGACGTCTAGTCAGTTACGATTTTTAGTTTTAATTGACACTAATACTGAGAACCCTAACTCACAAAGGTATGTAGTAGCAAACGGAATTAATATGGACATTGCTCTTTAACAAGGAGAGGGCAAGCTTATCCTAAAGTACACCAAAAATCGCAAACATCCTTTGCGTTAAATTCAGCTAGCAATACTGCTTTGAATCTCATGTCAATTAAATCATCTTTAATAAGATCTTCGTCATTGATATCATTCATATCAATCATAAACGGACTACGCACCCATATCTCCTCATTAGGGCTTTCTGGACAAAAGTACCTAGGTAGGTACCTACCTATTTACATTTTAAGATGAATCACGCGCAGTATTTATTGTCTTCATATCTGACAGGGACCCCCAGCACTCATGCCATTTGACATGTGTAACGTTTCGCTTGTGAATCTAAATTCTAAAGATACTCGAAACGTATTGGGAATTTAATTCGCCGCCTTATCAAACGTTTGCATCTCAAGACCGCGCTAAGAAGCGATAGCGCGGGCCGGTAGCCGATGCGCAGGAAGCTACGTTTGCGCGCAGGAGTGTTTCCCCCGCCGCCAGAGTGGGGAGCACGACCGCCGACCGGGAGTCACTGAACGTATAAAAAGGAACACATGGCAGCTCCTGGGTCAGATCCCATCCTGGGGTTCTCCCCTAAGCCTTCTCCCAATCCACCTGAGACGATTACCCTTTTGCCCTGTGCAGGTTACTGTCTAAGCAAAGGGGAAATCGGCTAAAAGGTTCTTACGGTACTGGTATGGTTACTGTCAGTCCGTGAGAACATACCGATAACCTGGAGGTCCTTATCGAACCCGTTCACCGTCATTAATTTAAAGGCCGAAACCGTGGCTCCTAATTAGCTTTCCCCGTATCCCTTGTAACCGAACCGATGTTAGTTAAAGGCCGAAACCGTGGAATTAGTACCTAACATTCCTGTAATCCGCTGAACGAGATTACCGCCGCCATCCCGTCAGTGATCATCCGAATTCCGAAGGCGCATTTCATTTGAGTTGTCGAAAGCCGTGTTTCAACTGTATTAACTCACCCGAATTATGAGGCACCAGGAAGTCATCAGCAGCCCGCCGCCGCCAGGCTGGACGCATACAGAGATTATGCGATAAGGGACCTGCCTGTAAGTGTCACCGCCAGCATACTATGAGCATTCCTGAAGCCATCCGAGAGAGATCTCCACACTGCCGCAATCCAGTTAAAGCCGCAAATTCACTTGAATAGCGAATTTCCCGAAAGTCCGACCGCTGCATCGTTTCGAGCCACGAAAGCCGGAAAATCGTATAGCAGCCCCCGGTCCAGTTTGGCTCACCGAACGCGAACTCCTGCAGCTTCCTACGCCGGCAGGTATGTTCTTGAAACACCATTTCTAATCTGAAGTGTTCGCAGCAGCTAGCCATTGTAAACAAATGTCACCTGGTGCCTGCGACCGACGACCTTTGCTCCGAAGTCGATGCGCGAGGCAGCTGGTGCGCGGCTGACCCACTCCGGGACATCGCCCAGAGGCGTAACATGCGCTAGGCCGGGGCATTCTACCAAATCCCTCCGCCGCCGCGTAACAGCCCCACCGGCGTCTAGGAGCAACCCCTGTTGATGCAACTACCCCCCTGTCTGTAATATACAGTGTGTTCTATTAAGTTCGCTTTCAATGTGCATAGTTAAAGACAGTATATTTTATTTTTATTATTTATCTTGTGTTATTTATTGATCTACGCTATATCAGAGCAATTTGAACGTATTCTCCGGCTTAGAGCATACCTGAGGCAATAAGGCCAATTAAAATATTCCTAAATAAAGGCGGGACGTTACACATGGACCTCTAGCACTCATGCCATGGACCCCAGGTTAAGAAACCCTGCACTCTAAATTAAACACCATCATCGTTTGCTTTTCCCCGTCAATCTTCACAAAACATTGTATTGTATTGGATTGAATAACACAACGCCAAAGGACTGAATGCCTTTGCGACCTTTTCGATCCTTGGAACGAATCCAGACTGGAAACTTGGATTCGATCCAAATCGATCCTGACCCGGATGTGTTCCTTTGTACAGTCCAACCAGATTGACACGTCACTGGATTGAACAAAAGAAATAAGGGGCGTATCCATTTGTTGCATATCCACGTACCGTATCATGGTTGCGTATCAGTGGAGACGGAAAACGTGATACAAAGAAACGCAACGGACCCGATCGGTCATTTGGCGGTTTTTCGCGGTGACAACAAAGAAATGCAACGCCACGGAGTGAAATCAGTATAGACGGCACGTTGTTATCATCGCGTTGCATGTTCATTCCTGTTGCAGACTTGTACCAAGCTGGTAATCAAATTTGTAGTGACAACTAGTTGTTTGTTTATTACGGCCATATTTTTGCCCAAATGGTCTGGAGTAAAGAGAAAACCTTACGGTTTATAGAAATTTACCGTTTGTACAATCCAGCTATAGGCTGAAAATTCAAGTCGGCCAATAAACTTGAACCACTGTACACTTCCCTGCTTGTACACAGTTTTGACATCCACCAACGCGGAGGATTTCGTTTCTTTTTTCTTTTTTTTTTAATACTCAGTTCAATAGCTTGTCGATTATTGTCACGAGTTTGTCAGAGAAGGTTGAAAATCTAGAAAAGCAGAAAACAGAGCTCGAGAACTCTATTGTCGATGAAGTGGAGGATAGAACTCGTCGTAAACAGAACCTGATTGTTTACAACGTTGATGAGCAGCGTTCAAATTCTGTAACTGCTCGTGTTAAATCGGATAAAAAAGCGATTGTGGGCATTCTCTGCGAATTAGCTGATATTGCTCAATCGGATATTCTTAGTTGTTTTAGACTAGGGAAATACGACAGCGAAAAATGTCGTCCTATAAAAGTTGTCTTGAAAAACTAAGAGACTTTCTCTATTCTGAAAAACAAATCAAAGTGTACAACACCTGTCAAGATTGCCAGCGAGCTGACCTTGATGCAGCGTGATCAGTTAGCAGCACTTAGAGCTGAGCTGGAACGTGTTAACAAACGTGTCAAAAAAACTATTAAATATATATGCGGTAGACCTACCATTGTTGATATACGTGCTAATGAAAATTCTCAATCAAAAAACGGCGTTCCCAAAGGGAAATCAAACTAGGTAAAAATGCGGAGATAAAAATCTTCTATCAAAATGTTAGAGGGCTTCGCTCAGAAATCAAGGAAGTTGAGAAATATCGTTATGTATTAAATGAAGGATATGCCGGGTAAAAGACCGTGGAATCCACATCTACGTCAGAGGTGATATTTAATACATATAATACAAAGTGGTACGAGTTAATATCGAAAGAAATAGAAGGTGAAGGAGTTCCAATGGCATTACAAGTGATAAAATCAGAGATTGGAAAAATACAAACAGAATTTCGGATGGGAGAACTAAAACTTAATTTTAGTGAATTTATATCAGAACTGACAGAATTAAAGGCCGAAATACAAAGAAATGAAGACGAAAGAGACAAAGAAAGGAAAGCATTACATCAGACGTTAAAGGACCTTGAGAATAAATTGCAGAGACATAAATTCAGCAAAAAGGAAAGTAAATTGCAATATACCCAAGAGAAATTGAGACAGCTCTCAAAGAGTGCAGGAATAAAATGAAATGGAAATTGGTTGAAAATAATAGATCAGTTAGGCATTGCAAGTAGAACAAAATCTGGTATCAAAAGTGAAAAAAGTAGGGAGGATAAGCTACACATAGCAACCTGGAATGTGAGAGGATTAAACAAAGAAGGAGCTTGGAAGCAGTTAGTAAAAGAAACAGTGAAATATAAAGTTGATATATTGTGTCTGCAAGAAACGAACATTAAAGAAACACAAATAACGGATGTAAATGACTATCTGTTCCTAAACTTTGGGGGAGAGGTTAACAGATTGGGCACAGGATTCATGATAAAGAACACACTAAAAAATGCACTAATAGAAACGAGGAAAATAAGTGAGAGACTGAGCTACATTAGACTGAGAGGAAAATATCGTAAAATAAGTGTGATAAATGTACACGCCCCTTCGGAGGACGGTGACGAAGACATAAAAGAAAAATATTATGAAGAGTTAGAAGAATTATACGACTCGATCCCAAAATTTGACGTTAAATTAGTTCTAGGAGACCTAATGCAAAAATTGGAAAAGAACCTGAATTTAAGAAAACAATTGGGTCAAACAGTAAACATGATAATAGCAATAAAAACGGAAAAAGG
This sequence comes from Agriotes lineatus, assembly GCA_940337035.1. NCBI lineage: Eukaryota > Metazoa > Arthropoda > Insecta > Coleoptera > Elateridae > Agriotes > Agriotes lineatus. The sequence continues at coordinate 45,770,250 of OW679194.1, forward strand.
CTTATAACATTTGCAATGACAAAAAAAATGATAGTCAAGTCAACAATTTTAGCAAGAAAGGAGATTCATAAAGCCACCTGGATAAGCCCAGACAAGAAAACGATGAATCAAATAGATCACATTCTTATTGAGGGAGTCCATGCTTATACGATCAATGTAGTTCGAACGTTAAGAAGAGCGGAGATTGATAGTGACCACTTTTTGGTACGGGCAAGCCTAAAACAATATATACTAAGACTAAATATAGTGAGAAGTAGACAGTCTCGTAAAATAGAATGCCAAGGATTAAATGAGAAGTATATACAAGAATTATTTATCAGTGGCATAGAAGAGGACTTAACGAAGAAAGGGATACAAAATAACGCAGAAATAGAATGGAATGTAATTAAGGACAGTATAAAACAGAGTGCACAGAAAATTTTAAAGCTAAAGAAAAACGTAAAAAAAATGAATGGTTTGATAATGATTGTGAGTTAGTGATAGAGGAAAAGAGGAAAGCTAAACTAAAACTACTGCATACAAGGACACAGCAAACCGAAGATAACTACAGGCAAGCACGGAATATGGTTAATAGTTTACTTCGGAGAAAGAAAAGGGAATTTCTACAAAAAAGATTAGAGGAACTAGAAGATAGTTTTAGTAAGCAGAACATGAGACAATTTTTCAGTAAAACAGCGGAGATAATTAAACCTTTCAAGCAAGAGCGGTGCTCATCCAAGACAAAAATCGGGAGATCGTAGGCGAGGAAGGAGAAGTGTTAAATAGATGGGCTGAATATTATAAAGAGACACTATCAATCGAAGATGATGAATTTACGGAAGTACAACATGAAATAGTAGCAGGTGGTAAGGACGACATACACCCAAACCCACCAACCCTGGAGGAAATTACAGATATCATTCAGTCATTGAAAAGTAACAAGAGCTCGGGCAATGACTATATACCAGCAGAATTTATTAAGTGTGGTAGGAATCAACTACAGGATAGAATCCATAAATTAATGTTAAGAATATGGGAAAATCAGGAAATGCCTAGGGAATGGACAAAAAGTTTAATAATCCCAATATTTAAGAAAGGGCATCACATGAAATGCGAAAACTACTGTCCAATCTCATTGCAAAATGTAGCCTATAAAATCCTGGCGAAATTATCGGAAAGAAGGTTGCGAAATTTCTCAGTAACGGAACTAGGGAAATATCAGGCAGGTTTTCAGCAAGGAAAGTCAACACTCAAAATGGTGCAAGAAAAATGTGAACGAAAGAAAATACAAGTACATATAGCGTTTGTAGATTTCAGGCAAGTGTATGACCGTTTGAAAAGAAGCGAAGTGATAAAAGCGTTAATATTCTTAAAGTGCCCAATTAAATTGATATAATTAATTAATATGATATTAAAATACACATCTTCACAGGTGAGGATTATGGGGAAGGCATCAGAGGAATTTCAAACAAATCTTGGTCTAAAACAGGGTGATCCAATCTCTCCTGTGATCTTCAATTTAGTAATGGAAGCTATCGTCAGAAAATGTCAGTTCCGAAGATCAGGAACACTATTGAAAAACAGCCACCAATGCATAGCTTTTGCAGATGACTTTGCAATCCTAAGTAGAACAAGAGAAGATCTAAAAGTACAACTTCGGAAGTTAATATCAGTAGCAAAAAAAATGCGAGCAGAAGTTAATGCAGAAAAGTCAAAATACATGGTGATGGGGTCAAGCAAAACAACAACACAAGATAACTTAAACGTAATAGTGGAGAGTGATAATTACATCCTGGAAAGAGTGCAAAACTTTATATACCTCAGAGTAGGATTTTGTGACTATGGAAACACATACCGTGAAATAGAGAGGAGACTGATGCTTGGAACGAGAAGAGTAGGTTCATTAATGAAGATATTAAGAGATAAAAATCTATCATACAAGGCAAGAATTAGAATTTATACAACTATAATAAGACCAGTAATTAGTTATGCAATCCAAACATGGACCTTAAGAGGAAAGGATATCAGAAGTAAAGAGGTGTGGGAATGAAAAATGTTAAGGATCATCTATGGAGGAGTTAAAGAAAATGAGGTTTGGCAACGAAGAACAAACAAGGAGTTAGAAGAACTGTATAAAGATGATAGCTTAATATGAAGAATAAAACAATCCAGAATTAAATGGCTAGGGCATGTGCTAAGAATGCAAAATGACAGGTCACCAAAAAATGTGCTAGTAGATGAACCGCATGGAAAGAACCGTAAAGGAAGACCAAAAAGGGACTGGAGGAAATGTGTAGTTGAAGATTTAGAAAAACTCGGTATCATTGATTGGGAAAGCAAAGCAAAACAGAGGGAACAGTGGAAGATAGTGATACAACAAGCCATAGGCCTTAAAGGCCTTTAGAGCTGATCCATATATACATACATATATATATATTAAATGAATATGGTGTTGTTGTATTTAGAGAAACTTGGCTGTGCCCCGCAATTCTTAGTGCGGAGTTTAAAGTAGATAATTTTGTGATATATAGAAATGATAGGAATCCTAATAACAGTCATTATACTAGAGGGGGAGGTGTTTTAATTGCAATCAAAAATAATTACAAAAGCTTTGCTTTAAACTATTCTGAGAATGTTGAACATTTATTTATTCGTGTTATAGATTCTACATTAAACTTTATTATTGGATCTGTTTACTTTCCTCCACTATCGGCAGATACTGTATTTCAAACATACTGCAATACTAATTATGGCAGACATTCACCCATTGACCGGTCTCTGGAAGTGATTAATAGAAATAATTTAAATTTGTTTAAGGGCTCTTTAAACCAATTCAATTATAACTTAAAATTACTTTAAGGTTTTATTTGTGATTTTATTATACCGGGTGCTGACTTGCGCGACACACCATAGGGATTTGCATAGTAAATTATTTATGTTCAATTATTTGCTCCCCTAATTACTTTAGAGTTAAGTGTAAATATATTTTTTGTAGAGAAAAAAATACTGCATCCATTCATACTGTTGCTAACAATTTTTTATTTTCCGGAACCGAGGGAATGCAAAAAACAAACTAGCATTTTCACAAAAATCAGTGATGCCATGGAATTATTGAAACAAGCCAATGCATAGTAAATTATTTATGTTCAATTATTTGCTCCCCTAATTACTTTAGAGTTAAGTGTAAATATATTTTTTGTAGAGAAAAAAATACTGCATCCATTCATACTGTTGCTAACAATTTTTTATTTTCCGGAACCGAGGGAATGCAAAAAACAAACTAGCATTTTCACAAAAATCAGTGATGCCATGGAATTATTGAAACAAGCCAATGCCAACGCAAATGCGTGAGGCGCGACAATATGTGCTGTTTGTTTGTTTGTCATTGATGTTTGACGTTTATAATAATTCATTATTAATCATGTTCGGCTTAATGTCTCTAAGGTACCTAGACCTTGTCCATAACAAAAATGGTTTTACGAGTATGGTGGACGTAGGTAAGCTCCTTGTTTATTGCAAAATATCCGTATCGGCAAATTCCAAACAGTACAACCATTAATAGACTGATTCATTTTAAGTTTAAGACTACAGCCAAGTTATTAAATAATTGTAGGTGCAATAATGAGATTCAGAGCTTACACCAAAATGAGAAAAACGACAATACGTTCAATCTTTTGACGGCAGTGACTGGATGATCGCCCCATACGCACTTGCGTTGGCATTGGCTTGTTTCAATAATTCCATGGCATCACTGATTTTTGTAAAAATGCTAGTTTAATTTTTTGCATTCCTTCGGTTCTGGAAAATGAAAAATTGTTAGCAGCAGTATGAATGGATGCAGTATTTTTTTCTCTACAAAAAATGTATGTACACTTTAACTCTAAAATAATTAGGGGAGCAAATAATTGAACATAAAGAATTTACTATGCAAATTCCTATGGTGCGTCGCGCAAGTCAGCACCCGGTATACCTGTGATACACTATGTATATACGTGATAATTAATGTAAGCTTTATTCAGCTGTACTTATATAATATGTTGTCTGTTTATAAGTTTTTACTTTCCCATACCCATAGGTATAGCGAAGTCTTGGAATCATGAAAATTTTGGAAATCGAGATTTTCACAGAAATATCCGTTTTGGGCCTCTAGGAACCCAAAAAAGTGGTTTTTAAAAAATGTCTGTCTGTGTGTGGGTGGGTGACGCTCCTACAGCCGAAAGTATTGCTCCGATTTTGATGCGCTTTGGAATGCGGGGGTGTATCGAAAATTCATCGACAAAATAAGCTTTTCAAAAAAATCCGAAACCGGAAGCGGAAGTTACGCATGTTTTTTTGGTATCACTGTTTTCGTGATTAAAATTTTGAAAATTTTATCGCGGATAACGATAGAGGGTCATAAGACAAATCTGTTAGTTTTTTGCCGAACTCGCTAGGTTTAAAATGAAGGGCGCTATGATTTTTTGAAAATTTTGAGTTTAACGCCCTATTACTCAAAAACGGATGAATCGATTCAATTGATTTTTTTTTCTGAATAGTATATGAAAGCTAACATGAGGTGATATAAAAATTGTTTTGAAAAATATTAAGGGGCCTAAATTACAAATTTTCAAAATTTTGGAAATTTTCTAAAAATCATTTCTCAAAAACTGCCCACAGGAATTTGTTTAAACTTCATACACTGATAGACCCCGAAAAGGGCTATCGATCTGTTTTTTAAAGAATCTCATGAATTATCTGTGGCGCCCTCTACGAAGCTTTGAAGTTTGAAAATTTAAACCCCTTTAATTAATAAACAAAACAAGATAGGTAGCTGGGGTTTTCACTGAATTGCTCAGTGCATAATGGAGCATATGAATATGCAAAAAAATATTACACTCGTGGATATATGTAAGCGTACCGGCCCCCTCCCCCCTCTATTTTTGAAAAATAATTTTTTTATTCTAACGGTTGTTATATTTTTGCGTCAAAGAATCTTTTTCCGCGAAAATAAAAAAATCGATTTTGTATGCCCTAGAAAATATAATTTCCAGGTACTTAGAAAATTTCACCTCGGGGCTACAGCCGTTTTGAAGAAAATAATACATAAACTAGCACAGTGGCGGCTTGTCCACTTGGCGCCATCTACAGAAGCTCGGTGGTCACGTTTTGAACTACACATTCTTTTATATTTACCCGCAATTTACGTGAAAGTGTAAACGCTTATCACGGTGAAGACATGAGTCATCGAGTTGAAATTTTGATATGTTGTAAAGACTGTTGAATAAAGACGATATGAACAGTTTCCAGTATGGGAAAGTCCAGGGAGGTAGTCACGTCCACTTTTTTTATACTGTGTTGCCAATCATTTAAGATTTATCATTGTTATTTTTCAGTTTTAGGTGTTTACTACTGTTATTACTTATTGTTTCTATTATATTGTGTAATGGGGTTTTCCCGTGGAATAAATAAATAAATAAATACTTTAGAAACGTTAGAACTTGAATATCCTAACGTAAATTGGCTACTGTTAGGGGATTACAATCTACCCAATGTATTTTGGTGCACAATAGACTATGCATGTGTTCCTATCTTTAACGGTTCAGCGACATTGCGAGAGAGATCATGTGCAAAAACATTATCAGCTACCCTTAGCTTTTTGAACTTCTTTCAACTCAATTCTATAGTAAACCAGAACAATGTATTATTAGATTTGATATTTTCCAATTCCCACACTCACAAAGTACATTCCGCCGTAGAATCTATTGTAGCAATCGATGCTCATCATCCTCCACTGTGTGTGGTATATAACATCTTTGCGGATAATGTAAACGATCAACCGGAAAGTTGGTACTACGATCACAAATCTGCAGGTGTACTATCAGAATGTTAGGGGATTGAGGACAAAAACAAATACATTTTATCCACAAACATCAAACTGTGAGTATGGCATTATCGTTATCACGGAAACCTCCTTGAATATACGCTTTTATGATTCTAAATTGCAGATAAAAAACTTTATAATTTATACCGCTCGCACAGAAATTCTAACTTAAGCCAGAAATATAGGGGTGAAGGCACATTAATTGCACTTAAAAAAGAATATAATGTGAATAATGTTTTCATACAAGCTAATGAAGACTATGAGGCGCTGTTTGTTGAGTTTAAATATAAAAATCGGGAGTGTGCTCCCCTAGACTTTCTCGCATTCGCCTTGGTACTGATAACTATTGGTGTTTAACAGTTGTATATGTATCTATCTATGTTTACATTAAAAACGTTCTGCGTAAATACAATTTTATTTTAAGTTTTGTGCCCCAAAACAACAACCTGTTTAGGTAAAGTGCCGCTTTAGGTTAACCTATCATACTGAAATTTTATATCTGGGAGTTTTTCTCAATAATAAATGTATGTGCAAAATTTCGTACAAATAGCTTGAAGCAAACTGGTACTTTACTTGAATGGATACCGCTACCTGTTTAGGTAAAATGCCACTTCCGGTTAACCGATCATGCTGAAATGTAATATCTGGTAGTTTTTCTACATAAGAAGAAATGTATGTACAAAATTTTGTTCAAATATCTCGAAGCAAACTGGTACTTTACTTGAATAGGTACGGCTACCTGTTTAGGTAAAGTGCCACTTCCGGTTAACCGATTTCGCTCAAAATTTGACAGGAATCTACAAATTTTGAATAATGACTATGTACATAATTTCAAGGGTCTAGCTTATTTCGTTATCGTGTTCACACACACACACACACACACACGCACACACATACACACACACAGACATAATTCGAAAAATGTTTTTTTCGGACTCTAGGAGGTCTAAAACGTCAAGATTCGTCAAAATCTCGAAGTCGATTTTTTTGACGATTACAATACTTTCTCTATACTACCGTATGCGAGAAAGTAAAAAACAAAACTATGTAGTTGTCGCTATTTATATTCCTCCCCAGTCGAAAATCAGGACATATGAGCATTTTTTCGAATTTTTTAGTGATCACTATAAAACTGGTGAAATAATTATTTGTGATGATTTTAATATTCCCAAAACTAAAGGCCCAAAAGTAGATGCTATTGAAGGTTTTATAAGTGAACATGAGTTAACTTCCATTAACAATATACAAAATGTGTTTAATAAAATGTTAGATTTAATTTTATGCAGTAACCCCACAATCATTGATAATGTTAGCAAAGAGGATTGCCCTCTAATTAAGGAAGATATATATCACCCTGCGTTAACATTTGAAATAAATATAGGTAAAAGCAACAGCAACAGCAGCTCTCAAAACAAACCAAACATAGTTAATGAATACAACTTTAAAAAATGTGATTTTTTGCAACTATATTATGAACTTGATAATATTAATTGGGAGTCAGTATGTAGTTCACGTGATGCTAATCAATGTTTAGATATTTTCTATAAAGAAGTCTATAATCTATTTGAAAACGTTGTGCCTAAGCATTCAAATAGCCGTTTTAAATATCCAAAATGGTTCAATAAAGAAATTCTAAATAGTTTAAAGTTAAAAAATTTCTACAAAAAACACAAAATGACGCAGCAATACAAAGAGGAAAGGAAAAATCAGCTTATAAAAATTATGTTATGGAAGTGGAGAATGCTGTGGGTGATAACATTAAAAACTTTTGGACGTTTGTAAGTACTAGGAGGGGAATGACCTCAGGGGTGTCACAATATACCTTGAATAACGTAAATGTTGCACAAAATGAAGTTTCTGAAGCTTTTGTGAAGCATTTCTTATCGGTATATTCAGATCAACCGGCACGCTATCAAACGCCTGCAGTAAATGGCACAATCGACTCCTGCGACTTGCTTGTAATTGGTAGTATCAGTCAAACAGATTTCAATGAAGCAATAAAAAGACTACGACCTAAGACATCAGCTGGGCCAGACAAAATTCCTCCTTACATAATCAAGACCTGTGCCTCTATATTTGAGAAACCTCTGTTGTATATGTTTAATATTATAATTAAAACCAACATCTTTCCCGATAAATGGAAAACAGTGAGATTATGTCCTGTACCAAAAACCAATAATAAATCAAAAATTGAAAACTATCGACCTATTGCAATTTTATCATCACCGGTTAAAATATTTGAGCATATTATCTACAAAAAAATGTTTCATCATGTACAAAATCATATAACTTCTGTACATGGTTTTCTACCAAAAAGGTCAACCTGTACAAATTTAACCGTATTTACAAATGACATCTATAATGCTTTTGAAAACCGATCCCAGATCGACGTTATATATACTGATTTCATTAAAGCGTTCGATAAAGTGGACCATATTTTATTTAAAAAATTGTTATCTTTTGGAATTCAAGGGGCAACATAATTTACTTTCAAATTACTTACAAAATAGAACTTTCTTTGTAAGCCACAATAACATTACCTCAGCCACTTATACTGCTTGTTCTGGGGTGCCGCATGGATCAAATCTAGGCCCGCTCTTGTTCCTTCTATTTATAAACGATTTACCCTCAGTAATAAAATTTATTCTTGTGTAAATTCATTACAAAACGCACGCGAGCTGCAACATGACTTAGATAACGCATATAAATGGAGTGTAGCAAACAAATTACATTTCAACATCAACGAATGTTATGCAATAACTTTTACAAAAAACTTCAACCATTTAATTTAAATTACACATGAAATTCATTGCAACTAACTCGTAAAAGCAATATTAATGATCTGGGGGTTACTTTAACTACAAATTTAAATTTCGAACAACACATTTTAAAAATTGTTTCTGAAGCCAGACGGTGTATGGGTTTTATTATCAGAAATACATGTGGATTCAGAAGCATTGACACTCTAAAACTTTTATATCAAACACTAGTGCGTTCAAAATTAGAATACTGTTGTGTAGTGTGGAACCCAAGTTCTCTAGAACAGAGCAAAAAAATAGAAAGTCTAAAATCGGTTCTTAAGATTTTTATATTATAAAAAGTTTAGCTCTTACCCACCCTATTCGAATACAGGAACAAATGATCTACTGCGTATGTTCAAAATAATTTCTTTAAATGATAAGACGCCAGTTTTATATAACAATGATGTGTTATAAAATATGCAACAATTATATATATTGTAGTAAACTCTTGAATTTATGCTCATTAAGGGTGCCTGGTAGATTCACAAGAAGCCAAACTCTATTTGCATTATCTCTTACAACAGTGTCGCCAGTCACCCCGATTATATCAATGCATTGATCAATTTGTACAAAAAAAGAGAAAGTGGCCATCGACATTTCCATCTTGGTATAGCAAAGAACTCAAAGGTCTAATTGTTCGAAAGAAGGAGGCACATTTGGCTTTCAAAAAATTTGGGTCACCGTTGTACTATACATTATTTTCTAACTTGAGGCGTATCTGTAAAGTTACCGCGAAAAGAGATTTCTCACAATGATAATATACAGAACTTCTTAACGTTAAATCCAAAAACTTCTGGAGATATGTAAATTAAAAAAAAAACTAGTAATACACTACCTAATGTGATGAGCTTGAATCATGTGTTGTATAGCGACACTGCTTCTATTTCGAAGGCATTTGCTAATTACGTTTCTACATTTTACAGGACCTCCGACATTCAAGTTGACTTTGATTTCTATAACCAGACTACGTATAATACGAGGGTGTATCAAATATAAACGGGATTTGTTTTCTACAAAATTCTAACTTTATTTAATCAAGCTTAGACAAATATATTATTTTTCTACATAGTCTCCCGCCCTAGCAATACATTTTTCCCATCGGATTGGGAGTTTTTTTATTCCATCATAGTAGAAACTCTTCGGACGTTCTTGTAGCCATTGGAGCACAAATGCTTTCACCGCATCGTTGTCGTCAAAACGTTGGTCTCCAAGCGCTTCTTTGAGGGATCCAAAAAGATGGAAGTCATAAGGGGATAAGTCGGGACTGTATGGCGGATGTTCCAGCGTTTCCCAGCCGAATGCATCCAACTTTTGCCTTATGGTATTGTAACCCATCTAGCGGACAGTTTGCGCATTTCCAAGGCATCTGTCACGATCAGGTAGACACTCCCGTAACTAATGTTCAGTTCCTCAACGATTTTCTAGAGATTTATGCGCTGATTTCCCTCCATGAGATTTCGCACAACCTCAATGTTGGCTTAGGTCACACTCGTCCTTGGGCGGCGCGCATGGCTCTCATTCTGGACCTTTTCACGCCCACCAGAAAATTTTCTGTGCCACGCAAACACGCGGGTTCTTGACAGGGTGCTGTCCCCGAACTGTGCCTGTAATCGCCGCAAAATTTCAGTTGCATTCACCCCCTCCTTGGCCAAAAACTTGATGATAATACGTTGCTCCACAGAGATCTGCACGTCTTTCTCGCTCATGGTTTCTTCTCATATTAAAGGGACGCGGGCGAATCGTGGCCGGTTCTCCCACCTCCCAGACGGTACGGGCTATCTGCGGGTCAATTCGTTCAAGCTCACGAATCCCGCGAAAATTTAAAAATAAATCAGTCCCGTTTATATTTGATACACCCTCGTATAAACACAATAGAGCTATCACTTTCCAACATATTGCAAAAAAATTAATGAACTTGATATAAGCAAGAGTGCAGGACCGGATGGTATCCCATCTATCTTTTTGAAAAAAATCAAACTTTATTTTTGCTCAGCTTTTAAAAATTTTATTTGCCAAATCGCTTGCTGAAGGCTCCTTCCCTTCAGAATGGAAGTCATCATTTATAACTCCTATACATAAGTCAGGAGATAAAAACGAAATTACTAATTACCGTCCCATTTCGATTTTGAGCATCATTCCGAAATGATATGAATCCTTGATTACTGATAAATTAAAGATTACAATATTAGTCTCCATCTTTCTGAAAGGCAATTTGGTTTTAGGAGCAAGAAAAGCATTGACACAAACTTGATATATTATACGCAATACATACTTGACTCATTGAATAGAAAGAATCAAGTACGGACTTTAGTAAAGCATTTGATTCAGTGAACCATACCTTACTATTGGCAAAGCTACAAGCGTTTGGGATATCGGGTGCTATGTTGAGATGGTTCTCGAACTATCTCACATACAGAACTCAGTATGTGAAAATTACTGTCTGTTCAGATGGTTTCACTATTCTCTCGGGAGTACCACAAGGCTCGCATTTGGGACCGCTCCTGTTTATTATCTTCATTAATGACCTGCATTTGGTGTTAGATGTGGAATACTTGTTTGCTGATGACTGTAAATTTTTTAAAAGTATAGTTGACAACTCGGACTTTGAAATTCTACAGAAAGCGCTAGACCGGTTTCCAAACTGGTGCACGGTAAACGATTTGAACCTTAATCTTAATAAATGCAAAAGCTTCTTTCTCTTTTGATTACACCATTAACAATGCTTTTTTAACCCGAGTTACATCTATACGTGATCTTGGTGTCATTTTTTATTCAAAAATGACATTCTCTCAACACATAGAATTTACATTCAATAAGGCAAACCAACTACTGGGTTTTGTTCGAAGAATTTGTTTTGAATTTAATTCAGTTGCTGTCCTAAAGTCACTGTATCTTATTATTGTGCATCCTATACTGATGCTTGGTTCAGTGGTCTGATCTCCTAGTTTTAGAGTTTACGTTGATTCATTAGAGACAGTACAGCATAAATTTTATAGAACGGCAGCCTCGATTGGGACTACCGGACGAGAAGTGTCTACAGCCTTCCCTCATTAGAATCTCTTCGTAAATGTTACGATCTGCTGTTCCTTTACAAATTAGTAAATAGCCAAGTTGACTGCCCCCTTCTGTTTAATCAACTTAATCTCAGGGTTCCTAAACGTTCATTGAGAATCACTAATACCTTTGTTCTATCAACCTACTTATCATCGTACACATTAAACAACCCTTTAAGTCGAATCTGTAAGTTGTGCAATGATCTCTCTTGCGATGTTCTGGATCCAAGATTTCATCATCATCATCATCAAGCCTTGCAATCCATGGGGATTATGGCTTCTTCTCCTTGGGTGGAGATGTAAAATCCATTTTCTGAGGTGGATCACTCCTCTACTGTTTCCATTATAAACATTTGTGTGTCTTGGCTTTCTTGACTATTTCCTTCCATTTTTTCCTGTCTCTACATGCATCTTTCCAATTTTCTACCTTCATCACTTTTAAATCTTCCTCGATGTTGTCCCACCATCTTATTCTTGGCATCCCTCGTCCTCGATGTTGTCCCACCATCTTATTCTTGGCATCCCTCGTCCTCGTTGTTGAAGTGGTTTCCAGTATGTTATTCTTTTTATTATATCCGTTGGTGTCCTTCTCATGATGCGCCCTAACCATTTTAGACGTTGTGCTTTTATGTGTCTTATTATATTTTCTCCTTCTAATACTTCTTCTATCTCCTGATTTGTCTTTGCCCTTCTTTCTCCCTCTTCTGTCACCTTTGGCCCTAGTATTGTCCTTACTATCCTTCTTCCTAATTTTTTCAGCTGGTCTTCCTCCAGTTTAGTTAGTGCAATCGTCTCTGTTGCATAAGTGATGGTTGGTCTTATCAATGTCTTGTAGATTGTAATTTTTGTTGCTTTAGTTAGGTTTTTGTTTTTTAGCAGTGGTTTGTTAATACTGTACGATTTGATTCCTTTCTGGATCCTTTCTTTTACTCTTTACCTTCCATTTCCTATTAGTACTCCTAGAGAACTGTATGATGTGACATTTTCGAAGGTGTGGTTATGTATTTATAACGGTCTATCTGTGGTATTATTTCTTCCGTAGTTCATGTATTTTGTTTTTTGTTCGTTTATCTGTAAGCCTAGCTTTATTGCTTCTTTGTTCAGTCTTTGTATTGCATCTATTAGATCCTCCTTTGTCTTGGCTACTATTGCTAAGTCATCTGCGTCCGCTATAGTTTGAAATTGATCTGTTATAATATTTTTGTTTAGTTTTGCTTTGCAGATAATGCTTTCTAGTGCCAAGTTGAAGAGAATCGGGGATAGGGCTTCTCCTTGTTTTACTCCTACATTTACGTTGAACTCTTCTGTTTTTGTACCTTGGAACTGTACTTTTGCTTTTGTATCTTTGAGACATATTTCTACTAGTTGTATTATTTTTACTGGTATTCCGAAAAGCTTCAATTCCTCTATCAGTAGCTTTCTGTTTACTTTGTCAAAAGCATTTTTCAAATCGATAAAGATTATGTGTATGTTTCTGTCATATTCCCAAGCTTTTTGACAAATTTGCTCTAACATGTGTATTGCGTTAACTGTGGATCTGCCCGGCCTAAATCCGTTCTGGTAGTTGCCCAATATTTTTTCTGTGTGTGTTTTCAGTTTTTTATTGAGTATGGTAGAGAACTGTTTATACGATGTATTCAGGAGTGTTATGGCCATATAGTTTGCACTTTGTCACCTTTTTTTGCGTATGGGCTGTATTATCCCAATATTCCAGTCTGTTGGCAATTCGTTTTGTTCCCATATTTATTCAATTAATGTGTGTATTTTTTTGTGTAATTGCTGTCCACAATATTTTAGCAGTTGATTTCTTATGCCATCTTCTCCTGGTGCCTTATTATTTTTCATTTGATTTATCTCTTGCTGGACCTCTTCTAGGGATGGTGCATTTGTTTCTTTGTTCTTCTGTTTCGCTATCGTCTGTTGTTTGATCCTTTATTGTGTTGTTAACCTCTGTGTATAATGTCGTAGTGTAGTGTTCTGTCCATATTTTATTTAGTTGTTGTGGCTCGTTTTCTAGTAATCCCTTTTTATTTTTCATTCCTCTTATTTTTATTTTTGGTTTGTTTTTAGTCGCCTTTATCTTGTTGTAGAATTGCCTTATTTTATGGTTCTTTCACTTCTTTCTATCCTTTTCTATGTCCCTTAGCTTTTCGTCTTTCCACTCGTTTTTCTTTGTTCTCATTATTGTTGTTGCACTATTTCTTGCTATTTTGTATGCTTCTCTGTCTTATTCTTCATTTGTGCCAATCCATTTCAATCTTGCTGTATTTTTCTTCCTAGTTGCGTCCTCGCATTCTTCACCGTACCATTCTTTCAATCGTTTCTGCTTTTGTTCTTGTTTTAAGGTCTGTGTTGCTATTTTAATTATTTTTTCCTTTATATTTTGGCATAATTCTGGATCCAAGATTTAGTCATTTTTATAATTTAGCCAGAAACTTCACTTTTGTATTTGAGTGAGAAAGCAACGTCCACTCTTTCAATCGGTAGTAATTTTGTATTCTGTATTTTGTATTTTCTTTTTTCTGTAAAGGACTATGTCCGTTTATTATTGAAATAAATAAATATAGAATCAATAAAAGTATACGAGGCAGCTGCATGAACAGTACTGACCACTACTCCGTACCGTAATACCATACCCTTCGTTTTTAACATAAACGCAACGATGATACAAAGAAAAAATTCAGTACGTTGCATGTATCGCATCTTGATACGTGACGGTGATACGTTACATGCATACACAACAAATGGATACGCGCCTTAAGAGTGTTACAGCCAAAACTAATACTGCATAAAGTTCTATGCTAGTAAGTAGGAATGCGCCGAAACGGGTTTTTTCTGCTTCGGCCGAATACCAAATATTCATCCTAAAATATCGCCGAAGCATGAAGCTCCGGCTGAATCGTAATACCTAAAAATGAACATCTCGAAAAACACTAATACATAATTTTTTTATTATAGTAATAAAATAGGAAAATAAAAATAATTTATTCGAACAAGCGGTTTATTTAGTAAATACATTTTAGTAACACACAATACGAAATAACAGATCTACCAACGACCATATCAAATATTTGTAAAAAACATAAAAACAAGTTAAACACAAAAATATGGTTTTTTACGGAAAAGGAGGTGCTGGCCCCTCGCCCAACCCTTAGGGAACTGTTGAAACAAAATAGTTAAAATGGTATGGCCACTTACAACGTATGGAAGACCATAGGTGGCCAAAAAGAATATGGAGCTGGATTCCGAACATTCGAAGAAGAAGAGGAAGGCCACCCAGATCATGGGCAGCAGAAATTAATCAAGCCATGGAATCCAGAGGACTAGAAGAGGGCGACTGGCTGAATAAACAGGCTTGGAGAATAGGAAACGAGATACGGCTGCATCCGTAAAATACTCGCATATATACAGGGTGTTTCATTAATAATTGGAAATATTTTAACTGTAGAATTCTGGGCTTAAAATATTAATATTTAACCCAAATCACTTAGATAAAATGTCGCTTGTTACTGAGATATAGGGTGTTTTATTTAAAAATTTAAAAATGATTTTTCCCCATTACTTTAAAACTATTTGACGTATCCGTATCATATTTGGCAGGAAGTTTAGACACTGTAAACCATGCTAAATTGTGTTAAATAAACGTTTCTGACTACTACCAGAGGCGTACCACAGGGGCAAGTGAGTGGTTGACCCTTCCCAAATTCTACGCCACTGGCGGAATTGCCATTTTAGCACAATTTTTCGGCTCTCCAATACTTTCTATGTAAATAACATACTCTTTCTTCGTCACGATAACGTCATTATTTTTCGAGATATTTAAATTTAAACAAAGCGGAACAGTTATTTTGATTTTAATGTGTATTAATTATGTTGGTGTTTTATGTCATAAGATTGCATTTATTACGCAAATGAAACTTTAATCCGTATTAACAAAAAAATATAATGTTATTTATTGAAATTTATTGAAACGAATACATGGATACATTTTTTTTATGTTGAATGCATCTATGTATTAGTTTCAAGAAATTTCAATAAATAACATTATGGTTTTTTTGTTAATACGGATTAAAGTTTCATTTGCGTAATAAATGCAATCTTATGACAAAAAACACCGACATAATTAATACACATTAAAATCAAAATAACTGTTCAGCTTTATGTTTAACTTTAAATATCTCGAAAAATAATGACGTTATCGTGACGAAGGAAGAGTATGTTATTTACATAGAAAGTATTGGAGAATCGAAAAATTGTGTTAAAATGGCAATTCCGCCAGTGGCGTAGAATTTGGGAAGGGTCAACCACCCACTTGCCCCTGTGGTACGCCTCTGGTAGTAGCCAGAAACGTTTATTTAACATAATTTAGCATGGTTTACAGTGTCTAAACTTCCTGCCAAATATGATACGGATACGTCAAATAGTTTTAAAGTAATGGGGAAAAATCATTTTTAAATTTTTAAATAAAACACCCTATATCTCAGTAACAAGCCACATTTTATCTAAGTGATTTGGGTTAAATATTAATATTTTAAGCCCAGAATTCTACAGTTAAAATATTTCCAATTATTAATGAAACACCCTGTATATATATAAACACAAAAATAAAGCCTTTTTTTCTTTTTGCACTTCACAAATTTTTATTTATCACACAACACAATATTTCCAAACACCACTTATTTTTTTATCCATTTTGAATAAATGTAGTCTAAACCAAGGAAATTTGCGAGTTGCGACAAGAATTTTTTGTTTGCATGCTTTGGCCGAATCGGACCGACGAAGCGGCCGAAGCCAAATAACTGAAAAATAGGCCAATTCGGCCAAATACCGAAGCCGAATCGATGCTTCAGCGCATCCCTACTTGTAAAAATCTGGTGTGATACACTCACACAACTTCCTTTTACAGTGTTCTTATAATTAGTCAAAAATTTCATTTTTAATTTTTAGCCATTTGTCAAAAATTTTCAAAAATTACAAATACTACAAAAACGGTACAAAATAGAGCTTTAGTTGAAGAGACAAATTTTCTTTAGAATTTCAAGGTGAATTCAAAAATGTAATAATATACCGGGTGTTTTATTTAAAATAGGATATAATAAAAAAAATAGAAAAAAAAACAAAAGAAACACACTTTAGAAGTATTCAACTGGAAAATCACCTATTTCACATCAATACACATTAAAAATGTAGTAAAAATGTAAAGTTTAAAAAAAATCGTTAGAGCCGTTTTTGAAAAAATCGAAAAAAACTGAAAAATCACAAGAGTAAACACCTACTTCCGGTTATGCGATTTTCTTCAAAAGCTTGCTGTCTCATCTACATAGTACACAAAACTTATATATGAAGTTTCAACGCCATACCTCTTTTCGTTTTTGAGATAGTCTGTTCACAGACAGACAGACAGACACACACACAGACAGACAGACAGACCAATGAAAAAAAATATGTTTTTTGGGATTAGGGGACTCTAAAACGTGAAGATCTGTTGAAAACTCAATTTCGAATTTTTGGGGTGAATCCAATACTTCCTTTATAGTAAAAGGAAGTAAAAAAGTGACCAAGAGCAAATGGAAATATAGGAAAGAAGAGTACTCAGAAGAATCCCAGGAGAAAACCAGTTACAAGAGCAGGAGGGAGTAACGTAGCACGTTAAAAATTAAAATGACTTCTATGAATAGCATAATTACGTTTTTCTGCAACCATCTTAAGTCATTACTATTAATACCAAAATCTGTCATTGAAGTAAAGTTTCTCTTATGAACACAAAAAGTGTATGTTGCTATGCAACACTGTTAGGTCCTAGAATTAATAGCTATTTATGTTACAAGTAGGAAATTACAGACTTTTTTGGACAAGCCACAGTTTATGGCCACGCGAGCGCACTGAGCGAGGCACATAAATAAGGCAAGTCTAAAAGTTCGCTTTCGTTTGAGTTACATACATAATTTTTTATTCTATTGCTTTGGAAGCATTTTTTTCTAATTATATAATGACAGTTTAATCGAGGAAGTCAGGAAAAGTCAAGAAAATCATAATCATACCGCAAAATGAGAGTGTCTATTTTGATTTTGACCAATGGAAAAAGTTGTTAATGTTTGTTGCTAAGGTATTTTTATAGCCGAAAAGTAAAAGTTACTAGTAAAAAAAGTGGGAGTTTTCGGCCGCTAAACGCTTCTGAAATGTATAGCTTTTCGATGCAGTAGAACAAAGAAGTACTTTTATTATTCAGATTAAAAGTGGCTGTGTTTGACTTGTAATTTTTGCGTTCGAACAGCTATGCTACACTTCGTCTCGCAAATGCAAACATGATTGCTTGTCAAAGTGCCACTTTTAATCCTAATAATAGTATATTACTACTCCCAGTCAAGTTTAAAATTTGCTTCTAAAGGCGGAGTTCAAACTCTCACGCATGCGCACGAGACGCGTTCTACTCAAATTGAGACTGTGTCGGCGCCGTAATGTTTTCGGCCGTTCCGAGGCCCTGCTAGCAGTATAGTAAATAATACATATATGGTTTAGATAATGCAGACCTGATTACCTATACTTTGCCTCTATTGCTCATTTCTCTGTTTATCTTGTGAGCAGCTCATCGGCAGAGCTATTTGTGGTCCACTATAATACATTTTATACTATTAAGTAAAAAATAATTAATTTTTTGCACTACTAGTCTCAGAACGCACCGTTATTGGCCTATCTTTAGGTCGTGAAGTTGATTTTCTTCACCACGGGAGAGAAAGTAAAATAAACAATTTTCACCGTGGTAACTAATAACTTGCTAAGTTACCAAATATGACTATTTTAATTTTGACGTTTTAAAGAGCTGTATTGTCAGGTTGACAGTTAAAATATTTGTTGGGAATTTAGGTATTAAGCTGTTTGGTAGTGCAAAATAGTATATTATACATCAAGGTAGCGAAGCGCAGCATTATAACCTGAGCGCATATTAGATACTGAGCGTGCAGCGCGAAGTATCTAAAGCGCGAAGGTTATAAGACGATTCGCTACCGTGGTGTATATACTATTTTTTGCACTACCAAACGGCTTAATACCTAAATTCCCAACAAATTTCGAAAATATTTAACTGTCAACCTGACAATACAGCTCTTTAAAACGTCAAAATTAAAATAGTCATATTTGGTAACTTAGCAATTTATTAGTTACCACGGTGAAAATTGTTTATTTTACTTTCTCTCCCTTGGTGGAGAAAATCAACTTCACGACCTAAAAATAGGCCAATAACGATGCGTTCTGAGACTAGTAGTGCAAAATAGTATATTATACATCAAGGTAGCGAAGCGCAGTATTATAACCTGAGCGCATATTAGATACTGAGCGCGCAGCGCGAAGTATCTAAAGCGCGAAGGTTATAAGACGATTCGCTACCGTGGTGTATATACTATTTTTTGCACTACCAAACGGCTTAACACCTAAATTCCCAACAAATTTCGAAAATATTTTAACTGTCAACCTGACAATACAGCTTTTTAAAACGTCAAAATTAAAATAGTCATATTTGGTAACTTAGCAATTTATTAGTTACCACGGTGAAAACTGTTTATTTTACTTTCTCTCCCTTGGTGGAGAAAATCAACTTCACGACCTAATGATAGGCCAATAACGGTGCGTTCTGAGACTAGTAGTGCAAAATAGTATATTATACATCAAGGTAGCGAAGCGCAGTATTATAACCTGAGCATATATTAGATACTGAGCGCGCAGCGCGAAGTATCTAAAGCGCGAAGGTTATAAGACGATTCGCTACCGTGGTGTATATACTATTTTTTGCACTACCAAACGGCTTAATACCTAAATTCCCAACAAATTTCGAAAATATTTTAACTGTCAACCTGACAATACAGCTCTTTAAAACGTCAAAATTAAAATAGTCATATTTGGTAACTTAGCAATTTATTAGTTACCACGGTGAAAATTGTTTATTTTACTTTCTCTCCCTTGGTGGAGAAAATCAACTTCACGACCTAGAGATAGACCAATAACGGTGCGTTCTGAGACTAGTAGTGCAAAAAATAGTATATACACCACGGTAGCGAATCGTCTTATAACCTGCGCTCAGGTTATAATACTGTGCTTCGCTACCTTGATGTATAATATATCGAGAGATCCAAAAAAAACTGTTCCTCAGCGGGCTGTGGAAATTCAACGTATGAATAATATGTTGGTGACACTGTACGTCAATGTCAAATTCGAGGTTAGCAGGTTAGGATTTGTGTCAAAACTGACGGAAAACCTAACCTGATAACCTCGAATTTGACATTGACGTACAGTGTCACCAACATATTATTCATACGTTGAATTTCCACAGCCCGCTGAGGAACAGTTTTTTTTTGATCTCTCGATACTATTTCTATATAATTCAGAATAAAATATCAAAGAAGACAAATATACATTATAAGAAGATATTACGTGTGCTACTATTTTGATTCACAAATTTGAATTAATTTTTTGTCACAAATAATCCATTCCCATTATCAAGAAAACAACAAAACGGACAATAAAAATATTGAAATTTAGAGAGTACCTATTAGTTTTTGTAAGCTTCTCGTATTTATAAGTTATTTACATACCTGTATCTTGACTTCTTGATAATCCTTGCAATTATCGGCGTTTAAATTACCACAATTTGTAAAATTTTTCCCAGGGCATCCCTCAGAATGCAAGCATTTTTTGGGAGGTATGATGATATACTTTTGATCATAGACTGCGTCCACCATTGTACCTTTTTTACATTTTGTGCAAATGTATGGTCTTCGGTATTCTAGCATCTTGGTAGCCGTTACTCTTACGACTGTACCTAGAATAACAATTTAGTTTTTGTACTTCTTCAAGGTTTAAAGGTAACCTGTTATTTGTAAAAACATATTTAAGTCTTCATTTTTCGGAAAAATGTTTCTATGTAGCTCTGGACAAGCGGGAAGGCCGTACACTCGAGCATGCAGAGAAAGTTTTGCCGTTAAAGACGCATCTTCCTCCTGTTGGATGAAGATATTTTGTGCACACGTAATCCACTGATCTAGCTCTTTTAATGCCTCATCAGAATTTTTAAGAATGTTGTTCCCCAAGTTTGTATCGTATTCAAATAATTCTACAAAACTAATAATAAAAATGTTTCAAAGCTACTCGATGGTTGTTCCAGACTTACTTAATATTTATGGGATAATGTTTTTTATCGTCTGTATCCTGGAGAATTTGTAACATATCTGTTTTATGATGCGATAACAAATATTCCTCCATCATTTTTCAATATTAAACAACGTTTGGTTTTATTACACTGCAAAAACCAACGCACATGAAAAGTTAGGTTAAAGTTACAACAACAAAATTTGAAAATCAGTGTCACCAACTTTTAATTATATTAATGTGAAATTTACTTATACAGGGTGTTTCAGAATAACTGTTCCTAATTTTTAAAATTGAGAGAGGGCATGTTATTCAACACTTTTTAATGAGAAATTAGTGTTCGGAAATACTTCCGTTTCGAGATAATACGACATTAACGAATTAAGTACTTGAAATAATCTCAATGTGAAAAGTAACGATTTTATTGATTTCCAGCGGTTGCAATTTTTATTAATATTTAAAAAATGGTATTACACAAAAATTATAAAAATTGTTCAAAATTATGGCCGCCATTGTCGACACACAAGGTATAACGATGTGTGATTGACCGACGAATTCTTCGAAATATCTGCGGACGATCACGACTGTCGTCAAAAGCAAGAATAATTCGAGCCACTAACTCCTCTGCTGTGTCCACAGGTGTCGCATAGACGAGTGATTTAATATGACCCCAAATACAAACATCAATTGGAGTCATATCTGGCGAACATGCAGGCCAAAGAGTAGGACCTTGTCTCCCAATCCATCGGTTTCGAAATTGTGCATTTAAATAATCTCGAACATTTAAACCGAAATGAGCTAGTGCACCATCCTGTTGAAAGACCAAGTCTCTACGAATATTAAGTGGCACATCTTCAAGTAACTCCAGCCATGTTGCCATGGATAAGGTTCACTATCTGCAGCTATTTTGCATGCATGCGTTACTTTCCACATTGAGATTATTTCAAGTACTCAATTCTTTAATGTCGTATTATCTCGAAACGGAAGTATTTATGAACACTAGTTTATTATTAAAAAGTGTTGAATAACATGCCCTCTCTCAATTCTGAGAGTTAGGAACAGTTATTCTGAAACACCCTGTATATAATACATATATGGAAAATACCTAAGTCAATTTAGACCCATTCGGAGTCACGTGATAATCTAGTGACTTTACGTATGTCGATTCCTAAAAATGCAATTTTAGGGCGATAAATGACATTTCGTTTTGTACGTTATCATGACGAAAGCTGATATTATATGGCAAATGCATATTTTGTAAAGTACGTTTTTTTCCTATAAAAATTTTGATGGTCAAAGAATTTTGGGTTTGTGTTGGCATTACTTGGATTCCTTCATATTTATAATACACATATATTGCTAGTAGGGCCTGGAAACGTCAGAAAACATTACGGCGCCGACATAGTCTCACTTAGAGTATAACGCGTCTCGTGCGCATGCGTGAGAATTCGAACTCCGCCTTTAAAAGCGAATTTTAAACTATCCCACTTCCCCATTGGCCGGACGACGCCGCCGCGCTTGCACACAGCTCATCATTATACATTGAAGAGTTGGTTGTCTGTCTCACTTCCTTGGTCAGTTTCCCACTCATAGCCGCTAGCAATATAGTAAGTATTAGATATATGGATTCCTTTAAAAAATATGTTGGTAGAATTTGTTTTAGTAACTTTTTAGAACTAAAAATTGGTGGGAAATTTTAAATCTGGCATTAAAGGAGTTTAGTTTTTTAGGCAATCTTTCGTAAACTTCTTCTTCTGGCATGTTAGGCTGCAGATCCAACAGTTCCTCTGCACACTTCAGAATTGCTATTTTTACATTCAATTTTAAAAGATTCCATTTTTTACGAGTATTCATTTGCAAAAGAGAAAAGCTGACAATTTAATTTTAAATGTCAAAATGACGTCGTTTACAGAAAAACCTGACGAAAATAAATTTTCTAATAATTTTAAAAAAGCAGTTTTGCCAATTTTATCTTAACCTTGAAAATTTTTATAGGAAAAAAAAGTACTTTATAATTGATATGCAGACGAAACTTTTTGCATATGTATACTAATTATGTGAAAACAAATCGTTTAAGCCAAGTTTCATTTTGCATATTTATACATTATTGAGCATACTTTTTGGATTTTGCATATTTGGTTATATTTAGCAATAATTTGTAACGTATGAACTTTTTCAGATTTTTTTATTAAATTTACTAATAAAATTTTTGTGTGCAACTGAGATATAATCAGCAATTTATTTACTAATGTTTACTATTCACATAATTATTTTAATTATTTAAACCTCACTTTATACTCTTAAGAACAGATAAAATATTTGACAGAAGTGTTTGTTTCATTCATATATGTAATACATACCTATATGGTTTCATTGACTTCAGTTTAGTTTAAAAATTTACCTAGCCATAATTACATTTTATCTTTGTCCTGCTATTCATTTTGTTTATGTCTTCCTTGTCGCACTCATTAATTTCCTATGTTCAAAACGTATTTCAGACAATCTGCATACTTATTTTCACTTTCTGCCGCTGGAGTGCAGTGCGCGTATCGAAACAAGCAGAGAAAAAGGGAAGCCCTGTTAAAATCTTTGACTATATAAACATAGACTGCTAGGAACTCCCACTTTTCCCATAGAAGCCATGTATAAGAAATCAGCCAACATAGAATCCATTTCAAGAGTGTTCCGTGAATAATAGTCTGGCGGGTTAAGGGAAATCTAATTTTTAGATTGCTTACAACGTGAAGTTGGCATTGGCTGACCATGTTTATACAGTGTGAATAATGTAAGACTATACAAGCTCCTTCATGGGGTGTAGTGCCTCACCATTATTATTATTATTATACATTGACAAACTTATTTTAGCATCACTGAATTTACCCGTGCTAGTAACAATTGTCGGTTTTGAAGTTACCATGAAATAATCCAGTTTCAATTAGTTTCTGTAGTCACTGTGTTGTTATTTTGTTTACAAACGCTATGGCAACATTAAGTAAATGCCCCATGTCTAATCTTGCATAATTCAGCCATACAGTTTTACATTATTCTAACTCTATAGTCAAACGTTAAAATGAATGGCGTCTTTGAATAAAAATTAGAGAAATAAATATACTCATACAAAATAATTAAAAAGTTTTACATTATATAAAATACTCCTACTTATTTTTTAAAAAACTGCGGGAATATTACGTGCATATATTATAACTTTGGGTGCATATACTCAACAAAATGTATGCATATATATGCGCATAATTTCGTACATTTGAGTGCATATAATTATCAGCTTTAATCATGACATCTGCCAATTTCTAAAGCAAGATTGTTACGAGTATTTTGTAACCTACAACGATGCCTATAATTGGCCTAACGGCTATTGGCTGAGTACTAAATAAATAAATAAATAAATTATACGAAATTAAACTGATTTTACATGTTAAAGAAAACATAA
Source organism: Agriotes lineatus (assembly GCA_940337035.1). NCBI lineage: Eukaryota > Metazoa > Arthropoda > Insecta > Coleoptera > Elateridae > Agriotes > Agriotes lineatus. The sequence goes on from OW679194.1 coordinate 45,794,529, forward strand.
CGTGTTTGAAAACGTGGTAATAAGAAAGACCACCTGGACGTTACAGCCACGGAACCAAGAAAACTGTACTAAGCTACTAAGGTTACGTAACTTGCTATGATGGCTGTGTATAAAAGCGGCCCCAATGCCGGGGATAACCGTCGCGGCGCTGTCGACAGCGTGTAATATCTTCGGTCGAAGCGAGCTAAATTAACCTGTAATCGCGGTTAAAAGTCAGATAAACGGTTGCCCTTACGCTTATAAACTAAGAGTACATTATTTTTGTGCATTTTAATTCTCTTTCAGACAATAACCTGAAATTTTAGAAAATGTTGCAGATAACGAAGTTAGAGCTAAAAAAAGTTTTGAAAGTTAGGTAAAGTACCCCTTACAGTCAAGTCTAGTTTATGAAATTTGTCCTATTAGTGCACTACAAAATAGTAAGCATGTATACTAAAATTCAAATCGATATCTCTACATTTGTGGAAATTAACAAACAAATAAAAAATAAAAAATTGAACTTCGAGGCCATATAACTTCTTACTAAGGTAAGATGTAAATAAGCATAGAATAACAATGTCATACTAATAGTGTAGTTGGAGGCGTGAGGGGGGGGGGGGTTATAAGAGTTGAATATCATAACTGCCGCAGAGGTTGTTTTTTAGAGCGAGAATTTTAAAACTCCTCAGGCTGTTATGATTCATAACATCCGTGGTGTGTTCAATAGTGTATCGCTTGCAGTATGGTAATGGTTGCCTTGTAGGGTAAAGGTGTAATAAGACCTCTGATACCTTTTTCTTTACTGTTAGCCGTTATCCTGGGATGTTGATTGCCAACTATCCCGCCAACGTTTTGGTGGCCTGCCTGTTGGTCTTCCAGTCTTCGGTCTTCCATTTCGTGCAATTTTGACTGTTCTATCTTCAGTCATTCTACTTATGTGTTCATTCCACATTCTGCGCATTTTCCTAGTCCATCTGACTATATCTTCTGTTTCGCACTTTGTTCTTTTGTTTTCATTTCGTATCGTATCGAGTAGTGTTTTTCCACATATTGTTTGTAGAGTTTTCATTTCGCTCGTTCGTAATGCTCTCTTTGTCTTTGTTGTGTCAGGTCGGGTATGTGCTGTATATGTAAGAATCGGTCTAATAATACATGTTTTATAAATACGTGCTTTACTTTGTATTGTCATATCACTATTCTTCCATATGACGTCTCGTAGGCATCCTGATATTTGGTTTGCTTTGTTTATTTAATTTTGTACTTCCGATATAAATGTACAGTGACGCCTATAACTGGCCCAACGGCTGTTGGAGGAGTGCGGAATAAAAAAAAATAACTGTCTTTGTAGGTTATTTTCCTATTCGACGATTAGGGCGACGTGATCTGCGTAGCACACCGTACTGATCTTTCTATTTCCCAAACGGTATCCAAAATTGTCGTCTTTTGTTAGATCTATTGTTTTATTAATTATTATGCTGAACAGTAAGGGGCTCAGACTGTCGCCTTGTTTTATTCCGCATGATATAAGCACTTCTTCTGTTAAGTCTTTGTTTACTTTTATTTTTGTTGTGTTGTTAATGTTTAGCTTATGAATGATCTGTATTATCTTTTCATTATAACTTATATCAAGAAGTATTAAATCATTGTACGAAGTCCTTGTAAAGGTTGATTTAGGTCTTTTTTCGAGTATGGCAAGCCTTTATATACTATTTATTGGTATGTCAACTATATTAATTTACTAAATTTGTTGTTAACTATATAAAAAAACTTATGCCATACTTGCCGCTATCACAAATTTTGGCAAAAAAAAATCATACATTTTTGTGCCAGTATGGCTACCCACATAACCATCCAAGCGGTATGGCAAGTATATTTTTGAATAATTGGCGTTTAAATGAAGTAGTAAACAAAAATTGAGCTTGCCGCTATTTTTTTTTGTATAGGTACCTGAATTTTTTAGCCCTTGCGTGCACGTCATACCATATTGCTGACATCATATCCTAGTATGTTTATATGATTCTTATACAGTCACTAAAAGTATGTTGTTTGACACAGACTTAATGCAAAATGTAACCTGCAAATTTCGAATTTCATATAGCTTGGCAGTGCTACCAACAATGTGAATATGTAATTTTTTATCGTCTAGACGATAAAATTGCATTTTAACGTGAAGTAAAAGGTAGCTAAAATACAACTTTAACAGTTAGAATTGAATGAATATATTAAATTAATATTTTAAAGATGAAAGAAAAACCACAACAGGAAAACTAAAGACAACATCATATTAATTTACATGTAACATTTTCATTGTAAATGTTGACAGCTATCAATTAATGTAAAAACATTGTATTGAGTACCACATGAAATAACGAATAAATTGTCTATAATAGTAAAATCATTTACATATCTTTTACAAAGAATAATTATTGGAATTGCGCAGTATTTTTACAACTAAGTCAAATAAATCATTCATTATCATTTTAAAATAACTAAAACATTAAATTTTATAGAGAATGTAACGACCTTGGGATCAGGCCATTGCAGACATATGACTCAGCGTCTCGATCATTAGAGAACGACCTAAGGCGGGGGCAGTGTCACGACCTTGAGCCGGTTCACGTGCGGACGGATGACTCACAGCCAGGCTTCGAAAAACGACATTGGCGACTCATGCGCGCAAACACGTCAGTGTTGCTGGAAGGAGCGAGCGAGGTCTCGACGTGTCCGGGATGACTCACCCGGCGCATATATAAATACGCGAAAAGGAAATAAGAGGATAGTCGAAGTCGAAGTCCGAGTGCCGACTCCAGCTTTGAAATACGCGGAAGCTGCCACATAAATAAACCCGTGTGTATATAAAATCTAGCCATATAAATAAAGCGTTGTAAATAAATCTAGCCAGCTAAATCATTAATGTTTAAGTTGCGTGAAAATAAATAAAGTGTATTTGTTGTTAGAAATAGTTCCTGATTAGTTTATAAATAATTTGTGTTCCGCCTTAATAGTCTTGTGTTTTGTAAATGAGTAGTAAATATAAATTGCTGTAAATAAATGCTTAAAACAAGAAGCGGCGTATAATTTTTAAATAGCCCAAAACGTAAAACGTAACAATAACACAAATCCAATAAAGCAGATCATAAATATAACTTGATACATACACAAGTATAGAAAGTGGAAAACAATAAACGCAAGTAGTTAAAAAAACAATGAGTTAAAAATACAACATTAGTATGGTATTAAACAATAGGACAGGTATTTGCAACGTTTCATGCTTTAATATATAGACACTTCTTCAGGCTAAACATGGATTTACATGTTATTAAATGAATTTAATTTAAAAGAAGCTTTTAGATATTAAGAAGCAAAACATTGCTGTTTTTTTTATTTCTCCATTCATTATACAATCTGCCATAGATTATTTGGCAATAAGTATTTTATAGGATTTGGTGTAAGCACTGATGATTACAAGGTAACATGTGGGGCCGAATTCCAGCGAAATCTCCCCTTACATTATTTTAATATGTAATGTATGGGTTATGAAAAGAATATACTATTTGTCAAAAGTAATTTACAGTTACAGTTAAAATCTTGTAGGTAAATTAGATGGCTTAAAAAGTTTAAGTTTTTTGGGTTCCTTATTATCTTCCATAAAGTGCTGCACAGAATCGTTGGGGTGAACGGTCAGTCTGTCTTTGTATCTCGCACTGAAATTTTTATTTTCACTTTTCACTGTGGGAATTTGTAGATCACTTAAAATCACATTATTAAGGACGTACAGTTGCGGAAACATAAACCGGGACAAGTCATGTAAGACAGTTTTTCACAATTTGAATATTGCAATTTTGCCTTCATAATTGTTCATGAAATCCTATCTACCACATACCAATGAACCAAAAAGAACTTGTTGATGCAATATAAGCAACTTGGGATAGCACCAACAATGAATTCATTCAGACAATTTAACTTAGGCAAATTTTAGTGTCCCGCTTTATATTTCCGCAGCTGTACCATGGCGCGTCAACGATCATTTTTAGTACTTTATTTTGGAAACGGTCAATCATTGCCAAATTGGAAGTAGGTGCAGTACCCTACAGGGAGATCCCATAAGTCCATATTGGTTTAAGAACTATTTTGTAAATTAAGAGTTTATTTTCCAGTGATAGTTTAGATTTTCTGCCGATGAGCCAGTATAACTTTTGGAGTTGAAGGCCGAGTTGCTTACGCTTGCTGAATATGTGCGTTCTCCAGGTTAGTCTCCTATCAATGTGTAGACCCAGATATTTAACTGCCTCTGAGTGTAGTAGTTGGTGTCAGTTGAGTGTTACTGGAGGGCAATTTTCTTTTTTCATAGTGAAGGTTACGTGTTGGGATTTAGCTGCGTTCACTCTGATTCGCCATTTTTTGGCCCACCATTGGATTTTGTTTTCGGCTATTTTGTCCTTTATGATGATATGTGTAGGAACTTACTATTTTGAACCATGGTGTACCATTACAATTCGCAACCTGATCGAAATCGTCGACATCACTTATATGTCTGTCTCGGTTTTTTCGGGCTACGCAGAAGTTCACCAGATTTGCAGGTCCGCGAAATAGAACAGACTGTTCGTATGCTTAAATTTAAAGCATTGGCAACTCTCCGTAACACCAAACCATTAGAAAGTTGGTCATTATATTACGAATTATTATATTACAGGTGTAGATTCCTTACTTCTCTCACAGCAGTTAGCGGTATAAGTGCACCACCGTTGTCATTTTCTCGTTTAAAATAGCTTATCAAAGCGGCAACAAGCTCTTTTGCTTTCTGGGCAAGGCGGTCGACATTTTTGCTTAGAGTTCCCCATACGTTTCCAGCAGCTAAACTCTTCCGCAAAGTAATTTCTAGCAGTGGAAAAACGACAGTATAACTTGTTCGCAATGTTCGTTATGAAAATAACGGATTTTTAAAATGCAGAACTAAACTATATGTCACTGTCAACACCTGTGAAATCCACTATAACAAATAAGTCGTTTTAAAGAGCGACATGCGTACGTGTTAATTCCTTGAGCAGAACTTGAAAACACAAAGTACCCCGACATATTATAGTTTTTGCTATTGTTCATGGAAATTATGAAATATTATAGTTATTAAGCTACCAAGGGCATTATGAGTAAAATAAGAGCCCAAGATTGTTAGTGTACTAACCGAGTGCCTTTGGCCCGAGGTGTGTATAACAATCGCGGCCTCTTAGCTCATAATGCCCGTGGTGCCTTCAAGGTTTTATGTCCTACCAATTTTCTTACCTAATTCATATTCATATTCAATTCATATAATTACTATGATATAGTATTTAAGATTGATCTAGTTAGCTGATCTAAGTTAGATTTGTGACATTAGCTGAGCTGTCATTAATTTTCATTGTGACAGTGGTGCACAATAAAGTTGTATCCATGGAAACAAATACTGTTAATTTTTCATAATAACCCTAGTGTTCTTATGAAGAAAATAATTGCCCTGGAGCGTTATTTTGTATCTAAGATACCTTAAAATAGAGTCATTAATTTCAATTAATGTACTGGTAGGACATAAAAACAAAAAATGTACGGCTATAGCAATATATGAAGCTATATTATAAACTTGGAATACAGCTGTTTTTGTAATAATAATGGTGAAATTGGAGATGAAATCAGCTAAGATGGTTTTATATGAGGTTTACTAACTGGTAATTCGATTTGAATATATAGATATTTCAAAAAGAGAGTAGTATTGTCAAGTCACACATTAAAATTTTATTTAAAAAGAATCACAGTAAGTAACGTTTCGCTGGCATACCAGCTTCATCAGACGATGTACAATTTTAAAAAACAAATAGCCGTTTATAAATGTATTTCTGATTCGAAAGTGTAATAAGATTGATGAGCAGGATTCCTTCGACTATTCTTGTAAATTTATTTACATTTCAAAACTTCAAATATTTGATTAATAATCACTGGAATTGTTTAGGGACATTTCTGGTTGTTTAAATAATTGGGTTTAGTATTTTATTTTAAACTTTTCTGTGTTTCCTCTTCGTTTCAGTTCTTTTTTCTTGTACACGGGTTCATTAATAATTGTTTTATGAAATTAAAAATTTCTTCCTTGTAGTTGTTATTAATTATTGATTTATTTAAATTATATCGGTGTGATTGGAGTTTGGAGATGGTATAATCTTTTTCTCTTCAAACGGTTAACTTGTTAAAACTTCTTTTTTACGTTTGTGACGTTTAACTGGCTAGTCGTTGCAGTGTTATTTTAAACTTTAATATTAAAGTTCGTGGTCTTTCGAAAATTTTAGGATTTCTTTTGTGTAGGTGATTTTTTTAAAATATTTATTTACTTTTGTTATTTTCATGGTAAGTGTCAACAGTTTTAGCCTTTTTGTCTACTTTGAATTTTATGTACGTATGCAGCAGTTTAGCGAAGTTTCCTGTTATTTTTCTTTCAGGGTTGCTCGTAATATTCTGTTTCTGTTGAATCGTCTTTCAAAATTAGGTGAGACGTGATCATTGAGATGTTATTTTTTAATTAATTTTTGTTTTAGGTCATAGTATTTTTTCCCTTTTGTAGGTGCAATTTGGAGAATTTATTTGTTATTGCAAGCCTTGGTTGTGTTTGTTATCGACACTGATGAGCTAGGCTTGGAGGCGGCGGCGCAGCAGAGGGCGCGACGGCTGGTGAGCTCCACCTGGAGACTAGCGGTGCTTCAGGAAGCGCTTCGGAGGACGCGGCGGCTGATGAGCTGGGCCTGAAGGCTGCGGAACTGCAGGAGGCGTTCTTTTGCTTCTCGGTGGCTGGGGTAGCGGCCTGGAGGACGGCGGCAACGGAATAGGGGTTGGCGACAATCCCCAAACGTCGACGGTAGCGTAGGCGACGAGGAAGCGCCGTTCCTTGTTATAAATGTTGTTTCTGCGACCAGGGGTCGAGCAAAAGGAGAAGTGTTGAACTCGAGATTATGAATCGATCGAATGTCATTTATTCCCCGGTTTGCTCTCTATATAAAGGAGAAACCTCCTCCCTCGCGTTCCCCCGGTTTGTAGGTTTTGGAGTCGTAAACCGACAAACACAGTCTGGGGAGAGATTCGGCTGATTTTAATTAATTTTCGTTCTTGCGCTATTAATTGCGTGCGATGATTTTTCTTGTGCTGTTTATCGCCTTCCTGGCGTGAAAACGCATCCAACGATACCTCACATGCCTATATTCGTGTTATTGTCACGGGGCTAGATTAATTATGTGTACTGTGTTTGTAATAAGATTTTCGAGCGGCCGAGGTACCGTTATATTGCTCCCGAACTTGACATTTTAAGCTTCTTTAAATATCCCTCGTGCGACGTTAATGACTGATTTATGCTTAATTCTTTTACCTGGGCAGATTACAAAATCTGCCATGCGTTTTGTGTATTTGGATTTTCTTTGTGTTTTAGCACGTAGCTGGGCCAGGTCATGAAAGCTTTGTCCTGGTACGGACAAAGGACAAAGGTAAAGGTTATTTCAATTCTCCCAAATGGGAGCGGGCTGCTATAGGGACCTTCCGTCCCTCTTCAGCCAAGGACGGGAAACTCGGGATGGGTGAGAGAAAGGAGGGGTGGAGACTGGAAGAAAGGTCAGGAAAGGTGGAGAAATACTGCCCCAGCATTCACCTCAGAGAAGGTACTCTGTTGACTCAGGAAAACCACCTAAAACCTGTGCCAAGGCAGACGGCCGCAGGAATCGAACCCACGACCTCCCGAATGCAAAGTGGATGTGCAACCAGCTAAACCACGAAGCTCGGTTGTCCTGGTGCGAGCGGTATTTTGCTTTTATTGGACAACGAGGCCTTGCTGGCCTGCTTGGTTTATGGTATTATTTACTTTATTTTGCCGAAATCGCAGTTGTGCAGATTTAGGAGTGCTGTATTTATAACTAAGAGCTCGGCAAGGCGTTTTGAATTATCCGCATGGCGATTTTGTACGGCCTTGCGTGTAATTAGCGCATGAGTTCATATCAAACTTTGTAAATTCATTCATTGATCATATTGAATTTGATTTTGAAGGAATGCGTGTGAACTGGAGTGACAAAATGATTAATCCCATCCTCGTCGTCAATTTGTGGTGGCTCTCGTTGGGTAATGTACAACACTTAATAACTACTAAAGACTTGATGACTGGTTACTATTCACATTTATTTCAAAAATATATTGACATAATTTATGTATTATCAGTAACTTCTTTTTACCTACCAGTGTTGAGGTTCGTTCTTTGTAAGCTTATACACAATTTTTAATAATATAATCAAATTGACATGATAGATAGCTACGCCACTACATTCTTCTTCTTGTTATTTTTAATTTCTTCTATCTATTTTTGTCCATTAATTCTTTTTCCGGGTGCAAGTATCATTAGTCTTATTTCGTGCTAATTTGTATTGTTTATTTGGGTTTTCTCTTGTCTTTAGCCATTAGTCTTGCACTGTTTTTTCTTTCTGCTGCTTTTTACGCTCCTTGCAGTATCATTCCCGACCTTTATTTTCACCTTTTTCTTACGGTATGGTTTTGTTTGCAGCTTCTATTCCACTTTTAGTTATCTTTTTCCAATATTTCTCTATGCTTCTAATTCCTTCTTGTCCGCCCAGTATTATTATACTGACTTTTATATTTGTTTCCTGTGTCTTCGTTTTCTATTTTCTCTATTATTCGTTTGTTTCTGGTTATATCTTGCTTAATTTCTTTTACATTACCACAGTTACTAAGTACATCCGCGTTAGCGCCTCTGTAGGATCTTGCATTCTATACGAACTTAATCTTGTTTTTTGGTACTAACACGTGGTCGAATGTGCTGATAAAAATGAAACCTTTATGGTCTTCCACACTTTACAATGTTGGTTGTTTTTAAATGTGAGCAAATGATAGGTACATGATACACAAAGGGAGAGATTAATTGTTTTCCCAAGGTCTATGTCTGAACTTCGAGGGTCACAATTTTGGTAACCTAAAAACTGACCCTTGCTAACAGTCGTGGAAAAACAGACTTTTCAATATTTAATGTCGTTGCGATTTAGATTAACGTATTTATTTTTCAACATTTTTTAAAGTAGATATGCTTTTAAAATATTTGTATAGCTTCAAGCAATTATTAGATAAATATGTGGCAGAAATTGTCATTAAGTGGCAGATTATATAACCTCCAAACATGAAGTTTTAAAGCTGGGTTTACAATGTAAAAACGACCGTACCCAATCAGTGTGGTTAAATAAAATGGGAACGAATTAAGATACTACGATATTTATTACAGAAGCGGTAGGAATACTAGATTGGTTATTATTTTTATAATATCAATTGTTTTCTTTATGTCAGATTCATATGGCAGAGATAGCAGTCAATAATATGAAGCGCGAAAAAGAAAAATCTCAGCAGATCCAAGTGTTTGTAAGGTTAAGGCCTCTAAGCAAAATGGAGCGTGACAGCCGTTCTTTCAGTTGCCTCGATGTTGTTAGTCCTAGAGAACTTTTGGTTAAGCAACATTATGGCAAAAGATATTGCTTTGATGGAGTGTTTAGTTCAAATGTAAAGCAGCTCACTGTTTATGAAACCATTGTCAAACCACTAATATCAGAAGTTTTCGCGGGCTATAACTGCACAGTGTTTGCCTACGGCCAAACGGGAACAGGAAAAACATATACCATGGCTGGCGGCTCATCCTGTAGCTCCGACATTCCATGGCAAGATGACGAGCAAGCGGGCATCATTCCCCGTGCTATGGCCCATTTGTTCGACGAATTGCGATTAATTCACCAAGAACACACCGTTCGCGTATCATACCTTGAGCTTTACAACGAAGAGCTGTATGATTTGCTAGCCGATGGTGTGGACAGCACTAGAATCCGAATGTTTGAGGATCACCGCCAGAAAGGTTCGGTTATCGTGCAGGGTATAGAAGAGCAAACCGTTCATAACAAATACGACGTTTACAAAATTCTGGAAAAAGGAGAGGAAAAACGTCGCACCGCAACGACTCTCATGAATGATCACTCTAGTCGTTCCCATACCATCTTTTGCATTACTTTGCATACCCGTGAAACCACTGTCGAAGGAGAAGAGTTGGTAAAGACTGGCAAGCTGAATTTGGTGGATTTAGCTGGAAGTGAAAACATTAGTCGTTCAGGAGCAGTCGACCTTCGAGCTCGCGAAGCAGGTAACATCAATCAATCTCTGTTGAATTTGGGGCGAGTTATTAAGGCTTTAGTTGAAAAATCTGCACATATCCCGTACAGAGCTTCTAAGCTAACAAGACTTCTACAAGATAGCTTAGGTGGACGTACGAAAACTTCCATCATTGCTACTATTTCACCTGCTACGATGTGTCTGGATGAAACATTAAGCACTCTGGACTATGCGAATCGTGCAAGGTACATCACCAACAGACCTGAGGTTAACCAACGAATGTCCCAGAAGACCCTACTGATACAATACATAGATGAAATTGAACGTTTACAGAAGGACTTGTCAGCGGCAAGAACTGGGAATGGGGTATATTTAGCCAATGAGAATTATGATCGCCTACTTGCTGACCAACAAATGTGTAATGAAGAGTTATCAGAAAAAGTTGTTATTATTCGTGATTTAGAACAGCAATTAAAAAGTGCAGAAGATAAGAAAAAAGTAGTGGAAGAACAATGGAACCAACTATGCTTATCTTTTGATAAAGTCAAGAACAAGCTTTCCCACTACCGTGACGTATGTGAAAAGAAGGAGATAGAAAAGAATGAAAAAGAACATCTTGCAAGTTATTATGCAGAAAATGCTATGGCATTATACAAACAGGCGCAAGAGCTTCTAGATATAACGAAATCTTCATCGGCCAATGAAGATACTTTACATGAAAAAATTGAGAAGTTGTATGCCTCAGCAACTACAAATAATGAAACCATAGGGAAAATAAACGATTCAGTGGAACACACATGTAGTAAAGTTAACGCTGAACTAAACGAGTTTATGCGTAACTTTTATAATATTAACAATCGTCTCACTGATGCCGTTAAGAGTTTACAAAATATACAAGCGAAAGGTTATAAAGTAATGGTATCATCTCTAAACGATGCTGGTAAACAACTTACAAATACCGTTGACGAATTTGACACAGAATTAGAAAATCAACAAGAAGATACTAACAAATGGATTTATAAATTGAGCGATCGTTGCAAAGGTTATACAGAATTAGTAAATAGTGTACAGGATTGGAGCAACGTCCAACTTTGTCAGTATATAGAAGAAATGCTCGAAATTGAAAAGAAACAGCACGAACAATTTTGTAGCGAAGTGGAAGAGAAGATGAAAGAAATGGCTACTCTTGTATCTTTTTCAGCTAGAAGCGTTACAGTTAAATTAGATAATGTAATGGAAGAGCTCTTGTCTGAAATTAAACAATTAGTAGAAAATTTAACTCAGCAAAGCAAATGTACAAATAAAACCTCGGTACAGATAATTAAGTGGCGAGAGGAAATTCATAAAGTTGTGGATTGTGGCTTTAAAACTATACAAGATGAACTACAAAGTGTCAAAGACATGAACAGGAGCAACTTGCTTCAGGCCGATGTTATTAACGACAATATAAAGCCTACATTTTTCACAATTAACGAGACGGTTAAAGATAATGCAAATGATACGATAAATGCAGTTACCGATTTAAAGAACATAATTGAAGAAAGTAAACATCAGAGACCAGAAATGGTTCACAGCAAAATAATGAGCAATTTTAATGCTGGAAAGCAAGCCAGAGAGCAACTTACCTCCACACAATTAGAAAATCTCTCTAACGATATAGAAATGTTTAGTGAGGATTTTATTCATGCCCATTTTGGTGTGTTTATTCAACTTAAATACAACTTAGAAACTAGACTGAAAAATGTACTTTCATCCCTGGAACGACCAACTCTCGTTACTTCAGAACTGTATTCGCAATCAAAATTTAAGAGTGATGCAATTTTGCAGCAGATTGAAAACAGTCAACAGCGTGGTACGGAACATGAACTGTCTCTGTGCAGTACAGTATCTAACTGCAAGGAAAATTTAACTTATTTTGCCAAAAATGAAATAATTGAAATAAAACATGCTGGTGACACCCCAGAACGTACTCAGCATGATCACACCAATATTTTGAAAGAGCCCAATCCTGTAGACGAAATTCTATTGAAGTACCGTCAGCAGAAAATGCAGAAACCTAAAGTTTTGAATGACAGTTTTGATTCTGAGAATTCTGTTAAAGAACAGCCGACTTCAGACTCTTTTCATTGCTCCATTCAAAATCAAGAACATGGTTCCTATCCATTACAGGTGATATCGAATAACTTACCAAAAAGAAATTCCATACCAGTAGATAATGAAGATGGTGCTGTGAAACGTGTTTCTAACAATAATGTGGTTTAAGAATTTCATTTTTTAGTTTAATGACATTTAATTTTGAATTACCTATTTTAATTGCAATATTTTAGTAATGTAACGGGCTTCATTTTATTTATGATTAATATATTCTACTGCCAAATTATTTATCTAAATAAGATTGCTGCTGAAGGTTTAAGTTCAAAGATTCATAAATTTGATGGATATATTTATCAGCATAGAATTTTATATTCCTCGGGAAGAATTCCCAACCCTATGCTTACGGGCACCTTAAAACTCCCTGTGATTTTTTTGTGTGTTTAAATAAAATGTTGCGTCAGTTGTTTTTAATATCATTCCAAACTCGAAAAAGAATCATAAGAACTCTAAGTGACTGTTGCTGGTTGGTCGATTTGGGTTTTTCACAGATGTAGGAGATAAATTGAATTCTTTAAATTTGAAACTATGAGAAAAAGATAAACATGTATAGTCTGTTCAGTAAACATAAAAACACAAAGTGGCCTTTGATTTTCAAAATTTCAAGAGTGTACTTCCAAAATTCATCTTTGTCTAGTAATGTACTTCCAAAAAGTTACTAAAACAAATAGGTTAAGGGTGTGACATTTACTTACTATCTGTCATAAATGCTCTAATATTCTAATAACTACTTTTAAGGATATTATACAAATACTGTATTGGATAGTATTGACGTACCGTTTATTCATAGGTACATTTATTAAATTTTATAAAAGTTCAGGTAAAAATTTCTAGAAAAATATCTACTTTGATAGTGACAATGAGAAATAATAAATGTCATTTTTAAATTCAAATCTGCCTTTATACAGGAGTGGCAAACCGTTGCAAAACAAAATACAGAATCCCTAGTAGGAAAGTTATATGCACATGCCAACTTAAAAAAAAATTGAATGTTTTTAGTGAATGCCCTATATCTAATATACTGATAATCTCCGTAAACTCATCTAAAGCGAAACTGGCTTTATCTCGTCCACTTCACAAATCTCTAGAATAGCAATTTATGTAACAAGTATAGAAAGTGGAGCTTTTCAGTACGAGTGAGATGTTTCTGGAAGAGGCCGTTAGGCCGAGTCCGGAATTTCGAGACGAGTATGGAAAAGCCACTTTCATACGAGTTTCGTACAATATTTTTTCGTACACTAGCATACAAAACGGAATACTAAATTTATCCTCGTATTATATACCAAAAAAGTAGAGTAATATTATTATGTACGTAACGTTTTATATGTGTTGTAACTAAGGAAACGTACGGCAAAGTAGTAAAATACTACTTTGCCGTACGAATACCGCAAAGTGCAACTTTCTGATTAATAAATTGTACGGCAAAGTAGCTCTTTCAATGCTAGTGTACGAAAATAGTAATTTACGTTACAAGTATAGAAAGTGGGGCTTTTCAGTACGAGTGAGATGTTTCAGGAAGAGGCCGTTAGGCCGAGTCCGGAATTTCGAGAGGGGTATGGAAAAGCCACTTTCATACAAGTTTCGTATAATATTTTTTCGTACACTACCATACAAAACGGAATAATAAATTTACCTCGTATATAGCAAATCAGTAGAGTAATGTTACTATGTACGTAACGTTTTATATGTGTTGTAACTAAAGAAATGTAAAATTCTTACGGCAAAGTGCTACTTTGCCGTACGAATACCGCAAAATACTACTTTGCCGTACGAATACCGGCAAAGTAGCTCTTTCAATGCTAGTGTACGAAAATAGTAATTTTTAGTACACTAGCATTGAAAGAGCTACTTTGCCGTACAATTTATTAATCAGAAAGTTGCACTTTGCGGTACGGCAAAGTAGTATTTTGCGGTATTCGTAAGCAAAGTAGCACTTTGCCGTACGTTTCCTTAGTTACAACACATATAAAACGTTACGTACATAATAACATTACTCTACTCATTTGTTATATACAAGGATAAATTTAGTATTCCGTTTTGTATGCTATTTTACGAAAAAATATTGTACGAAACTCGTATGAAAGCGGCTTTTCCATACTCGTCTCGAAATTCCGGACTCGGCCTAACGGTCTCTTCCGGAAACATCTCGTACGAGCAAAGAGCATATAATGTTATCTATTCTTCGGTACGAGTGAGATGTTTCCGGAATAGGTCGTAAGGCCGAGTCCGGAATTTCGAGACAAGTATGGAAAAGCCACTTTATTACGAGTTTCGTATAATATTTTTCGTACACTAGCATTGAAAGAGCTACTTTGCCGAACAATTTATTAATTAGATCGACCGGTTCCAGCGTTTTGTTCACAAGTCATTACTTGAATTTTTAACGAATTTATCCACTACTTTACGAAAGCCCTGTATATGCTTTTAACATATTATTATACACCACAATCACAAGGTAAATGAGGTTACAGATAATACATACATATAGTCTGTTTTTTTGCTTTATGATTCAGAGCAGGCTTTGCATTTGCATTTTTGTAACAGTGTAGGTAGTTGGTGACAAAGAAAAAAACACTAGTTATGTCAAAAACCATTAGAACTGTCAATGTGTTAACTTAGAAGCACTATTATACTTAATAAGAGCTAAAATTACTGAACCATTGACATTAAATAAGTTATTGCTTTATTTTAAGTACGTTTATTTAAGCGTCATTGTTATCTAACTGTACAGAAACGTCATAAAATTTTTAGACATTATCTTTTATGTACTAATGTAAAAATGTATTATTAATAATTTGCTGATGATTTTTGTTTGTAGAACTGTGTTGTACAAGTTATTATTTATGCTAAACATATAACAGGCATTTCAAAATAAAGAGATAATACAAAATACCCTGGTAGAACCATTTTCAGAGATATAATTTACCAGAATTTAGATGGATGCACTTCAGGATAATCATCCAGAATCTGATTCAGAACAGGAATACAACTCGTCTTCCGATTCTGTATCAGATTCTTCCAACCTAATAATAACAGGAGGTATATCATCCACACCAATAAATTTAACAATGTGCTTTGCCCAGTCACTTTATATTAGTAGTTCACAGTGTTCAATGTTTTTTTTCCATATGTTTGCTGTACACAATGATAGAGATTTAAACCATAAATTAGCAATTATGTCTTTTGAGGGAGGCTGAGAATTTATGTCCTTATTATAATAGTTCTTACATAAACTCCATGCCAATTCAATTGGATTGTATTGACAGTGGTATGGAGGTAATCTAAGAACTTCATGCCCATGTCGTTTTAAAATATTGTCAATTAAGTATTGCTTTTGGTCAATATGTATAGGTAAAATTAAACTCCATAATTGTCGCTTTATTAGTTTGTCATCAAATTGTACGTCACGTTTAATTAACCATTTCTGTATTTGTCGTTTATTGGACGAGAAATTGGGTGGTTTATCGATAAGAACCGAATTATATGGTGCATTATCCATAATTACCACACATTTTCCATTCAATTTGGCCAAAGCAGGGATTAACTGTTTTTCAACATTGCCTAAAAATGTCACCATTGATACACTTATGATAGCCCCTGTCATTATTGTCCGAGTCCAACAGTAAGTCACATCCTGGTAAAGTTTCATCCAAAAACATGAATATACATTTTTCACATTTCCTTTAAAAGGCAATCCGCCGAAATGACATGACTCTTCTCACACAACAATTTTCTTCCATTCACAAATTTGTATTTATATCCCATATTTGTTAATGTGTAGTATAATTTTAAACGACTCCCAGTATAATCAGTTCCTCCCTTGCACACAGAAATAAATTATCCAAAGTAAAAAATTCAAAATTTTCTCTTTAATATCTTCCCAAGTTAGAAATTCCTTTTCTTTATTCATATTATCATTCGGTTATTGCTGGAGTTGTGATTTTGCTTCGTTTAGTTATTAAACACCGTTGCATTCGAAATCTAGCATTATAAGAAATTGTTAGAAATGTTATATCTGTTTAATTCTTAATACTTACATTGAAGATTTGACCAATTCTTCCAATGATGGCTGTTTTACTTAAGTTACCATTGATATCTTTTATATTAGTAGAACGGCGTTTTATAGCCTCTTTGGTTTTACTATTACCTAATACTGCTTTTTCGTGGCATTTTATTGAGATTTGCCGAAGTGTCAACTTGACAATCCCGGCGACCTGGATTTTGACGTTAGTTATATTTTGTAACTAAACTGTTGTACACTGCTAAAATAATATAAATGCAAAGCCTGCTCTGAATCATAAAGCAAAAAAATAGACTATACATACATTATTCTAACGATCCAAAATTTCTAGCTCTATACTCGTAGATCTTCTGCCCTGACTTGAACCAGTTTTACAAGGGATATAGCATTTTTGTTGAATTTACTTGGCAGGTAAAGGAATTTATAGAAAATGTGATCATTATTTCAATGTTAGTACTGTTCAAATTTCTTTTCGAACTGCTTTGATAGATAATAAATGGTGAGAAGTCAAAATTACAGTGATTTAACAGGGGGTGGACACTTTGTCGAAACTTGACCACAACCACAGAACAATGCCTAATACTTACCACAACGTTGAATTTACGAGAGTTACACTTCGCCGAATTTGCCTACAACGCCGAATGCTAGAGAGGCACACTTCACCAAACGTGACCACAACGCCGAATGTCCACCAGCAGCGCCTCTATTTTTCATTAAAAAAAAGCTTTAGCTGTCTATATGATAAAAACTAACGTATAAGACATTTACCTTAAATGTGTATTTTTTACATAAAAAGCCACGATGCTACCAAAAATAAGTACATCTTTGTGATAGATAATAAAGCTTATTGATTGGACTATTACTTTTACGTATTTTATTAACAATTCGTTTCACGTATAATTAAACCAATGAGAAACTTTAAATAATAGATTATGTGCCAATCATATGTGATTATACTGGAATTTGCACAAGTGCTGATATCCACCGAATTTTTTCATATAGCTGCTCTTTTGTGATTAAATGCAAAATGTATTTTTTAGTTGTTTATTTTCACATAAAAAAGTTGCAGTTCGGTAAATTGTCAAGCCAAATGCAACTCTTACAAAGAATATTTCCTGTAATTTTTGGAACTGCCGAAAGAGTGCTTGTTACAACAAAATTTAACAAGATGTAATCGAGTTAAGTTTTTTGGGCCTTCAAGCACGAATGTAGAGACCCAATGTAGCCTTCGTTCTCTACATATGAAAACATGGTCAGCGGAAACTATAAATGTCTTTTTTTAGCTATTTAAGTTAAAACACTATAGGGTATTCAGTAAACCCAAAAACATTAAAAAATTTTTGAAGTTGGCATGAGCATATAATTTTTGTACTAGGGACTCTGTATTTTGTTTTGAAAAGGTTTCCACACCTGTTTACAGGCAGATTTGAATTTAAAAATGACAATTAATATTTGTCATTGTCAATGTTAAAGTAGATATTTTTCTAGAAATTCTCACCTGTAGTTTTATAAAATGTAATAAATATACCTATTAATAAACGCTACGGTAATAGTATCCAACACAGCATTTGTATAATATTCTTCAAAGTAGTTATTTACAACATTTATGACAGGTGGGAAGTAAATGTCACACCCTTAACATATTTGTTTTAGTAACTTTTTGGAAGTACATTCCTAGACAAAGATAAATTGTGGAAGTACACTCATGAAATTTTGGAAATCAAAGGCCACTTTGTGTTTTTATGTTTACTGAACAGACTATATGTTTTTCATACGTTTCGATAATGTGTTTTTGTCTTTCCTGATGCTTTAGTTTCTGAAATAAATTAAAATATTATCTACAAACAATAATTAAAAAAATATATACACATAATAATAAATTATAATTTTTCTTCTACTACAGCTGTGATAAGTATGTTTTTGAGCAGTCATTTGACAAGAGAAAATTGACGTTTTTTGATGAATATGTAGGACGTCACTTAAAATGTAGTCTTTCTAGTTTTTTTTGGTAAATTGCCTAGAGGAGTTAACCCATCATTTTCTCAAAGTATTCCGAACTTCGTTGTATATTTATTTATTTCTAATTAATTTATATGGACTGATAAATTTACCAAAAAGAACTAAAAACGCCTCGCCTCACGACTCGTTTTCTAAACCTGGAAGCGTGCGATAATACATGACGTTTTTGAAATGAGTATAGCAAAGCACTAATGTTTTCGGAACGGGTGGTATGTACTCGGTGGTAGATGTCATTTCAGACATGATATAAATACAAGGGTATGCTCGAGCGCAGCTTTTCTCAACGACCAATGAGAAAGCGTGAACCAGACTACGTCATCAATAGGTGGCAATTTGAAAGTTACGTTTTAAAAGTCGTATTTTGCATTTGTAGTGGGTCAAGTTAATGGTGAAATGGAGGGAAATCGTACGCAATTGTAATAAATGCTATTTTTCGTGTGAATAATACGCGATTTTATTGATTCTCGTAAATTATAACTCATTTCCGCACACAGGAGAAAAACCTTATAGTTGTTCTAACGCGATTTAGTTGGACATGCAAAAATTCACACAGGAGAGAAACCGTATAAATGAGGTTAGGGTTATCGACGTGCAATGCGTGCAACCATCGTCCAACATGCCGAAGCCCTCCTGATATACCCGAGACCATGATAATCATGCCCGAGACCTTACGAATGTGACGTCATGTGGTTCACGTGCGCAGTGGGTTACCGTCTCTCAAGCATACCCTTGTATTTATATCATGATTTCAGACATTTCAGTTGCCATGAAGCCGTGGACAGTAGGACATCGTGTGTTTGCTTATGACACATTTATTGAAACCGGTAGTTCCGTGGTTGCCACACAACGCAGGTTTCGCGCAGGTCGCCCTGCGATGGGGCCTGGACACAACGCCCACTGGTCACAACGTCCACCACCTAGTATGGCAACCATGTTGGACACAACGTCCACCGCCGCAACGTCCACTCTGGTCACAACGTTCACCGTCGCATTTGCTCATAACGTCCACCTTGGACACAACGTCCACTGCCACAACGCCCACTCTGGTCACAACGTCCACCGGCGCCTGTTGAGAATAACATTTTACGGCGTTGCGTTGGTCGTAACGTCCACCCTGGTCACAACGTCCACCGCCATAACGCCCACTCTGGTCACAACGTCCACCTTCGCATTTGGTCATAACGTCCACCTTGGGCACAACGTCCACTTTTGTTTAACTTGTTATTTAATCAACCTTTAACTGCCTTCTTAATTCTTTTTGTCTAATGTTGTTTAAAATTTGAAAATGTTGGTTTTAGGCTATTTTATGTATTTTTTTAATCAATGTGTAGTTTCAACTACTTCCTCCGCATTCTTAACGATTTTCTCTCTATTTTATGATGGTTTTTCTCTAGCGTATGCATTTCCGGCTCGTTTCTCATATAAATCGGTAGGTATACGAAGGATAAGGGCCCTATTATAACACTAAATATACCTTAACATTCATTGGTTTGCGATACACCTCATTCGAAAAAAACGTTTCCTTATTGTTTATTGTACGAGTAGGTAAGTATTTACAAGTCCCTAACTAAAAATAAAAGAGAAGGTTGACGTCACTGAAAAAAAGTGGTTATACCGGGTGAGTCATTTTAATCTTTGGACTCGTTTATCCAGTGCGGGAAGCTAGATGGTGAAAAATACCCCGGGACAAAATTGTTCGGGGTGAAGGGGGACAACTTTTGGCACCAAATTCCACTCCCCCGCCGGGGGCTTTCTTCTGTCAGAATTATGACCCCCCGCCCTATTTAAGAACTAAAGTAAGGACAAGAAATCAGACGACGTGCGCCACCAAACAAATTTTAGTGACGTCATAAATACTACCATTAGATTTACAAAACCGATATTTATTTTCTTCTTTACAGCTCATTTGAAATCCTGCGTTCGGTTTAAGCTTAATCAATTATCAATGGAAAATTAACAATTTAAGCTAAACTAAAATTTGCTTTGTGGCGCACGTCGTCTGATTTCTTGTCCCTACTTTACAGTGAATGAACATTTTCCCGAAACAGCACATATGATTGTTAGCGCTCGATATGGAGTTACCAGGTCTACAGCCATAAAATTGTTCCCACACGATGTCATCACAGCTGTCAGGTAGCGGTCATCAGGGCCAAAAGTGTCAATGTTTCACCAAAATGACAAAAATTTCCAGGATTGAGGTTCCAGAACGTTAGATTGGACCTACGCTCGTGATGTACGGTCATGACCAGAGCGCGAGGGAGAGCCACTGACTCCCGGCGAATTTAATGAGAACACCCCGTACATGAGAGGCAAGTGGCTCACGCGAAAAAAGCACCCCGTACGTGAGAGGCAAGGGGACGAAAGAAGCACCCAGATGGGAACAAAATCCCACCACGTCCACGTCGTTGTTCCTGGGTAACGCCAAGGGTGGGATTGTGAGATGCGCTAAAACTGAACGAAGAAAGCATTTTCATGAAAAATTGTTCGGACAAAAATATCATATTTTTTTATGAGGAACCCGAATCCATTGAAAAAATGGGGGGTTCCATTTGAAATTTGAAAGTTGTCCCCCCCCCCCGCGAGGGTGAGTACGAGGGGGAGTGGATTTTAGTGCCAAAAGTTGTCCCCCTTCACCCCGAACAATTTTGTCCCGGGGTATTTTTCACCATCTTGCTTCCCTCACTGGTTAAACGCGTCCAAAGATTAAAATGACTCACCCTGTATAGTCGTGTTCAAATAAATCTGGGACAATGTTTTTTCATATGTAGGTTCAGTTAAGTATTGAAGAATATCTCCATGGATCTTCTGCTATCAGAAAGAGTTACATTAAACTTTAACAGGTACTGAAATCGGTAACTCTTTCTGATAACAGGAAATCCATGGAGATATTCTTCAATTCTTAACTCAACCTGCATATGAAAAAAACATTGTCCCAGATTTATTTGAACATGACTGCACCTGTTATCATTAGTAATATACCAAAGGGCGAGACCAGCACGAGAACTTTGATGGGCAAAATTATTTGTACAGGTTACAGAATCTAGATTGAGACGCGGTGAAAATCGGAACTAATGTTAGAATCTAGTAATTTCCAAGTTTCGTATTGGTAACATTTTTACATCTATTATATTGACATTAAATTGTTTATCGGTTTCAGGATATTAAGCCTTTGTTTACATATACAAAAGTAGGCAGGTAACTAGGTCATAACTTATCTGTAGGGTTAAAGAATATTACCCTACATGGCAACCATAACCATATAGCAACCGATAAACTATTGAACAAATCACGGATGTTATGAATCATAACTGCCTTAGAAGTTTTAAAATCCTCGCTCTACGAGCTCGGATTTCAAAACATCTGCGGCAGTTATGATACTCATAACATTCCTAGATATGTTAATAGCTATAACCTTATTTAAGCTAAATAACACAATAAATCAGAGGCGTACGCAACATTGCGGTATGGTGTATTATCAGTTCTTGAATGTTAAAAGGATTAAGGCAATAATGGTGTTAAGTTGAACAACCAGGCTCTGCTATACCTTCTATCCCAGCAACAACAATGTTCACACTTTAAAACACAAAGAATCTGTCATATGACGTTAGTCACTGCGCAAACGAAATCCCTCTATCCACCGTTACTGATTACTTGTCATTTAAAATGTAACCAAACTTTGTATGTTTGACAACTTTCCACATATTGCCAATTCGTCATATATGATCACAGCGCCTTTCATGACCTACCTTGAGAGTCAATCTAGTTTCTGTGACCTGTAAGTATATCGCCCGCGTATATATTTTGAAGATTATTATATAAAAACAGTATACGAATTATGATTTAGAATTGACCTAATAACGCAAAAAGACTCAAGTTGCTTGTTTTTTGACATTCTACTTCCAATAATGACACCATCCACGCTTGATAAGCATCCCTAAAGTGTTTATCAGGTAATCAGTTCAGTATTGGTCAATTAAAAAAAAATGCGTGGTTCTCCTTGGATGATATCAGTTATGTGACAGTTGAGTGTAATATTCCAACTAAATAGCGTTCGTGTGTTTTATTAAGTACAAGTGGCCCATTTGTTTCAATCTTTTACCACAGACTTTAGAATACCAATGCTTATATGATTTTAGTTATTTAATGATAGGGTCTAATAATGACCTTGACCAATCTGACCAATGTGTCGCTTATGTAACTCATAAAAAATGTATTATCATGGATATATATATATATATATATATATATATATATATATATATATATATATATATGCTGCAAAATTACGTATTATCTCCATGTTACGTTATTAAGAGGCGCATTCTGAGTACACAAAAATTCCTTGTCTTATATTTTCGAAGATATAGCGAGGTTTTATTAATTTCAAAAGTAGCAGAACTGGCAACATTATTTAATTACAAATAGGTAAGGCTACATTGTTTTCATAAATATAACACTTATAGCCTGTTCAGTAAACATAAAAACACAAAGTGGCCTTTGATTTCCAAAATTTCATTAGTGTACTTCCACAATTTATCTTTGTCTAGGAACGTACTTACAAAAGGTTACTAAAAACAAATAGGTTAAGGGTCAGACATTTACTTCCCATCTGTCATAAATATTGTAATTAACTACTTTTAAGAATATTATACAAATACTGTGTTGGATACCATTGACATAGCGTTTATTAATAGGTATTTTTATTACATTTTATAAAACTATCTACTTTGACATCGACAATGGGAAATACTAATTGTAATTTTTAAATTCAAATCTGGCTGTATGCAAGTGCGGAATCCTTTGCAAAACAAAATACAGAATCCCTAATACGAAAATTATATGCACATACCAACTTAAAAAAAAAATTTTTGTGTTTACTGAATGCCCTATAATTGAAACTACTGTAATTTTCCACTGATCTGTTATTTGTTGTTCATGTCTGATGTACGAGGTATACCGGAGAGATAAGAGCCATGTCTCTATCTCGTTTACTTATCAACGGATTTGCATGAAACTTGTTGCAAGAATATTAAACATAATTTCGGATTGACAGACGGATATAATCAAAATATGCAACTTCTGGTTTTACCGGAAATGTCATTAACCTTGATTTTTTAAAGAGATCACCCTACATATTTTATGTTTTTCGGAATCTAAGGCTCAAACTACATACGACAGTGATGCCAAATTTATTTAGGTATCACAATCATATTTTAAAAATTTATTAATTAAACATCTTTCAGTTTTAAATAAATATAAAGTAGGGCATAGTGCCCATCGTTAGGCTAGTAATTACGAATTCTATCTAATAGTAACGGGTGTTTTTTTAGAGGGGGAGAACTTTAAATTAAAATAAAACACAGAAAAATGTTTTTAATATCCATGAAATTGGCTTTATTTGAAAGAAAATCGTACGACACTCATTAATGACCAATAGGAAAATCAGTTCACGAGCCGTAACCAAGACAACAACAAAATTTATTGGAAATTTTTTGTAGGTAGACATTACTTCTTTTTAGGGTTTGTGTTCTTACGATTTTCTTACCGAATCTGCATTCGAGCATTAATTCATATCCGGAAATTATTTTTCGTGCAGTCCAACAGCGTCCTAATTTTCCCTCGCGTTCCGCTCGGGCAAATTAATACGACGTTGTTGGAACGCACTCAAAAAAATTTCCGGAAAGAATTAATGCTCTTATGAGATTACATGTGATAATTTTATGGCATTTATGTTTGAATATGATTTCGGGCATGTGGCCGCCGCGGCTGGCGTGTACATGACGTAATCTGGAGGTCCAATTTTCACACACTCTTCGCAGTAAATCAGGCTGTATTTCGGCAATAACAAAATGGATCTACGAAATGGATCTGTTAACTGGCTACCTCTTTCGTGCGATTTGACGCCGTTAGTTTATTTTCTTTGAGGATATGTAAAGTCACATGTCTACGTCGATAAACCGGAAACAATTGAACACTTGGAAGCCAACATTCGACGTGTTATAGCGATTTACTGATTTACTGCGAAGAGTGTGTGAAAATTGGACCTTCAGATTACGTCATGTACACGCCAGCCGCGGCGGTCACATGCCCGAAATCATATTCAAACATAAATGCCATAAAATTATCTTTCAAATAAAGCCAATTTCTTGGATATTAAAAACATTTTTTCTGTGATTTATTTCAATTTAAAGTTCTCCTCCTCTAAAAAAACACCCTTTACTATGGCTCTTGGTAGTGCCATTTAAAAAACTAACTTTTCCTCAAAAAACTCGTTTAGCAAATTTTAGCCGTGTAGAAGGTTTAATTACATATTTTCATTGTAGCCAACCAAATTTGTAAAACTGGTGTTGTACTGCCATTTCAACAACCGCACATTGAACATCTGGAAATATATCAGTGTTTAGGACTTGATTTCATACAAAACTGCATTGGTTAGATAACTATTGTTTTCTTTTTGTTAATTTTAAGTTTGCGTTAGTCAAGTCCTCCATTTCTGATGATGTGGTGTTCATTAAATTACTTATTTCTTCATTAGTTACTGGGGATAAAAATATGGTCGAATTATCTGGGGAAACATTTTCATAATTAATGTATTGATTGTATAATTTATTTTTTCGGCAGGCAACAAGCCGCGGCTGCGCCTTGGCTTGTACTTGCCTACCTCAAATGTTAATAGGCTCTTACATTCCTTGTTACTTAAATAGCTATTACAGTTATTGAACAAACGATATATTTTTCAGTTGCTAAATTAGTATTCAGAGCACAACTGATTCCAATTACCTCGAGTAACATGTTCAATATACGTATCCAGTTATCCTTGTCAAATATTTTAATCGTTTTATTTGTGTGTATGTTACCTTTAATGCTTCCTCCTTCCCTAACCAAAACAGTTGATAGTGGGGCATAATGCTCTGTATTATATACGTTTCTAGTATGATCTCATTCTGTAATATAAAAATTGTAAATAAAATACATGACCGCTAAAAAAGTTATTTAATATTGATTTTTCTTTAATCTATTGTGTATATTTATTTGTGTATAGTATTTTACTAAGAAAACTACTATTTATAAATTTACTAAATACAGTGACAGTGATTGGAGTTACAACCAACAGCAGAGTGATTAAAAAATAGCTACATGTGTGCCGCTATATTCTTTATTGTTCTCAAACTAGCCAAATCTAGTTCAAGAACATTAAATACACATATAATACATAAATTTATATTTTATTTATCCCGCCCTAAAACAAATATTCTACTAAATTCACTAATATGCCGAATGCTAGCTACTGTATATAAATATGATTGTGATACCTAAACAAATTTGACATCACTGTCGTATGTAGTTTGAGCCTTACACCCGTATGCATAGTCGTTCACCAGCCGCTCGCCGGCGATTCGCCGGAGTTTCGTTATGAATAGTATGTTGGCGACACTGTCTATGTCAAATTCGAGGTTAGCAGGTTAGATTTTGTGTCAGTTTCTGTCAAAACATAAAATATGTAGGGTGATCTCTTTAAAAAATCAAAGTTAATGACATTTCAGGTAAAACCAGAAGTTGGATATTTTAACTATATCCTTCTGTCAATCCGAAATTATGTTTAATATTCTTGCAACAAGTTTACTGCAAATCCGTTCATAAGTAAAGGAGATAGAGACATAGCTCTTATCTCATTGCCACCCGGTATACCTCGCACATCAGACATAAACAACAAATAACAGATCAGTGGAAAATTACAGTTATTCCAATTAAGTGTTATATCTATGAAAACAATGTAGCCTTACCTATTTGTAATTAAACAATGTTGCCAGTTCTGCTAGTTTTGAAATTAATAAAACCTCGCTATATCTTCGAAAATATAAGACAAGTAATTTTTGTGTAACTTTTTTCCTACTCAGAATGTGCCTCTTAATAACGTAACATGGAGTTAATACGTAATTTTTGCAGCATATATACAGCGTGGTCCATTAAGTGTGCAACAAATGGGACATTTTTTTATTAGTTGTACAATCAAAATTTAAATACGGTTACAAGTTAGTGCATGTTCGATAACCAAATCAGATGTATTTAGAATGGCTCCAAATCAAACAGCATACGGGCAGAACATAAATATGAAATTCGTTCAAGAATAAAGTTACCTTATTTCAAAAACTAGTGGAAAATTTTATTGAGAAACTTTGTTTAGAATCAAAAGCTATGCTCAAATACAAAGTCACGGTCTCCTATTCGAATTTTGATTCTTTTTTGTAAAATTTTGTATTATCCCCGTATGATACATATTTTTATTATTCTGATTTTATTGAGAGTTTTTTCATATGTAAATTATTATTAGTAAAGCATTTGCTTTGTTAAAAAGAATATTTGCGAAATTCTAAAGTTCTGTTAAATATCATTGCAACAAACATGAAGTGGACGCTTACCTAAAAAAATATAAATCCAAGTAAATTTTACAAATACGCTTCAAGTTGCTAAAAGTTATTTAAAAGTGATCTGGTTGTGGCTACTTTAAATACATATAAAATCAGAACAATAAAAATATGTATCATACGGGGGTAATACAAAATTGTCCAAAAAAAAAAATCAAAATTCGAATAGGAGGCCGTGACTTTGTATTTGAGCACTTTTAATTCTAAACAACTTTTCTCAATAAAATTTTGCTATATTTTTTGAAATAAGGTAACTTTATTCTTGAACGAATTTCATATTTTTTGTCCTGCCCTGTATATTGTTTGACTTGAAGCCATTCTAAGGGCATCTGATATGGTTATCGAATACGCACTAACTTTTGGCAGTATTTAAATATCGATTGTACAACTAATTAAAAAAATGTCCCATTTGTTGCACACTTAATGGACCACACTGTATATATCCATGACAATGCATTTTTTATGACACATTGGTCAGATTGGTTAAGGTCATTATTAGACCCTATGTAACATTAAATAACTAAAATCATATAAGCATTGGTATTCTAAAGTCTGTGGTAAAAGATTGAAACAAATGGGCCACTTGTACTTAAGGCGGCTAGGGAGAGCTCAGAGATTTCTATAGCGGGCGAGGTGAATTTTTTTTGCGCCTTGAAAACTAATGTTTAGGCAACTGTAGATACACCACTTTGTCTTGTATAGTAATGTCGAAAGCGGATTATTTTGCTAAGTATTTTTTCTGTTAATCTATTACCTGCGACGGGCCTTCTATTTATAACTCGAGTTGGCTCAATACGTCCTTACGTTTGTTGCCGAATTTTAACTGAAATATTTTGGTGCAACTCATACGTTGTAATTAGTTGTAATGAAGATGTTGGGGAGTAATATAATTAACTATTTATAGATAGCCTTCTTATGTTTTTCGTTCACATAATTTTTCTTAATAACTAATTACGTATTATGGAATGTTTTAATTCGTTAGTGAACAAACAAAATTATTGTTAGTCAGTAACTACCATTGCCAGGAGACCTCGAAGGCTCATTGTGATGAGGTGAATACATGTTAGAACCTACGGTTACAATTTTTGCTGGCCTTTCCCCGCTTTCACTTTACATAGACAATTTGCGACTAAGGCGAGCTCATACATTACTAGAGTGAACGAGGTGAATTTTTGATGTGCGCCTTGAAAGAAGAATACAGCAAAACTTCTATGTATAACTGTTTCACTGAAATGTTTTGATGTGACTAATATCTTGTAATCGTCAACGATTTCAAAATCCTGAAAAATTGTAGCATTACACAGAAATGTTAAAACATCATTTGTCTGATAATAACAATTACTATAAATGACAAATTGTGAAGGTACCGTAATTATCCCCACTGCCCTTTGCTCATTAGATGTTACGACCTTCGTTGATTGTAATAATTAACACATTCCTGGCCGGTATAAATACCAAATTTTCCTAAAAAAATCCTTTTACGCAAACTTGCTTTCTGTATCGATTATCGGTAACAGTAGTTGTTAGTGCCCCACAAGTGCTTTTATAGAGTTTTTTGTTTATTTAAACAATTCGTAGAATTCCAAAGGGAAAATATCCATTGGCTAGGCCAAGAAAACGTAAAAATATGATTATGAAACAACTTTGTGCAAATTAAGTAGCTTCTACTAGATACTAAATTTTGCTTTAGATAAATTTAATTTTGTTTATCTACGACCACTACTAAAAGTAAGCCTTTTAGCGCTAGATTGTTTCACTAAAAGTGACGTTTTATAGTTTACCGTGTTTAAAGAAATCAGCTGTTTACTTTTAGCACACGGGCTAAAAGTGAAGTGAGGTTATAAAACTACAATTTCGAACTGCAAGTGAAGTTGTAAAGCTATTCCAGTTGCTTCTTGCGTTACAGGTAAAGCGTTTTTAAAATAATTAAAGCGTTATGTAATGAATACAGTCATATGTGGAGGATCAATAATTACATTTAATAACTCACCTTGACAGCACGGGCGTGGCCAAACAATCGCCCACACGCAGATGAGAACCTTTCTTAAATCGATATAATATATGGATTAATAACGGTAAAATTAAGATCGTAGATAAAATATTGTATGCAATGCGTGCTAAAAGTCGTTTATGAGCGAGACATGTTATGAAACTCAGCCTTCGGCTTCGTTTCATAATTTTCATGTCTCGCGCATAAACGTCGACTTTTAGCACTTGTTGCATAAATAGCTATTTTGTTTTCAAATTGAAATAATACCAAATTTTCGTTGGGAGTGTTAGGCAATGACATTTAGATTTTGTTTCGTCGTTTTAGATGTCGCGTTATGATGTATTCTATACTGTTGGCACAACTAAATTAGGACACAATAAATTTAATAGCTGATAACTTTTTGTTTAGATGTTATGGTATGTATACATCTCGTTTTGATTTATTTAACAACATAGTGCATTCTTTTTGTGACATTTGGAAACTGTGTGGTTGTGGTTGGGATTTAGAAATACATAGTACTAGACAAAACTAAATAAACCGTTTTATTACATAGTGTAGGTGATACTTCTACCATACAATCTCAGAGTTAATATAAAGATGGCATTGTATAGGCAAATAAACTGTCAAATTGTTCTTAATGTATATATTGGCAGTAACTTCTTATTACCTACAGGTGTAGAAGTTGGTGCTTTGTAAGGTTTAGCGTATGGTATTAATTAAAAATACTCTTTCAAAAGTACTTGTACTTATATAACGTCGAAACATATAAAGATTGGTAGAGGCTAATGCGAACATAGGGACATGCAAGACAATTGCTCTTTTACACTGTAATAAAAACCTTTTTTTAAATGTGGAATATTTGTGTATAACAACAAAACTAAGTCATTTGTGTAGTTCATTTATAAGATTGCCAGACTTTGTTCTTATTCGTACCAAAAATGTGGATTTTTCTAACTTGCTGGAAAAAATTCGACTTCTCCATATCAATTTATAGAAGTATAGTTAGGAAATGACTTAGTTTCCAACACTCTTTTTAAAGATTCAAAAGCAGGAACAAAGGAAGGTAAACGTTTATTAATGTACGAGTAAGTAACTTACTCTGTGAAAAAATACTGTTTGCCACGTGCGAAAACTCGGTTATTCCACACTTGGTAGACAAATAACTATTTTTGTACTAATAAAACAAATAACTTTTTGACGCTTTTGCTATTTTTTAGGAAAAACCACATTGTATACATTTTATCGCATAAGAATATAGACGTGATAAGTGAATATAAGTGCTGTAATAAATATAACGTATAATCAAAGAGCATGCGTATAATTCTCTCCAGGAGATGAATGCTGCTCGCTCATTTACAACAGAGCCAGAAACATTAGTTGTCGGTTACCTAACTTCTGATGTTGATAGTGTGATGTTCTTTACTTGTACTTCTGAAGCTCCGATAAGTTTCGTACCAGCTGAATTTCCTTTTTCCGAAGTAATGAAAATTGTTTCGATACCACATCTGAAAATGAACACGAACTTCCATTCAATGAAGTGACAACGACGATAATGTTTCCGAAACAGAATCATTGTCCAATGGCAATGGTTTTTCAAAAAACAAACCCGATTATCATAGTGCAAGTTCAAATTCGACGAAGAGAATAATGACAGCAGTGAACTTGAAGAACTCTATTGCGAAAAAGAGAACATTTCCATTTGAAATTACTAGTCGGTGCCTTATAAACATTCTTATTTTCTGAATCAATTCAAAGCTTTAAAGCTAAATCTAACCTAACTATAGGAAGAAACAATGAAATGTATGCTTTGTAATGTTGTCGCTTCCTTTATAATATTTCAACATTTGGTTAGGGATCATTACGCATGTTTACGTACCTAAAAATGTTGAAAACATCGCGCTTTTGAAGGATTTTTAATCTATTATACTTTTTCAAAATATGCGGAAACCAATTATATTCTGTCGATTTGTATGTTTGATTTTTGCTTTATCATTCGAGTGGTCTCTGAAATTGTCCAATTTTTAATTAGTCTTATGTAGTTTCACATTATAGAAATTAAAACTGGCAATTACAAAAGCCACTGAAATAATAAAGCAAAAAAAACAAACTATACTGGTGTCCATGTAATTTCATTTCATTTACATGTAATCGTAAGTTACTTAGTTTATTTATTACATTTTTTGGTATCCTGTATCTTTTCTCGATTGCAAGTATGTACATATTATGATTGTCTTGTAAAAAATAGTTATACTGATGATTCAATAAGCATTTCTAAATAACTGCCTAGATTTTTTCATCAAGTGTGCCACATTTTAGTGGTAATTTATTCATTTAGATATTGTAGTAGTACTGTAAACAATTTATTTAGCATGCTATACACTACATTTTTATTAATATTGGATTGGGGTACATGCCAACGCAATAAATGTAATATACATTTTTACAAGCCTATTATAGTATTTAACATTACAAGCCAGGTAAAACAGGTTTTACTGGCGATAGGATGGGATGACTTGCGAGCCGTTAGGCGAGCCTGTCATATCCTTGAGCCAGTAAAAATGGTTACCTGGCGTGTATTGTTGAATGTTTTATTTGTTCCTCACTTGTAAATAACTAGAAATTCACCATTTATTCAAAATGTCAAACTGACAAGCAACTAAATTTAATCAATATGACACATACTAAGGAAGACAACTCTGGATCATCATTTATCTATGAGCACGCTTGTAAAATATAACTGGCTAGCCAGTATAAAACTTTACTGGCTAGCCAGTTAAGAAACATTTTCAAGGTAAATACAGTGACATGATAAATTGATGTTTACAAGTGAGGAACAAATAAATACATTTAATTTTAACAAATTTTTATTGTTGCGAAAGTTAAACGTATGAATTAATAAATATTTACCTGTTTATAGCACGTGCCACCTTGGTAATTACCTGCTATTGTTAAAAACCCTGCAAGGTCTTACGACAAGTTAATCCTAAGAGCGTGTGGCGTATGCAAGTAAACTGACATGCGTGAGCGGTGCACCGGTTCATAGCAGAACTAGATGTAGGAAGCTTATTTTGGAGAATATGGTGCCCTAAACTATTGCGTTGTTTTGGATATTTAAAAAATGCATTCGTTTGAAATCGTTTTCTATACGTCATTTAACTGCTAATAAGTGTTCAATTGACAGGTCATATTTACATTTCCCATTATCTCAATAATTTCCTTTATATTTCATTAAGTAAAATTATACAAATATCAATTTATAAGATGTTTGAAGTCTTTTTTCAAAAATCTAAAGTTGGCACAGTGACTCTATATCAACCAACGCTATAATAAATAGCGAACGTCCCTTCAAATTGATTTTTGTAGGTGCTATCCCCGACATTAGGATTTTATGTTTACGAAAATTTTACCTAGCGCAGTGTGTTGCCCCTCTCCCTAGCAGTCTTAATAGAACACACGAACGTTATTTAGTTGGAATATTACACTCAACTGTCACATAACTGATATCATCCAAGGAGAACCATGCATTTCTTTAAGTTGTTCTCTGAATGTCATTTTTTAGCAGTGGTCTATTATGATATGTTTTTCGGCCTTTTTCCACTGTCTAGGGTGTAAATCACACAACGTTTCGGGAGATTTGTTCTACTCCCGTCTTCAGGTGTTTCTGGTTAGTTCTGAGAAGGACTGATATTGTACGTTTTTCAACGTAAATTTGTGCCTCCCCCGGGGTTTGAACCCGGGACCGCTGATCGCTGTGATTACTACTCGGCCACTCTAACCACTAGGCCACCAGGGCGGTTGTATATTTTAGTTGTAAACTTATATATATCTTACCGCTGTATGCATAGTAGACTATTTTTGTAATTCCTTGCGCAGTAGTGGCATCCAAATGGGCTTTAGTTCTGCGTTAGTCTGGCTAATTGGTTCTACTGCCAGCGCTATGTATGTAGCTTCTTTCAGCTTCCTACGAAATCTGTTTTCCTCTTTAGCTACAATTGATGCGTTATCCCATTGTATGCGGTGGTCTTCGTTCCTTCACAGGACTAACCAGGAGCACCTGAAGACGGAAGTAGAACAAAACTCCCGAAACGTGTGATTTACACCCTAGACAGTGGAAAAAGTGCGAAAAACATATCATTTTTTTTTTAATTGAACAATACTGAACTGATTACCTGATAAACACTTTAGGGATGCTTATCAAGCGTGGATGGTGTCATTATTGGAAGTAGAATGTCAAAAAACAAGCAACTTGAGTCTTTTTGCGTTATTAGGTCAATTCTAAATCATAATTCGTATACTGTTTTTATATAATAATCTTCAAAATATAAACGCGGGCGACATACTTACAGGTCACAGAAACTAGATTGACTCTCAAGGTAGGTCATGAAAGGCGCTGTGATCATATATGACGAATTGGCAATATGTGGAAAGTTGTCAAACATACAAAGTTTGGTTACATTTTAAATGACAAGTAATCAGTAATAGTCCGGGAGCCAGTGACCTTTTTTAATGACCAAAACCACAAAAGCTGAAAATGTTTCCTAAGCTTTATTTGGTATCACTAGTAAGTGAATGGACCTCCAGCTGGCGCACTTCCGGGGGGTGTAGCTGCGGCATCCTCCCACGCACGTAAAATAATAATAAATAATTTTAACAAACGTTGACAGAAAATACCTGATTTACGCCAACTAATTATCAATTTTTTTGACAAATGCTATTGAACTTGAAAAGCAAATCATGGCATATTTAAAAATTCCCAAGTTTTAAATTAGTATTTTAAAATAAAAATCGCATATAGAATATTATTATTATTGGTATCATTTGATGCGTAATAATTTTATCTTTTCATTGATACTATTACCTTCCCTGTAAGTTGAATTGGCAAGCAGGAATCGACAGAAACCTTCAATACAATGTTAATCGCTTATGTTCGACTTTGAGAACGGACACCCGGTATAGTGTACTAATACGTGTAAATTAATAAAGTAATGTATCAACAAATTTTTACTTCCTTTTACGATAAAGGAAGTATTGGATTCACCCCAAAAATTCGAAATTGAGTTTTCAACAGATCTTCACGTTTTAGAGTCCCCTGATCCCAAAAAACATATTTTTTTTCATTGGTCTGTGTGTCTGTGTGTCTGTCTGTCTGTGTGTCTGTCTGTCTGTGAACAGAATATCTCAAAAACGAAAAGAGGTATGGCGTTGAAACTTCATATATAAGTTTTGTGTA
The DNA here is from genome assembly GCA_940337035.1 of Agriotes lineatus. Classification (NCBI taxonomy): domain Eukaryota; kingdom Metazoa; phylum Arthropoda; class Insecta; order Coleoptera; family Elateridae; genus Agriotes; species Agriotes lineatus. Next base: position 45,828,497 of record OW679194.1, read on the forward strand.
CTATGTAGATAAGACAGCAAGCTTTTGAAGAAAATCGCATAACCGGAAGTAGGTGTTTACTCTTGTGATTTTTCAGTTTTTTTCGATTTTTTCAAAAACGGTTCTAACGATTTTTTTAAAACTTCACATTTTTATTACATTTTTAATGTGAATTGACGTGAGATAGGTGATTTTCCAGTTGAATACTTCTAAAGTGGGTTTCTTTTGTTTTTTTTTCTATTTTTTTTATTAACTCCTATTTTAAATACAACACCCGGTATATTATTACATTTTTGAATTATGCTTAAGATTTTAGAGAAAATTTGTCTCTTCAACTAACGCTCTATTTTGTACCGTTTTTGTAGAATTCGTAATTTTTGAAAATTTTTGACAAATGCTTAAAAATTAAAAATTAAATTTTTGACTAATTATAAGATCACTGTAAAAGGAAGTTGTGTGAGCGTATCACACCAGATTTTTAGATTTGGTCTTCTTCGGATTCATTGCCATCCAACTAATTATCGATTTCGTTACCGCTGCAATTGATGTCGATCTGTGAAATATCTTTGACATCATCTGTAAACATATATAATAATAATATATTAAAAGATATAGATGATAATAATATAAAAACGTATAACACGCAAGAGCAAAATTGTAACACAAATCGGATTATGAATTATAAAAAAAGTTTACATGCTAACAAAATTGTTATAAATATTATTCAGTTTTATTTTTCAATTAAAATTATATAGATAAAATTAAATAGAAAATAATCAAAAATTTACATTGAAATAATGAAAAAAAGTAATGAAATGAGAGAGAAATATATCAGTATTATTTTAACCTGCAGTACTTTTTTGTCATCATCGATAGTTATATCTCTAAGGGAAGAGGGTAGCTGCTCACCCTCGAAACCATTTGAAATGAAATTTCTCCTCCTTCTCTTCCCAGCCACAATCAGTCGGCTGTAATGCCGTTAGGACCTGAAGATGAGCGTGTGCCCAAATATTTGCTATATACGTTGTCCGCAGCCAATGTTGGCGTTGGTGCAGCTCAATTTTACAGGGAGGCAGAGCTGATCCGTCGATATTATTCTTCGGTAAACGGAATAAAAAATTGTGGCGGTCGGTTGGGCTATTCGGTGTAGCATAAAACTGCTGCATTAAATCTCAGTATTATACAAAGTGGCTATCTAAATATTTACTATTTGCACTTTTATGTGTAAATATTTGCTTTTTGCATTTTAATGTCCACATATTTACTGTTTATGTTATGTATAAATATTTAAATGTGTAAATATTTACTAAAACCCTTTAAATTCAAAAACTTGTGAGATAGTATAATAACTGCATGGAGGTGTTTAATGAGAAAAGTATAGATATCTGATACTGTCAGAGCTGAAATTTGGTAATACAATAGTTAATTGAATAAGTTAAACGAAAAAAATATCCAGCTTTATATTTAGTGAGGGAAAAGGGTCCAGCTGATGCAGTCAAAGATACAATGCGCCCAAGCGCATACCGATGCGCAGCGTCTTTCAGTGCATCGGCTGGGCACTTTTCCCCCACTAAATATATAGCTGGATGCTTTTTTTGGTTATGTTATTAACTTAACTATTAGTTTACCAAATGTCAGCTTTTGCGGTATCAGTTTACTCATCAAATGATACCAATAATAATATTCTATATGCGATTTTTATTTTTAAAATACTAATTTAAAACTTGGAAATTTTTAAATATGCCGTGCCTTGCTTTTAAAGTTCGATAGCATTTATCAAAATAATGGGTAATTAGTTGGCGTAAATCAGGTATTTTCTGTCAACGTCTGTTAAAATTATTTATTATTATTATTTTACATGTGTGAGAGGCTGCCGCAGCTACACCCCCCGGAACTGTGCCAGCTGGAGGTCCATTCACTTACTAGTGATACCAAATAAAGCTTAGGAAAAATTTTCAGCTTTTGTGAAATGACTAACTCTAAACGGTCACTGGCTCCCGGACGCATATTTTGAAACACAGGACGCTAGGAACATAGGACCATATACTGCAACCTAATTGGTTGCCTGCGAGCGACCGAAACGTTAGAAGGACATGACACATGCCCACATGCCGGCGCGCAAACCAGATCAGCTGATCAGCTAGCGGTGGTGGATGCTGTGTATGAGTATGGTTCATTTCTCGTTGTTTGTAGTTTTCATTTTAAAACGCTTTTAGCCTTCCAATACAATCGTGAAATAATGAATTCGGAGGACGTTTTACTCGAACAGGTGGATATCAATGTGAAATAGAAGAAGTCGACCGAAAACGTTTTATTTTACGTATAAATGTTACTAACAGCGACCAAGCCGATGCTTATTTAAAATTGTTGGAGGCTCATACTTCAACTAAATGGATAAGAAATGGAGAATTGGCGAATCCAGAAAGGTACGTATGTAATGTAATAAAATGAAAATAAGTAGTTACTCGTGCTTATCATTTTTGTCTTCTGTAAATTAATGCTTGGTTTCTATTTGTTCAATGGTTGTGTACCATAAGTATTATGTATGTCAGCATAGCACAGTAAACAAAAGATCTAGTGCTCATACAACTGAATTGAACACAGGTTGCAGAGCAAAGTTGAATATCCTTATAAAAAAATGTACTCCATCAGGTACTAAACGTAATGACAAATACCTGAAATTGAAACGATGCCTGTGTGGCAGAATAACTGTGAATTTGGTTCACAACCATACTGTAGGAACAAGTGGGTCTCTAAGATATCTAAAAATCTCAAAAGAGGTACGATTTTAATTTTAGCAAACTTGCCACCTACTTATTGCATACACTTTCAGACTAAAGAAGCATTTGAAGAATATTTTAATAATGGGATGAGTGCTGCTAAGGCTAGTCGTTATCATGGAACTCACCTAATGTTGAATTAACATCCATGGAAAATGTTGGCAAATGCATCTATTAATCCAACAAAAAATACAGCCTATTATCTTCATAAAAATGGACTTCTAAAAATTATGGGGCTGTTTTTGAACCCATTCCAAAGCTGTAAGAGAAACTTGTTTTTTATGAATCAAAAGGTAGGTGTAGACTTAGGTCAGGTTGCAGTATCATTGTTATATCTGGGTAATTTTTATAGCACACAGAATGAATCGTACGATTTTATCCCAATCTTTATCCTCGTAGTACTACTAAAAGTTGAACATGCAATATCGGTTTTAAAGAAATCTGCAGAAGAATTTCCGAATTTTATTAGCCGTTTTGATAAATTCTATCTAAGATCTCATGAGTGGTTATAAGAGTACATTCATAGAAAGGATATTATTATCAGGGGCAACAACACGAATAATTAAGCAGAAGTTTTGATAAGAATATTAAAAGACATAATACTCCATCGAACAAAAGGATACAATTGTGTGGCTTTGGTAGATTTTATTTGTTTTGTCTGGGAAGAGTACTTCAAATCAAAGCTGCTAGACTACGCTAATGGTAGACGAAATTGTATTAAGAATAACTATTTGAAATTATGATCTAAAATCACATCTGTAGAATCTGGTAAACTACGAGACCTAGGAAACAACTTGTATCAGATAACAAGCAGCAAAAGCACTTCTGTCAAGTATACCATCAATGTGGAAATCGGAGTTTGTAGCTGTCCTTCTGGCATCAATGGAGCTTTTTGTAAGCATCAAGCTTATATTCATAAGTATCTCAACATTCCTCTCGTGAATGCTCCAGCAGTTACTTGTTGTGAACGAGCGTCCCTGGGAAAGTGAGCTTTAGGTCACGAGTGTCCCAGAGATGATTGGTTCATAGACCTCACCGAAACTGACGAAAATCCTTTGACTTACACCACACAAAGACTGGAGTTAGAAGGTAACCATCAGCAGAAAGCGGAGATAGCTGTTGTCACTTCTCCTGAAGAAGAAGAAGAAGAAACTATTAAAAAGGAAGCTGCTGTATTAAATATATCGTCAGAGTTGATGAGGCTTAGTGCACTTGCTCATGAAATACCTTATACTGTCTTAGAAAAATTCGGCAAGAAACTGCAGAAAATCGAAAGTGTTCAGCAACTATACTCAGCCCTTAGTATTGCAGCAAAACCTAGTCGCTTCAAAACCCATTCGAAGATTAAAGTTCAACCGACCGCTATATCCAGAATAAGACAAGGAGCTACTCGTGGCAGCACCAGAATTCTATCAGGAAGACCATCAGGAGAAGTAAAAAAGAAGGCGAAAAGAAAGCACAATATCAACTTGAATATTGTATCCAATCAACCATATGCTATACTTCATGCCGTGCCCATTAATTTATTTTGTTTATAACATTTGGTATGTAGATGACTTATTGACATTTTGAGTTAAAAATAAAGTTTAATTATTTCTTCTAACGCTCTGATACTCTCATTATAATAATAATAGTACCTATCCAGTTATTCATAATAGTGATAAACGAGTACCTATACATGAAGTGAAAGTGTAAAGTCTGGATAAATTTTGTCGTTGATTTTTAACAAAAAAACTCGGACACGTCAACTTTTGTTTTTAAACAACCATCTATTGGCGCATATTGCGCTTTCCTGTTACGCCCAGTGGCGGCGCAATAGGGAGCTACTTGAAAATTCTAAATGGCAACCTAGCCCTTGTGATACATCAAAAAAGTGCTCTATTAGAGACCTTTCGATTGATGTATCGCAAAGAGTAGATTGCTGTTTAAAATTTTCAAGTTGGCCCCTATTGTGCCGTCCCTGGGCGCATCAGGTAAGTGAGTAAGTGCAATATTAGTCAAAAGATGCCTATTTAAAAATAACAGTTGACGTGTCCGAGGATTTTTGCTAAAAATCAACGACATAAATTTTATTCCAGACTTAACACACTCACTGTAGGGTGTTTGTAGATCGCTGGCCAGCCCATAACTTTGTTAATAACAAAGATACCGATTTTTTTTTAAATTTTAGAAGCCAGTAAACACCCTACAAATTGTCCCAAACTAATTTAAACCATGGCCTTCTGTTTTTACGTAGTGATACACGATTTTGGTTTTTTAAATGAAACACCCCGTATACTTTAAGATATTTGAAATCAGCGCGAAAAATGCTTTATGATAGCATGCTTAAACTAAAATTTTCAAACGCCTTATTTAAAAAAAAAATTACCTCAAGTAGCGCACCAAAGGTACCTACTAAAACAATATCGAAAACTAGGTTTTTTAAATAAAACAATATGAGTGTCATTAAACAGTTGAAAACTACAATAAAAGAAATTTTCATGTACCATAATCGCTATTTTGTTTAAAAGTAGCTTTTAAAATGTCAAAAATACGTAAAACAATTTAAGAAAATTATAATTTCATTTTAAAAAACGTGGTTTTCAATTATTTTTGTATGTTTGGTGCGATAATTAGATAAGGAAAAACTTTTAGAGCCAAGTGGAATTTGTTTTGCATTTCTTACTTAATCGTAAGTGGTTTTTCGTAAGTCAGGTAAATTAAAATTTTTTTTTTACAAAATAATGAGTTTCAAAATTTTTGTTTAAGCATGGTATCATAAAGCACTTTTAGCGCTGATTTCAAATATCTAAAAATATACGGGTGTTTCATTTAAAAAACCAAAGTCGTGTATCACTACGTAAAAATAGGAGGCCATGGTTTAAATTGGTTTGCGACAATTTGTAGGCTCTTTACTGATATTAAAAATTAAAGTGTTTTTCGATATCTCTATTATTAACGAAGTTACGGGCTGTCTAGCGATCTACAAACACGCTGTATGTATAACAGAGAAGCACCGTAAAATATGATTTAGATTATTTTAGGTACGTTGATTAATATTTCCAGCAACCAATGTGTCCCAAGTACCCAAAATAATGTTTTGTGTATACTTATTGCTTTGATACAAACAAACTAACTAACGTCTACGTTATACCCCAGACCTGCATATTTGTCCGCTCAAAAATTCTAAACAGCATTTTTTTATTTTCCTTATTCGATAACTTTAGTGACAGTGCAACAATTATCGCAATTTTCAAATCGTAAAAAGGTGCCAAGGTAGCACCTCCCGCTTATGTTTCAGCGCACCAATCAGGCTGCAGCATATGGTCCTATGCTCCTAGCGTCCTGTGTTTCAAAATATGCCTCCCGGACTATAACGGTGGGTAGAGGGATTTCGTTTGCGCAGCGACTAACGTCATATGACAGATTCTTTGTGTTTTAAAGTGTGAACATTGTTGTTGCTGGGATAGAAGGTATAGCAGAGCCTGGTTGTTCAACTTAACACCATTATTGCCGCAATCCTTTTAACATTCAAGAACTGATAATACACCATACCGCAATGTTGCGTACGCCTCAGATTTATTGTGTTATTTAGCTTAAATAAGGTTAACAATTTAATGTCAATATGATAGATGTAAAAATGTTACCAATACGAAACTTGGAAATTACTAGATTCTAACATTAGTTACGATTTTCACCGCGTCTCAATCTAGATTCTGTAACCTGTACAAATAATTTTGCCCATCAAAGTTCTCGTGCTGGTCTCGCCCTTGTTATATTACTAATGATAACAGGTACAGTCATGTTCAAATAAATCTGGGACAATGTTTTTTTTCATATGCAGGTTGAGTTAAGAATTGAAGAATATCTCCATAGATTTCCTGTTATCAGAAAGAGTTACAGGTTTCAGTACCTGTTAAAGTTTAATGTAACTCTTTCTGATAGCAGAAGATCCATGGAGATATTCTTCAATTCTTAACTGAACCTACATATGAAAAAACATTGTCCCAGATTTATTTGAACACGACTATACAGAGTGAGTCATTTTAATCTTTGGACGAGTTTATCCAGTGAGGGAAGCAAGATGGTGAAAAATACCCCGGGACAAAATTGTTCGGGGTGAAGGGGGACAACTTTTGGCACTAAAATCCACTCCCCCTCGCGGGGGGGGGGGGTCAATTTTCACATTTCAAATGGAACCCCCCATTTTTTCCATGGATTCGGGTTTCTGATAAAAAAATATGAAATTTTTGTCCGAACAATTTTTCATGAAAATACTTTCTTCGGTCAGTTTTAGCGCATCTCACAATCCCACCCTTGACGTTACCCAGGAACAACGACGTAGACGTGGTGGGATTTTGTTCCCATCTGGGTGCTTCTTTCGTCCCCTTGCCTCTCACGTACGGGGTGCTTTTTTCGCGTGAGCCACTTGCCTCTCATGTACGGGGTGTTCTCATTAAATTCGCCGGGAGTCAGTGGCTCTCCCTCGCGCTCTGGTCATGACCGTACATCACGAGCGTAGGTCCAATCTAACGTTCTGAAACCTCAATCCTGGAAATTTTTGTCATTTTGGTGAAACATTGACACTTTTGGCCCTGATGACAGCTACCTGACAGCTGTGATGACATCGTGTGGAAACAATTTTATGGCTGTAGACCTGGTAACTCCATATCGAGCACTAACAATCATATGTGCTGTTTCGGGAAAATGTTCATTCACTGTAGTTCTTAAATAAGGCGGGGGGTCATAATTCTGACAGAAGAAAGCCCCCGGCGGGGGAGTGGATTTTGGTGCCAAAAGTTGTCTCCCTTCACCCCGAACAATTTTGTCCCGGGGTATTTTTCACCATCTAGCTTCCCTCACTGGATAAACGAGTCCAAAGATTAAAATGACTCACCCGGTATAACCACTTTTTTTCAGTGACGTCAACCTTCTCTTTTATTTTTAGTTAGGGACTTGTAAATACTTACCTACTCGTACAATAAACAATAAGGAAACGTTTTTTTCGAATGAGGTGTATCGCAAACCAATGAATGTTAAGATATATTTAGTGTTATAATAGGGCCCTTATCCTTCGTATACCTACCGATTTATATGAGAAACGAGCCGGAAATGCAAAAAGAATTAAAGAAGGCAGTTAAAGGTTTATTAAATAACAAGTTAAACAAAAGTGGGCGTTGTGCCCAAGGTGGACGTTATGACCAAATGCGAAGGTGGACGTTGTGACCAGAGTGGGCGTTATGGCTGTGGACGTTGTGTACAAGGTGGACGTTGTGACCAATTGCGAAGATAGACGTTGTGACCAGAGTGGGCGTTATGGCGGTGGACGTTGTGTACAAGATGGACGTTGTGACCAAATATGAAAGTGGACGTTGTGACCAGAGTGGGCGTTAGGGCGGTGGACGTATGGCGGTGGTCGTTGTGTCCAAGGTGGACGTTGTGACCAGAGTGGGCGTTATGGCGGTGGACGTTGTGACCAGGGTGGACGTTACGACCAAATCCGTAAAATGTTATTCTCAACAGGCGCCGGTGGACTTTGTGACCAGAGTGGGCGTTGTGGCGGTGGACGTTGTGTTTAAGGTCGACGTTATGACCAAATGCGACGGTGGACGTTGTGACCAGAGTGCGCGTTGTGGCGGTGGACGTTGTGACCAGGGTGGACGTTATGACCAAAAATAGCGGTGGACGTTGTGTCCAACATGGTTGCCATACTAGGTGGTGGACGTTATGACCAGTGGGCGTTGTGTCCAAGACCCCCTGCGATTACTTCTGATGGGGACCTCAAAACGAAATTTTTTATTGAAGAGCCGCGCACTCTTGAGGGCCTTTCGCAAACGATTACAAGGGAAATTCAAGCGATTCCAGCCGAAATGTTAGACAGGTGTATGGACAACTTTTCAACTCGTTTACGGCAGTGCTTGCAAAGGGACAGCCACCACTTAGATGACGTTATTTTTCGCTCTTAAGTCAAATTTCTTTATGTTTTTTATGTAATAACAAAATGGCATTATGTAAGTAATCTTTGAAAAAAATTTAAATAAAATTTCGTATAAAACAAAATGATTTATTGATTTTTAAAAATTGTCATACCTCCCTGCCGGATCCTGTATTACGCCTGATGCAACTTGTGTATTAATATATTATTTGGATCCTCTATCAATTCATTGCGTTACTCGTAATTGAAAAATGTTTTTCTTTTCCGTGGCCTCATTGCAACAGGTTCCGAAAAGTCGGTTTCAATTTCGAACTTCTAAGTTGATCTATACAGTTTGTATATTTATCGAGGATTCTTGTAATGTTGTACTTACACTGTTGACTGTTGATAATATACAGGGGCAAGGTCCAGCAACGAGGCGTGAGTAGAAGATATTTCTAAAACTATGACAGTAGCATAAAAATTACTTATATAAAAGTTGTAGGTTCGAAGGTGGTGCACATTACTAAAATATTTTGCTTGATTTAGTGTAGCTCAAAAAAGTGTGGAGAGTCAAACCTGTCTTTTGCGGGGTATTGGATTCAAGGTTCTCTGGTCATAAGGTCCACCACCTAGTATAGCCGCCATGTTGGACACAACATCCACTGCTATTCTTGGTCATAACGTCCACCCTGGTTACAACGTCCACCGGCATACCTCCCACTCTGGTCACTATCCACCGTCTAATTTGGTCATAATGTCCACTTTAAACACAACGTCCACCGCCATAACGCCCACTCTGGTCACAACGTCCACCTTCGCATTTGGTCACAACTTCCACCTTGGACACGTCCACCGCCATAACGCCCACTCTTATCCAACGTCCTCCTTCGCATTTAGTCATAACGTCCACCTTGAGCACAACGCTCACTTTTGTTTTACTTGTTACTAGGTAGACACCTTCAAACGTTTTTTTGAATACTTTTTGAGTGGTTTAATGTTGTAAGCATAACTACGAGTATTACAGATATCTTGTTTTTGTATAAAGTCGTTAACCATTTCTATACGAATTCTGGAGTGTTATATCTAATAAGCATAAATTCCCTAAGTTTAATTTTCGTTATAATGAGTTATTTAATAATACCTACAAATACACGTGGCTTATTTGCTTCAATATTTTAACACATACTTTAGAATACAACTTAATGCTTATATAATTTTAGTTGTTTAATGTTATATGGGTTCTAATAAAGACCTTGACAAATCTGACCAATGTGTCTCTTATGTAACTCATAAAAAATACATTGTTATGGATATATTTACACTTACAGAGTGCTGCAAAAAAGATGTTTTAACTCCATGTTACGTTATTAAGAGGCACATTCTGAGTAGGAAAAAAGTAATAAAAAAATTCTTGTCTTATACTTTCGAAGATATAACGAGGTTTTATTAACTTCAAAACTAGCTGAACTGGCAACATATTTAATTACAAATACTGTATGATGGAAAACTTTTATCCTCTAGATTCTAGCGAGCTGTGGATTTTTAAAAAATTTAATTTACGTTGCCAGTGACGAGTAATAGTTATTTAACCAACAAGTGTGTTAATTAAGGCGATTAATAATCGAAACGAACGAGCGATAGCAAGTGAGTGCCTTTAAGAGTTGAGATTATTAATCGCCCATTAACAAACTAGTTGATTACAAAATTTTTTTGTTGACCGCAAAATCTTTTTTTGTAGTGAAAAATTTGATACAACCAACCTCCATGCAAAATATCATCAAAACGTCAAAATCACAAAAGCAGTTAATTAATGAAAAAGAGTGTATTAAGCAAAAATAGTGTATTAATGACATCTATTAATCCATCCTTTTTTAGGAAAAATCACAAAAACAGTTAATTAATGAAAAAGAGTGTATTAATCAAAACTAGTGTATTAATGACATCTATTAATCCATCCTGTTTTAGAAAAAAATATTCGTTAATATTGAAATTAACAAGCGGTCAACGAAAAAGTCACTTAATAATATTTGTTTGTATGGTTGTTATACATATGCCCTCACTACTGTACAAAACTGGTGGGTAAGGCAAGGGCTCAGGATTAATCCTACCAAAGCAGAACTTGTCATTTTCACCAAAAGAAGGAGAATTGAGGGTCTTAGACAGTCCACACTATTCGGTAGAGCTTTCCAGCTTTCCGAATCGGTCAGATATCTTGGAGTTATCCTGGATTCAAAGCTGAACTGGAGGACTCATGTAGAGAAACAAATTCAAAAGGCCGCTGCTTCCCTGTGGAGATGTAGACGGACCTTTAAAACCAACTGGGGTCTCAAGCCCTTTGTCACCAAATGGCTATACACGGTGGTTACAAGACCATTAATAACATATGCTGCTCTTGTTTGGTGGCCGGCAATTAGCAACGCAACAACCAGAAACAGCTTCAACAGACTACAGAGATTGGCCTGTTTAGGCATAACAGGATCAACGAGCACTGCTCCTACGGCAGCTCTGGAGGTGCTTCTGGGGCTTTCGCCTCTTCACCTAGTGATAGAGGCGGAGGCTAGGAAGTGAGCCTACAGACTAAGCCAGGGTCAGATGTCAACTATGAAAGGGGAACAAGTGGGACAGTCAGGGATCATCCAATACTTTGGGAAGGTCCCAGAACTTCTTACAAGGGGCGATCCCATGGCTCCGCTTTACATGTTCCACAAAGCATTTCAGGTGCTCATTCCTGATAGGAACGATTGGTGTCAGCAACAGCGTCTCCTCACTCCAAGGGGACTTGTCTGGTATAGGGTAACGGGGGTGGATACCGGCCACGGGGGTAATTCCGGCCGCTCAATTATATTCTTATATGATTATATATGCTTCGCGCCGTTACACAGAGATGTCGCTGGACATACCAACATCATATAGCCCCTCTATTTACAAATAGTAGCGACAACGATTGATGTTGCCGCTGGGGCAAAACCACGTTGGTATCCCTTAAGTCCCTAGCATATTTAAAAATCGCCTAGGAAGTTGCATAATTAAATTAAAATGTGACATTGACAGTTGTCGTGTTTTTATTCATTTTTCTCTTCGGGGGCTAATTTGAAGTCGAGGACGTGTAAATGCCAGGGTGTTGTGTCGATAAGTGTAAAAATAGTGGCAGAAAAGGATTTCAGGTATTCAGATCTGTTATTTTTTCACTGTTTACACTGAAATTTACCGTTATAGTAACTTTTTGTATTTTCATGTTTGCATCAGGTTTGCCCCATGATGTCGCTACTATTTGTAATAGAGGGGCTATACAACATCACATATTTCAGTCGGCAAAGCAACAGCGGAAGTGGCTGGAAAGTTCTTTACACAAAACCGAAAAAGTGGGTGTTCTTTTAAAAATTCACTGCATTTAAAGGTATATACAACATTCCTTGTAGCATATTACAATAATATTTTCTTAAAAAACTGTAGTCCGGAGCAAGCATAACAGGAAAACCAGACAGATTTTAACCTAACTTTTCTATGTTTTAACCTTAGAACAGAAAATTTTCTGTTCTAAGGTTTTAACCATGGCCGACTAAATTAATTTAGTTGGCCGTGGTTTTAACCATGTCCGACTAAATTAAATACTATGGCCTGCACATAGGCAACAGAGCCAGTAGATATACTGGCTCTGATAGGGAATACAGTAGCTATTATAGTCACTGTAATAGGGAATAGAGTACCTGTATATAGTAAGAGTAGAGCAAACGCGGCAACAGCATTTCATTGGTTGGATCCCTTTTGGATCCCATTAGAATTTAAAAATTTAGTTGGCACTTGTGCTTTCGATTTTTTGAATTAGTGACATTGAAGTTGTCAGATTTATTGCACTTTTGAAGTAAGTACATATTTCATTATCATAACCGGTTGTTGCGTGCCTGGGTGTAATAACCGTTCAGAAAATGGTATACATTCTGTAAGCATACTCAAAAATCCAGCAACAAAACAAATTTGGTTAAACAGCATCGCCAGAGAAAATTATAAATCCAAACGACCAAGAATATGTGAAAATCATTTTGGAAAGAATCAGAGGCAATTTGGAGTACGCTTTAGTTTTTATGTTAGGTAGGAAAACTAGTGTCATCTTAATTTTCTTTTTATATCATTAATCCTTACTTTTAGGAGTTATTAGAAGTAGATGGAAGCAAGCCAGTATAAAATGTTAAGATTGAATCACTATTTGGAGTCCTACATTTAAATATTATTCAATCTATGTTCCTCAGGTCTAGATGTGAACAGCAAATGAATATAAAGTTAGCTTAATACCACTGTATTTACTAGTTAATAAATAAAAGTGCATTACATGGCATTAAGCACATTTAGTTTCAACTTCTTACCACGACTAAATACAAAATAATTTATAGTCAACTATAACCTATGACAGTTGTAACTAACTTCACAGGATGAATCCCTTCATTATATTAATATAGTCGACTGTGAAATTGTGACTAACTTCGCTTCATGGATCCCTAAATGGCATCGTTTGCCCCACTCTTACTATATACAGGTACTCTAATAGGGAATAGAGTCCCTATATTAATAGAGTACCGCAAACCCGCCATATTTGCTCCGAGAAAAAGGCGGGAAACTTAAAATGACAAGATGGCGCGACGTTTTCAATTACAGTGTATTTTTCATGTTTTAAAGCAAATATGCACATTAACGATAATATTAGAAAAAGAGTTACACTAAACAAGGGAAAAAGAAGCTGGAGTATAATACTACTTAGTTTCTTTAACAATTAGCATTTCATAACCTACAGCTTTAGGTAGTAATTCTTTTACGTTTGAAGTTTAGATCTGTGTTTACTGATTTTAAGTTGTATACAAGCAAGTATAATATATTTAAACGATGATATATATATAAGTAGTACCTACCTAATTCTACTTTCAAGGATTTTTATGTCACAATTATTTGATATTAGTGGAGCTCCTTTAAAATAAAAATCTTTTGAGATAATATATCTTATATCACGAAAGCGACGTTCTAAACCTACGGCAAAAATTTTGCGTGGCAGCACTACACCACTGCGCTAACAAAGATCTTCTCTCAATCGCGGATCGTGCTGAGGCCGAAAGAATAACGAGGAGTGACACCAACAAAATATTCCTAGTTCCTGGATGTTCAAAGAGTATAGGTCGCAGGCGTTTCACGTATTGCGCCGCAAAGGTTGCAAATTCCTTAACGCCCGAACTACGACAATCACTACTAACAAATCCAGCATCCTACACGCGCAAAAAGAAAATTCAGGAGGCGGCGAAAAACATCCCGAGGGAACTGTTAGCTCTCCTGATAAATGAGTAACGTCAATCAACCCATGCAGTACAAACACCTAACCGTAAGGATCTATCCAAAGCTGCAAGAAACTACTTCAAAACTTGTTACAAATTACAATTAAAAACGTCAATAACCCGCTGCGGACAGTACCAATACCTAGACTAGCAACTGATAATGTACATTCTGCAGATTGCGGACAAGTGCTTATTGCACTTATGCAATCTCCTGTGTATTGAGTGCAATGGAATTACTTGTATACATGTAAATCCGCTGTAAAAATGCTCAATAAATTAAATTACAAATTACAAAAATAGATCTTAAGAAATGAATTTGAAGTAAATGACTATTATTTATATTAAACAGAAACAAGCAAATTGTTTGTAAACGTTTTACTCTTGAACATAACACTTTAATATAATACATCTGACTGTACAGTCATTTTTGCAAGGACACGCATTGCAATGCTTTTACTGCTGCCACGAAACTGTAAATTGCTGATGTATTCCTCATTTTCAGCACTACTCAAATCTCAGACTTCCTCAGTTTCGAAACCTATAAAATAATTTTCATTATAATATACCCTTTACATAATTCGTATTTCATACTTAGCTACCACAGTCACTTAAATGTCTGGCACGTGATTGTATAGTAGGGTTTACAGAAGGTTAAGATTCAGCTAAAAAACATTACGTATTCTCGCTTTTCTTGGAGGAGGGCTGTAAATATGTGTTGCTGTAAAGGTGGGAATGGAGTTCCATTTTAATTAATTTCTTATTGTCAATTCTTTCAGATTCAAATTAATTTTCTTTAAAATGTGCCTGAAACAAAATTATGATACACATTGATAAAAGTCACTTGCGTTAATGGAAAATGTAAAAGTAAAACTGAACTTACTTCACAAATACTTGCTCTAAGGGGCAATTTTCCTTTATACATTTTAACCAGATTAGTTCCTTGGAGTATGTAGAACAATCTAACCCCGTTTTCGGAACGATTTTTGCAACAGGGCACACAGCAGCCCGGCATTTTCTATCTATAATTAATACTTGTTAATTTTTAAAGTATGAAATGTGCACTGAACTTGCACAAAAATCGAAGAAACACTGAAGCATGATATAAATACAAGGGTATGCTCGAGAGATGGTAACCCACTGCGCAGGTGAACCACATGACGTCACATTCGTAAGGTCTCGGGCATGATTATCATGGTCTCGGGTATATCAGGAGGGCTTCGGCATGTTGGACGATGGTTGCACGCAATGCACGTCGATAACCCTAACCTCATTTATACGGTTTCTCTCCTGTGTGGATTTTTACATGTCCAACTAAATCGCGTTAGAATAACTATAAGGTTTTTCTCCTGTGTGCGGAAAAGAGTTATAATGTACGAGAATCAATAAAACCGCGTATTATTCACACGAAAAATAGCATTTATTACAATTGCGTACGATTTCCCTCCATTTCACCATTAACTTGACCCACTACAAATGCAAAATACGACTTTTAAAACGTAACTTTCAAATTGCCACCTATTGATGACGTAGTCTGGTTCACGCTTTCTCATTGGTCGTTGAGAAAAGCTGCGCTCTAGCATACCCTTGTATTTATATCATGCACTGAAGTATAACCACAACTTCGAATTCGAACTGAATTATTTGACATACGCACAGCTGTTACGAGGCGATAGTAGCAGCAAATATTCCCATTTCTAGAGCCATTAATATGGAAGGAGAGAAAAATTAATGCTTTTGTTAGGGCCTACACACATTTTTTACATTACACAGGAATGTTTGTAATAAGTACACACAAATCTTAAATCTGCAAATAACTTAAATTAGTACCTTTGTACAAATATATGGTTATAAACTTTTTTAATGCAGGTGGATTTTACTACCTCTAGGAACATTACACGGTTTTACATTTGGAATGTTTGCTGCGATTAGCGTCTCTGATTTTACAGTGTATCCGCCATATTTGCTCCCAAAATACAAAACACTGGCGCAATCAATTCCGGTACTCGATTAATATAGGGAATAGAATCCCTATATTAATCGAGTACCTCAATTGATTGCGCCAGTGTTTTGTATTTTGGGAGCAAATATGGCGGATACACTGTAAAATCAGAGACGCTAATCGCAGCAAACATTCCAAATGTAAAACCGTGTAATGTTCCTAGAGGTAGTAAAATCCACCTGCATTAAAAAAGTTTATAACCATATATTTGTACAAAGGTACTAATTTAAGTTATTTGCAGATTTAAGATTTGTGTGTACTTAGTACAAACATTCCTGTGTAATGTAAAAAATGTGTGTAGGCCCTAACAAAAGCATTAATTTTTCTCTCCTTCCATATTAATGGCTCTAGAAATGGGAATATTTGCTGCTACTATCGCCTCGTAACAGCTGTGCGTATGTCAAATAATTCAGTTCGAATTCGAAGTTGTGGTTATACTTCAGTGTTTCTTCGATTTTTGTGCAAGTTCAGTGCACATTTCATACTTTAAAAATTAACAAGTATTAATTATAGATAGAAAATGCCGGGCTGCTGTGTGCCCTGTTGCAAAAATCGTTCCGAAAACGGGGTTAGATTGTTCTACATACTCCAAGGAACTAATCTGGTTAAAATGTATAAAGGAAAATTGCCCCTTAGAGCAAGTATTTGTGAAGTAAGTTCAGTTTTACTTTTACATTTTCCATTAACGCAAGTGACTTTTATCAATGTGTATCATAATTTTGTTTCAGGCACATTTTAAAGAAAATTAATTTGAATCTGAAAGAATTGACAATAAGAAATTAATTAAAATGGAACTCCATTCCCACCTTTACAGCAACACATATTTACAGCCCTCCTCCAAGAAAAGCGAGAATACGTAATGTTTTTTAGCTGAATCTTAACCTTCTGTAAACCCTACTATACAATCACGTGCCAGACATTTAAGTGACTGTGGTAGCTAAGTATGAAATACGAATTATGTAAAGGGTATATTATAATGAAAATTATTTTATAGGTTTCGAAACTGAGGAAGTCTGAGATTTGAGTAGTGCAATTTACAGTTTCGTGGCAGCAGTAAAAGCATTACAATGAGTGTCCTTGCAAAAATGACTGTACAGATGTATTATATTAAAGTGTTATGTTCAAGAGTAAAACGATTACAAACAATTTGCATGTTTCTGTTTAGTATAAATAATAGTCATTTACTTAAATTCATTTCTTAACCCTTCAGTACCCGTTTACGGTCTGTGAGACCGAGCAAACACATGATGCAGTATATTACTTAATGTGCTAGCGTTAGTTTACCGCCCATTTCACTACCTTCCTATATATTGCCATTGAAGATCCGTATGCAGTTTTGAGTTCGTGCGTGCAGTGGTTTAAAAGTTATTTATAATTTCGGTTTCAGAGACCGAAGCGGGTACCCGAGTTGTTTTTATTTTTACCTTTGATATACGACCAATGTGAGGAGAAGGAAATATTTTCTGCATTTTTAGTAACACTGTTATACTAAAACATTATATTAGTCATGGCAGATTTTATGAGAAAGAACAGGCGCGACTTGAAAAAGACGATGCGAGATATAATAGCGGAGGAGGATGTCGACAACGCGTTTTATGATGATGTGCCATCATCTGACGAAGATAATTTATTGGAAACTAGGGAAATGAACAGTGACATTGAACAGGAAATATCTGATTATGAAGACGCTAGTGAACAAGAAACTAATGCCATAAGATATTTTTATGTAGGTGGCAGAGGGGCAGGGGTGTCGGACTGCCAGACCGGTGCGGGTACTGATGTCTTAGAATTTTGAACGGGTACTGGAGGGTTAAGATCTATTATCTCAAAAGATTTTTATTTTAAAGGAGCGCCACTAATATCAAATAATTGTGACATAAAAATCCTTGAAAGTAGAATTAGGTAGGTACTACTTATATATATATCATCGTTTAAATATATTGTACTTGCTTGTATACAACTTAAAATCAGTAAACACAGATCTAAACTTCAAACGTAAAAGAATTACTACCTAAAGCTGTAGGTTATGAAATGCTAATTGTTAAAGAAACTAAGTAGTATTATACTCCAGCTTCTTTTTCCCTTGTGTAGTGTAACTCTTTTTCTAATATTATCGTTAATGTGCATATTTGCTTTAAAACACGAAAAATACACTGTAATTGAAAACGTCGCGTCACCTTGTCATTTTAAGTTTCCCGCCTTTTTCTCGGAGCAAATATGGCGGGTTTGCGGTACTCTATTAATATAGGGATTCTAATAGGGAACACTACCTAGAGACATCTAGTAATTAATACTGAAACGTATTTTATGTATGGCGGCAAATTTAAATATTTGACATATGGAATACAATAGCATATGTTGTTTCTATTACAGTCCCTTTATACACAGCAGTCTGGCCATATGAAATGTCACTTATGACATAAGACAGAATATGGCCGCCTCCAGTGGCGGGTCAAAAGCAGTGGCGGGGTTGGTGTTGGAAAATAGTTTAATTAAATAAATGCTTATTAGTATAAGCAAATATATGACTAAATAGTAAAACAAACAATGTCGTATCAATGAGATATTATACATTTTATTTACAGTTAGTGCTCACATAAATAATAATAAATCTACAGAACTTAAAGTGATCCCAAAACTAATAAAACAGTGAGTATACAGTCTAATATGCTTAAAATTACTTTTCATAACTTCCCACTTAATTTATATAGCCTACATTGTGCATTGCCACAGAAGTACAACTGTATTTGCTTCGTTGTGTATTTTGCTTTTTCGTTTTCGTTTCAGCTATTCTTAAACAAACACCGATAACTTTGTATATAATAAACTTTTCTAATTGATTAAAAGTTGCAATATGCTTTACATCAACAATATGCATTTTATTTATATAAAATGCTTTTACATTTAGATTCTATTCTGACCTTGTATGTTATTCTAATATGCTCGATTCGCCTGTTTGACCACAAGCCCCGCTTTTTTATTTTTAGGGAAGCTTTTCATCTTAATACCATGTCCATACCTAAAATTTAAAAGTCCATAAAATCAGTTTTTGGACGGCTAATGTTACTGGTATTTTCAATAGCTGTAGGCTCCGAAGCAGACGATGAGAAAGTAAATAATGTTAGAACAGCATTATCCTTAAGTCTTTGTTGCCACCAACTTCTGCTTTTTCACACATACAATCTGCAAAATGCTTTTCACAAATTCTTCAATTTTCTCTATTAATTTTTTTGTCCATAAGTTTCGTCTGCCCCTATTCCTAAGTTTCCGTTAGCACACATTTTTCAGATTTGCTCTTGCATCCGACTGCACAGCAATACCTTATATGTGAAGAAAATGTTTGAAATTGATAAATTTTTTTAAACCTGGTCAGCTTACCGTGAATAAATTATAGTTCTAGTTGTTTCTAAAAATTATGATTAGTTTTTAACTCTGTACTCGCATTTTGAACGGTTTTTGTTGATTGAATGTCTTATTTTATTTGAATAAATGTGACTTTGACATTTTTGAAATTTAAATCTTATTGTCAAAATGACGCAAGACATAAAATGGCGGCACCAATGGGCATCGTGACCATATATGGCCAGACTGTTAACGTTAGTGTATATAAAGCGACTGTAGTTTCTATAGAAATGCTTATTTTTCCAATGTCGAAAATTGAAATATGAATAGATTAAGTCACCTTTGAAAATGTATTGACAACTTAAATGTTATTCTAACGATCAAAATAGTTATAGCACTTATTAGTACTCTGCTTGTTAAAAGTATTGAATATAATTTTATTTATTTTATTTTAACCTGTTTTACAATATAAATACCCAATTACAAAACAGTTTTATCTCAACCAGACTTTGAACACCTGCAATATCAAGCACCAGACAATTCTTTGCACACTGGGAGAATTTCTATAGTAGCCCCGGTATAATAATATCGTCGTTTTTTGCCATATAAGAAGCATGGTATTGTTTTTTGAAGCCTTCCCAACAAACTCCTTGCGGGTTTCTGCTGATAAAGGTTAAACAAGCTGTGCAGTTAACCATTGGCACCCATAAGGTTATCACTATCGTATAACAGTTCAGGTCTTCTCGTTATCGCCGAAAAACTTTTTAACTTTCACTCCACACTCAGTCCAGCTCTGTGTACATCCTTAGTTGTGAAAATATTCTACTAAATTTTAAAATAGTTAGTGCCAACTGCCTAGTGAATTGTGTGTTCGGCAGCAATGGGTTGAATTTTTACAAGAATTTTGTGGTATTAATAAACTGTAAAAAAACTACATGTTGCATGTTAACTACATTTTTATTGCACATATCTCTAAAATTACAAACTATACAGCCTTATGTAAAAATCATTTTGAACCACAGCAGCTTGTTAACAGTGGTAATTTCTGCAACTTTTAACTGATTGTGGTTTTGTTGTGTTACGACTGGTAAGGAACAATTTTTCATTTAATGGCGCACTTTTTAAAATGTTAAGTGGAGGATCAATTAGAAATTACATTGACCATCCTTTTCCTTGGCCACTACCACTATTTTTGTTATTCGATTATTGTCGTGCTTTAAAATAGGCAGAAATTTGTTTTTAGAAAGTGATATGTATTCCTCGAATGGAAAATTACTTCAACGTATTTGAGATTATTATATAATTTACAGAAGGGATTACCAGTTAAATCTGTTCAATATTTAACAAGAATGCATTTATATCCTACAAATTTTGAAAAGATGAATGTTCTGCGAGCTATCCCAATATTTGATCCTACAGTGACTAGTTCATTTAAATTTTTGAAAGAATCCGGTGACAATAATTTTCTTAACGTTAATACTATAGAAACATACATGGGAAATATTTATATTTTTTTCAGAATACACGTTTCAAACAAAAGTCAATACATTCGTTCCTTGGATAGCAGCATTGCACCTTACGTTCATGTAGTACGGGATTACCAGGATTGACAAAGGGAACCGCACACTTTCTAGAATTCCCTTCAGAAAGTACTACTTATTTATGCATAGAATTTCTTCTTGAGCAAGCTGGCTTCTATTATGTATTAACACGAGTATTCAGTTCTGATGCAGTTTAAGCATCTTTCTCTCAATGAAGCTACAGATACCCAAACAGCAGAATATGCACTAAGGCAAATTTTGCGCTGTGGAATAGTTAAATCATCTGCCAGCTCAAATAGCGCAGAACATTTTAGTTTTATTAGTAGTATTGCCCAACTGTCATCTCTCCAAACAGCATCCATCAACAGCGAAGAATTGTTATTACCAGTAGAACTACGGTTGATCATCCAAAGTTTAGAAATCTATAATACGCCTGAAACCAACATTTATTCAGCATCCATAGCATTTGTATATTAAAAATACAACAAAAGATTACCTGTGATATTTGCATCTGCCCATTATTGTCAACTACTGTGCCAGGACCCTTGCTACGTTTAATTTATCTGCAAGACCGTAGATTAAAACTTCCACAAATAAACTTACTTTATGTATTGAATTATTAGAAATTGTGTTAAATTTCAACAAAAACAATAAACTGAGATTTCATGGTGCAACTAACCTTTTAAAGTTAAACGTCAGATTTTGACATTTGAGCTAAGAAACACACTAAATGCTTTTAAATTCCTACAATAGGTGGCTACAGGAGGTGTTCCCTATTACAGTGGCTTTATACAAGACAGTGTGGCCATAGGGATGTCTTCGCCGCTATTGGTCGACGCGAATATCCGCCATTAACAGGCAAAATATTTAGTTACTTCTAAGTTGTTCTCAAAGGGGTTGGTAGAACCTGTTCATTTGGTTATGGAAGAAAATAAAACCTTTCAAATCTGACAATTGTAAATTGTCAGTGTCAAATAATTCATTAGCGTCCCAAGCGGGTGAAATTTTATCATCTATTGCCCTGAAAAACTAATATTCTGCACAGTATTTCAATGTGACAATTTAGAATTGTGCTATTGTTGTACCTAATAGCACAAGATGCGTTCGACTTGGAATGTATGATAAAGAGATTACATCGGTGCTACGATGAATGGGGCTTTAGCATAAGTTTAGAGAAAACGGAGTATCTATTTAGTAATCAACTCGGAAGCACAATATGAAGTCTTAATAAATGAAAATGTCGCAGTGAGACAAGTAGAAAGGTTTAAATACCTCGGTGCTACAATACAATCGATGAAAAAGGTTTGGGAACAGAAGAGATCAAAACTCGAATAGTACAAAGTAAGAAGATAATGGGATGCTTGAAGTCAATTTGATGAGACAATACTATCTCTAACAAAAACAAAAAAAGAATATGTGAAGTAATGGTAGAGTCGATGCTATGTTATGGCAGTGAGGTATGGACTGTAACAGCGGAAATGAAACGAGGACTAGACACAGTTCAAATGGACGAAAAAGCGGAAAGGTATCGAAACGAGATAGAGTGACGAACGAGGAAATAAGACGCAGAATGGAGGCACCAGAATCAGTTGTGGACAGAACTGAACGGAAAGCGTTAAACTGGTTTGGTCATGTGATGAGAATGGAGGAGACGACGTGGCCTATGAAGATTTTTAAATGGTCGCCGCCGGGTAAGAAAAAAAGAGGTAGACCACACAAACCGTGGAATGAGGGTATTCGGAGAGCCATGGAGGAGAGGAACCTGGAAGAAGACCAAGCACAGGACAGGGAGATTTGGAGACAGGGAACAGGAAGACGGCGTTTAGTTGTATTGTAAACTACCATAACTGAAACCGGTTGTAAACTTCCTGCAACACCTTAAAGCACCACGAACGAACGCCAATGAAAAATGTCAAACGTTCAAACATAACACTGCACGTGCAGCTAACATCAACTAGTTAAAATAACTAGCGCCGAAATGATGACCACTCAAAAACGTTCGATTATTTCTAAAGGCACTGTATATCTCTACGCTCAAATTTGCCTGAAAATGGCCGCCAACAATCGTATGGCCACACTGTCTTGTATATAGTCACTGTATTCCCTATGTGCAGGCCATAGTAATTTAGTTTGCCGTGGTTTTAACTAATAAAATTCTTTATTGAGTGCAGTAAATGGGGGTAATTCCGGCCACGTATTTGGGGGAAATTCCGGTCGTGTCCGGTATCTACCATTATACTTCGTCCTAAGATTAAGAGAATGTGTAAAATAAACACTGAAGCAAAACGTGTACAGGAAGTATCTGATGAGGACAGTTCAGAAGAAAGTGAGGTAGGTGAAGCTGAAATAACCGAAGAAGTGTGCCTCGTATGTGGCGAGTACGGAAAAAATGAAATTTGGCTCAAATGTATCTTCTGTGGCCAATGGGCTCACAAAGAATGTACCAATCAAGAAAGAAAAAACTTTGTTTGTGACCACTACGAATAACTAATGGTGTGTGAGCAATACCGACCTGCGTCCACAATTACCCCCAACATGAGGCTAATTCCGGCCATTGAAGATTTTTTTTAACTGTTTCAATATTTTTTACCGTGTTATTTTCACAAAACCAATAAAAACTTGTTTTAAGTAAGGTCGCCACTATTTATTTTTACAATCAATAACATATTTTATGTCAAATAATAGTAGTAATGCCAAATAAAGCTTAACTGGCCGCCATTCACCCCCGCTACCCTACAGACGGCTCCAGGATGGCGGGGGGATCTGGTGCTGGCATCTACGGCTATAGGCCGAGAGTCAAACTCACCATTGCCCTAGGAAAATACGCCACTGTATTCCAGGCGGAGGTATTTGCGATCCTAACCTGTGCTCAGGAGAACCTGCAAAGAGGTTATTCCAATCTCCCTATCTACATCTGCACAGACAGTCAGGCAGCACTAAGAGCATTGAGTTCGCCCAAAATCAACTCCGGGTGGGTCCTGGAATGTTGCCAGACACTGAATAATCTCGGTACAAAAAACTGGGCCAAACTACTATGGGTACCAAGCCATAGTGAAATAGAGGGTAACGAAGAAGGCGATGCTCTAGCCAGAAGGGGTTCTCAAGAGCCACTCATCGGCCCTGAGCCGGCCTTAGGGATTACCCGTGCCACTGTAAAGAGACAAGTTGAGCACTGGCTAAGTAACCAATCCAGTGCCAACTGGGCCTCGATACTAAGGCTACGTCAGACAAAACTCCTCATCGGGGAAATGTCGCCTGCCAACGCCTTTACTCTCCTGTCAATGAGCAGAAGCACTTATTCACAATTGGAATCGTAAATGATGCCACCTGCAGGAAGTTCCAGTTGGAGGAAGAATCCTAAATCCATGTTCTATTTCAATGTGTAGCTCTCCTAACACTGAGACATAAAAATTTCGGAGCCGGCCTGGTGGAACCACAGGTGATAAGGGACGTTCCTATGGGTAAAATTCTTTCCTTTGCGTTGGAAACCGGCCTCTTCGAACGGGACTCATAACAAATTAGGTAGGAGCACAATGGACCAATAGTTCTCAGTGCAGTTTACAACAAGCTCGACCAGAAGAAGAAGAAGAGATGGTTGTTATGGACAAGGTCTAGACATGCGGAGTACCAGACGCTGACTGCTGTGGTCATATATGGTCAAAGTCCTACTTAGAATTTTGCCGTGACTAAGGAGTTCCAACCCCAGCAAGGAATCTTTTACTTGCTACGCATGGGGCCCATGACTTAACATCACTTCGGAATGATGGTATTCTATAGAGGTTTTTATCAATATTTTTTTATTTTCAAAAACCTCACCGGGACTGGAAATTGAACTCTCGACCCTTCCTTACCACTGAGCTACCACCCCCGGCTACTTAATAGTAAAACCTTTAGAATTTTGACATAATCACTTAACTTTTACAGAACAGTCGCCTGCGTTGATAGGTTATGTTAGCACTTTTACAAATCCTGCCAGCTAGCCTGTTTTGACATTTATTACAATAGTTCTCGCATTACCTCCGTTGCACTTCCCGCGAGGTATGAATGATCCTCGACCCCGAAAGGTAAAAGAGGCTATAGATTATGAATGAATATTTTGTTCACACAATTTTACGTTTCAAATTTGAAAGCTTGAGTTTGGTTAAAACATTTTTGAAAATGCCTTTTGCATTCCTTCATGTGGAAACTGACAGAGCTGCCTAATTTGTCAATATCATTTAGATACCCTAGGTAACATTAAAAAACTACAGTTATATAAGCATTCAATTATTATAAAGTATGTGGTAAAACACTAAAGCAAATAGGGGATTTGTACTCAGTAGGACAACACCGACAACGACGTTTTACCTCAGCGACGGTACATTTTCTTTTGTTTTTAGTTACAAAAAAAAATTGGAAATTTCCAAGTACAGTGTTTGTTTGTTTGTTATGGACAAGGTCTAGGCATGTGAAATACCAGGTGCCTTAGACACCGATTGCTTTGGTCATATGGTCAAAGTCCTACTTAGAATTTTGCTGATACTAAGGAGTTCCAACCCTAGAAAGAAATCTTTTACATGCTACACATCCTAGTAACATGGGACCCACGGCTTTATATCACTTTCGAATAATGGCATTTTGTAGAGGTTTTTATCCACACTTTTGAATTTTTTAAAAACCTCACCGTACCTGGAAATCGAACTCGCGACCCTACGATCAGTAGCCAGTATGCTTACCATTGAGCTACCAGCCTAGGCAGTACAAACATTAAAAATCAAAAGACAAAGGGGTAGCAAAACTGTTAAGTTTAAGTAGAGAATAAACCCTTTTTCAAACATACTTACCACGCCACTGATAAAAGTTTGTTAGGTTATGTACATTGTTTACATTGTACTGATTGCATGTAATTATTACGTACTGATGGAACGTTATTTCTTTACTTATAGTTGTAGGTGATTGAGAACACACACAAGAAGCACAACTAACCATTTTTCCCCACAAGTTTGTTTACAGCGAAACCGGCGTAAACACGGGAAACTCACAATAATGGGTTTTACAAATGGCGACTTCCGTCGTAGTTCAATCCTTTGAATATAAAACCCCCAAAGGAGCGTTTCGTATAAAAATCTGGTGTGATACACTCACACAACTTCCTTTTACAGTGATCTTAAAATTAGTCAAAAATTTCATTTTTAATTTTTAACCATTTGTCAAAAATTTTCAAAAACTACAAATTCTACAAAAACGCTACAAAATAGAGCTTTAGTTAAAGAGACCAATTTTGTCTAGAATTTTAACGTGAATGTAATAATATACCGGGTGTTTTATTTAAAATAGGAGTTAATAAAAAAATAGAAAAAAAAACAAAAGAAACCCACTTTAGAAGTATTCAACTGGAAAATCACCTATCTCACATCAATACACATTAAAAATGTAAGAAAAATGTAAAGTTTAAAAAAAATCGTTAGAATCGTTTTTGAAAAAATCGAAAAAAACTGAAAAATTGCAAGAGTAAACACCTACTTTCGGTTACGCGATTTTCTTCAAAAGCTTTCTGTCTGATCTACATAGTACACAAAACTTATACCGGGTGTCCATTCTCAAAGTCGAACATAGGCAATTAACATTAGTACATTCACTCATTCTTCATTGAAGTAATTCATTTTTCTGTAGATAATTTTAACAGACGTTGACAGAAAATACCCGATTTACACCAACTAATTACAATTTTTTTTTGACAAATGCTATCGAACTTGAAAAGCAAGGCATGGCATATTTAAAAATTTAAAAGTTTTAAATTAGTATTTTAAAATAAAAATCGCATCTTGAATATTATTACTGGTATCATTTGATGCGTAATAATTTTATCTTTCCATTGATACCATTACCTTCCCTGCAAGTTGAATTGGCGAGCAGGAATCGGCAAAAACGTTCAATACAACGTTAATCGCCTATGTTCGACTTCGAGCACGGACACCCGGTATATGAAG